>JAWJWE010000007.1:0-667500 GCA_037055365.1 Polyplax serrata
GTATGAAAAATTTACCTCTCAGAATCCTATGGTTTGATTCGGAAAAAATTGAAAAACCCCAAAAACGTCGATGGTTGAAACTACTTCATATATTGATTTAAACAATTCTGGCCGAATATTAAGGTGTACCAGGTATATAAAACGAACAAGAACGACATTCTAATGGTTGTCAAAAAATTTCGTAGCGATCGGAGGGGTATGAAAAATTTACCTCTCAGAATCCTATGGTTTGATTCGGAAAAAATTGAAAAACCCCAAAAACGTCGATGGTTGAAACTACTTCATATATTGATTTAAACAATTCTGGCCGAATATTAAGGTGTACCAGGTATATAAAACGAACAAGAACGACATTCTAATGGTTGTCAAAAAATTTCGTAGCGATCGGAGGGGTATGAAAAATTTACCTCTCAGAATCCTATGGTTTGATTCGGAAAAAATTGAAAAACCCCAAAAACGTCGATGGTTGAAACTACTTCATATATTGATTTAAACAATTCTGGCCGAATATTAAGGTGTACCAGGTATATAAAACGAACAAGAACGACATTCTAATGGTTGTCAAAAAATTTCGTAGCGATCGGAGGGGTATGAAAAATTTACCTCTCAGAATCCTATGGTTTGATTCGGAAAAAATTGAAAAACCCCAAAAACGTCGATGGTTGAAACTACTTCATATATTGATTTAAACAATTCTGGCCGAATATTAAGGTGTACCAGGTATATAAAACGAACAAGAACGACATTCTAATGGTTGTCAAAAAATTTCGTAGCGATCGGAGGGGTATGAAAAATTTACCTCTCAGAATCCTATGGTTTGATTCGGAAAAAATTGAAAAACCCCAAAAACGTCGATGGTTGAAACTACTTCATATATTGATTTAAACAATTCTGGCCGAATATTAAGGTGTACCAGGTATATAAAACGAACAAGAACGACATTCTAATGGTTGTCAAAAAATTTCGTAGCGATCGGAGGGGTATGAAAAATTTACCTCTCAGAATCCTATGGTTTGATTCGGAAAAAATTGAAAAACCCCAAAAACGTCGATGGTTGAAACTACTTCATATATTGATTTAAACAATTCTGGCCGAATATTAAGGTGTACCAGGTATATAAAACGAACAAGAACGACATTCTAATGGTTGTCAAAAAATTTCGTAGCGATCGGAGGGGTATGAAAAATTTACCTCTCAGAATCCTATGGTTTGATTCGGAAAAAATTGAAAAACCCCAAAAACGTCGATGGTTGAAACTACTTCATATATTGATTTAAACAATTCTGGCCGAATATTAAGGTGTACCAGGTATATAAAACGAACAAGAACGACATTCTAATGGTTGTCAAAAAATTTCGTAGCGATCGGAGGGGTATGAAAAATTTACCTCTCAGAATCCTATGGTTTGATTCGGAAAAAATTGAAAAACCCCAAAAACGTCGATGGTTGAAACTACTTCATATATTGATTTAAACAATTCTGGCCGAATATTAAGGTGTACCAGGTATATAAAACGAACAAGAACGACATTCTAATGGTTGTCAAAAAATTTCGTAGCGATCGGAGGGGTATGAAAAATTTACCTCTCAGAATCCTATGGTTTGATTCGGAAAAAATTGAAAAACCCCAAAAACGTCGATGGTTGAAACTACTTCATATATTGATTTAAACAATTCTGGCCGAATATTAAGGTGTACCAGGTATATAAAACGAACAAGAACGACATTCTAATGGTTGTCAAAAAATTTCGTAGCGATCGGAGGGGTATGAAAAATTTACCTCTCAGAATCCTATGGTTTGATTCGGAAAAAATTGAAAAACCCCAAAAACGTCGATGGTTGAAACTACTTCATATATTGATTTAAACAATTCTGGCCGAATATTAAGGTGTACCAGGTATATAAAACGAACAAGAACGACATTCTAATGGTTGTCAAAAAATTTCGTAGCGATCGGAGGGGTATGAAAAATTTACCTCTCAGAATCCTATGGTTTGATTCGGAAAAAATTGAAAAACCCCAAAAACGTCGATGGTTGAAACTACTTCATATATTGATTTAAACAATTCTGGCCGAATATTAAGGTGTACCAGGTATATAAAACGAACAAGAACGACATTCTAATGGTTGTCAAAAAATTTCGTAGCGATCGGAGGGGTATGAAAAATTTACCTCTCAGAATCCTATGGTTTGATTCGGAAAAAATTGAAAAACCCCAAAAACGTCGATGGTTGAAACTACTTCATATATTGATTTAAACAATTCTGGCCGAATATTAAGGTGTACCAGGTATATAAAACGAACAAGAACGACATTCTAATGGTTGTCAAAAAATTTCGTAGCGATCGGAGGGGTATGAAAAATTTACCTCTCAGAATCCTATGGTTTGATTCGGAAAAAATTGAAAAACCCCAAAAACGTCGATGGTTGAAACTACTTCATATATTGATTTAAACAATTCTGGCCGAATATTAAGGTGTACCAGGTATATAAAACGAACAAGAACGACATTCTAATGGTTGTCAAAAAATTTCGTAGCGATCGGAGGGGTATGAAAAATTTACCTCTCAGAATCCTATGGTTTGATTCGGAAAAAATTGAAAAACCCCAAAAACGTCGATGGTTGAAACTACTTCATATATTGATTTAAACAATTCTGGCCGAATATTAAGGTGTACCAGGTATATAAAACGAACAAGAACGACATTCTAATGGTTGTCAAAAAATTTCGTAGCGATCGGAGGGGTATGAAAAATTTACCTCTCAGAATCCTATGGTTTGATTCGGAAAAAATTGAAAAACCCCAAAAACGTCGATGGTTGAAACTACTTCATATATTGATTTAAACAATTCTGGCCGAATATTAAGGTGTACCAGGTATATAAAACGAACAAGAACGACATTCTAATGGTTGTCAAAAAATTTCGTAGCGATCGGAGGGGTATGAAAAATTTACCTCTCAGAATCCTATGGTTTGATTCGGAAAAAATTGAAAAACCCCAAAAACGTCGATGGTTGAAACTACTTCATATATTGATTTAAACAATTCTGGCCGAATATTAAGGTGTACCAGGTATATAAAACGAACAAGAACGACATTCTAATGGTTGTCAAAAAATTTCGTAGCGATCGGAGGGGTATGAAAAATTTACCTCTCAGAATCCTATGGTTTGATTCGGAAAAAATTGAAAAACCCCAAAAACGTCGATGGTTGAAACTACTTCATATATTGATTTAAACAATTCTGGCCGAATATTAAGGTGTACCAGGTATATAAAACGAACAAGAACGACATTCTAATGGTTGTCAAAAAATTTCGTAGCGATCGGAGGGGTATGAAAAATTTACCTCTCAGAATCCTATGGTTTGATTCGGAAAAAATTGAAAAACCCCAAAAACGTCGATGGTTGAAACTACTTCATATATTGATTTAAACAATTCTGGCCGAATATTAAGGTGTACCAGGTATATAAAACGAACAAGAACGACATTCTAATGGTTGGTCAAAAAATTTCGTAGCGATCGGAGGGGTATGAAAAATTTACCTCTCAGAATCCTATGGTTTGATTCGGAAAAAATTGAAAAACCCCAAAAACGTCGATGGTTGAAACTACTTCATATATTGATTTAAACAATTCTGGCCGAATATTAAGGTGTACCAGGTATATAAAACGAACAAGAACGACATTCTAATGGTTGTCAAAAAATTTCGTAGCGATCGGAGGGGTATGAAAAATTTACCTCTCAGAATCCTATGGTTTGATTCGGAAAAAATTGAAAAACCCCAAAAACGTCGATGGTTGAAACTACTTCATATATTGATTTAAACAATTCTGGCCGAATATTAAGGTGTACCAGGTATATAAAACGAACAAGAACGACATTCTAATGGTTGTCAAAAAATTTCGTAGCGATCGGAGGGGTATGAAAAATTTACCTCTCAGAATCCTATGGTTTGATTCGGAAAAAATTGAAAAACCCCAAAAACGTCGATGGTTGAAACTACTTCATATATTGATTTAAACAATTCTGGCCGAATATTAAGGTGTACCTGGTATATAAAACGAACAAGAACGACATTCTAATGGTTGTACGCCGTGAAAATTTAAACTCGATCAAGAAATAAATTATCTAAAGGCCGGTAAACAAATAAAACTAAGAAGCCCATTGACGGCCTTAAATTCTTTCGTCGATGAGAAAGGAATTGTTCGAATCGGCTGTGGACTAAAACATTGGGACATCTCATTTCAACAAAAATATCCTATCGTCTTACATTGCAAAGAATTTCTTTGTACCTTAATCTTGCGACATATACATAATAAAATGTTGCATTGTGGGACACAACAACTGTTGTCGACAGCTAGATTAGAATATTGGATATTAAAGTGACGGAGCCTGGCAAAACAAACAATCAGAAAATGCATGGTGTGTTTTTTAAACAAACCAAAGTCAGTGACTTACATGATGGGGAATTTACCATCAACCAGGGTGAACCCAAGTTTCCCTTTTCAATATGTGGGAATTGATTACGCTGGTCCATTTCTTATCAAAGACAGATTTACACGCAACGCCAAAACAATCAAATCTTATGTTTGCCTGTTTATATGTTTGTGCACCAAAGCAATGCATTTGGAAGTTGTCTTGGATCTAACCACATCATCTTTTATATCAGCCTTAAAAAGGTTCATAAGCCGACGAGGGAAACCACTCCAACTTTTTTCAGATAATGTCAAGACATTCATAGGTGCCCACAAAGAAATACAACATCTTTATCAGTTCTTGCAGAAGGAGAACAACACCATTTCTAATTCCTTAGCCAATGAAGGAATTAAATGGATCTTCATTCCTGCAAGAGCTCCTAACTTCGGCGGAATTTGGGTGGCAGGAATAAAAAGTGTAAAACATCACTTAAAACGGGCAACTGCCAATGTCACACTTTCACACTATGAGGAATTTGTAACCATTTTGTGCCAAATTGAAATGATCCTTAACTCTCGACCTTTATCCCTTCTGTCTGATGATCCTTCTGATCCAATACCTCTAACACCTGGGCATTTCCTTAATGGTCGATACCCAGTTTCACTTCCAGAGCAAGGATTAGATCTACAAACCAACTCAGAGGTTCCATGTTATTCAAGACATCATTCAACGATTTTGGATCCGTTGGAGACAGGAGTATCTAACACAACTTCAATCAAGAGCAAAATGGCAGCATCAACCCTCTGTTAAATTCCAGCCAGGAACGGTCGTCGTTCTGAAGGAAGATGTACCATATCCGAACAATCGTTGGCCGATCGCAAGAATCGAAGAAGTCCACCCAGGAGATGATGGCATCATCAGCGACAATTCGCCTGTGCTTGTATCGGGGTGTACGGCTACCGGTTACTCGCGCTTTTGAAGCACCGTACATATATAAAGTAGGATGCTCGATCGAGTCACTGGACTGTGCAACAGTGGCAGCCAGTGGTTCCCACGACTCGAGGGAGAAACTGGTGTACGAGTGAACTCTCAGTTTTGTTTTACAAAGGTTTATATAACCGCGTCACTTCAATGGTTCTCGTCCGCCGTGGGAAAAAGGATGAGTTGACCCGTGGTCTCCGACAAGAGGGCCTTGGTGACAAAACAAATGACGGGACGTAATAGCCTCACTGGTTACCGCCTGGCTATGCCCAGGCAGGCTCCGCCAAAACAGCTCGGACTGTCTGGCGGCGGCCTAGGTACAATAAAGTTGTTGATTTTGGCGCGACAGTGTCTTAAACTGAATAAAATTACAAGGATGTGGTGATGTCAAAGTTTAGGGGAGCCTCAGGGGTATTCAACGGATTACTGAAAACATGATGTACTTTACTTTTGTAGTACGCTACTTTAATTCAAACTGAAAAGTTGCAATTCGTAGCATAATATTCAGAAAATTTAATTCCTTAGTATGATAATTGCATTTTTGAAAGTTTATGGTATCTTGAAATTGGTCTTCACCCATAAATGATGTGGCCGATAGATTGAATAATCACGACACATGAAGACACCAAAAATTGCAATAAATTTACAGCTTTTGTTTAAGGAGCTGTAGTATCTGTAGCTGTAGTAGCTGTGAATTGTTCAGAATTCAAAATTTTCGATTGGGTCTGGGTTGCTTCTCCTGATTCACCCTATTCAAAAATTATTGGTGATTGACATTTCAATGCTTCGTGTTTTCCATTCCATTTTATTTGGGGTTTGGGCGTTACTCGTATGTGTTGTACGACGAATATTTTACAATTTCCTGACACGTTTTCTTCCGCTTAATAAATCTCCGATACAATACGATACAATAAATATCCGATTAGATATAATACATATCTCCTAGATGTTCAAATGGGAATTTATTATTTTCAGTTTTTACTTTTAAGTGACTTTATGTTGGTAGGCACATTCAAAGAAGTTGCCCCTTTCATTTTTATTTTGTATTATATTATATTTATTTTGTAATTGTTTCTAATTTCGTTCCATCGATTACATTCAAATAAAACATGGTGTACAGAATGTACGTGGCCTAAATCACATTCAGTACAATTTTGTACACAGTACGGTATAATTTTCTTTTAAATAAGTATTTATTTAAATTTCAATGTCCTGAAAGAATTTGACAAATGAAGTAATTGAGTTGGATTGATTTAATTTTTTTTTCTATTGATGGAAAGAAATCAAATATTAGCCTGCCTTTGACGGTGTTCTCCCACTTGATCTGCCATTTCTTGAAAATTAACATATCCATTAGTTTTCGGTATTGTTCAAAATTAATAAGTTTGTTATTTTGATCATAAACATGACCATTTTTTATGTTTAAAAGAAGATCTTTGTCTTCACTAATTAAATTTAATATAATGTTATCTCTAGAAGAGAAAATTTTGATCCGTTTTTCAATAGCTCGATTGGGAGATGCCAACAGATGCCAAAACATCCGAGGCATCGGTTGTGACCGATGAGTAAGCCTTGGTGGCAGACAAGAGACAACTTCTCTGTAAACTGCCCAAAATTTTAATTTTTTTCTTTGTAAAATTTGACATATAAACTAAACAACAATACCCAATGAGGGATTGAAAAAATCATTTAAATAAAATTATTCTTTGGCTGCAATGCGGTTTCTGTTGCCTAGACCTGAAAGAATTTTGTAATATTTGTCCAGTTTAAGTTTTAAATATTCAATGTGGACATTAAAATTTAAATAGTTATCAACAACTAAACTCAAATATTTGATTGATTTTGATAATTCAAATTCTCCTAAATTAGTAATGTTGTTTTTTACAGCTGATAATTGTTCTTCATTATCAAATTTTTTGGTAACCAACATGAGGTGTGTTTTTTTCGTTTCCACTACAAAAGACGCAAGCCCTATTAAATCTGCCAGCTGTCTATTAATAGTTTTGAAATGTGAATAATTATAATTTTTATTAAAACCACCTAGAAATATCAAATCATCAGCAAAACTTATAATTTCCGAGTTGTATTGGCAGAATTCATTATGAAATTGGGCATACATGATGTTCCATGTAGCAGTCATTGTTTATACCGATAAAACATCGTTTCTCATTAATTCGATATACTATGGCCAGATTGACACCAACTCTGACATCGATCTTGGAAAGGTTGAATGTCTTGACTCTGAAGGCCTATTTATATTCGGGAATGGAATGAGGACATTGGCCAATGACCAACCCTTGAGTCACTGCAAGTACCTGGAGGTATCAATTTGAATATTGACCTCTGATCCACTCCAACTTATTGTATAAATCAGAAATAGGGTGAATCAGGCTCGGTTCGATGATTGGGTACACTTAAGTTAACACAATTTTTGCCAGTCAGCAGTTAAAGCATTCACTTATTTAAAACAGTGGCGCAGAAACATGAACATCAATACAATAACAACCAGCTAAATTGCAAATAAATTTTAAACCATTAATTGTGTATTACAGTTTAATTTATTATGCCGTTTAAAAATATAAAATA
This sequence comes from Polyplax serrata, assembly GCA_037055365.1. Taxonomy (NCBI): domain Eukaryota; kingdom Metazoa; phylum Arthropoda; class Insecta; order Psocodea; family Polyplacidae; genus Polyplax; species Polyplax serrata. The sequence goes on from JAWJWE010000007.1 coordinate 7,986, forward strand.
AATTTAATTAACATTACATTTCATTTAAAGTCTTTCAATTTATACGTGACGTACTTTTAAAGATGCAAAAGTTTACGTAAATTGTAAACATTTATTATGCACGATGGCAGCACACAATACTAAATAAATTCGTACGCCACTGTGGAACCGACAAGAAAAATTACAAGGGCCGTCTTCCAATTTATTATTTCACATTACGTGATCGTTTTCCGGTCTGTCGGTGAACCTTAATTAAATCAACAAATAGACGTGGTAAACAGCTTACTATCACACAGATGTAGAACATTATAAAGTGCACCGTTAAAGAAGTCAAATTAATGGATTGAAGAAAACTGGATAAAATAATATTTAAAAAAAAATTGAAACACTAAAATTACTTTTTAAAAAAATGGTCCACTAATTCGTACAGAATTAAAGCAAATATTTGAGAATTCATTGTTAAGGAATTCCTTAAAGGTACAAACGTGCATCGCCTTTCAGTCACGGATTTTCATAATCATTAATGTAACGGAAATAAGTTTAAAATTTAGTTAGAAGATTCCCGCCAGTAACGTAATCTCCAATTAATAAACAATTATGAATCAAACAAATCCGGCTCCCGCAGTCGCCTTAGAAGTCATGGGTATGAAAGAAGCTTAAAAAATTTAAATAAATCTAGAAAAGGGGAATCAGCCTCAAATTTCTGCCAAACGGTTTTTGAAAAGTGTTTGAAAGACTATATAATTTGCGACTAAGTAAGCTATGAAATGGAAAATGTAATTTTCAAATAGAAATAAATCCAATTTAAGAGCAATGTTTGAACCAAGAACATTTGAACAAGCTCCCAACTGCTTGGTGTTCGCAATCCAGAAGTTCAGTGAACTAAATATGTAGTTGTAACACTTTCCGTAAATTTTTGTTGTGCTTTCAACTCTTCCATACGATCAAACAGTCCTTACGCACTAACAGAAAAAATAACGTACCGTAACGTACGTTTTCGAGTAACGATTTCGTACCTACCTTAAAGATGGAATAGGGTCACTGAAAGCCTCGGAATATCCGAGGCTGGATAACGCAGTGGACTTGATGTCAGCCCCTTATGAAACACACGAGCACTACAGTAAACAAATGAAATAATTGAGACATATATTTCGCATTGAGAGGTGTGCAAAAAAGCGACTACTCGTGTGTTTGCCTCTGTGGGATAAAAGCAAAAATGCGCCACACGCGGATTGCACAATTCACATTATAAAATCTGCAAAACTTTGCGTAACAGAGAAACATCAGAACAATCGAAGCTCTTACTTGAACATTATTTACTCAAATAATTATTTTTATCGTGTCGTGCGCAATCGTTAAAAAAAATTTTGTTTTAAGTATTAAGTATACTATTAATTTTATTATTACTATCAAGAGGAAAAAGTAAACGGCTGCACACCCTAATCCTTCACCTTTCAACATGAGTCTTTCCCCTCCCCCTCCCAACTTGTAAACCTTAATTGTTGTCAAACAAAATTACAACTGTGATAATTTTTCGATTTGATGAAGTGGTAAGGGCATTCTATTTCAATAGTCGATTCGATCATCCCGAAGTAAAATATTCCGGGGTTTTGTTCCACCCTGGCAGGGTACGAAAGAAAAGGTACTTATTCACACGTTAGGCCTTGTTAAAAAATATCACTTTTTCAATGTTCAAACATTCCAGTACAGCTGCCCCAACAGAACTTCTCCTTGTTAACATGCACGTCGACAATGTCCATTTGTTGGATGTTGGATGATACTTTTCTACGGAATTTAACGACGAACTACCATCATTTCCACCTATAGCGTACAAAATGCCGTTAATTTGTACAATTTCATGCGTTGATCTATAAAAGAAGAAAATTTTGAGTTTGTCATGTTTGCCGGTCTGGTTTTGTCATCTAATTGCTCAATTACCTTCGGTTATGCATTGGCGAAATGGGTTCCCAGGCGTTTCTTCTGAGGTTTAGTTTCTCACCAGATGACATGCATATGGTTCCATCATTTCCTCCAATGCAATACAGTGCATTATCCAATGCTGCTACTCCACAGGATGATCTTCTGGAACTCATAGGAGGAACCGAATTCCACGCACTAGTTCTGGGGTCCCAGCGCTCTACGCTGGCTTGATAGTTGGACGAATCAAAACCCCCCAAAGCATAGATGCAGTTTTCTATAAAACAATAAGAAGAACTACTTAAAAAGCTTAAAATACTGATTGCTATCGTTCCCCCTCCCCCCTCCAAAAAAAAACAGTACGGCACACAACTGCGTTCAATAACTCGCATTAACATTCGCCTACATTTAAGGTGATGGAAATAGTTCTGTCTACGTCGATAGAACGACAAATCTAGCTAATTCTAGGTAATCCTATTAAATTACCAAGAATTCTAATGGTACAAAATGTGTTTCTTTCTTGCCTACCAACTACGGCTATTCTGCAGTATCTCCGTTTTGTACTCATGGCCGGACAGGAACTCCAGACTCCCGTCAAAGGGTCGTACCTTTCCATAGAACTGAGGCATGAGGCGCCATCGTAACCGCCGCAAACGTAAATTAATCCATCATGACTGCAGATACCTGTAATACATAATTTTTTTATAGAATGAAAAAAAATCTATTTGTCTACTTTTAGTAATGTGATAAAAATATTTTATACGATATTTGAATAAAGTGAAACGGCCACTAAAACTAAAGACTAATTCATTATAAAATAAAGATGATTTGATTTATTTAATATGATATGAATAATGATGTGATGATTTTAAAATGTGAATGAAACTCGAGAACCGCAATCCCAAAAAGCATCCTAAAAATTTGAAAATAGTTTCCTCAATTAAATCTGAAGTGCGAATTTTAATGGTGGCGAGTGAATTTTAATCCGAATTCGGGTTCGAAGACTGGCTTTTGATGCCTAGGTGAAACGAAGAAGAAAATTGTTGCTTGAATCAATGAGATATGGAGAGATTTGAATTTCTAACGGTTAACGGTACCAGAATATTATTAAGGCCATTAAACAATAAATATCGTCTCCTTTCATTTCTCTTATTTTCTTTGAACACGATCCGACTTTTCTTGTACCAGAAGAAAGCGAAGAACATGCGACTACATTAACCTAAACAACTTCGTTTGGTTCCCATGGGTGTTATTGCCGTCCATTTGTTCATCTGATGCTCGTAACATTCTGCAGTAGCCAAGTCGGTAGCTCCGTCATACCCTCCGACAACATAGAGCAATTTACCCAAACCGGTTACTCCACTTCTGGATCTTCTGTAGAGCATGGGAGCTATTGGAGTCCAGTTTTCCGTGCGCGGATTAAATACTTCACACTCGCTATGAATGGCAAACAGACTGCCTCCGCCTGTAAAAATGAGTTTGAAAATTCGAATCGCACCGTCTTAGAGAGAAATTTTACATATCAAGCACTCACGCTCACCGATTGCAAATAAATAAGGCTTTAGTCCTTCCGGTCTTCGTAGGGTTGTTCTTTCATTCGCTAACATGGCTCTCTGCTCGGGCAGTAAATGGTACCTCATGGCTTCCAATAGGTATTCCTTGCACTCCGGATTGTCTCTGATTAAATTATCCGAATCGACATGTGACACGAGGAAATCTCTAGTCACAAGGGGCAGTCTAACGTGTCTCATCAAACGCGAAATGTGTTTTTCTCTTGTGTTCAAATCGTGTCGCACCCAATTCAGCACCGCCAAAAAGACCTTTTCTTCCGACGTAATGTTTAACCGAGTATTGGAAATTAGTTCTTCAACCTGAAACACGTGCGTTAAGTAACAAAATGTATTAGTCTCTGATTTTAACAATGTAGTTTTCAATTTAATTGCGTTTGTCCTCTGACTTTGAAAACCTTATTACCTCGTTAACAGGCAACAGCAAGAACTCCTCCGTGGAAACGACGTCTTGAAAATGATGGAGGGCAAATCTGTGAGATTCCTTGTGAAGTTCGTTGCACGAATGAGCATCCGCAAAGCTTTTGATACCCAAGCAGTTTGAAGGGTGAAGCTGTCTCATCAGAAAATTACAGCAAGCCTCTCGTACGGAAACCATTTGCAACAGGCTAGAGGCAGGCAAAAGAACTTGCACATTTTCCTCCGTGATTGTAACTTGTCCTAGGTGTTCCACGCGAAGGAAATAAATAAATATTTAATGAAAACAAGTTAACACAACGAGTTAAAATCAGCAAAGTTCAGTCAACACTGTCTTACCCGTGTACGAATATTCAACAAGAATCTGCAGTGCAGTGGCATCTATGTCCTGTATGATAATTTCGTGCTGTAGTTTTTCGGCCAAATCGTCATTGAACATGGCTTGAAAGTAGGGACTAACCGAGGCCAAAACCACTTTATGAGCCGCCATAGAATTTCCTCCAGCTATCAAAATCACGTCACATAGCTGAAAATTACATATGAATAGACCTAAAGAGTTGCTGTTGCAACTTGCACAAATAAAACGCTAAAAAGAAATGTGTTTTCCAAATTGGGCACTGATCTTAAACTTTCAAATTTGTTTTGAAGCGATTTTGAAAGAAACAAATGCTCAAACACGATTCAACCGGGTAGTTGTACGCATTAATAAAACTGAAGAGCGATTATTTCTAAATAAGCAACATACTTAACTTAATATTGATATCTAATACTTTCACCACTGCAGTCTGATAATTTACATCGAGTTCATTTTGATTGAAATATTACTCCGGTTGTGGAGAATTTTTTCACCTCGGTTAGAGTGGTTGGACAAAAAATTTGTTCTTTACCAATGGTTTCTGAATATGGTTTTGTCTACAACGAGTACCCTATAAGACTCGATTAAATATCTTTTAGTGATAGAGTCCGCCGTCACGATCGTTTCACCGTTTTCATCAATGGATTTTCAATTATATTCTCACCTGCGAATTTTGCCTCATTCTGTTTATTGCCGCCAAAGACGTGCAACTGTGATCTGGAGTGCAATGAAAAAATGACGTGACAGTTTCTCCGCTAGAAGTGGGAACAGAAGAAGGAGGTAACGCTTTTCTGTCGCTCATGTTGACCGTCCAGTGATCCGAGTAACAGAAATACTGTGAATTTCAAATAACCCGGTTCAAAATCACACGGCATCAGATAAATTGGTTGACCACGGTACTCAATGTGATTTTACCGGGCTGATTTTTCCAATGTCGCTGACAAATTCTTCTTTTCCCCCTAAATCATCACCGTCGGCCTTTCTTGTCTGATAGACGAATTTCCTTCCGTATTCCTTAAGAAAGCCACCTTTAATTTTGAAATTTGTTTGATTACGTGTGCCTGTAAGGCAGCTTTAAAGTTGCATATTCTTTCTTTTACCGTGCGAACGCACGGCATCGAATCAAACGTATAATGAATTTCTCGGTTGCAATATTTAAGTAATGTTGAAAGACTTGCTTTCAATTACATTCTAAATTTATTTAAAATGAACGAGAGCAAATGTCACACCTTAAGTTTAAAAATATGGCCAATTTTCATGAAATAACAACACTGAGCACTGGCATCGAATAAAAAAGACATTTTTTTAACACATAAACCATAAATCAACAATCAAATAAGAACAAGTGCTACATATCTAGTAAAGTGGTACAATATTCATCCCATCTAACAGATTTTTAAAAAGGCAATAAAATATTCCCTTTCTTATTTTGAATAATTTCCGTCAGAATGAGCTCCTGATACTGCAGCGACATCAACAGACCAAATTGTGTGCTCTGCTAATACCAGGAAATATTTTTAACTGTTCTAATAATAATTCGAAAACATGTATAATAAAAAAATAAATGAATTGTACACAACACAGTCAACTGTTTTTCAATCCGGTAGGTTAAAATGAGCCCCAAACAAAGCAGGTCTCGGAACGCATGCTTTGACTTGCGCTCGGCTGTCACCTCAATTTTATTGAATTCAACGGCAACAGGGGCGGATTTGACGAAAACCGAAACCGAAACCGTCCTGTTGGGAAAGGAGGCGAGGATTCGGTCTTCCACTCACTTTCCAAACGGGCACCATCACTAGAAGTATATTTTCAAACCGTTCTGCCATTCATGATTTTAAGCAACGTTTTTTTAACATTCAACGCATCAAAGGTATCGTTTAAATTGGACAGGCTACAGTCGGAAACAACTAAAACAATCATAATGTACACCAGTTGTTTTGACAATTGCAGTCGTGCCATTCAGACCACGGTCCGCCGGTCGGTAAAATGTATAAATGTAAAACGAAATAACCATTTGAAAATACTAATTGAGAACAAGTTAACAGTTAAATCATTTAGAAAAAAAAAACGGTGGAACCGATTGCCAATTCTTGGCAACTTAACGCAGAAATTAAACATTATTAATGCCCAACTGGGATCCAAAAACAGATAGTAAAAACCCCTAAGCATTTTGAGGAGCTAACAATTTCCATTTGTCATCGGTGTATGCTTCCGGGTTGTGTTCCTCGTTCAGTCTGGAACGGAGAACATTTAGGATGTCAACGCTGACGATTGTTCTCAGAGAAGGTGGCACTTTACCCAGGAATCTGTTCATTCCGTCTAGGACATCGTCGGATTGTCCCAAATAGAGAATTTCATTGATTTTTGACAAGGGGACTGCAATCTCCGATGCTATTTGCGGTAAGTACTTGAATATTAGGTCCAACTTAGCGGCTCCGTTGAATTTCTGGAATGCGTGAGCCTTCAGTGTCATTCCAACAGCCTCGGCCTCTCCAATTCGTCGCACCTGAAATGCCTCAGCCGAACCTATTAGCTTTATTCTCTCCGCTTCTCCGACTGCTTCTCCTAACTTCTTGCTTTTTGCTGCTTCCGAGAGAAGACGTAAGTGGTATGCTTCCGCTTCTGCCGGCAAACGAATCGATCCCTTTAATTCAACTTCTTTTCTTGAAACCTCATGCCGTTCAATTTCAGTTAATTTTTTCCTTTCCATTATGCGTACTCCGATATCTGCTTCCTTGATTTCTTGTGCGAGGATACTGCTCTGAAGCTCGTAGGCCAGGGCTACTTCCGCTTCGACCGTTTGAACCTCTTTTTCAAACCCTGAGACTCTTACTTTATAAGCATTCACGTTTTCCCCTATTTTGGCATCAGTCGTATACTTGAAATCCTTGGCCTCTCTTTCCGCTTCGGCTTCTTTCATTCCTGCATCTCTATTCGCGATCGCGACTCCAATATTTGCATCCCTCTTAACGATAGCAGTTTGAGCCTTACCAAGTGCATTTAAATACCCGACCTTATCACTGATGTCCCTTATTGTGAATGATATTATTTCGATACCCATTCTTCCTACGTCTGGAGCCGCTACTTCTCGTACTAATGATGCAAATTTGTCCCGATCCCTGTACACTTCTTCTACAGTTAGTGTTCCTACGACAAATTAATTAAATTGATTACGATCTACGCGAAACTATTTCTGTCGTATCTGCACGTTTCTATTTCTCTATTCTCGTTAATCTCTCTAGTCCAGGTCAAAATTAAAACTATGAGTCTCCAGTACACTTAATGATTGAAACTAAGACTGAATTAATTAATACCAAGGAATTTCAATGATCTAATTACGAGCGCGAGAAACCACCCTCAAATCACGCTGTTACTCGGCAAAGACAGATATATAGCAGCCCCCTTTTCAAAATTATTGGTTAAGAAGGCCAAAGAATGGTGTCCGTATCTTTTTGTACATTACCTAATATCGAACGTAGGTGACCTTCGAGAGTGCTCCGAACGGCAAACTCAATTTCATTAATGTCGTATCCGAGGAACTGCTCGCAAGCAATTTTTAACAGCTCTTTATCTTTTATAATCTTACATTGGGCGGTGGCTGTTACTGTTAGGGGGACTCCTAAAGCTGTTTCCACGTCTTCACAGTATGGTTGCAGCGTCATAAGCTCAAGGGATATTTTTTGAACATTGCTAATGCAAGGGCATACAAAAGCCCAACCACCAACGACAAATGATTTTTTCTTGGGAGAACAGCAACCTCCGGAGACAACCAAAACGTAACGTGGGTTGGTGACGTGTACCTGTCCCATTCCGAGGCTGAAAAACATAATTTGTCACGTGTCAGACGCTATGAAATAATGCAAAATTTACAATCATTTTCATTGAAAATAGCATTGTGTACTGCCAAACATTATTCCATCAAAGAGGCAGGTATAAGCAACTACACTCTTAAATATATTACTCACATTAGTTTTCACCAGATATAGAAAAATTATAAGAAAAGAAAAGCTATGTCAAACTGGCGGCTTTTGTGGCGGTATAAACAGAACGTTTTTGGGGCCTTGCACAGCATTCGACCAATCCGAGAGAAAAATTTTCAAATCCTCGTTCTATGCACAGTACGTTACAATGAAACTGTTCATAACTCTATTCTTCGTTGTTTTTCCAGTTATTGTGGGAGGGAAGAAATTTAAAGAAAGCGAGAAACCCAAATGGGCAAAAAAGGATATTCGTGACTACAATGATGCCGATCTGGAGAGATTATTAGATCAGTGGGAGGTAACTTTTACTCTTTAATTGCATCACACATTATTCGTGATAATCAAACGTAGTTGAATTTTTAAATACCCATTTAAATCATATTCCTAATTTAAAAAGAAACATCATTGCTTGAGAGAGTTCACATTTGCAGGAAGATGAAGAGCCACTGGAACCTGATGAATTACCTGAGCACTTAAGACCACAACCAAATATTGATTTTACCAAAGTTGATATGACTGATCCTGAAAACATTTTAAAACTCTCAAAAAAAGGGAAGACATTGATGATGTTTGTGTCCACAATTGATCATTTGACCAGAGAGGAGACTGACACTGTAACAAAATTATGGCAAACTGGATTGTGGAACAATCATATTCAAGTCGAAAGGTTTGTTTTTGTTCTAGTTTGTAACATATCTCACTTTTTTGAACATTTATTGAACAGTAACGTGATGACCCATACAAACTGCTCACCCTCTGCAGGCTTCCAAAAACCATATGGCAGAGTTACTTTTATTATTTCAAGATCTTGTTCCTCCACTACAAAACATAGTATTTTTCATCCACAAAGTATTACCAGACTTTTTATGTACTTCTTTTAGCATTAACATTTCTCACACTTAAGTCAATTATATGTTACAGGTACCTTATAGATGACAATAGAGCTATATTTATGTTCAAAGATGGTTCATTGGCCTGGGAAGCTAAAAACTTTTTAATAGCTCAAGAGAAATGTAAGGAAGTAACAATTGAAAATAAGTCATATCCTGGGAAAACAACCCCAAATTTTGAGAAAAGTACATCCAAAAATGATGAGTTGTGATAGTCTGATAAAAATTAAAAATTGATGAGTCATTTCAGCACTCAATGTTATGTATGTTTCACACAGTATGCTTCTTCCCTGTCAAATCTGAAAGAGTTATGTGAATTTTATATTTGTTTGGGTCATTCTGACCCAAACCCATGTGCAAGACCCACTTGTTCGCTTAGTATTCACTGGTACCCTTAATTTTGTATTAATACTTCTTCAAACAAATTTTACATTCTCTTGTGATCTTCATAGTGAAGTAGATGAACCAATCCTACCATTGCTGTAACAATAATGATTGGCCAACACTCTTGAGTGCTTAAAGGGGTACCACGGAAATACAAACTGAGTTGTAATTCTAGAGGTTATACCTGGGAATATTTATGTATATAATGGACTACAATGTACTAAAGATTTCTTTGTTAAATATAAGACATAAAACATAAGAAAAAATAACTATAATGTTATGAAAGTTGATTTATCTTTTCATTTAAATACTCATTTAGGCTTGTTAAATTTACCAAAAATTTAGCTAATAATGTACACTTCTTTTATAGAACTTAAATTTTCACGGCATACACATTTATACTTATCATTATTTTGTTTCGAAAAGCATCGTGTCCTGTTTTGGTGACGGGTGTTACCCCCCTTCCCAAACGTTTCGCCAGCTTTCCCAGCTGCTGGCATCATCAGTGGTAAGAGTTCTTAAGCGATAATTGTTACTCACTCAAACTGAGTCAAATAACAACTGTTATTGTCAGTAGATAAGTATACATGTACACTTCTTGTTGTGCTGCTTCTTTCCTATGCAAAAGTTGTGTAAGAAAAGCAGAAAATCAAAAATGAGAAAATATGACAAAATAATTAGCTTCTTGGTTACTGCTTATGTGGTTTTTCATAGTACCAAAAAAATGGATTTCACATGGATAAAGCAATTTGAAAATCTCAAGTTTTTGCAGTTGGATGAGTGAAATGAGAAAATTAAAATTCCAGATGGAAGCAATTTGGTCAAAGCATACTCAACAATTTACAGAACATTAATTCACACAAAAGTGTATCCTTTGTAAATGTTCAAAAATATTTTTTATCAGTGTTACTCATCTAATTCCTTTTCAGAAAGTGTGAAATTTTGAAAATCAGAACTTCCTTAATTTTCCTCCTCTCAATAAGAGCATAAAGCTGGGCAAATTTTACCCATTTTTTGGTTCATTTTGTAATCTTCATTGGTTATGGAAAGGGCTAAAAAAACCTCTCAGGCAAAATGATTTAATTTGACACAATTATCTTAAAATAGATTTCACAATAAATATTGAGTGTAATATTGGTGAAATCAAAATTACAAAAGACAAATTTCTTTCATCACTCATTAATCTATTTCACACAAATGTAGCACATAATTTATGTAAGCTTTTACAAATAATTTTACTCTCATTGAGAAAATTCTCAAACTCCATCACAGAGCTTAATTTTTCACAGTTCTTTCATTGAAATTTTTCATTTCATTTTTCATTGTTATAATTATATTTGCCAGCATGGATGGATTAACACCTTTTTCACATAGCCTCACACATATCATAAGTTCTTCTTTAGACAGCCCAGTGTTGAGAAGCTGAGATATATTGTATAGTGCATTAAAAGCATTTCTGGCAGCTAATATGGACTTACTCTGATCCAACATGTTTACCGCCAACTGACCAACTGAAATTACAAGTACAATTTAAAACGGTTAATGGATCGTTTATTTTTTATAAACTTGACGTTGTTTGTTGTTTAATAACATTGTGCTTGAATGATCTCTTTGGAGGGAGGCTTTCGTAGTTCAAAAATTAATTCCCTCTACTAATTTTTCATTCTCCCCTTTGTTTTATCATTTATTCTGAATGGTCATCTGGCGAGAATTGATGACATTCATAATTAAAACGTACTTGCATAAAATGTTGCTGGCGCTGGAGTTTCTTAACTCTGTACGGAACCTGGACCTGTAATGGGTTAGTCTATCTAATACCAATCAGTCAATAAACAACCATTTGGAGAATGACAGTTACACAAAAAAATTTAACCTAGCAGCGACGTAAGGCCCCGATTAAATGAGCCCAACAAATTCATTTCGGTGTCACCTGACAAGGGAAATTAGAAATTGGAGTAAAACCTTTACTTCGTAACTTATTTATTGGAAATAATAAAAATGGCTTTGCATTCTGCCATACGAGGAAAGCTCATAGCTGTAATTGGCGACGAAGATACCTGTGTCGGTTTTCTCCTCGGAGGGATAGGGGAAATCAATAAGAATCGTCATTCCAATTTTATGGTAGTGGATAAAAGTAAGTAAAATCTGTCGCGTTTGCATGTGCTAACACCCTCCGTTGATTGTTAGCACAAAATGATCATTCTGAATTGTTTGCCTACCAATCTTATTCTAAACAACTTTCAGATACGGCTGTTTCAGAAATTGAAGACTGCTTTAAAAGGTTCGTTAAAAGGGATGACATAGATATTATTCTAATTAACCAAAACGTAGCAGAAATGATAAGGCACGCGATTGACAGTCACTCACAACCTATTCCATCTGTACTGGAGATTCCCTCGAAAGACCATCCTTATGATGCCAGCAAAGATTCCATTCTGAGAAGAGCAAAGGTAATACTGCAGCCTGCAGCAGATTGATACTGCAGTTGTTTCAATTTTCCCAATTTAAAATTAATTATTTATGAGTTATTGTTAGTGGGTAGTTTCTGTGGGTCATTTTAAGAAGGTAGATTGAAAGCAAGGAAAAATATCATCCATAGTTATTAAGAAATTATTAATTTTATGTGTTTTCTTTACCATTTTGACATATATTTTCTTCAATTTTCAGGGAATGTTCAATCCAGAGGAAATGTTGTAAGCTACATGTCATCTTGTTGATCAACTATTTTTGAAACAAATAAAATAGTAATGTAGTGCAAGAAATATACATTCGTTAAATTTCTACTCAATTTAGATCAAGCTCTTGTCTGATTGATATAACTGCTTGAGTCAAAATATAATAAAATCTATATGTAATATTTATAAATTATTAATATCAGAAAATTTTGTCTTGTTATAAATTGTTGAGTAACTTATAATTATTTAGTAGTTATAGTGTAATTATAAGTGTTTCATTGTTTATTGAATATTGTCACAGTGATTTAAAAGAATTTTTCCAGCTTACAAAACAGATTATATAATTTTGTGTCATGCATTTGGACATGCTAAAGTGGAGCAGGATTGTTTTGTTGGAAACCCAAGAAGCTGGTCAATGGGAGCTAATAATAATCCTACATAATTTGTGCCACAGATTAAAAGTTCAAATTTTATTTACTGCAAGTATAGTCAAAAAAAATAATTCATGACACATCTATCAATTTCAGGTTGTGCTGACTTGATTCAAAGTTTAGGTCGATACACAAAACATGAAAGGAAACAACATAAGGGAAATTAATTTGTAGCAATTTTTATTGACATAGATGTAATACCTTACAAACATGTATCTATACTATACACTAAATGTTACATAATGGTGAAGGTCATTTCTGGGTGGTAAATATCTTGTTTGAAGAATGTGTGACAATGTGGATGTGAATTTGTTGAGGTTACAAAAATAGAGTCTGTCCTGATATTGTCTGTGCATCAATAAATATCAATGAAATTATAAGGTCTACTAATCTTTCTTCCTGTCCACATGTCAGGTAGTGAATTATCACAACACCTGAAATAAATAATTTATAAGTGTCATTTTTAAATTATTAAGATCAAACTTTAAAATAGAATGTTAATTCTACCTTTCTTGAGATTGTCATGATAGTAGTTTTTTAAATTTGTTCCATGTGCAAGAATATCTGAAACTGATTTTGATTGCACATTTTCAGCAGTTTTGTGTGTCATAACATGTACAATCAGTCCCTAACATTGAAATAAATATCAAAAGCTGATTTAATGGCATCATTGCAAGGTAATACATATACTGATGATGGATATGTGGATGCATATGTGACACAAACCTGACTATTTACATTAATTGCAGCCCTAAAATCACACATAGCTAATGTGTTGTCAGCACTGGCACTGTATTTATGGAAACAGATTACAGTAGTGAACTTTTCTTTAGAAGAAATCATTTCTTTGTCATCTACAAAGGTTTGTACCATTCTTACTCTATCTTTCAGAGAAGTCATCAAACCCTGAATGACATCAGTCTGTTCCTCACCGAGCAGGCACACATCAGTTGATCTCTCTACATTTCAATTCAATTAATTGAACATATTGATAGTATTTACATAACTGAATAAATTCCTGTTTCACACTTAATACCTGTCATGTATGGTACAACAGAGTAAAAGTCCTTTTTATCTGTTACTTTCCACAATGTGTCTGGTCCTGCAATTAACTTGGCTCTGATGAAGCAATACTTCAACACTAATTGCAAACATTCTGTACCTTTCTCCAATTCTTCTTGGGTGCACTGAATAAAAACATACATGTTAACTGGCTGTTGCTGCTGCAGCACTTAGAGAAAAAAAAATTCTCAACTTCACCTGTTCATATGCATGTGCTATCAAGTGAAACAAAAATGCTTGTGGAGTTTCACTTAGTGCAAACAAATGTCTCTCTAAACTGGTTTCTAAACAGTCATCGGTAGGACATGGTTTGATAACTGTTGAGACCAATGGTCTTGTTGCACCTGCAGCACCCTGAATTGATGCTTCCAAAATAACTTGCTCCAACAAGTGCTTAGGAACAATGGGTCTGGCACCATCATGCACCACAACTACTTTACAGTTACCTACATGAAACAGAACAATTTTATCAGACAAAATAAAAAATTTTGAACATTCTCATTGTAAATCTCTATATCAGTAAAAACATGCTACAATATGTGATGGGTGCTAAGGAGCAAGATAAATGTCACAATAAAATATCATACAGCATTTTGACAATTTAACTAGGCCATTTTTTATTGACATGTGCCGAGTGGAGTCTCCACTGACAACAATAATTTTCTCACTGTCTTGAAAATATTCTTGTACTACATTTTCCACATATACAACATTGTCTGCAACCAAACAAATTTTTTTAATGTACTCCAATTTGTAGAATTCTTCAAGACAAAACATGAATAAAGGTTTCCCCTGCAATAAACAAAAGCAATGATTTCAATTAGACACTCCATCTCACAAGTTTGTCTTTTATTAATTAATAAATGAAGAACTAATACATTTTAGATATTTATGGTAGAAGGAATGGATTTAAGTAATACAATAAATGAAGCCTGTATATTTTGAGTCACCAACTGAATACTGAAAATGCCATACTTTTTTCCCCTTTGTTGTTTAGAAGATATGCAGCGGTAGTGAAAAACGTTTGAAAACAAACGCGTAAAAAAGGATTTTAATCTACAAAAAAGTGTACTCTTTTTTGGCAGCACAATATAACTTACTGCCCGCAAGACCAAGCAAGCGTCACTGGATTCGTAAGACTATTTCTTGTTCATCCGGTCAGAATGGACAGGAGGAGTCGTACTCGTAGAATAAATTGATTCTTCAACGGCAAGAAGTCAAAGTCCTTTTGATTTATAAAATTCGAGAAAGATCTTACGAGTCAGGAAACCTGAGTTCCTGAGTAGAAAAACGGTCCAGACACGAGCGGAATATTTCTTACCAAAATTTTAAAATATTGCTTGGGACAACTTGATGGGAATCTGTCGCTGTATCCCCCCATCGGAATTACAACGGCAACATCAAAATCAAACATGTTTTTATGAATAGACTGCTGTTTCGCATTAATATATCGAATAAATAAACCGTTTGTTTACATTCGACCTCTCAAACACAGGTTACTTTCTGGGCCTTGTAAGAGACAGGAGAAATGCCGCGGTTTATGTAATGGCAAGCAATTTAATTAAAATACTGTTGTGCGAGTATTTGAGGAGCGCACCTACCGCTTGGTATTAGAACACGGGGCAACGTTATCAGTGCAAAACGTTAGACAGAACCAAAAGTGTTGAAGAACTCTTTAATGAGAAAAATCTTAACTTGTATAGTTCCTAATATGTAGTATTGCTACGATAGCATCACAGATGACATTGACGATGTGGTGCACACATCACGATCACATCCAGGTGTCAGGGTGGTAGTAACTCTACAGAAATGAGTTACAAATGAATTATAAAAAGTCAGCTTTGACGAGAAGTACAAAATTGTTTTTATAGTGCTGTTTGAAAACAAAATACTTTCTAAGTACCAAGATTCAATATTCAGACATAAAATGGAAAGGAGAGAAAAAACTAAGTCAGCCTCGTTATGGTTAACGTTAAGTTTAACTTTACCAGATGAGAAAAATTTCAAATGAAATAAAAAATAAAATGAAATGAAATGAAGAAGTTGAACAAAAATTGATCCAGTTCTTTATTATTACAAATGAACAAAAATAATAGGAAGACAATCTTTTACATCAGATTCAATTCATAATGAAATGCAAATTCTTAACTCTTGATAGAATTCAAGCTTTCTGTTTTTCAGTCAACATTTTTATGAAACAGAAAAGCTGGTATTAGCATTGGTAATGATGATAATCAATTGCATTCCCTGAACATATCATAAAGCAGAAATGTGGAATAGATGCTTCAAACACCAAGAATTTTGTTGCTGTTGTGCAATGATGGTAACTATGATGAACTCCTGCACCCAATTAGAAAATATCAGGTGCTATAAAACCAAATATTATGTAATGTGAAATTGTTGGGATATACCTAACAACAATAATTAAATTTATGTCTATTCATTGCATCTATTCATAAGGATTCTGGTGTAGACCTGGACTAGATTCCAAAAACATAATAATAATAATAATAATGCTGTTGTTGTTGTTGTTGTTGTTGTTGTTGTTGACAGTAGTGGTGATTGATGATGAAAATTTGTTTAGGAGCAAAAAATAATTGGTAACATTCTGTCTAGCTGCCAGGTTCTACAACAACCTGACCATCTGAAAATGGTGGAAACAGGTAATATAATATTTCCCTAAATTAATCAAATCTTTACAATGAAATATTTGTTTAAACTGTACCTACTATGAATGAAACAAATAGTTGTCATTAAGATTTCAACCCTCAGCTGTTCAAACAGGTGAGTAATTTTACCCCAATCTTAGTTTAAATATTTTAGACCAGAAGGAATGAATGAAGCTGCGTAGAGCAAGCTTGCGGTTTCCTGCATTAGTTCCTCGATAGGTATAGTAGTTGGTTAAGCAATTCTACAATCTGACGGGATGTGTTGAAGTTGCATGAAGCCGACTAAGTACACTGCACACACACGCCCTGTGAGAAGTCGAGCTGTTGTGGCGAACGGTGCAGAATGCACTTTCCCCGGTGACAACTTAGTACAGTGAATAATTGAATATTTTTAAGCACCGACGAACTGGTCAAGCGAGCATCTGATGTATTCTCATGACGTTCCCTGTCGTTCGTTGTCTTCCTGAGGAACTATTATGGAAACGGATTTACGAGATCCTTTTGTTATTTGAAGAACCAAGTTCTTCTTCCCTATATCACATCCTTCGACATTGTTAATAGCAGTAAGGAGTAACGGAGATTCAATAATTTTTGCACAAACCATAATGGGCTGTGCGTTGTGGGAGGCAGAGCTTTGCCTCTCCTCATCTTGTGCACTGCCTTCACGAGTCTCGTGGCCCGAAGTCTCGTTTTCCATTGTTATTACGTCTCGACGAGTTTTTTCGTTAGTCTGATCTCCGAGGCTGCAAGATCTGAAACGTAAAGTTTTGCCATATATACATTGAAATGAATATCATTCCAATAGTCGGCGAGTGAAAATACCACACGATTGAAAGAATCGAAAATTAATTAACGGAGTATATTTTGCGGGTGGCGAAGAAGAGGAGAGCTCCTTGGATGAACGGAAAATGAATTCCCGGCATAGGTTTCCTACCTTTCGTGCTGCGGCGGAGACGGTGTTCTCGAAAGCGGAAACGAAGCCACTTCTCTGGACACTGACAGTGATCTAATAGACCCAAATGTCTGATCGGGAGATAGATTTGCTCCTACGGAAATGACCAGGTCGCTGCTGCAAAGTACAGAGTCGTTTATTAGGTAAGTTACGTTTATGCTTACGGAATCAACAATTGGACAAACGGGAGTTACCTAATTGAGTTAGACGTAACTAAAAATGGCATGGGTGTCGGACATGGACTCATCGGAGTACTGAAGGACGACCGAGTGCTGGACAATTGCGTGTGCGGACATTGAGGAAGAGAATGCGAAAGGTCCTCCACGGTGAGGCTCCTTGCCCGACGGAAACAAATGCCCCATTTCGATTCGAATTTGCCTGGAATTTAACATGGCTTTTAATTGATCAATCTTCTTGCGACTTCCTCATATCTCATGGAGTGCCTGCTGATTACGTAGTTTAATGTATTCCTAAGAAAATTTTTTTTTGAAGCGCGGGTCAAGGGTTCGAAAGTACGAAAAAAGCTTGTTAACTTTTACTTATGAAAACAATAAAAACGTTCAGGTACGAAGAAGCACTGACCTACTGCTCTACTTGCAGAAATTGGACTAATAGGATAAAAATTTCCATGAATTGGACAGTGAAATCCTACTCTCCTTTCTCTTCGCCTTGCTTTTCTGGCAAGGGCGCACAGACTGATTCCAGCAGATAGCATAATGAAGCCGACGACAATGCAAGCCGGTCCTAAAATCCTTGAATTTCCAGTGAATGCAAGCCTGGCTGCATATTTTTCTGGTTCTTCGTCTTGTCCTGGTCCCCTGTACGAAGCGACTGAAAAGCAAATAGCGACATTCAAACTCTCTAACATCACTGTAGCGGTAGTAGACAAATTAAAATGGAGGGAAACGGATTACCTGTCAAAACTATTCCTACTAAAACGAAGAGGCATCCGAAAACTGACAATGCAATTTGGCAATTTGCGGCCACAACGACTCCGGCCACCACAATGCCGCCTTCAATTTTTTCAACACGAAGCTTAGAAATGGGTGCTAGGCAAGGTTTTTTATCTATTTCAACCTCGATGGACCTAGAATGTGACAAATGTTAATGGTAACACATCAAAAAAAAGTTGATTCAAGCTAACAGTAATTGAAAGGTTAAAATAAACTCACATTTAAAAGACCGTCGGTCGTTCGAAATGTTTAGTAAGAAAGGTACTCCATTCAAAACTCCGTTAGGCACTTACAATCTGAAATGGGAGAAGTAGTGAATAATAGGGAGAACGAGTTTCCCGTCCGTTCCTGGTCTCCGGGTGCTCGGTCTTTACTGAATTTTCCTCGAATTCGTGGAAAATTTTAGCACATCGAACTAAAACTGATAACGTTTGTTTTTCTGCGCTCAAAGGGTGATCTCTTTCCTACCTTAGTACAACGCCAATACCTTTGAAGTGATTACTAGATCCCATGCGAATGAAAGATCAAATATGTTTATAGGTAGAAATCCTAGGAACAATCCCTGAGCCTGCTATTTGTAAATCCTCAGGAATGATTCAATCGAAAAATAAGTTTTGGGTTGTGTTACCGTTTGAATGAATCACGGTTTACCTAAGTGTAAATGTTTTATATGATGGCCAATTATAAATATATAATTTTCAAAATGAACTGATCGCACAAAGAAAATTTTAAGGATAACTTAGCGGTAGCCATGCACTGCAAAAAAGGAAATGAAAATCAATTTTTACCTCGGCGGTAAAAATTCCAATTTCTCTTGTCCTCTTGCCGGCTGTTCCTTGCGTTGCCAATTAACGAACGAGAAAATAATTAAAGAAATCTAATTGGATTTTACATTTAAAGAAAATAATCGCGTCCAGGTTTTTATAATTTTTGTTTTGAGATTTCCGCAGCAGGAACGCATGCTCCCGGGGCCGCCGCAAAACTTTGCTGCTGGAGCTGCCGTCTGTGCTGCTCCTTTCCATTTGCCCTCCCCCGTGAAGCCCTGAACGTACTTTGAACAACCTCGACCGATTCAAATCAAAATTAAGCTGTTTTCTGTATTGATGACTATAAGCATGTGTTAATTTCAATACTTTTTGTGATATGTGTAACCATGTCATTCACAATGACAAATATATAACCACAGTAGTCAATAGAGCAATTTTAGATTGGGCACTGAGCAAGGTGTGTGTGTCTGCCTGTTTATGTACAGATGTAGACATGCTATTCTTCTTCGAGTAGCACAATCATTGTATTCGGTTGAATTACAAAATCATATGTATTTTTTTAAATTACCTAGGGTGGGCCACTCAAGGTGAACTTGTGTCGTCTCATTCGGGGCTCACGATAACTCAAAAACAGAAATACGGAAATTTCTTCCTCAAAATCTCACAATTCAAATATAGACCCACAAAAAAATAAAATTTTTGTTTCAGAATGGTAAAAGACATAATTTAGTTTCATTTGTTTTATGAAAATCTGCGTGTTATTCAAATTCTCAATTACAATTTTGCTGTTCAAATTACTTATAATAAACAAACCATTGTTTATAGATTTTTGTAGTATGTGGAACAAGTGGATTCCGTCGAAATTAGTAAGGTGACTCAATTATTTTTCTTCCTCGAAGTTGAGTTCATATGTGTATTTTGCTTCTCCTGCGAGTAAACTTTGACGCTCTGGGCTCTCAGATATTCCGGGAGCAACAAGCACGCTTGAAGCAGTCGTAGTAACATCCATCCAGATATGACCAGACCCAAATATGTGAGAGCCGTTTTTAACATTAAGGAAACATTCACATTCACTTGCTGAGTCTTCATCTTACGGTATCTGCAATTACGAGTTGGTTGTGTCAATGGTAAGCGTAAGCGTTCATTCCTATACGTTTCCGAATTCTTGCAAAACTAACGATTTCTTTTCCTCGTCTCTCGTAATCCGATTCTAATACCAAAGAGCGGCTACTTCGATCCCTTTAAAAAAGAAAATGAACTATTGGATAAAAACAAGTTTTCTAACATTGACTGACTCCACACAATGAGTAAACACTGGTTGGTCGAATAATAAAAATCAATTGATTACCAGTGACGATTGTCGGTCGTGAAAACCAATCGATGGCACGCACTTCACCTAACGCAAACAGCTATGCATTCATTCGGACATTATAAATATTATTCTTACTACACTGGATTTACGTTTGTTGACAGTGCTAATGAAGGAAAAAGGTCTGTCCAACACGTAGTGTTGAAATTTGTTAATTCAAATTCACAATAACAATAAATAGAATTTCATTTTCGGCCCGACGCTTCGGGGCATCCAGTCCGAACAAATAGAAGTTTGAGGAAAGGTGACATGAGCATTAAGCAATAATAACACATGCAAGAGGCATGCAAAATCAAAATATTGTCAGTAGAAAAATAACTATTATTTAAATGATCGATTAAGTATTAATGAATTAATACTTTACCGAGTTAATAGACGTAGATAACGATTTAGTCATTAATAGTTTTGTAGACATTTTTTGACATGAATCCACGTTTGAAGGCCTTGCTTGGACATTTTAGTTTGTACGGCAGCATAATTAGCCAACGTTTGTTTTATTTCAATGGTCTTTTGTTTATCGAATCTTTGATAATCTGTCAGAGCTTCCTTTGTGAAGTCGCTGCAAAAATTTACATTTTTTTCCCCGTTACAAATAAACAGAGTACTTTGAATGTTATGTTTTTGCTCGTCTTACTTGAGTTCAATTTGAATTGCTTGTAGATTATTCTTTCCTTCCTGTATTCGTTGCTCCGCTGCGTTAACTTTTAATTCCTTAATTTCTCCACGGTCTGTGGTTCCAAAAAACCGTGACATCAGTCCCGCTCGTCCTGTAATTAAAGATGAAATTAATTTTAAGAGTGACAAGTCTAATTGACTATTAAGCATTAGTATTTCTGTCAATTGGAAAATTTAACGAAATTTTTAGTCTCATGGCTCGTGGTAGCACCACGATACAACTCGGATACTATTCGACGTAAACCTCCAAAGTCTCTGTTGTGACTTGGAGTGTTGATTTTTATCTCACCTGCAATGGCCACGTTGACGCGGTCAAAAAACGGCAAGGCAAAAACTTCACCCAAGGCCACTCGGACGGGGTTTAGATCTCATGTTAGGATAATTCAATTAGGTGCGTTCTCAACTCTACTTCATGTCCTCGTGCCTTTCCGGACAACGGGATATACGAACAAAATACGTGTTTTTCTCCACCAAATTTAAAAGCCATGCAATTTTTCATTTCTGAACGAAAATTTAATAACGTAATTACGCTGATGTGACATGGAACGGTTGTTTAACAATTTATGTTACCTCTCTGCACCTGCTCCATCTCATGCAACCTATTGCTTATCAACTCCTGCGCTTTCTGAAGCTGCAGTTGTAGCAAATCGCGCCTTTTGCAGACCGCCTGTACGGAAGTTCCAAAAAATAAATATTCTTTCAATTGATCCGCCACTAGTTCCTCTTCTTCGAGTGTCGCATCAACAATAGCTGCCAGTGAATCCATGAAATGTCCAGCCCTTTGCAACCCTGCGATTTAACTATTATTACTAATTTTAGTAAAACAAATTATTATTACCATAATACATACATAATATTAACGTAACCAATTATTAAATTAGTGGTGTATCCAGCCTAACAATGCTTCAGAGCAAGCGACTTTCAGTGTTACTGAATTTGAAAAGGGTGACGGAAGCGCACGCTTTCGGTAGGATGACTTTATATGCCCTAAGCCAACAGTAGGACTAAGCAATTTGTCCAGTTGGCTTTACGATGACGTCTTGATTATTTATGAATTATGACTTACCGTCTCCCAAAACCTTCTCGATTACACTCCACTCTGAAAAAACTCTGCCATAATTAGCATGTAATTTGTATATTGTGTAATATCTCTCAGCGAGCTTTGACCTAATTTTAAGCAAGTTTTGGAGATGTCCATTCAACTCATTGCTGTAGTCTTTTATGGCTTCAAATCTTTCATCTGGTCTCTTTATTCTTGATGGTAAGGTGGTTAATATTTTTAATTTATTTTCGGCTTGTTGTAGGTATCCTGCATAAACAAGTTAATAAACATAATATTTAAGCAGTGATAAAAATTTAGTGGACAAGCAAAAAAAAACATGCAGATGAATAGTTGTAATTACCAGTTTC
This sequence comes from Polyplax serrata, assembly GCA_037055365.1. Lineage (NCBI taxonomy): Eukaryota > Metazoa > Arthropoda > Insecta > Psocodea > Polyplacidae > Polyplax > Polyplax serrata. The sequence goes on from JAWJWE010000007.1 coordinate 30,439, forward strand.
CTTACATGCTTCTCTCCAACCATCTTCTTGCTGAAGAAACCCAAAGAATAATTTGTCATAGCAGAGAGCAGGGTGTGCTGCTATTCTATGTAAGAAATTCTCCAAACCAACTCTTCTTCTGTCCACAAAATCTGGATCAGATGTATCAGAACCTGACTTTTGCCAACCAAACAAAATCTTCTTTTCAGGCAGTGGTGGCAATATAAGGTATGGGTATGTCACTTCCAGATATGAATGCAACTGTTCAAATTCTGTATACCTTCTCCAAATGGTGCCAAGTTTTGTAGATACCTTTTTGAAGGTTGGGTCCTTAACACTGAAATTCACATAATGTGAATTTAGGACACATTGAGGCCAGTCAATGATTATATCTGATAAAAGTACTTACACTGTTTCTATTAAATAGACAGTAAAATATTCTCTAATATTCAATGCTCCGTTTGCTCGTTTTTCAGCTTCTGATACAGAAATATCAACAAAATCTAATAAATTGTTCTAAAACAAAATAGAATTCTGTCAATATTTTTGTAAGAAAGCTCCTGTACAGGTGGTGCACCATTTACACATTTGTACAATGTACATTGGCTATTTAAATTTGATGTGACACAGGTTACAGCAAGGGGAATCTGCACTCACTCATGGAGAGAAAGTTCCAAACTGATTCATTGGTTCACCACGAAACAGCTGCATTTCAGAACTGGCAGAATGGGACCTGTCACAATCTTGACACCTTCCTCTGTTAGTACTGCTGTTTACAATTTAAACATTTATTTTTTGCTGTTGAACATTCTGTCTGGTGTGAACCAGTGAATGGATGCATTAAATGGAAGACATGACTACTACATGATTACTACCCCAATAAGAAGACAGTTTCTATTATGTGCATGTGGGTTGCTTTTTGTGCTCTTTTTTTCAGTTAACCATGTGTATTAAGTAGTTTACCTGAGACGGCGAAGGTGAACTGTCCAAATTTTTCTTACATTCGTTCATCATGACAAGCAACATGAGCTCTTTTCATAAGGCCCTGAAAGCAGCAACGAGTATTTAAAAACTGCGTTGAAGCATCCGCCTTGGTGAAATATTTTTAATGTTATTAACAGCAACTCTGGTCAATCTCCGTATAAATTATTGAACAATGTAAGCATACATCATTACCACCTGGAAGTTACCCAGCACTTTGAATTGGAAGTTGGATGACACCCTTATGAGAATGAGAGAACAGAATTAAAAAGTGTTTGCTTAAGTACCGTTAATAAATGGAATTGGATTTCGACTAGTATGAATTTTAACTCTAGTAGAATATTATTCTTCGACCCGCAATGAAGCAAAAACCCGTCATTGGTAATAAATTAGACTTTAATGGATTTCTGTTTGCGGCAGGGCATCTCAATTTACGCTTACCAATTGTTTATTATGCGGAAGATACGAACCACCAGTTATTTAGTTAACATAATTTTCAGAAATATTCCTACAAGTTAAGCAATGCGAGGTTCTCTTTCACCGAAAATCAAAAATATAATTAATCTCATTTTTCGACATAATGACAATTTAATAATTAATCAAGATCAATCCGCAGTGATATGTGACAATAAATACAGAATGAAGCAATGAAGGGAGAATTAAGTCAGCTGTTTGTTTTTTTTTTAATTTTAATTTTTTTCCGCTGAAGTTGACACACTGAATGATGACAACTTTTAAGATGGCGGTCAGTGAAGTGTGTGAGTAAAGGATGTGAAGTGATTTAAATAAATCTAATAAATACGTGTGCCCATTTAAATGCTTATAAAATAAAATAATATATTTTTCACATTGGCGATAGCTGACGTGACGAATCTTCACGTGTAGAAAAACATTGCCATTTCTTTTTGCATGCCTTAGGTTCATTCAGTGATGCCTTGGACTTTCGTGTGGAACAATCTTTTTATAGGTGCAAAGTGTCAAGAGGTATTGTATGTCATTCACTTAGACGTTACCCCTCCGAATAGATGGTGACACATGACGCCAGTTAAAAGACGTGTGAAATAAAACCGGTTACCTCCGAGGTAATTCTTTTTCGATAAACCACAATGTTGGGCAGCGAAACTGACCGTTATCACGTTCAAAGGTCGTAAGGTCACCTTACGAAAGTATACATTTTGCGATCCGTGGGGGATTTAATTTCTCATCTGCTTCTTTGTGAAATGTTCCAAGGCTCAAGCAATAATTGTTCAACCTCGATTTCGAGAACATGAGGAATCAATTAAAACTAGACCTTTTTTTTTAAATAACATACTATCAATACCTGTACATTTGTTCTATGACATCCAATGAGGAAATATTAATTTAGAACATTCACTATTTACTGAACATAAAAATGCACTGTCATATAAAAATAATGTGATTCCAAATAAAGTGATGATAATAATTTTTCCAATAAAAATTCAACTGATATTCAACAACACCTATTTAATCAAATTGATCAAAAATACTTAAATGATTTAAAATGAATTATGTAACTGTGGGCCTTGATTGGACTTGTTTAAAGAAATTGATTTTGATGTGCAGATGTGATGATGACATGGTGATGAATAATATCTAAAATGCTACTTGGGGGTTTTGTTGAAACAAGATTGAAGCCAGTAAGGCCTCAAAAGTGATGTTCATGTCATGATCAAATAATGTTACTACACTCATGCAACTGAAAATATTAAAACATAATAAAACCATTAACTACTTACATCATTTCCAAATGTTTTTTTTTCCCCAGAATTTAATATTTTTGTTATGGACAGACATAAAAATTTGATTGTAAAATTTAACTTGAGAGGTACCTGGTTTTTGAAAGGAAAAGCAAGCAAGCAAGTGCAGATGTAGGTAAATTTATTAGTGTGGTATTTAATGGCCTGCCTACTATAGGTAATAAAGACTTAATAATAAATAAGTAAGAAAACAAGTAAGAAATTGCATATTGTGTTGATGATTTTTATTACAAAATGTTTGTAAGTTTCAATGTTCCCCATGTGAAAAATGTTGTGCACAACACATGTGCAATGTGTGTTTTTTTTGCTGAAACATTTTTGTTTCACATTATTGTAAAAAAATTTCACACATATGTTTGTCTCTGATTTTTACATTAGAAAAAAATTAATTTATGTGCTTACTGAGTAGTCAACATAGTGTTGTACTCTGAGAATGAAAAATGTATGATTACACTTGTTATTTCATTGCAAACTTTTGTAACTGTTCTGTGGTTGGCACATAAAATAATTTACATAGTTGAATAACAATATAAAAAATATTTTGTGAGATTGGAAGGAATTTTCCATTTTGTATTTTATACAAATTAGGATTGGAAAACACTTATCTTATTGAAGGCCAAATTCAAATTAAAATGAAAGATTTTTTCTTAATATTTGACCTTGCACCGTAATACGTAATGCATGATTCGAGAACATTATTGCTGTAGTGGATTGGTCGTTGTAGAGAACGGAAATACGTTTGCACCTTAGTTTGAAACCCAACAGAATCCCGAGCGACCCATGGCCTGAATTCATTTCTGCTCATTGCTCTCATCATTTCAACTTCAAATGTCCACCAACTTTAATTATATTTACACACCTGTGAGTATTTCGTGTGAGTTTTACCGTTTGATTCTGTTTTTAAATAAATTGATTGGGAATAACCGCCTTTGTTAGCCAGCATCCGTGTGCGTGTACTGTCTTTATAGGGACATTGAGGACTGAATCTTTAGAATGTACTTACGTAACTTGTTTTTGGTTAAATTAATTCCCCTATTTAACTGTGCCGTCATTTGTTAGACTGAAAAATCATACATATATATATATCACTGACATTGGCATTGTTAAGTGTTGTTCAATTGTAAATGCACGTGTAATATTAGTGAGCGGTTTTCTTCGCTATCTCGTGAGACCCATCTACTCTTTTTGTTTGTTACAGGGTTCCGGTGGGTATTTGAAGCGAGCAAATTCGGAAAAATTGCATGAAATTTTCAACAAGTACGCATCCACGGAGAAGGATGGCGTTCGTTACATGACGTCCAATGATTTCATCCGAGGATATTTGGGAATTTACACTGCCGACGACAGGAACGATGAATCGGTTGGACTGTTGGCCGGTATCGTCGACCCAAGAAAAGATGGCCTCATATCATTTTCAGAGTTTCAGGCTTTTGAGGGCCTTTTGTGCCTGCCAGATGCCCTGTACAAAACTGCCTTTCAATTGTTTGACATCAATGGGAACGGAATGGTCTCGTTCGGTGAGAGACTGACCTCTAATAATGGCACCACGGTACCAATGGTACCGCTTAAGCATCTCATCCCGTATTTTCTTTTACAGATGAATTTTCTGAAGTGATTAAAAAGACTACTCTGCATCAGAGGGTGCCTTTTGATATGGACGGTGGATTTATCAAACTGTATTTTGGCAAAGATAAGAAAAGAGTCATTAGTTATGCCGAGTTCAGTCAATTTTTGCATGTAAGTGAACTAATTTAATAATCCGTCTCCGTGTGTCTGTCTGTCTGTAACGCTTCACTTACGTATTTCTGGATTTTGTTTGGACCGGTCACGTCTGAAGTTCGCAACAAGTTACTCCCTTTACTGTCGTCTCTTAATTTATTTGTTTGCAGGCAGTACGTGTGTCGTCAGTGTTTGATGACAGAGACGTCATTTTTACACGGTGTGTAACTTTGGTGTTCGTGACATCTGTTCCAGGTCTCTGCCCTGATCCCCTACGAATGGATACAGGAGATTCAATAAAAAGAATAATAAAGAACGAATAAACTTTAGACAAGAATATGACAGAACTATACTTGCTCCGCCTTCGATCTGTTGTTCATTTCGTGTTTATCCTGGAATTTTCTCCAGGTTCTTTTTTAACGCCGTCCTTGCATCTCCACTCTCTTCCTCCTTTGGCGGTGTAAAATTTTTCAGTTTTACCATTACCTACAACGTTCTCGAGGTTTTTGTTTTTAAGCACTTTAACTTCAACCTCTTCAGATTTTTACCTGTGGCTCCCAGCACCCGTGTGAAGAGAGGTATCATTTACATTTTCATTTTTTCCCATCCAACGCCCTGTAAGAACCCCATCGTTTTCTCTGCGCCATGACGCCAGACATTGTCATAACGCTGAGGGCTGATTCAGTCGTGTGCGTGGCTGGATTTTCAGATCCTACGTTTAGCGCGATCATTGTGACAGGCTTCGGGATGCAGTTACCTCAAAGTTTATTCACAGCCTCTTCCCCACATATAGACACTCGACTCGAACGGTAAACGCTTATTATTATTGTTTTTCTCTAGGATTTCCACGAAGAATATGCAACCGAAGCGTTCAGGCGGTTCGACAAAGATGGAACGGGTTTTATTTCGGCAACGGATTTTCAAGACATAATGGTGTCTATTAAAAGTCACTTATTAACGCCTCAAGTGGAACAAAATCTGATGGCCGTAAGCGCTTGAAGAACGCTCTGAATTTCAGGTATAATTACGTAGGTAAGTTTGACCACACCCCTCTAAATGAGACGTTTACAATTCTTACAGTCCACTTACACGGCCGACAGCAGACACAGGGTTTCATTTCCTTATTTCATGGCCTTCAACTCTCTGCTCAACAACATGGAATTAATTAAAAAAATTTATTTAAATGCAACAAACGGCAATAAACTGCAAGAAGTGACCAAAGACGAATTCCTGCATTCTGCGCAAATGATGTCCCAAATTACTCCGCTCGAAGTCGACATTCTTTTTCATTTGTGTCATTTGCTCCATCAAACCGGGTAATGGTTTTATCAATTTATTTTAAGTTTATTTAACTTGTAATATCTTCTTCTCAAAATCTATTTCCATTTGTAGTTTTTAATTCGTTTAACAGCTTAATTTTTCTTTTCCGTTTTTTCAACATTACAAACAGAAAAAATTCATTGGCTCTAGTTAATTGATTCGATTATATAAAAACGATTATTAATTGTATCGGTACTTAAATACGTTAAATTATTTCAATTAGTTATTATTAAGTGGTTAACCAGAGTTGTCCAACAATCACTTTACAAACATGAAAATGCTTTATTCTTATTACAGCAACATAGTTTACAACGACTTGCAAATAATAGCACCCGAACAATACTTTAAACACATTAATAGAAGATTGGCGGAAATCCATGCCGTCTCTAGTCCCGAGGAAAGAAGTGTATTTATACAGGTGTTGGAAAATGTCTATAGATTCGCTTTGGGTTCGGTAGCAGGAGGTAAATCTGTGTAGTACGATTTTCTCTCACGATCGCCCTGACCAAAATAACCCAATTATTGTTCAAAATTGACAGCTGTCGGGGCCACCGCAGTTTATCCCATTGATTTGGTGAAAACGCGAATGCAAAATCAACGGAGCGGTTCACTCATCGGCGAGCTCATGTATCGAAATTCGTTTGATTGTTTTCGCAAGGTGATACGTCACGAGGGTGCTTTTGGCCTGTACAGAGGTCTTCTACCCCAGCTTATGGGTGTAGCCCCAGAAAAGGCCATCAAATTAACTGTAAACGATTTCGTTCGGGACAAATTCATGGACCGAAACGGACACATAACTTGGTATGGAGAAATTATTTCCGGAGGCTGTGTGAGTATGCCCCTGGACAGGATAATGTCCCGTTGTCTATACAATTAAAAAGTACTCAGTAACAGGAGCGTGCCACTTTATATTTTTTTACAGGCTGGTGGTTCACAGGTTGTCTTCACAAATCCACTCGAAATAGTGAAAATTAGACTGCAGGTGGCTGGTGAAATAGCCGGCGGTTCGAAAATCAGAGCTTTCTCCGTTGTTAAAGAACTGGGTTTCTTTGGTCTGTACAAGGTATTTTTGTCAATCACAGCTTGCGGGATTGCAATTAAACTAGTGAAGGAAGGGATTCGGGTCTTCCTCTCCAGCTGTTGTAATTTTTAATGTTTTCCTTGCGAAACAGGTTTGGCGTAAATGAAGGCATACAAATTTTTATGTTTATTTGGTATACCACTTAGTTGACAATAATACAACATAGAATACATAACGACGATCGCTTGGTGGTTATTATTCTTTTGTTATTACTATTTTTAATATGTTTGTTATTTTAGGGTGCGAAGGCTTGCTTTCTCAGAGACGTTCCTTTTAGTGCAATTTATTTTCCGGCTTATGCCCACTTGAAAACGAAATTTGCCGATGAGAACGGTTACAATCATCCGTTGTCATTGTTAGTTGCTGGGGCTATGGCAGGGGTACCTGCTGCCTCCTTAGTTACTCCTGCGGACGTAATCAAGACCAGGTAGAATTTAAGTTTTCTTATCATCCTCCGTGTAGTGTTCTGACAACGGGATTCGGGAACGCATTCAACTAATCAATACATGTTTGTTACTTAACATTGTAACAGGTTACAAGTGGTGGCCAGAGCGGGCCAGACGACTTACAACGGTGTCATTGACGCCACAAAGAAGATTTATAAAGAAGAAGGTGCTCGAGCTTTTTGGAAAGGAACTGCGGCGAGAGTGTTCCGCTCTTCTCCACAGTTTGGTGTCACCTTGCTAACTTATGAAATATTGCAGAGGTTATTTTACGTTGATTTTGGAGGAACGTAAGTCATTAACCGGCCGCATGTACATAGTAATGATTGCAATTGTACTACTTGTACTACATCTGATTTTACAGCCGTCCAAGTGGATCAGAACTAAATTTACCGGAAACCGGAGTAGCCGAGGTAATGAAGTCTACAAATCCGGATCATATAGGCGGTTATCAAGTAGCCATTCCTATATTAAAGGGAATCGAAACGAAATTTGGATTGTGTTTTCCAAAGTACGCAGCAGTATCGTGATGTATTGAACTTCAACTCTAGCAATATTTTTCAGACAAGGTTTTGTTTCATTACACAGTTTTCCCTCATGTGCCTCTGACAATATTATGTGGACAAAAAAATAAACCTATGTTAATTCCTCGATTAAGTTTTTGAATTGAGAAAACTCACTTACTCAGTTACATTCTCGTTAAAATAACACGCATAGTTGAATTTCCCGACTAGTATTGGAACATGATGAAATGCAGAATTAATAAGGGTGGCAGCATTTAAGAAAGAACAAAAAATAATTTTTGAAAAAATTATGGTTGCAAGGATTCGAATTTGGTTATGAATCATTACATGAGGATTAAATAAGTGAAGTGAACGTGAACAGGCACGATTTTGCCTTGTCTTAATATAAAATTTGCTTGTGTGATTAGAAAAATGAAACAGTTGGGTAAAATTGTTATATCAGTGGAATTTAATATTATATTTTATTACAAATGTACGATTTGATCATTCAGACGTCAATTTCCGTTCAATAATAAGGGAAGGTCCATCCTGGCAAGGCCTAGGCTTAAATAGATTTACATGATACTCGTTGTCGATGCTACGCTTAAAACTGCACTACACTACTACTTTGAATTACAGATTGAATTTACCGTTCAATTTACTGGTGCATAATTCGGCATTCAACAAATAATCGTGAATTTTCTAAAATAAATTAAAAATCGAAGGACAGTTTTGGTTGTCGAAGAAGAAAAAGTGGAGTGCTTGTTGAGGTATGCCACGAAGCCATTTGCTCTCAATTTCGGATATTTTCTCTTACAATTTAATTACATTTGATGTATTAATATTGATCCAACAATCCGAGTATTTGACTTGAGTTAGTACCAGCAATTGCTCAAAGGTGTGAGTTTGTTGAACACTTCTCTCGATGACTATTTATTTAGTTTGCTGTTGCTCGACCTCGAACCAACATTCATCACTAACGTTGAAACTCTCAAACCCGATAGCAACAATAGTTCAACTAAAAAACCCTACACAACCAAGCTCTTACCCAGACAAGCACAAGCCTTACTCCTATCCCTCATCATCTTGGGTTTTAGAATTCACTACCCATCGCGGAGACCCTGTACTGATGAGCAGCCCTTAATTAAGCAACTTTAGGATGCTGCTGGCTCAGGTATTCCCTGCGCAAGTCCAATTGCCTAATTGATTTTGAATATGCTAGGCGTATTCTCAAGGAAAACCTGTTGAGCATTGAGTCATTTTCTTCGTATTTCTTCTTCACAGAGACATATTCTATTACATAAACCGTACCAAAGGCTGACGCGGGAGGCTGTCTACGTCCTATCCGGTCACGGACCTTTTCGTTCGTACCTGTACCGGTTTAGGAAGAGTTCGTTCCCGTCATGTACATGCGACGGTATCACAGACCAAAACAGTTCAACACATCTTCACAAATTGCTCTCTTCTCCAGTTCATTACGCATCCCACTCGTAAGAGTCAGTCATTCTGTTGTTCATCGGTTAACATGGTAAACGGTCCCACAGGGGACGATCATTTCGGACGGTAGGAGTTCGGCACTTCTCAGGCGCCTTTTTATCTGAGTGTTCATGAGGAGCCCTCCCCCCTCCAGCTAAAAAAAACCTCCAATCAACAGCCCACCACCACTCCGTCGTAATTTTTAATCTTTGTCGTAAGGTGACAAAATCTTTTTTAGAGTGTCCCAACATCTGGTTTTCATCGACACCTTTGCCTCACCTGGTCGGTGTCCACGAATAAATGATAGTTACGTAATCAGTGATAATTAATGTAAAATATAATTTTTAAAAACGATATCATATAATTTATTATACAAACTATTATAAACATTTAAACATATAATACAGTCGTGTAAAAGCTCTCCAATAAAAGCAACATTGCAGAAGAAAAACCAAAAGTTTTCTTATTGACTTAACAAGTACAAAAGGCTTAGTCTTTACAAGTAGTATCTTCCTATCCCTAATGCTACTTAGTATAGATAATTGCAATAATATTGACTATTATTTATTTCCTTCTATTCCTCTTTTATTGTTCTAGAATTTATACTAAGTTTCGAATTTACCAAAATTGAGTCCGTTTTCGGGAGAAGAATTACCTTTGTGCAATTTACAATTTCTTAAGGTGTGATATGTGAAATAATGAAACGGGCTTCGAATTGTTTGTTTGAATAGCTCATCTCTTAGCCATTACCTTTGAGGGATCGCTTCTTCGGGGAATGTTATTGTCTTTCGATAGGTTTTCCTAGTATCTACGGAGAACTCGTGTTTGAATGCGAATCGAGTGGGTAGCCACTTGATCGGGCTGCAGGATTTTGGAATCGGAGAGAGAGAGAGAGAGAGAGAGAGAGGGGGGGGGGGAAGTGAGAGAGGACTCCGATTTGGCCGGACTTGTTGTCGTCGGACCACACTCAACGTCAAGTGCAAAATAATTCTGACTTAAAATCAACAATAAAAAGCTGATATTTGATCCTGACGTACGTTTAAAGCATTAACTTAATTTTCACGTGCACCCTCGAAACACAAACACTTTCATTCCTTCAATCATATCCTGTTGACCTATTACAAAGTAAAAGAAAAGCGAAGCACCATTCATAATAGTGTAGCATTAATTAACAATTTTTGGGAATTACATGTATCAAAAAAAGGAATGCTCAACTAAAGGGAGTGAAAGTTTGTAACGAGACAACTTAGACCACGTTGGATTGATGCTATTTGCTATTACTACTTCTATTTCATCGGATTTTTCTATGAAAAAAAAAATTCGATTTTGAAACATAAACACCGATCGCATTATTACATGAATGGATGTGGAAAAACAGAAGCGTTCGAATAAACGAAGTCTATTACGAGGCCCTGCCTACAGCAAATCGCCCATTAGACGAACTGCAACAAGTCGTTATGAAAACGGTCTTTTTAGATACGGATTATATATATTCTACACATGTATAATCTATATCAAAAAGTTTGGCACATTGGAAAGCAATTTTCTTTTGTAGTCGAATCGTCTTATACCTAATAATTGTTCATACATTGTCTTTTAAACGCGTTTAGGTCGCGACGACTCCGGTTTTGTTCATTTTGCATTTAATTAAAGCGCATCCGGTGCAACGTTTTGTTCCTGTTTGACAATAGGAATTTACATCAGGAACAGGAATTACGAATTGCAATAACGAATGTAAATTTCTACTATCTGTTACCTGCTAGATTTGTGCTGTTGCACTCCTTGTAAAAACAGTGAACACTTTCACACTACCGATTATGTCGGTAAAACTGTTTCTGACTCAAGGCAGACCTACAAGTCGGACCACGAAAAGATTCTCTGAACCATTTATTTTATCTTTTTTTTTTCGTTTAATATTGCCTCAATAATGTGGTTGTGCTCTGTCCTAGTGTCTGGCTCACGCCCTTAAAGCTTAAGACTTTATTGTTATTGTTCCCTCCTGCCTTGTTGTCTCTCTATAATTTTGTCTTACCAGGGAACAAAACTTCTTCACCTTCTAAATGTTCCTATTGACGAGGTTGACAGTTGTCAGTAGTCGCACCGGTAAAACTCAATCAATGCCAAATGAACATAATTTAATTAAAAGAGCTCATTGAAAGCATAAAGCATAAATGCGATATGTTATCATCGTATACCTCTGGTACTCTAAATAATTCTTTGAATTCCTTTCTCTTCTTTCGGATTGTCTTTCAAATCACACGCTTTGTACATGTATAAACGAGCACGGGAGTCAATAAAATAAAATCAATGACAAATCGTTACAGGGAAAGGTCAAGTTTAAAAGTGTCAGTGTTACTTTGTCAACGCTCTCAAAGCAAGCAGTCTTGGTTATTACTTTTTTGGGGGACCTTGGGGTGGGTAATTACCACGTGACCCTTGGCCAGGAACGCTGCTTCCAATTTGGCGTTTGTACCATTTGAAATTTTTTTCATTCCTTTCTTTCCACCCTTGGTTTTACCATTTTCAAATATGTTCGGGATCCTTTTTCGTGACCTGACTTCTTACACTGGCTTGTCTGACTTCAACGGAGTCAAACAAGTTTACGGGTGAAATGTTTCATGTATGTGTAATGTATTTACTTTGGTTTACAAGACAAGTCCCGTCTTTCAGCTACAGCAAATGGATCATGAAGTATCGCAATTAAAATATCGCAAGGCAAAACATAATTTAAGTAATAAATATCCTACACCTGTCACTGTCATCGAATACTTTAACTGTACGCGTCATTTAGTTGCTGTCACACCACCAACATCTTTTATTTTGCACGTGGTTCGCACCCAGGATCACATTTCACTCGTTTATCTGATCAGTGCTTTCCATAAATCTACGGTGCCCAGAGACACTTTGTTTGGGAAAAAAGTCTGAAAATGATAAAATCGGTAAAGTAACATTAACCGAAAATGAAAACATCGATTTCGTGCTGAAAATAAATCGGTACTGGTATTTGTGGGGAAACACTAACACATGTAGTCGCAACAGGGCAACTGTCGGGTCAGCGGTGTTGGCGAGTCGTCTCACCAACGTTCACGCAAAGTCGGTGAAAAACCCGGGTAAGGAATATTGACATCGACTAAACACCGACCAAAGACCGCCTTCTCCATTTGAAGTTGCCGATGAGTTTCCGATTGATTTATTTTCTGGCTTGCCGTATTTCTTCATCCTTTCAAGTTGTAATTTTTGTTTCGGTTCAGTAACCGTGGTACCATGCACAAGGGTTTGAGTCGTTTGGCAATATCAGGAACCCTAGTTGAATGACTGAGTAAAAATTGAATTTCAGAGCACTACATGTACCCAATGTTTGTGACAAAATTCCAGCAAAATTCATTAACCTACATACAAAAATTTATCTTTACTAGATTTGTATTACAAGTTATTTTGGAGGCACTAAGAAACCACGGGATAACTAGATATGTAAACAATTGCGAATGTAAATTGCATTAGTGATATGTATATGTTACCCAGAGGGAACAGTTCGAAGAATTATGAGTTAATGTCGACGCCTGCTACCGCTCTTTTTGTCTTTCTGGCACCTAGACCACAACCAGACCAAGAAACATTAATACGAATAACACGGAGGAGGGCCAGCTCCCGTTAAAAAGAAAAAAAAAGAACAGGAACAAATAGCTATAGCAATACACCGCATTCGAACTGTTCCTCTCTTTGATATGTTACTCATTCATATAATTTCACAATTTAATACGGATATGTAATCGCATTATTTTAGCGTAACTGATTGTAGTAAATTGTATTAATTTACTTTTTCGATTATCTTGTACCAATGGACGCGCGACCATTCGCGGTTCCGGACCGGTTCGAGAGCATTCCAACATCCACATTAAAAGAGAGATGTAGGAAATGCGTCGTGCACTGGGAAACCGGAGAAAACAACAAAGGATCTGAGAGTTTTCTTTGAGAAAAACCAAGCTGGGTTGATGATTGATGATCTCGCATTGATCGACAAAACCGCTACGGTTACCGTCATCATCATCATCATCATCACACTTTAGTTTTACTACCATTCCTTTACGACCCAGGCCGTAAGACCAGTCATTCGACTTTGTGTGCGATCACCGATTCCCACATTCAACGCGTTCCAGAACAATTTAATAAATCTTATTGACACTTCTCTCCCAGTCTGAATTAATCCCGAAGATGATCAAGAAGAAGAAGAAGAAGAAGAAGAATGATTGATTTGTAAATTTCCCTTTTTAAATAGAAGGTAAAAAGGTGACAGAACTTGGGTCTACCATTATTGGATGGTTGCGACAACCAAACTGATCATTGCGGCCGCGAGGAGATGTCTTGTGTTGTGTTGCCCGTTGCATGAACTTGAGAGATCGGCCATGATTTCTGCTGCCTGTGTGGGACAAGTTGGTGAATTTGAGGGTCGCTTCTGGTTTCTCGGCTGTTGAATTTTGGGTAAGAAATCGTTCCAAAATTGACATGCTGTTGACCGTGGACCCCTTCCTATTCCCGTCTTCTCTGCGTTGAATATGTAATACTGAGCTTCTTCTCGAGTGTAAAGGGGCCATTCCACTTCGTCCGGCACCGGTTTCCTAGTGTTAAATTAAACGTACAATTTTTGGTGGCTCAAATGTGGACAGGGAACACCACAGCGTTTTTCACTAGTCAAAATGTTGGATCTTAAGCCGTAATTTATTTTCCTTTGGGTAGAAAACAAAAGAAATGCATAAAGGTTTCCCCCATCGTGCATCGTCTCTACGGCGTCCGCGTTTAATTTATTAAAGAAAGTGTTATTGTAAAATTTTTTCTTACCCGGTGAGCGCGAACCTAGAGAAAGCTTCCATCATTATTTTGCTTAAATTTCGTTCTTTGTTATTAAACTGAATGCTCATGTTTAACGGGTTTCCAAAGACGTATTCAATTTCATCGCCGTGCATGACGCCCATCCACTCTCCCCATACGTTGGTGCTGGTTCTCTGCAGATTTTTCAACGAGTAATAAATTCAGTTTAATGAAACCAGAAAACGTCACCAATTGCGAACACCCGGCAAAGGGTGGCCAGGCACTGCCATAGTTGAGTGCTTTTGTACCTGAGAAAAGAAGTAGTAGTAAACCTTGGTGCCTCGGTCGGCCATAAGCTGAGCGAAGTAGTTGGTGGGACAGATGAAATAATAGTCTCCTACGATATCGCTAATCATCCTCTGATTGACGAGTCCGTCGTTTACCTGGTCCCAATCTGTGTACTGGAAAACGAAACAGGCCGGAGTAAGAAAAGGTTGGCAGGGATGTGCTAATACGGGTGTCGCAATAATAATAATAATAATAATAACAATAGGAAGAAGAAGAACAGCAACAACAGCAGATGGCACTGACGTACCTGAAATATAATTGCGTCTCTCTCAATCCTCGTTACATTTTTGAAAATGTTGTCCAATATTTCGAGAAATTTTTCCCTGTCGAGATAACTGGGTCCGTCCTTTTCGAAGTAGTCTATGAAGTCATACAGGAGGAAGTAGGTACCTAATACCAAAAGATGTACAGATGCGAACAGTGTTACAATTTTAAATCAGTTAAAAATATATATACGTGTAATATTTAGTTCGATCGCATCAGGTTTTTTGCAAGACATTTACCTTTGATATTTATAATAATCATAACGGTTCTTTTTTTCACAAGGGAAGAAATTATTTCGAAAACCTCATGTCAAAGTTGTAACCTTGAAATATTGAGGCCAGTCACGGGGGTCGAATGGGTTGAAAGAAATCCGAAGGTTACAAGGAGATGTTCAAAGAAGGCTTTGAGGAACGACAGAAGAAGAACAACGTGAGGAAGAAAATCGAGTGGTGGCAAGCAGTGAAATCGATACTCGCAAATCGATTGTGAACTTGTTTTGCCTGTTTTCTGAAGTTTGCCGGCTCCGACACTGCCGCCGCTGGTGTTGCCTTTTCAGTTTCTCAAGTTATTTTATTAATGAAACATAGGTTGCTGTGATACAGTGTGCCGTTCACCACTTATTATATAAGGTTACCACATCACCTCGATAACTTACGATAACGATAATGTCATTAATTTACGCGTATTAAAACGTCGGAAAATGAAACCGCTTATTAGCAACAGAGGGTGAGTTTTTTTCTCTATTTAATTTCTCTCCTTCTCTCTCGGTTTTACAAGCAATTACCGGTAAGGTGGCACTGCTGTAACGGTTCTCTCACTGGAAAAGACGGTTACCGTCTCGGTTCAAAAATATTGCGAATGCGTTACTTACCCTCATCCTGATTGCTTCCTATCAGTAGTTCAGTATCTGGGAAATCTCCTCTTTTCAACATGTCCACCGGATGTTCTGGCAAAAACACTCCATCTATGGTTGGTGCCGATGGAAATCCTAAAATGCCCCAGTAAGAATTCCACTGTTGAACCGATATTTGCTTGGCATCAATGTCACGCATGCACTCCATCACCTGTCCGAACAAATATAAAGGGTTGCATTTCATACGTATTAATTTTGTTTCCTGACATCGTACTGTTGCCAAACGAGTAACAATACGTAAGGAAAGTTAAACTTGTTTTTATTTGCAATTTTTCCGACCAGCTTGCGCTTAGTTTCCTTAGGTTTATTATTCAAGAAATAAAAGCGGGTAAGCGTAGGATAAATCTCACCGAATCAGCTTGTTCTGCCAAGATGGACGAATTACATCCGCAGTCGTCTATTAGAGTTTTCGCTATTTCCACGGCTTTCTCAGCTTCCATGTAACTCCAGGGAGCGTTTAAGGTTCCGGATTGTAGTATTCCTCTTTTAACAACACCTCGGGTAACCGGTGACATCAAATGTAAACTCACGGAACCTCCTCCGGCGGACTCTCCAAAAAGAGTCAACAGATCCGGATCCCCGCCGAAAACTTTAGCATTATCTTTCAGCCACCTGCGGGAAGAAGATGTTGGTGTAGGATACAAGGTACAAAGTCAATGTCAACTTGCCTACATACAGTAATTAAGAAAAAGAGACGAAAAACTAGTGAGAAAGCTAATACGACGATAATTTAACCGTGTTCAAACGAGTTCAAAGATTGTAGATTATTAAAGTAAAATACCTAATGGCTAACGCTTGGTCCCACAGTCCCATATTTCCCTGACCTTCCTCGGAGTCGGAATCGAAATATGGAGCTAAATAGAAAAACCCAAAGGCTCCAACCCTGTACTGCATAGAGGCTACGATGACATCGCTGTTGGCGGCGACAATATCGGCATCGTAGACGTCCAGCGTCGATGTGCCGCTCATGAAGCCACCGCCATAGATCCAAACCAGCATAGGCTAATAATGACACAATCAATTAGAAATACAATTCTGGTTCGAGCATTCAATGTGGTGGTAGATTTCTTACTTTTTTGGAGTTACCAGTGTCTTCTTGGAGGCCACCGTGACGAAGCCTAACTTTCTGCGGTACCCACACATTCAGGTAAAGACAATCTTCCGATATGTTCGTGTTTGGATTCCACATCTCTTCTCCCTCGAACCCAGGAAAATACTCGTACCTCTCTTGAAAGCAACTGTTAGGCAGTCTGTTCGCTTCGTAGACCCCGTGCCAGGGATCGATGGGCAGGGGCCGTCGGAATCGCAGCGACCCAACCTGAAAGGACTCATTTACGTTTGAGTCGAACTATTTTCCTCTCGAATTCAAATTAGGTAATTATTTCGGCAACTTTTACCGGAGGCTTAGCGAAGGGAATCCCTAGAAAGACATGAACCTCTCGTCCTAGGATTGTCTTTGAGAATCCTTTAACGAGTCCAGTGGTGGTCTCTACAATGAGTGGATCCGTGTGATAGTCTCTCGATGCGGTTGTATTGATTAGCGATAGACTATTAATAGACCATGGGATACCCAGTGCCTGTCCCACTGTCGTGAGTACCATAACAACAATGCAGTTGCTAATTAACATAGTTACTTCGTTGATGTTCCAAATGACATTTTTCACATATCATTAATACGTATATTTATAAAAATATATATATTAAAACTGAAACAGCGATAAAAAATGCATCAGTCACTCACATTTAAGCAGAACATTTAAATAGTAAGGTTGTAAATCATTCTCGAATAAAAAAATAATTATTATTAATCATCTCGCGGAAACTCATCAAATGGTAATATTGAAGATCATTCCCGGCATTATTAACTATTTCATTCTTTAAACTAAATCGCAGTTTTTGTTTTTTAAAATTCTGTCTTCCGCATTTTATAATAGCATACCAATTGCTAGAATGGCAATCGACGAGAAGTGATAATGAGAAATTAGTTCAGAGTAGCAGAACTAAAAGAAGTACAAGTGATGTTTAATTTTCAGTTTATTCAAAAGCAGTTGCGGAGTGGTGGATCTATCACTCTTACTTTAAAAGTGGAAAAAATATATTTATTTCCTCACTCCTATTCAATTAATACACTGGATAGGTAGCGTATCAATATTTGCACCGGGTGTGGGGCAGGTTACCCCCTGACGGGGTAAAATTCGAATTGCCATCCTTTGTCTTCAGAGCTAACCGAAGAAGTCATTATGTTTCCATTACCGAAGTAAATCAAGTAAATGAAATCTGTACAATTCACTTGGTAAAACAATATTTAATTTTAATACAAATCCCGTAGAATTCAATCTCTTTTTTCCGTCTGCCTAATTATTTTCCGACTTGCGTCAAACTATTTGAATCTCCCTTCTGACAGCAACGGTTTCGGTCATTACAAGAGGGACCACGACTGCTGAAAGCGACCGAAAGAACACAAAACTCTTGCAACTAATCTTTAGCTTTAGACAGAGAGAAAACGAAAAATGTGTCGGGAAATTTTTGTGTGGTGTGCACCGAATATTGAATGTTGGCGATCGATCCGTCAGCTGTGTCCCCTACCTAAATATTCGTAATTTGTTTCCGTCAAATTGTTTTCGTAGGAAGCAAACGGAGCATCAATAAAAAAAATTATAGCTGTGGGATGATGAGACTTAGCAAGCCAAAAAAAAACGAGTTGACCAAATCAACTGATTTCAATTGTTGCCATTTTAAAAATATATGCATTCAATATCGATTTTTCACATTTATTTCATTTTCTTCACACTTAAATGTTAAGAAAACTAAAAACAAATTGGATGGCCAGGCCTTTAGAAATCGCTCAAATTTGTCAAATTCGACCTTTTCGTCAGCCGCCCTACCCCAACATCCTCTCCTTTCCTGACTCGTCTTCACCCTCTTGACCTCACGAACTGTTTCCGTTAAAAAAATTTCTTTTCACTCAATCCCAGGCAATAATTTCGCGAGACGCACCTGATACCCAGCTTACAACCGATAATTAAATACCTTTTCTTGTTTCTTACTCGTGTAGTAACACTAAAAAATAAAGCACAAAAAATGTTTGTTTTAAGCGTGTGTCTCCATTCCCCGACAATCAACAACTGTAAGGAAAGGACCTTTTTTGAGCTCTGGTGCGCATTTTCGCCACCCGCGGCGCTACGAGTCTGGAAAAATTATTTTTCCGATACTTTAAACCTTCACGGGTTTCCCTTTCAAGGTCACTCGCGAAACGAGAGGCTCGAGGTACCGTGTGGCGTACCTAAAAGCTGAATTTTATTTGGCTGAGAATACTGAGCACTGTCACATCGCGACACACGCTAATGCATAATGGGGTCGTGTAAACGAGAAAGCATTTTATTATTATTATTTTTTTTTTAAATAAAAGGGAAAAACTTTTTACCGAAAACCGAAAGTGATCCGCTCATCACGATCTGGTCTGGGACTGCACCTATAAATTGTACGCCTGGACAATTTACAGAATGAGCCGGCTACAAACAAGTTCAGCCTGAGGAAAATGAAAAATAACGGATCGCCGTCAAAAGAAAAATGGAGAGGTGGAACGGAAGGGAACGCGGAGCTTTCCATGTTAATAGTAGCTCTCGTGGTTGCCGTGGCAACGGGAGTAAACTCGACGCAAGGAAAACCTAAGTAGGCCGTCAGCACAGTTGAGCTCACACTGAAACCCTTCATTTTTCACAGTTTTTGGTGTAGCCTTGGAAATTGAGACCTTAAGAAAACGATGCAGACTGCAAGCGAGACGTGAACATGAGAGTTTTTCTCAGGGATTCAACCCCACCTTACGTTTACGACCGTGCCTCATTCTACCAAACGACCTTGACTTTTGTATTACGCCCTCTAAATTTGTCATTAAACTACGTAAAGGTGACATCGACTCACAATCGACTTTTCGATTCGATTCTTCTTAGCTCACAGTGTTTTTAAGGGCATAAGTACGGATGTCGTGGATGGCATCCACGGTTCAGAGTGATAATGCCTCGACTTGCGTGCATGTGTGTTTCTACCCATTCAAGTTATCAAGAAGGGTGAATTATAACAGATGAAATGTAGTTTTCGACTCAGGACCACAAGGAGGTACGACCAAGAGAAACGTTCGTGACCTTCATGTTCCGTCAGACGAACGACTTATTTCACCAAGCGATATCCACAAAACTTGTCTTTCCATACATTAAAAAAAAAAAAAAAAACAGAGGACAAAATGACGTGAATGATTCTGTTGTTGTTTACTACTGTTAAATCAAGTAAAAGCGGTGAGGGACGAAATGAAATTCACCCAGGGAGATCAGCTCAAAGAAAAAACAAAAAAAAGCTACGTTGGGTTGGGCTCGTGGAGCTGCAAATGTTAGCCACCCCGTAAGGACGCAAGGTCAGCCAGGGTCAGGGCCACGACCCAGAGGCCAACCTGAACTTTGCGTAGTAACCCAAGTCAGCATTTGTACTCTTCCTAATTTCGTTCGCCGTTTTATACTGTTAATTACGCGACTGATAATTACATTCATAAAATATTATGTCAACCAAAGCGGTTGAACGGTGTTCAATGTCGAATGGCTACTCGAATCAGGGTAAGATGTTCGATATCCCTTTCCACTGCGTTTTATTTAACGTTTCTCATTTCAATTCGTGTCACGATTTTCATTTCGGCAAAGAACTTGCGTAGAAATGGTCGGATCAACTAGAGAAACTGGATTTATGCCTGGGACTGAATATCCATGTGAAATTGCAATCGAAATCACTGCCACTGCTTTTTATTTGGCATGGTTCTTTAGATCATTAGATGATTAGACGTGACATAAAAAGACGAAGCTCACCGTCTGAAAGGTTGCTCCGTATCGTAGAAACACTGAAAGTGTTTCACTAATACACGTCGCTTTACTGCTGGGTGAACAATTCATCAACTCAAATAGATTGTCAACGTGTCTTTTCCTATTCACTCGTTGTATCATAATAGAATTGATTTACAGATCCATAGAGGCGGTGAAGAAAGCAAAAAAATTAGGCGCGCAAATAAAAACAATGGTGATAGAATTCGTTCCGAAATAAATAAAAAAGAAATGTTAGTGTCTCCGAATGTGAATATTTGAAGTGGGTATTTGCAACATAACACTTTTCTGTAACACATACTTTAATATTATTTTACAAAATAAAATAATTTGGTGCATAATAAATATGGTGCACATTAACCCTGAAAGTTACAAATCGAATTTCGATGCTTATTTAACGTTTCCTTTAAACTTCTGACCATTCCATACCTTACTTAGTTTGCCCTGGTCGGGTCAAACATGTGGACGATAAAGATTTTCTTCTTCTCAAGTATTTCAGATTTGACCGACAAACTTACAACCCTACACCCGGATAAGATCCTCCTTGTTGTACATTCCCTTGGTACAGTTTATCATGAAAACCATGATGAACGTGGTCGTGATGGTGACCGTCATTTGTGCCAGTGTGATAAAAACCATAGCCCACATTACTTGTTGCAATCTTTTTTAAACCGCTGATAGCTGACATTATTAAGGCCATTTTCGCCATTAGAAGCGATTTACCTCCCAGTACAGTCAAGAATTGAAATCCTGTAGGAATCAAAATGCTGGCCATTATCATGAATCCCATCACCATTAAAGCAAGCATACGATGGTCACGACGTCTTCCACGGCCTAGAGACAAAATAAAATAAAGTGTACTGATTACGAATGGTACTTCTGCGACATTAATGTCTGCAAGAAAAAAACTTGAGACTGAAACGTGTAAATGTATATTTGTTGATGTTTGAACATCTGCAAGCGAAACAGTTGCACAAGGCACACAGTAAGTTGCTCCTCATCAGGATTTAAGTGAAACAAATTACAGTTACACCAAAGGTAAACAGGTACATGCGGATTTTCCGAGAATTTTTGGTCAAAAGAACAAAACATATAATGAATTCCGATGTTTACTAATAACAGCTATTAAACTTTTACGGTAAATGATAGTTATGGAATGGGCCGCAATCAACGTAACGGTCCGTCTCTTGAATACGGAACGTCACATCAGTGACGATTGCTATTAAATAAATAAAAATGATTACCTTCCACTTGTAAATGTTTGCTCAACCGAAACTTTAGAGAGTGGCTTTTTAGAAAATCGTCAAATCGTTCGTAAAGAAGGGAAATCAAATCTCTGGCCAGTATGCTTCTGATGTAGCAGCCATCGTGCTTCCTGTAGCCGTGAGTGCTTTTTTCGTCCGTCGTATCCTCCTTCTGCCGGTCACGGCCAACGACGGCGATATGCTTCATCCTCTTGGAATATTTCAATCTGAAACCATTTTCAGACTCATCTTGCCAGTTGTCTCGCACAAAGTACGCGTTTTCCCCTAGCTGGATCGAGTTTTTCGCAAGGATTCTATCGACGTATTGGATGGTAACGATTTTCAGGCATTCGAACGTGGGCAATATGGTTTTCTTCAGATCAAAATATTCTTCAAATCTTAAATCTCTCACTAAAATATTTTTCAGGCGGTCATAAGTTGAAGGACACGAGGATCTGAGTATATCACCCAACAAAAGCAAAATTGATTTCTTCTTCTCTTGGTCTGATTCGCTCATTTTACTTTGAAATCCTTCTGAGGGACCTTCACAATCGAACCGGACATCGCCGCTCCTCCTTTTCCACCACGTTACGTTAGAATTTTCATGTTTCCACTCATCTGAAACAACATCTTAAATTCGTTAAAAATATTGACAAGTTCATATTCACTTTCCACCATGGGATTCCGTTTACTATTTCACGCTTATTTTCCACAGTAAAACTACGAGAAAGAGAAATATTGTAAAATATTACTTTTGAATGTGGCGACTTCATCTTTAACAGAAACTGCACTAACATTGGAAAAAAATCGTCCGATCACTTGTGATTTGTTGAAACCAACTGCGCCGATTGCGAAATAAGCAAGTAGAAGACGGTTCATGTTAGCCGCAGAAAGAACATTCGCGGCAGGAACACCATAAAGTAACTGATTTAAATCTAACGCGTACCTTCTTCCTTCCCACACTGAATTCCATTGCTTTACGTTTCCTCTTCTAATATTTTGTATTGTTTTTTTAATTTTTACGAGTCGCTGATTTCAACCGTTTCATTAACTGAAATTACAGGTGTTGATAGTTGTATTTCTCGTGATCAGTAACCAAAGTATTTCTCGTGAACTGGAGTAAGTATCGGAAGCAGAGCACATGCTAACTTGAAAAATCCCATGGTTTTTAATTTATATAAAATAAAAAATGACCTGTTTTTCGTAACTAATGGTGTGTAAGATCGAATAAATATAAACTATAATAAATCCTACGATCTTAAATCTTATGAATCGGCGTGCTGCGGCTGATCAGTTCACCAAAGAATAAAAACATAGTGTGTTGTTTCTCAACAGCGGCATGGTGTACAGAATTCCTGAGCAAAATTCAGAACTTCCAAAATTTTGATGACATTTTATTAAAATAAAATTTGATCAAAATGCAGAACAAATGCAACAAATATTAAGCGAAATTGTTGTGTTCCCAACTTTATGTTAACTGCGAGGTCCCACCAGAAGTTGACAATAAGAAGCTGTACAGAGCGCTAAAACTCTGAGCTTCGAGTACTTGTGACTATCTATCCGGCACCACGAGGTACTTGAATGTTTTCTAATTTATTACTCGAATTTGGCGGAATAACAAATTGTGGGAACCTCACTGGGCAAACTACCGATTTGCAGGACAATTTTGCCTTTGATCTCGTTGCTTGCGTCCTCGTCCATTACCAAGCTGGCGTCTATCTGTTTCACGGGTACTTCGTAGGGATAGTTGACATCTTCGGTCGGCAAATTTTCACTTCCTTTAACGGACGTAAAGTCTCCGCCGCACTCCACGGCATTCGCAGTACTTTTTCGCGTCTTTTCTGGCAAATACTTTGTTTGCTCCGGCTCGGGTGACTCCGCGTAGTACCCGGACTCTTTCGACTTGGTCCACTCGGAGGCAATTTGCTTGAGAGGTTCCAGATAGGTCGCCGTTTTACGAACCTTGTTCAATTCCTCCTGGCACAACTTTTCAACTTCGTTCAGTCGTTTTCTATAAGTGTTTGCTGCTATTTGTCTACGAATGTTCAAGCGCTTTTCCGCTTGCGCTTGAACAAATGCGCCCTGGTATCTGTTTAACTTTTCTTCGAAATCTCGAATCAAGGTTGATGATGGGACAAGAGTATCCGTGCCAGTTACAGAAACTCCGGTTAGTGATTTAGCATCCATTTCCGCTTCAGAATTCAAGTCTGAGTTTATTTCGAGTGACCTGTCGTTAGATATTAAGTTCGCCATTAATTCGACTTCCTTTTTCCATAGATTTTTTTCCTCGAGTAGCTCCGATTTTAATAGCGAAATGGATTGCTTTAAAGACTTAACCCTAGCTTCTAAAACAGGGGTTTCACCTGCCATCGGGTTCTTGAACCCCTCTCCGTTTCCTCCCGTGACGTTACTCATAGTCAAACAACTTCTTATATCTTGCTCGTTGTGAACTTGCCAATTTTGCTCGCTGCAATGATCTAAATACTGCTTTACATTCATTTTTCTACATTAAAAACATGAATTACAATTAAGACTATTTGGTGATTAGTTTCACTAGGTAAATAAATAAAAAAGCAGAAATAACAACTCCATGTTGTTAAGGCGTGGCCTTAACAACTTTTTCTTATACAAACTTTTTAATTAACCCGACAACATGTTTTTTTTTAATTGCATAAAATAAATTCCATTCAAATATATCATATATAATAATTCAAATATATATAAATAATAACCAACATAAAAATCGACTGCGATGAAAATTTGTTAGTTGGGTTTATGCCGTAAATCTCATCTGTCCATTCAAACTCCACTTTACTCTTTTCGTTAGCTCAAACCTTCGTTTGTTTCTTTTAACAACTCGATTCCTGCAATTGTCTCCGTTTCTCACAGTTAATCAGTTTCGCTTGCGCGGTTGTTTTTTAACTATCGAACTACATGGATGAGTCACATAACAATGCCGACCACTGAGAGGATACCAGCAGCCGAGAGAGTTGCCCCAAAACTTTCCCACCGGTTAACTAGTCGGCAGCGTACGCCTGTCAAAGTTAGGTACAATCATAAAAACATATTATTATTAACATAAATAAATTAGAAATATTAACTATCTGAATTCCATTTAAATTATCCAGAAAAATAAAAACCTTAATATCTGTTTCAAAATTTGTATTCCGTATTTCATTCGCGCCAAATTAAACACTTAAAATTTCAGAGCGCAAAACTGTTCACCACTTGACTCGTAGAAACTCCCCGCCAAAGGATTGCGAATAAGCGACAATATAAAATTTTTCCGGTCGTCGACAGCGACGGTTTCTGCCACGGCACCGGAGTCTCCCCCTAGGTTTACAGTTTCAAATAATGTCGTCTAAGAACAACTGCAAAGAAAACGTATTGAAATATATGATTAATCAAAATCGGCCATACAGTGCAAACGACATTGCACAAAATCTACATAACGAATTCAGTCGTGCAGCTCTTCAAAAGGCCCTTGACGAATTAGTTAACGAAAACAAGATACGAGAAAAAGTATATGGGAAACAAAAGGTTTATTCCTGTGTTCAACCAGATGATGGTGCATCTTCCAGTGTATCCTGTAAACTTAATGAACTCGACTTTAAAACCGAAGAGGCCAGGATGAAATTGCACACGTTGGAAGCGGAGTTTAAATTAGCCAATGACGAACTGAAAAAATTAGAAAACCAACTGACTGCAGAAGTAGCCCTGAAGCAAATAAGTGAACTGGAAGAAGATGTCAAGAGGCTTGAAGGTGAAATTGAAAGCTTATCAAAACTTGAAGTAAAGGTTAATGAAACACAAGAGAGTGAACTGACCAATAAGCATGAAAAATTATCCAAGGAACACAGAAAAAGGAAAGCCATGTGCATGGATATAGTTCACACAATTTTAGAAAACTACCCAAAGAATATTGGCTTTCTACTGGATGAAATTGGGATTGAAGGTGATACAGATGGTGTTGCCAGATCGTGATACAGAGTGGTAACTTTAAATGTTCATGGATATGTATGAGCCATGAATTGCTCTCTGAATTTAAAAAAAAACAAGTATGAAATTTCATTTACATAATTTATTTTCATTAACTTTTTTTTATAGGCTACTATTTGATTGTGAATAATTAGCAGTTGAAATACAGTCCTTTGTACTATAGTTACACATTGAATCCCTAATACATGTCTTCAGAAACTCTTTTTTCAAACAAGCAACCTCTCCTGCATGAGTAGAATTTTCTCAGCATTTCTTTCATTTCACAAACTTCATTTCTCAAATCCTCAATTTCTTGAATGCTTTTTTCCTTTTCTTTGTGTGCCTTCAGACAAATGTATCTTTGTGCTAATTCAGACATTAATGAAGGGAATTCACTGTTAATATAAGCTTCTGTCTCACTCTCCTGTAAAAAACGAATGGTTCCAGACTGATTCAATGTGACTCTGACTTGGGTTCTTAACTTGTCACAAAGTTGTAAAATTGGTGAATACAAGTTAATATTTCTTTTTTAATTATTGCAATATGAAGAATTCTTACAATGTAGCAGCAGTGAGCCAGGCTGCATTTCGCCCTTTGACCGTCACTTGGTTTTGCTAAAAGTCTGAACCATTTGCACATATCTTTTATACCTGAGGCCGTTGGTATCAAGTTGAAAGGAGGAGGCAGTGTGCTGGATGCCATAAAACTTAGGTATATCTGGAATCACACACAAAGTAATTAAAGCAATTTATTATGCCTCCTTTTTGAGTTTCTCCATTTTACCTGTGATCTGCCGAACACCCATTCGACGGTAACATTATCTATGACTTTAGTAAATGTGTTGGCCATACAAGCCACCAACATGTTGAGGACGACGACAACGGAAAGAAACTGAAAAACTGAAAGGGGTATATGAAATGATTTATTAATCGTAGATATTATGATTGAAAGACAGCACAAACCGTGTTACGCACGTGCAAATGCTATGTAACCAATCGCTTCTGTAAACTGATGTTTGTTGATTATTGTCGTGTCGGGAGTGTCGCCCGGAAGGTTTTCTATTATGACATCAGCAGATTCGATCGGAGACATTCCAAAGATTGCCCAAAAAAACGTTTTCAACGTCATTAGAAAACTAACAAAGGAGGGAATCTAAACATATTTGCCCGTCATTAAAAGAAAATTAGAGGAAGAAAATTTTTTTTGTTCACTATCGTCACCAACTTGTGATGTGGTCGTGCCTGATGTGGCATCTTTCTGCACCATCCCTTCGTAGGCCTGATAAAACCGGCAGAGACCTGCACACCAGGCCAATATAATAACAAAAAAAATTATTATAAATCTAAATATGTCCAAAGTCATTTTTCCTATTGAAACCTGTAAAGGTGTATTGCTTTAATATTAATGACGAATGACAGGGGTAGCGGTCATCCAGAAACCATACCTGTAGTGGTCCTAAGTGGTAGTTGAGGGAGAGGAACAAATTAAGTCTGAAGAAGGCCATGATGACGGCAACGGCAAAAAGGCCTTCGGCAATGAGTCCGGGATCCAAAGAATTCCAGTATTTTCTAGGTAAGTCTATGTCATTATTGGCTGTGATGTCCACCAACGAAGCTATCCAGAAAACTATTGTTAATGCAAATAAAATCAACATAATAGTGTCGTACCTAAGATGGAAAGCAAATAAAAACCTTGTTGCGGACTGTTAAATTCATTAGTAATGTGTTGTTAAGTAATGGGTGTTTCATTAAACTAAAGTCATCGGTCTGAGTAAATCACAAACGAAAACAAAAGAACGTCTCGCTTACGGACACTAACATAAAAGTGGGAGACCCGTTTAAGCAGTCAACTTTTCCCCTCACTTGGATTTCTCCCTGCATTAGAAACACTTTCACCAAGTTACACGTGAAGTCACTTAGAACTACATATGCAACCCTTCAGAACGTTATCGTTTTATCCTTGGAATGTGGGACAGAATCAAACGTACCAATGCCACATGGTACTGAAAAATCGTCGAAGTCCTTGTTTGAAGCAAGTCCGTACATTTAACCAAATATATCCGATGACGTATATAATAATTATAATTTCTAAACCTGAAAAATAAACTAAGTGTGAATAATGGAGTCAAAAGGAAGTGTTTTCAGTCGTCCCTAATGGTACGCTTCTCTGTGAATCTGTGCATTGCACTATCATTAAAAGGGTGGTGAACCTTTTTTTTTGACTACCCAGGAAAAATGCCCCCGCACAATGGGCCCGTTGGGAAGGGATTCCAATAGTGAGGGATTCGAACCCGCTAAAAAAACCTGAGGGGTCCACTGAATCCTTGTGTTGGAAGTTGGAAAGGCGAACGGCTTTACGCTACAATCGCCTGCATCCCACATAGTTTTAGTTGGTGTAGAACCAACTCCCGCAAACGCAGTCCCGACGTGCCACGGTGCCGCTGCTGTGGCGACGGCACGTCCCCCACCGACCCTCCGCTCCCCACCAGCGACGTAAGACAGGACAGAAGCAGGGTGGTGAACCTGTCGGATGTTGCATATGGAAGAGTAGTGGAACAGAAGTAGAACTGAGTTTCTCCGATACAGTCCAGTCCAGTTCAGTCAACAATTGGTAAGGTCCACGGTTAAGAGTGGTTTCGGGTTTTATTATTTCAAGTAAGTCTTGACGATTTTGTTGTGTCACAACAGGTGCCACTTAACTTGACCAAGTGCCAGTGTATGCACACATTTTAATGCCGTTCTCCCATGTACCACAATAACCAAGGACGACGTCATCAATTAGATATCACTAAAGACGCACCTGAATTCGGAGGTCCTCTCTTCTGATTCCGTTTATCCATATTACTTTCAAGGAACAGAATTATTAGGAAAATTAGGTAGCTGGCAACACTGGAAATCATTTTATTAACGGGAGTTTTCCACTTCCTAACCCAACTGTGGTTCGGCAGGAATATACACATGAGTGTCATCACTGGTAGCATAGGTATTCGGGGGAACACGGAGAGCGACTGCATCAGCGGAGACCGTATTTTCCATTCCAGCAATTCACCTGTCCAGGCGTCACCGAGCACCTGTAAGCAATGGAAACGTCAAAACTACATTAAATGGGTGGTTAAATAGCAACTTGGTACAACGAAACCAGGAAAATTTTTCAATGATTATTTACGTTTTTTTTTTTTTATTTTTTACGACTTACGGCTTGAGTGTACGGATGAGAAACGAATTCTTTCTGTTTCAGGTCAATTGCATATTGCAATCTTGGAAATTTGATGTGATCAGCAACACTTTTAGGAGATTTCTTCAATATTATTTCGACTTCTTGAGCATTTCTGCAACATCCTGGAGTAAGAAGACATACAATGGGTCACTTAATTTTCTTGTCACGCGGTCCTAATAAAGGGGTAATTGCGAGTAATTTGGAAAACTGGATAGAACATCGCGTTGGTCAAAGAAGCCGATACCCAAAAATTATCGGTGATGACATATAGTTCTATTACCCTAGTAGTTAGCGTTACCTATAAGATCGACGGTGAACGTTCGCAAGTTTTCCCAGAGTTCTTGAAATGAAACCTTGAACTGGGGAAAAACAGTAGCTGCGTCTTCCAACTCTTTAGTCAGTTCAAAAGCTCTTTGAAAAGGATCGTCTCTGGTGTGAAATATATACATCGGATTGCATATGGCTTTGTATAAATTCAATTTCATCGTCGAATATTTCAATCTGTCGTACTTTTTTAAATCCTCTCTGCAATAATTTGGTAACAAATTTGTGGCACATTAATTTGGAAATGAAAAGGTATGGAAATTCATAGTGACAGGTAGACACGGAGCAGTGTAAACATACGGAGAGAGGGAGAGGATAGCATCAGGTAGATTCATGGAGATGACGCGGATGAGCGAGAGGAGTGAAATTTTCAAAATTCAAACTCACTTGCAACTTTCGCACTTGCAAAACGGTGGATGAACAGGTGGAATAGAATGTCCTCTCTTAAGTAAAAAATCTATCGTCTCATAATTTCCTAATTGGGCGGCAAGAATTAAAGGTGTTAAATCGTCCGCAAAGTCCACGCTGAAAAGGGAAACGAGTAACTTTTGTTCGACTTGAGCGACTGCAGACGGCGAAAACGTTTATTACTGCTTAAGCACCTGTGTGTCGTTCCGGCAAATTCCAGGGCCGGAGAAACCTCTCTAATTTTGTCAAAGATCATTTCGATTATCTTTATGTTGCCTCCCTTAATGGCATACAAAGTACAATCGGAAATGTCCAGGCCCCTTTGTTCCAACAGATACTCGACCACGGCTTCATTTTGTTGTTTAACTGCCACATGTAGAGCCGATATTTTCTGCAATTTCAAGTCGAGTCAAATTTCAATTTTTCATTTTTTGACCAAATTTTACTATTTACCTGATAATTAACACAGTTAATGTTGAAGTTAGGATGATTTTGCAAGAAGAGCCTTGTGGCGCAGACGTCACCTGAAGCTACCAGGTCATGAAAAATTCTTTCTATGTCTTCGAGGATCGGGAGGAGAACACTCGCTTTCCTTGGTACCTCTTCGTCTTCGGCGTCATTCAGCACACAGTAACGACCGTAACCTTTTGCGAAAGGCTTACTCCGCGAACACATCATCTGAAAATTGTGTGTCAATATTTTTACAAATAAGGGAGCACGTCTGTGCCCAAGCCGTTGCTGTTATACCTTCTCACTGAACAATTGCAAAAGGGAAAATAATTAATCCAAAGGACTACGATAATTTGCTTTGTCCAAAACCACTGAGAAACCACCCTGATGTGACAGTGTTGTTCTAAAGGCAAAATCAATTAGACTCGGTGACAATAAAAATAATGTTACTCACTTGACCCGGTTGCCTCGATGGTCTAGCATGTGCTTCTCCGTGAGTTGCCTTACCTTCCCTGCCCCGAGAATCCAAATTTCTCTCAACAGTTATGTCCAACCAAGGTTGGCCCTTTTCAAATTCACCATGTTTGTCGTCCGAATGACTCCTCTCCAGTTCGTGAGTTCGACGTTTCATCTCTTCTTTTTTCCTGCTGTTCAAAGGATACTCAGAATTGTTCCCGTGTAACTTATCACTCACATTGCGCTCACGATTTTTTTTGTCCACGTTTCCTTCTGATACGTCTTCGGTGTGCTTCCCGGTATGAAATTCGGCGTGTGAACCGTCATCTCCTACTCCGTCAGATGACATAATGGTGAATGATCAACTCTATTATCAAAACGCCATGCATCATCTTGTAAACAAATTAAACGGATACTTTTTTCTACTGTGTGCTTTTCTCCGAATGGAACAAACCGAATACAGGATTTACGGACCTTTTGCGATGTGTCTCAATTTGAAGCCAGCTACACGCTCTGCTCAACTGACACAGATGAAGTGTCAGTTATATAAAACAAATAAAATTCTTAATTCCTCATCCGGAGGCAAAGAGCAAGCATCCTACTGGGGAATGTTGTTGGGAACCCTTCCGACGGGTAAAATGCACAATAAATGTGCAAGAACTCAGTTCTGATTGAAACATTAAAAAATGAATTGAAAAGGCAGTTTGAAACCGAGTTCTAATTACTGAAATTTGAAATACATAAGATGACCAATAATATCATTCACATAAGCATTGTACTATCAAACGTTGACTCAAAAATAAGGCGGAAGAGCGGTTGTTTGCGTAAAAAAATAACACAACTCGAGACCGTTTGCTGCTATCAGATCCATCGTCAGAGGAACCCCCCCCGTCTGTTCTCTAACACATTGGTCTGAACCACTTCTCGTTCTTCGGCTGCCACAGTAAGCAAGACTTTAGTCTTAAAAGCCTTTTCCTGCTTATTATTAAACACAAGGTATGGGTTAAATGGACACCCGGTGGATCAGGAGCAGCAGTCGGGGATTTCTTCTTAGTTGCAATTAAAAAACGTAAATGTCGCTTATGTTTTCGCTTTAGCAGTCTTGTGAATTTTAGTAATAAAATGGAAATTGCCTTTTTCAAAATATTCAAAAAATTTATTAATTATTTAGGAGAAAAGACAAGCACAATAGGAAACAAACGGGTGAAATTTGCTAGGAAAATGAAAGAAATGCAAACGTAAAATTTTGAAAACAAATTTTACAAATTCATTGTTTTGAAAGCAACACAAGCTGAGCCGAAAAATCCACGAAATCAATCTTACTTTTGAGTCAACCTTCGTAAAAATTTTTAAAACGCAAGTTATGTAGTATATAGTATATACACGCATATACATATATACCCAATTCTCAATTAGCAGGCCCCTAATTTTTGAATTACACAAAATTTATTATAAAAAAAATAATATCCATTATGGCTGTCTAATGACTAGTTGCTTGGCGAGCAGCAAAAAACTTAAGTTTGACTGATGTACATTCCCATATATATACATACCTTAATATGCATGCTTATGTATATATGTGTGCGTGCGTGTGTCCGTAATAAAAACTTTGACATCAGACTTAGGCAATGCTTTCCCTTAACTTGTAAATTTGAAAAATACACATATATCCAGTATGTACTTTACACGCACACGAACATATATTCATATATGTATACATATCTCTTCATATACATATATATGCGCGAATTTGTGTGTAAATAATTTCTCTCGCTTATTTACCTTGTAAATTTAACACTAATCTCATCACTTTCGCAATTTTTCAGTAATAAGGTATATAAAAATTTTTTTCATTCATTTTTTAATTAACTTTTTGCTTCACACTACGTTTTTTTGTTTTTTTTTTGAGTTCATTTCTTTCAACTAAATTACAAATACTTAACCGTTTTATTTATATCTTTTATCCCTTGCTCTCTTTTCATTCGTGTGTTCCCCAATTTCGACAACACTTTTTTCCTCTCTAATTTCAATTTATAAAAACTTCTATCGAAACGAGAGCCCACCAAAATCAGAAAATAAATAAATATAAACTAAAAACATAAATAAAACCGCTTTATGTGTGAAATTAAAAGTCGATTTTTTGCAAGTTTCCAGGAACAAATTATTATTAATTAAACCGGTGCTGCTTATTTCCCCCTTTTCTTTGTCTGCTGCTTTTCTCTCCAAATTTTTCCATTTTAAACCAAGTTATATTCCTTTAAATTTGACTGCAGTATCGTGTCTTTTACGGCGGCAAATACGAATCTAATGTTTTCCGTATCTGGAAAAATAAATTACCCCTGTTTAATGAGCCTTACGTAATCACTTAAATAAACGAATCACACCTGGTTGTACGTAATTTTGTAAATTGGTCTTAAGTGTAGGCCGTGTGGGGAACAGTGTGAAGATGTAATGCTAACATAACAAAATCGTTGCAATAAAAGTGATTTTTATACCTGTTGC
This sequence comes from Polyplax serrata, assembly GCA_037055365.1. Classification (NCBI taxonomy): domain Eukaryota; kingdom Metazoa; phylum Arthropoda; class Insecta; order Psocodea; family Polyplacidae; genus Polyplax; species Polyplax serrata. Next base: position 63,490 of record JAWJWE010000007.1, read on the forward strand.
GCACGTGAAATGCGAATAAATTATTTTCTCACTGTCAGGGTTGAGGTCTACAAACATCCGAAGGATGAACTCTCTGGCCGCTATAGCATCTCTTTGAGGACCTGTAAATTTAAAAGTAAATTGTTTAAAATATATAAAAATAATAAAATTTGAAATATAACGTCTTGTGGTTGTCAAGGGATCAATGAGCGAAATTTTTGAAAGAACAGGTCTCTCACGAATCAAATAATGACGGCAAGTTGTCCTTTCAAGTACTCACCATCATATTCCGGAAAATAATCGACGAGATGCGAATACATAATTTTTTCCTCTAAAAGATCTTTCTTATTAAGAAAAAGAATTACAGAAGAATGCTGGAACCATGGATATGTGATGATCGTCTTAAAAAGGGCTTTTGATTCTTCCATTCGGTTCTGAAAAACGTAATTTACGAGTAATTCAATTACCAATAAAAGTGACCATTTTAGCATGCTTTAAATTTTATCATTCTCCACAATAAAATATATATATAATCAATAATTGATATTTAGAGACCAGTACTATTTTATAGAATTAATGCAAATGGATATTGACCAGCGGATCGCTATAATCGTGTAATCGTTTGTAAATTGTTTTAACACTCGAAAATGGTTCTAATTGAATATATATTTCAAATTTATTAATTGACTATATTAAAACTAATTTAAACCTGAAAAACTGAGACATTTTTAATTTTGAATCAAGCGACGGATTGACACTTTAAATTGAAACTTTCAAAATAGTAAATTACAGGCTCTGGGGAAAGGGTTCAATGATTATATGGCTCAAGCGAAGCCGACTCCAGTGCTAATACCATCTCTCCTCTTGATATACGAGGATGCGGAAGGGTATTCATTACAAATCAGGACACTCGCAATATTAATTACTCACCTCATTCTCGGATTCAAATAAAATTTGATCGTATTCACTTAACGCTACTAAAAATATAATAGAGGTAACATTTTCGAAGCAATGGATCCACTTTCTCCTCTCTGATCGCTGCCCGCCAACATCAACCATTCTGCAATTCGTAAAAAATTAGCAAGTTAGAAAACGTTTTTATATATGTAAACATATCAACATGCATATTGGAAAATTATACTCAAAAGGTCAGGCACACATACGCTTCACAATATAAATTAAAGTGACTAACAAGTGTTATGAGAAGGAACAACCCAGTCACATTTATTAGTAACATGTGTCAACATGGTTAAAACCACCTAACGTGTTTTGGTCAAGAAAACAGGAAAGCAGGGAACCTTAAGGCATTCAAAAAGTGTGAGGAATCTGAAAAGAATATAACAATAAAAGTTATACTAAGTCGTCAAACATCCCCGACGAGTGGTACAAATAGAATTAATAAATAAAATATTGAGCTTGCCTGCACCTCACGGAATGTACAAGCCGGGCATGCTAAGACAAAGGGTGTCTACAGTTTTGCACACCTTGCGCACATCTTTCCATAAATCATATTCGCACTCGAAGCGAAGGATTGACCCAAAGAAATCAGGCACGGTTAGGAACATCGTGATCATTCCCATTGTAATTCACAAGAGAAATTGGAAACATAGAAGAGGATGGGAACATATTGAGTTGAGGTCGCGATCAATTTTATTGAGTCACCACTACCAGCACTACGTCTCGTAACGTCACTGCATGCACACCCATGAACACTAAATTTGAATTGATTTATAAACATAACATGATCACCTAAATCGAATTTCTTCTAGATCAAAGGGGTATTCTATGATTCCTGTGGTGGGAACTCGGACTCTCAGAATATCTTGTTCCGTCGGCAGGTAGTTCGAAGCTGCGACACGATCAATTTCCATAAGGTAACTGAAAGTGAGAACCAAGAATTAATTAACACTTACACTTTTAATATCAACTTTCATGTATAGGTAATTACAAAAAATGTTCAACTAAGAATACATTAAGTGAATATGACTGAATGTGTGTAAACTTGATGATTGTCAAAGCAGGAGAATTTGATTTATTTAAGAATCCTTCAATTATTGTTATTTATTAGAAATTATGTTCACTCTAAGTTGAACATGCTAAGCCTTTAATGACACATGATTTTTGAAACCTTTCAAAAAAAATTAATTATAAATACACAGGAAATATAGTGCCTATAGGAAAAATGATGAACTTACTATTTTGCTGAATCAGTTAGCTGGTACTCTCTCCTTCTGTCATAGCACTCTTGAATCCCTGTGTCAGCCCATAAGTCTTTAATGGCTTCTACATAAGGACTTTCAAATGTGGTTACAGTTTCAAAGTCCACTGAACGAATTAAATCTGCTTTTTCCTGAAAAGTTGAAAAATATTAATACACTGTGCATTGTTTATGGCCACAGAGTCACTATTAAATGAATTAGAAACTGTTAAAAAATCTGTTAAAGTAATTAGAAGAAATAAAACATTGGCTGCAATTCTTCTGGCACAGATTGATAAGTGCTACCTGCAGGTGCAGAAATAGTGTGATCTGCCTCTGGTATGCATTTAAAGGTGAACTAAAACCTTTTTGTACAAACCAATTCATTTAAAAATTTGATTTATTACAGTATAGTTCACCATGTCTTCATGGGATTTTCTTCTCAAAAAAATTTACTTTGCTTAGATCACTTACATGGCATGATGAACATCCATATTGTATTTTAAGGAGATCCATTGCACGAATCATGCTTTGCATGGCCATAAAAATATTCTGGTACACCAGTTTAATAAAACCTCTTTTATCTTCATCTGAGTATCCTGCTCCATGAATGATTCTCATTTGTTTTATAAAAGTGGACTTGCCAGATTCACCAGTTCCTATAACAAATTCATCAATACATATTCCATACAATTTTTTTTATACAACCGCTTTTAAAGTCAGTTGAGGCAATTGGATACTTAAAATATTTGCTACAAATGTAAACATCACCTTTATAAGATGTACAGTAAAAAAGTAAATAAATTTTCATTACAATGCACTGAAGTTATGATCAATCACACAAATGCGGATACATAAACATTAACTACGACAACTATTAAATTGGACTTGACAGTCAGTCCCCCCCGATTGTCTTGACTATACATGACCATCCATATAGATAGGCATGAATTTAAAATAAGGAAAGCGGATATGTAACTAATTTTTTTCCCCAAAATTTTGTGCTTCTTTAAGCATACAAAATAAAATTTTGACACAATTATTAACGACTTCAAAGCAGCGTATTTGCCATTTAATTTCACTCACCAAGTAGTAACAGTTTAAGTTCTCGTCTGGCATCCCGTTTATCCTTTCTAAGCTGCCTTTCAATTTCCTGATTTATCCTTTTTTGTTCTTTAGCTTCCTCGGATAGACAACACGCCATGTTTGTTGGGAGGGCCAGGCGATATTATCTGTATTGGCCTCTCGAATGTGCCGTTTTGACAGAGTTGGGTGAACGGCGCGTACCCAAATAACTCCTACGATCTACGATACATTTATTGTAGGTGCATTTCCTTTATCCAGTTACTTTGAACTCATTTCTTAATATCACAAAAAACAACTAATTTTTTATCCGGTTACAGACTTCCTCTGGGTGTGGTACAACAGACGACGCGAATGTTGAGTGATAATCAAAATGGCCGATAACTTCCCTTATTGGACGCCCGAAAACACCGTCTTCATTCACCTCGTTGAGTCTTCACCTGTTGTTACCAAAAGGTAGCTTTATTTCAGAATGCCTCCGACGCATTACAGAGCTGTGGAATATGAAGCGAAACCCGTAATTAAATTTAAAGTAGGCTGAAATAGTTCCAAATAGCAGGGAGCATGCTCTACTTTTTAAATAGCACAACGCTGGATTTTTTTATTTGAAGGAAACTCATTCTGCAAAAGAAATGTGATAGAATTTTTAATAAGATCGAAAATAGAGCTATACAAAAGACACTTATTAAGTGGGCGACCGCTTAAAGAAATAAAACACTTAAGCCTAGGTGTTCTTCTTTGGTTGCGTCAAATGAAATTCATTAGTTCTAATCATAGGAAGTGTCCTGCGTGTGAGTCTCTGGTTTTCAGTGTCTCTTATGTCACGGCACTGTATATTTCAATTTGCGCATGTTTTTATTTCCGTTTCAATTAATAAGCCCGAAATGTTTGTCGAACACAAATGTATTGTTGTGCACAATAATGGGTACGAATGTAATTCCCTTACAAAAAGGTACCTCGAAGATAGCCTCGAAGATAAATTTCCATTAAATACGTCAAGCTGGAAGTTCCTTAACATTTCACAAACGGGAGTTCTGGAACAAGTCGTGGGTATTGATGTTAAAATAAAGTTTTTTAAATTTTTTCTAATAATAACAACATGGCAACACGTCAGGTTAAACCGTTCAAAAAACTAGGATATTAATATTTTATTTTATTTAAATGAAGTTTAAGTACTAACCGAAAGCTCTCCGAATAGGAAATGAAATTCGCGAAATGTTGACAGGTCATCTGCCGTTTGTGTATGCAATAAACCGTTTTCTTCTCCTCTTTCCAGCCTTTGAAGGTGAAGGCTTTAATCAGTGTAAGTGCATCAAAGTTTCCCCCAAATTACATTGAAACTGTTAAATTCAATGTATGGTCTTACAATTTAGATTTCTAGACATTCACAGGAGGACTATTTGTGTGAAAAAGTGTACCAAGATGTAGGAATGCAGTAGTACAGCATCAATAAGGCTATGGTAAGACATGTCTGAAAACTTGAGGAATGCCGGTTTCGCGGGGAAAGTGAAAATTTAATGTCACAAAGCGGATGCTGTGGTTGCGACAGGTGCTGTAAACGCTTCATGAAGGCGGTGGAGAATTCCGAGGAATGTTTTCATGTACATTTCATAAATTGGTGGAAAATGGCGACTGCTTTGGAGAATCTAGAGTCGCAGCTGGAAATGTTTACAGAAAATGTGAGACAAATTAGAATTATAGTTAGTGATTTTCAACCGCAGGGTCAAAATGTTTTGAATCAGAAAATGTAAGTACACATGCTTGCTGTACAATGAAAAGCGTACTTGTTAATTTTATGTCGAAAATGAGTCATTTGACACCCATGTAAATAGCTTACATGTTGGAATGATCCAATAACTATGAATTTGATGAAATGGGTGCCTGCAATAAATTATACTACACAAACATGCAATCGCACTTGTAAGTTTACCATTATATTCTAGACTATGCATTGAAAATATGGTAATTTCACTACTGCTGCCTCTCCCTCTTATTGGTCTCTTTATTTACAAATAATTCCTTTACAAATTTGTTTTCTTCGTACAATTTATGTGGCATTCAAGGCATATATTACTGATATTAATAATAAATATTTTATTTATTTAGACAATCACTAGTTCATGGACTACAAGAAATAGACAAACTCAAGTCTCAAGTACAGGAAGTGCTTGTTCCACTAGAAGTATTCGAGTAAGTAGTCTTGGGACTGGTAAACAAAATGAGTGATTAGTGATATATAACCTGTATAAGTAAATCATTTTCAGATATATTGATCAAGGAAGAAATCCACAATTATATACCAAGGATTGCATTGAAAAAGCCCTTACAAAAAATGAACAGGTCAAAGGTAAAATTGACTCCTACAGGAAATTTAAAGCTCATTTACTTGTGGAATTAAATTCAACATTTCCAAATGAAATAACAAAGTATCGTGCAATTAGAGGTGATGACAGAGTATTACCAATTTCTTAGGGTAAAATAAATGCCTAAAATAACAAAAATGGACTACTACAATTTAAAATGTAACATGGCATAGGTGTCAAAGAAACAGAGAATTTGTGAAGGAAACTTTCTAAATATATGTTAATTTTAAAACTATCTGACAGACAATTAATTAGCAATACCAACTATCAATTACCTAAAAATGAATGTCAAAAATGTCTCATGTGTTAATCAAAAAGAAATTTATTTGAACAACATCTTACAATTGAGTGGAGCCTAGAGATCTTGACATCTGTCACTGCCCTGCCTCGGGCGGATAAGAATAATTGATTTCTTTTTCAGCATATTGCACTCAATATTTCTTTCAATGTTTGAGACATTTTCTTAATGACCAAAAGGTTGGTGATAACTAATCGCTGCATTGTTTGGGCCACCTTCCTTTGTTTCAACAGGAAGAGCGTTACCCGGGATTTACTTTACTCGTGAACGGTGCCTAATTTGTCAAATTCGTACACTAATTCTTTGAAATACTATTAGAAATGACTGCTGCAGGGCGAACTCAACAACAGTTATTGTTTTACACGTCTCTATTTCGTTGTACTAGTCACAAAAACCATCATTCTGGTAGCACCATTCGGGCTGCAGCACTTCTGCGGGCACTTCTTGGACCACTCTTTCTCTATGATGATACATTCGGAATTGAGCTTCGGTCCAGGTTTCATTCGGATTAGACCAGAGACGTTCGGCCAAAGCAGCGGCCCGAGGCCATAACCGTACGTGAATATTGCCATCATCTATTTGTTCCGTCCTGCCAAACAAATAGATGCGAACAATCAATATGCAATAATCAATTCGCCGATAGAAATTTTAAAGTGATTCGCGAAAGTAACAGTTACTGTGCGTTACCATAAGGCTGCTTCACTTCCGAGTATTAGATTTTTTACATTATTCGTCATGTTAAATCCGAATTTTTTAACAATGTCATAAGGGGAGTGCTGATAGACTTGTTGCCATCCGATGAAGGGAGAGCACCAATTTTGACCTTGCTGACCGACCCAAGAGGGACCTCTGAAAAGAAGAAAAAAAAAAGGAAAAAAAATGTCTCTAAAAGTGTCAAAGGACAACTACGTGAAATCTGCAAACCCGCAATCGAGGTAAAGTTCGTCGTAGTTGGAAAAAATCACTCGGAACTTCTTTTCGATCAGAGATTTAATCGAATTGTCCGTTTTCGATGTCCATATTTGTATTATATAATCTTCTGGAGTCAAGTACTCGTCTATGAGATCGGGTTCAGTCAGAGTGCTCGTCCATAAAACAGCTTGAGGGTGTGGGTCCGTTTTGGTTTCTTTTAATTTTCGCAACATTTTCTCCTGGTACAGACCCCACAATTTGTTGTAGCCCGCTGTTGATTGGGAAAAATTCATTTTTTCCATCCATTGCCGTATTCTCGGAGTTGATCTCCAGCAGTTGACATTCACCTGGACACAAAATTATAGTGAACACATAAATTGCTTAAATTAAATATCAACAAAAGGGCTTAGGAAGTAGTCGTCGGCTCACCTCGTCTCCCCCCATATGAAACAAGTCCGACTCGAAAAGCTCAACGTACTCCTTGAAGATGGTGCCCAAAATTTCGTAAACTCGTTCATTTGTTGGGTCGAACTGACCACAAGGCGGTTCAACGCAGAATTCTCTCCACGGTTGCCACTTGAAGCAGGTGGTTAGATCTTGGCCCAGTGCATTCCATCCCTCACCAACGTGAGCGGGTGCATCGAATTCCGGCACCACTCTGATTCCCAAACTTTGACCTTCCTCAACAATTTGTTTTATGTCATTGCCAGTGTAAACCTGTTTGTCGGGAAAATAATTTAACAACAGTAATATTTTGGGGCATTTACCTGTTGACTAACTTCATGGAGGTGGACATCGGAAGCAAATTTTGTTGGAGGTACTTACTTTATCACTGGAGTAGGCACCGCTTGTGCTTAATTCGGGATAAGCAGAAGACACATAAGGAAAACTTTGTGAGTCTGTAATGTGCCAATGAAAAGTGTTCATCTTATTCATTGCCATGACGTGCAATATTTTAAAGATATTCGGCACGGTAACGTAAGATCTTGACGTGTCCACGACGATGCCTGCACAAGTATCATGAAAAAAGAATGCATTACATTTAGTCACACCCAGAGCACTTCCAAATGAGATCCCAAAAACCAAAGGATGCCAAAAGAAAAATATTAGGAGAGCTACAAGCTTGAACGAGAAATGATAAAAACGTCTACCCCTGTGTGTAAATTCTGGTTTGTCTTCGATGAAAGCTTCACTTATGATTTTGTAAACTTTGTGAATGTCGTCATAGAAAATCAATTGACTTAATGTCTCCAACCCGTGACGCAGTCCAAAGAAAGTATTCGCCTCAATTGAGGCCTGAACCTGAAAATAAATACTTGAACGCTGAAAAACGAAAATTAATGATATATTGTATGAGAAGAAAGTTGAATACCTTATTGGAATCCGAGGGCGGAGTGATACGAAGTCTGTAGCTTTCGTCGACGCCAGTGGAGAAGAGATGCAAACTGGGGTCGTAGATTTCCAATTTCACATTGAGTCCGTGCAATACACCGAACGAAGACAAGTCCACCGCCGGATTGTTGCCCATTATTCGATTGAGAAACCTAACTTCTGCTTTTCTCAAAAGGTTACCTACTCTCCGGGGCAATTCTGTTTTCTCAAATGAAATTCTAGCCATTTCTATCTAAACGAGACAGGTAAATAAAATATACATAATGTAGACACTAGGCAGGCGTAACAACATTCTCTTTCTACAGATGCTGGCGCCTGCCTGTAATGTATTGTAGAACACTTGTGATGTCTAGACCGACCCAAACACTTTGAACGTTACATGTTTCACCTTAAGGATTGACCACCTACTCCTTGACCGAATGAATACCCATATAGCAAAGAATTACCAGCTAAATATATATATATAGGACGAATGAAGGTGAAACCTTTTTTGGCGAAGGTTCTGGGACCACCTCAATAGACGCCAGACCAGCTGGGGAATTAATTATTGAACCACTGAATTCGTGAATAGCCTACAAAAAACTATGTTAAACTGCTTAAATGGAGACTCTATCTAATTTAGGCTTGGAATCTGTTGCCTGCATACACGTGACAACTCACTGAATTTCTATGATTCTAAAGCATACATCGAATGTATCAATCGAAATGTGTTTACCTCGGACGAATGATTGCCTAAATAAAAAGAACCTGTAGGTCTCGGCCACATGCCTCCATATTGTAAACACTTCACCTTGCACTCTTTGATTCCGACCGCGTTCTCCAACGTAGGAATTTCTTCTTTTATACATTTATTCTCCCAACAGGTCCAGGTACGAAAACTGAAACAACCATTTTACTCATTCTCATGTGACAACTGCAACATATACACCTACGGTCAATTAATATTGTTGCTTACCTCGTAACCACGCCAATAAACAGGGTGAAAATAGTTAAAGATGGTAAATTGATCATCTCTACACAAGTTTCATTCAAACCTGAAATAAAATCATAAAATTGCCCGAAAATGAACAAATGAAAAGGAAAATAGTAACAGAAAGCGATTCGATGGCGGCAATCTTATTTCCACATAAAATGTACACGTTTGGTTTCATTACTTGAATAATCAAATGCAAATGTATACTTTCTCCATAGAATTACCCTCTCGCTTAGCGGAACATATTACAAAGTTCTGTTGTTCATTATTTCTCCAATTATAATTAGTGAAGCCGAAAAGTAGATGCAACTAAATTCAATCACCTTATTTAGTATTAGTCCAACGGAAAAAAGTGAGCTGCAAATCACCTTAAACGTAATCACGCAAACAGTAAATGTGGGTATTGACCTTGCGTCAAACGAAAAACTTGCTCCCGGACTCGATTCTTCAAAAAAACATTAAAGGGAACTTTAACTTGCTGCGAATTTAAATAGACGTTGCCTACGAGTGGATATCGAATTGCGCACATACATATATACATGTAACTAATAAATGTTTTTATTAGGACCACTTCGGAGAGAGAGACGAACTTGAACATTCACAATATCTCACCACATTCAACTTTTCTCCTATGTCTTCTGCCATTTTGTTTCTTCCAAACGGTTAGATGTGTATATCTATTATGTTAGTGTGTGATCCATAAGCCAGGCGATTAGTGATGAATAAAGACTGATGAGGTAAATTTATAAGTACTTTGGAGTGCGAACGTTAAGGGAACCCCAGTTGTGGTCGGTAAAGCTTCATTTTGGCTCGCGATATAATTCATAATTTTTTGACATTGGAACGAAACTGTGTTGGTTCCCGTTGTTTGTAATGCACTCTGCATCAGAAACAAAAATAAATACATTTTTTTTGTGAGTTTCAAGAGCAGTGTAAGAAAAGCAATGCGAGACTTAACGGTTCCGTGGAATTGAGTTTAGAGCGTCAATGGTGAACTTCTGGGCGGCAGTTACAAAAAATGTACTTTTTATACCGAATGGTAGCACTTAAAATAATACTGAAAGTTTTTTTTTAATTTCACGGCAGCCATGAAGCAAACGGAAAAGTTGCTTCCTCAACAGGACTGTTGGTAAATGTTGAGAGCTAAGATTAATACTGAACTCCAACTTGAAGGGAAATGGAATAAAAGCGGTTGCCACGGTCTACAGTCTGATGGTTTTCTGATATTTTTCTACTTATATATAATATATAAACCTTCATTATTCATGGATCACTTAAATTCACTGAAACTGAATGTTCGTTGCTCTGAAGAATGGACAGACAGTCAATTCAATGCGTTAAAATGTTCCAGCAGGACGTATAACACGTATACAAACTACATTTTTTAGGTTCTTCGGTTATTCTACTTACTGACAATGACACTTTGGATGATTACCTGTACTACGGTCGGAGAGCTTCAAATCGCTTGCGCAAGAGTAAAGAATAATAAGAATCATTTAAAATGACACATACCTGTCTGTTTTGTTCAATCGTGTCGCCGCATCAATTCCCTTCCAACCGTCACGAACAAATCTGTCACACAAGTGTAACAGTACACTGTTTTATTTTAAGTGGCACATAATTTAGAGTGACACAGCAAGGTCCTGAATTTAATGTAAGCCCGGGACTTCAGGCAAAAGTAGAGAAATTTTTATTTTGAATCGAATCTTTTGAGAAATTTTATTTGAGCGTGCGTTGGTTCGGTTATTCATGATCCATTGACACGTGAAATTTCTGCAGCAACAAACACAAATTAAACGCGTTTGTTGGGTTAATGCCACTTAATTGAACCCCGCTGTTTTGTTACTTCAATTCTTAGATGAAATGAAGCGCGTTCGCAAGAGGAATTCGCGTCAACGGTGAGACGGAGACGTCACCGTTGTCGGTCACATTAGAAGATTTTCTGCTTCCACGGCACACCTGAAATACCCACAGTCAAACGGTGTATTTTGACAGTTGCGACATTATTTGGTGAAATGTTTATTCCGTAGATCTACTGCATTTTACTATTGTGTAACGCAGTAATTTTATGGTTACACGAGCATGGCCGGGAACACGGGTCACGTCATGAACTTGGCCAATAGCATCATTGGTGTCGGCCTTTTGGCTATGCCTTTCTGTTTCAAGCAGGTACGACGTGTTATCGTACAGTTATGTTGTTCTCCTACAACATGTTTCCCTTTCGGTCCCTATCACTTTTGTCTTTTCAGTGCGGAATAACAATTGCCATTGCCATGTTAATATTCAGCAGCGTTATATCACGACTGGCATGTCACTTCCTTGTCAAATCATCGGCTCTCTGCCGAAGAAGAAACTTTGAATTTCTAGCATTCTATACATTTGGACCTCCTGGAAAATTATTGGTGGACCTAGGCGTCATAGGTTTTATGATGGGAACTTGTGTTGCATTTTTTGTTGTAATGGGTGATTTAGGTCCCGCAATCATATCAAAAATATTGAATATAAATAACAATAGTACTCTAAGGACAGGTGTACTTTTAGGTGAATATGAATATTTTGTTTTATATATAGTGAAGTGGAATCTATGCAATAAATAAGTCTTTGGTTATTTATTTTTAGCATTGGGTGTATTGGTTGTACTGCCTCTGGGACTACTGAGAAACATTGAAAGTTTGGTTTCAGTTTCCACAGCAACAATTGGATTTTATTTTCTTTTTACAATTAAAATCTTTTTGGAATCCTCCCATCAGTTGCTAGCAGGGGATTGGTGGTATCATGTTAATTTTTGGAAACCAGAGGGAGTCCTTCAATGCATACCAATATTTGCCATGTCACTCTGCTGTCAGACGTGAGATTTCTGAAGTTTCAAATCTTAATGTTTCTTGAAGTGAAAACATTTCACTTGAATTTTTCTTTCCAGGCAAATATTTGAAATATATGAATCACTTTCCACTCCAACTGTTGACAAAATTAATTCTATAGTTCATTCTGCAATTAACCTATGTACAGTGGTTTATGCAAGTGTTGGTTTCCTAGGATATGTGGCCTACTGCAAAGGAACATTCAGTGGTAACATTCTCTTAAGTTTTACTCCATCATTTTCAAGTGAATTGTTCAAATTAGGGTTTGTCATGAGCATTGCTGTCAGTTTTCCACTTGTAATATTTCCATGCAGAGCAAGTCTGTACTCACTTATATTTAAAAAGGTAACTTTAACTAGGTTTTCATTTCATTTTTCATCAAGTACATTATGATTTTGAAAAATTTTCCAAAAGCAAAATTGATATTTATTTGTTTAGATTCAAATCCATCATGAGACAATTCAAACTAGTTCTCACATACCAGATGCCAGATTTAAGTTGTTGACCATTGCAATTGTTATGGTCTCATTAACAACTGGTTTGTTAATTCCAAGCATAGAGCTGGTGCTTGGTTTTGTAGGCTCTACAATAGGGGTTGGAATTTGTGTTATCTTTCCATCTCTGTCATACTTGAATCTCAATGGCAAAAATGCAAATGACAAAATGGTAGCTAAGGTGAGTAAAATGGTGCTGTTTCTAACATTGCCTCAGATTATGTTTTTTCACCTATTTCACCTATTTTTTTGTGATTAATGCAGTTAAAAGCATTGTCTCTTCATTCTGTTCTATGTTCTAACTCACAGTTAAGGGCATACCAGAAAAAAAGCATCTGTATTGTGCTTTGAGCTGTGATGGTTATTACAACATTTATATATCTATATATATAATGTCTTTAACCTTGGTAAACTTGCAGGCAACAGTGGTCGCCGGACTAATTATAATGGTAATGGGAACTTTTGGCAATTTATATGCAGCTATAGAAAATAAAACAACTGAAGCGTATTCTGAAAAATTTGTGAACCCCAAGGATTTGAGCGAGTTGAAAATCAGGTCAGGCAGAGGGAGCAGTGAAAAATATTTGAAAAAAGATATCAGTGGAAAAGAGTTTGACGATTCGGCCCCTCTTGGTAGGTGTCACCGGTAATTTTTTTTCCTTCATGTCTGAATGTCAATTTGCACGCAAACACTGTTCCCAAAAGTGAAAATCTTTTTCTGTTCATTTCATTTGTTACCGATTGTCATTTATGTTTTTTACATTCATTAACACAGATCAGAATCTAATAGTCGAACCCGACCGATGTGGAGCCCGAGACCCTAAAGAAAATTTCAACATTTATTGTTGTTGTAACACTTTTTTGATTTCATTTGTTTTAGGGAATTCGTATGACACTGCAAAAAGAGAAGGGTTATCGATTCAAGGAGTTGTTTCTCTAAAAGAATTGCAGGATAACCAAAGGAAAGAACCTCCCGTACCTGTTGCCCCTGTTATAGATCCTAAATTAAGTAGAAAAATTTCCAATCTGAATGCAGATGAGAAGAAAAAATGGGATACAAAAGGGAGGAAATTAGTCGACGTCCCGCCAGCGAAATTGAACGGGAACATCAGCAGGGATGCAATCGAAAAGGAAAATCAGGAAATTTTGGAAGTAGAAAAACAGCTGAAGGCATATAAGAATGACAAAGAGATAGAATTTTTAAATGCACTGAAAGCTCACCAAGATGAACAGAAGAAGCTTTTAATGGAGCAAAAAAGAATTCTAAACGAAATTAAAAATAGAGAAATAAAGAATGAAAAGAAGTTGAATGAAATTTTAAAAGAAAAATCTGAAGCAAGTGTGGACGGGAGTAAAACCGCAGTAAAGTCCAGTCGGAGCTCCAAGTTGCTCATGCCTGAAGAGAATATCCGGAAGAAAACCGACTTAGATGAAAAAAATGTTCTTTCGTCTGCTCGTGGAAGGAAAGAAATAGATGAAAATGAAAGGGAAGCCGGTCCGAAGAATCCAGATGCTGTACCTCAACGATTAGCGTCCTCACTTGATATCAGTTCAAGAGAATTAGAAAATGTTGTAGATGAAAAAAAGAATACCAGCAAGGGTAGCTATGTCTCGAGACTTTCACCTTTGGCTCTTCCTAAGAGTCGTAAAGAAGGAGAAACAGCAGACATTGTTGGTGAAACTTCAGTCGGGATAAATGAAACGTTTCACATGGTTGAACGGGTAGAAGAACAACTAAAAGAAAAAAACACAACCAGAGAAAAGAGAGCAGCAATAGACGAACATGAAGAAGCCGGAGAACAGAAGTGTTTGAAACATGGAGACACCACGTCAAAAGAAGCCGGAACGGAGATGAGAAAAATAATCAGTTTGGGGTTACCCGCTGTGGACTCGAAAATGTCAAATTTAAAGAATTCTAAACTGGAATTTCAGCACCAACATGAGTGGCGTAAGAATGCCGAACGGGAGCAGTGAGGGTCAAATCGAAATTGGGTGGCGCTGGTTTAACCCACACTGTGAGTGTGAAAAAAGAGAGATTTCGTGAGCGAATAATGACAGATTCACCAAATGATCGACAATAAAAAAGAACTCGAACGCAAAGTTCTAAACAACAAATGGAATGGAAAGGTCTCAGTCAGTCATTATTAAACATTGCTTACCACAAGCGTTCTCAGAGTGGCAAAGCAAAAATAAAATTTAAAAATATTCTTATAACAAATTTGAAATGTGAAATGCAAATCGATTTTATAAGTGATATTAGCTTTGCTGTAGAAAGCATTGATTGATCAGCATGAAAGTGCCAGTGAAGTTAAGGAGCCTTGGTTCGCTCTGTAACGGAAATGTTATTGGGAATTAATCGTTAATTTATTGACTAATTGAAGGTGGTACATTTAGAAAATGAAACGGGTAACAGGAAAATATTTTTAAAAAATTTTAATAGATACTTTTGATGTGTCTAATTTGATGAACCAAGGCTAGACAAAGGCATTTGATTCATTCCATGAAACCCGGGTTCCTAACATTATTCTTAACTATGGGCCGAATCCTTTTTGCGTACCTGTTCACTACTTCTCATTAATTGTCTAAAAATCCTTTCTTGGGCTGTGGTCTTAGATTTGTTTAATGTAGTCTGTAAGCAGTATCAAAGCCTAGTTGAAATGCCTTTCTTTATTCGTTATTTTTTAACTCGGCTCAATAGTCTTAAATTGTCGACCATATTTTTATTAAACTCGGAAAATATAATTTCGAGGTCATTCGATTTTCCCCCTCTTCTCCCGAGTTTTACCGAACGGCGGTTACTTCGGTTATTAAATTTTCTTAAACTGTAAATTACGGGATCAAGTTTGTAATTTTATATTGTTCATTGTTTATTATTAAATTTGTTTTTACCAAAGGGAAACGTAAAATGTAACAAGCAGAGAGCAAGGTTGGTAGCAGTAAATACTGCCCGATTAATTAAAATGCCCTAATTAATTGACTTGAGATTGTATTTGTCCTTGTTTAGGGCAACAACACATTGAAATTTTAATTTACCGACCAATTCATGTTTATGTTACTCGGAATGTACTTGTTCCCGTTGAAGGATTGATACTTTACGCGAGACACATTATCTTAAAAATGATTGAGGTATGCAGGCATACCAGCATTGCTGCAACCACCCTTGTATATTCACAAGGTAAAGAATAATTTTCAAATGTGTGCAGTCATAACCATTGCCGAATTTGCATTAAAACTTGTATAATATTCTGGTCTGAACCACCATGATAAGCTTTTTGCGATCTCGATTGCCTCGCTTATGTTTGAGTCGTATCAAACAGTCGGTGACGGAGATCGTGTTTTTTAAACATCTTCCATCTTACATATGCTCTCTCGAAGGATGACAGCTAGTTTCGAATCCCTTTGATTTCTGCTGTACACATTGACAGTAGCAGACAACATTCTCAATAAGCGTTATTTGTTTTGAACTCTGTACTTGAATGTACAACACATTATTTTCGGGCATTCGTGGCAAGAATAGCTATTCTATTTCTTACTCAATTGATCCATTTCAGTGTTGTTTCCGTAAAAGCTGAAAATTTTACTTACCTTTATTGCCTTTACCATGAATAAATTCTGTTTTCAGGTAATCTCGACAAAATTGACGCACACACACTCCTGCACAGAACAGTACGGGAACCTTACATTTCTCAATTCTTTAAAACGTTGGCTTTATCTAAAGTTGGTATTGAAAGTTGAGCATAAAGTTGAAGATTTTTTATGCTCTTCGGGAATATGTCAGTAGTCTGCGGAGAGCATACCTAGTAATAATAAATAGCCTAACGAACACGCTATTTATTTCAACGATTGACAGTAGGTTGCCCAATGTCCGTTCCGACATCTCAATTAATTTATTATTTTCTTCATCGGCTTGTTGACGCAGGTCGGGAGATTGTTGGTGATGCAGTTGCTGACTCGTTTCTCGTGACTTGATTTTCAAGCAGTTTTCTATCTGTCGCATTTGTGCAGTTGTTCGGTTCCCGTGTTTCCTCCGACTCTTCTTCAATTATACTGTTTTGAATCCACTGTTTAATTCGATCTTTCTTTGCCATCCTGTCTACTGTAGTTTCTATACCATACTCCGCCAGAGTCATCAAAAGTTTGTTTTTTTCTTCCGGGCTACTGTGGTAGCTATACATTGAAGGGCACAATCCTCCGTCATCGTCTCCTAATTAAAACGATTAATTGATCCGACTGAGATAGAGAAGCATCAATGTCAAAGTTCACGCCTAATATTACTTACCTCCAGGGTTTCGATCTTTCGGAGATCTGGTCAGCCAGCGGCCTTCCAGGTACCTGGTCGAGTCCGTCAATGATTGAGGTCTTTTTTCCTGTCTTGGTTCGAGGTACTTCCTGAACATTCTTTGCGCCTTTGATGAAAGTAATTTAAACATTTTCGGTCTTCTTACCTAGAAGGAAACCCTGCGGTAAGCGATGACATTGAAAGAGGGAACATCGATTTGTGCAAGATACTTTTGAAATGTCTGACTACTCTCTCCTGTAATCATCTGATTAGCCTCGACCCAAATTTATATATATATATATACATATAATCAATTTGGCAAATATAATAAATTAAATTAAAACTGACTTGCATCATGACCCCATTGCTTCCATGCCACTGACAGTACCGAACGTATCTGGGATCTTCCGCGGCTGCCTTCTGCCACGGAAGACATCCCGTCAAACATACGAATATGACAATGGCATACTGCCACACATCGTGAGACTTATCTGCCCTAAAGGAAAGAAAGAAAATTTTTTTAATTATTTGTTTGATAAATTGCCTTCTGCCAAGTTTGGTTAATCAGCTCATCGTTGTATCTGTCGCAGGTCTCTGAAGCGGTGAAGAGTTCTGGTAAAAATTTCAACCACGCCCAATTACTGTTCTTATCGGTCACGTTATATAAATTTACAATTTTCAGGTGACCTTCTCCATTGTGTGTGTGTGCGCGCGCCAAGGTTTCGACAATGAGCTGTTAATGACATTTACATGCTTCTTGATGATAAGTAATGAATTCCCTTACTTGTACAATTCATCAGGTTCCGTGGCCAAGACCTCGGGCGGGGCATAAGGCAGCCATTCGTTTCTTCGCATAACTCCTGTTCCTGCTCTTTTTGTTTCTCCAAAATCACACAGCTTGATCTTTGAGAAATTAGATTTGAAAACTAAAATATTGTCAAGCTTGATGTCCCTGTGGACTATGTCCCTTGAGTGAAGGTAATCCAATGCCGAAGCCAGCTGTAAAAATAAGGAATGGGTTCATATTCCCTTTGTACTACACTAAGAAATTGGTCGATGCGTTTCTCTTGATGGATTTACTCTGAATAGAAAAATTTAGTCTGACTACTTCTGAGAAGTTCGAAAGGTGGTGACTTTTGGGTAATTAAGAAACCGGTATGGATGATGGGAGGCTCTGACAGACGGGATACCTGAGATCATTTGTTTTCTTTTGTCCGGCGTCTTTGCTGCCGACATGAGGCCACAATGTCTCACTTCCACCACTTACCTGTTTAGACACTCGTTTGCTGTGCTGCTCTCCGATTCCAAATTCAGAGACATTAGACGTGAGGTCACCCAGTGGTGCATACTCCTGAGCAAAAACGTAAAACCCTGGTGTTTCAAAAGCCACGTCGTATGTTGTTATTATGTTTTTGTGCTCTCCGAGATGAAGGCCGTAGTGGAACTCCCGATAGAAATCATCCAACGAAACATAAGGCTTAGGCAATGCTTTGAGAACCATTTCTGTGCCGGTTGCTCTGTGTTCCGTTAGAACTATTTTCCCGAACCAACCTTCACCGACGATTTGGAGAATGTCAAACTCTTCCGTCAGACTCACCTGAAATATGTGTAACGTTAAAATGTAAATATTTCACATTTATCGATTCGAACTACAACATTTGTAACACAAACTTTTTCCAACTCGAATTGTCGTATTGTGTGAATGCTTCCTCCGGTCGGCTTCTTCGGCAAGCTCTTCATTTTAAATATTTCAATTTTTCAGGTGAAATAGAAAATGGAATGAAGTTGAAGATGAGTTCATGTTAAATTTGGAATGAATTACTCAAAATCCAATACTTAAATAATATTTTTGTTGTTTGAACGAGAGTGCAGGGTGCGTTACACAGTTCATTAATACCATTCATAGTGCTGTCTAAGTCCATCGAGACTAGCAAGAGAACCGATGAAATTGAATGGGTCACCCCTTGGGTCTCAACCTGTGTCGAGGGGCTACCGAATAACCTTGGTGTTCTCCCGGAACCAATTACTTCCAGATCAGGCAGGAAAAATTCATTTATATGTTTTCTTCACCTACGTATTCAAATAAAATAGCCACAATAAATTTCACTGAAATATAAGAAATCGACGGAGAACTGAGACTGAGCAAAATTTCAATATAGGCTATTATTTTGGCTTCCTTCCATTTTTTTTGAGAGGGGGGGGCGCTGAGTTATTTTGGTAAGCATTAGGCTGCGGAAGCAAAACACTCCTGAGAGAAGCTGTAAACTCTAGCGCGTCAATTCCCACGGATTATTTTCCCATATCTACTGCTTGCATTTACCAAGCTTGGTTTAGATCTTTCGCTTGTGATGGTGCCTTAAAATTCGAAACTTTAGTCAGGATAATTTTTAAGTAATGTTTAAGTAACAGTTAGTCGACAGCGAACTCTATACACGATTTTCTTGGGCGGCAGCAACAGAAGCAACAGAAAAGTCTGAAAAGAAAGACCACTTGTCTTTCTTCTTAAATCGACCAGGAAACTTAGAGAAATCACCATTGTCCTATACAGGTTAAATTGAGATTGTTACTTTGTAATCAATGTTATTATCTTGTATTTGTATCGAATGGTAGGCAATCAATCACGACCATGTTTTGGTGCCAAGGAAATAGAGTTTTGATTTTTTAACGAAGTCAAAACAATTTGACCGTGAATTATGTACTTCCATTTTCATTGATATCTTCAAATTACTTTCACTTTCGGACGAACCTCGGCATACGATAAGAATTATTTTGTTCTTATAAGTGGTGACGTAGCCGACTAACGATGTCACAAAAATATTGTGGAGTTCGTATGCAATATTATTATTACGGTTATAACTGAAAACATAGGAGAAGAGGCACCGGCAGAAATCCATGAAATTTATCGATTTCTTGACGAATTTGTACCGTAGAGCTCACTGCCTGAAGCGGACTCCAGGTGCAAGGTGTTTCAGGTGCCAGACTAATACGTTTGGGCAGGGGTCACGTCGAGTAAATAAATTAAGTAATCGGCTTGCAACGTTGCGACACGCCGTCACCCAGAGGTTCAGAGATGGTCATCTTGACAATTGCATGCGCGTTACAGAGGGCCGAATCAGTGGAGAAACCAAAAAGAAACACCGGATGAATTAAAAAAAATACGTGATGACTGGGATTAAACCTTGAAATGAAGTAATTTTCACATGTCGAGTTTGCTCAGTTCTCTTGGGAACACACAAAAAGGACAACAAAGCTTACTTTTCTGCCTTTTAACTTTGGTTTTTACTAATATTTTGCAGTTGAGTCGAGGTCGGCCGTAATAAATTTTTACTTTGACTTTTACTTTGAAAAAAAAATTACCAATTTAAGGACTTCTGTACGCTTCAAAAACCAGGTGATGGTCATTCAATCATTGACTTGGAAGAAATATTGATACTTTTAATATTGAAATATTGTCAAAGGGGTGCGATTAATACGTTTGTGGCCCACCAACCGACACGACCGGAACAACGCTAAATACATTCAACCGTTACGAACTAAATGCCATTACAAATATTGTTAAGCTGTTAAGCTAGAGTTGGAAACGCTAGCCAATGTATGTTTGCCTGCTTGCTTTGTCCTCTGCTCTGCAATTCTCTGAGTGTACAAAAAAGAAATGGTTAAGAACAAGAAAATTTCACTTCGCATTGGAGCAAAACATTAGAGTAACAGACAATCACCATTTTTTCTCATTTCGCAATTTATCCCAGAGGAAAATTCCTTGCTCACTTGAGTCAATGATAGTGAGCCTGCTTTGCAAAAAGTGTTGCAATGGCCACCAGCAATTTTATCCCTACCTCGAAAGAAATTTGAAAGTCCGGAAAGAGATTAGAATCGCCATCGTCCCTGAAGAAACCAATATACCAGCTAACGAAGCAAGCAATGGCACATTTAATTTATTTAAAAAAAAAAAAGAAAGAAATAATTGTGCTTTACAGAAAGGCCTTGACTGGCAGATCAACGGACGAATAACCGCATTTTTCTTCAGTCATTTTCCGATTCTGGTTCGAGAGGGTGTTCGAAACACAGCTCGTCAAATTTATTGAAGTTTTTTACTTTTTACTAATATTTCAGAAAAAGGAAGAAAACTCAAAAAAAAAGAAAGAAAATGCTGACTGTAATTTCGGAACAAAAACAATCTGTCGGATTCATCCAGTCGCCTTTCGATGAGACTTTTTGTGGAAAAAACATCGGTGGTAGAACTGAGAAACAAGTGGAACAACAGAACAACGTTGCTGATGATGTGAAACAGGAGTTCGGAGAGAATCTGCAGAACCTGCCATTGGAAAATGTTCACTCCAGGTTCATCACAAAATGTGTCGGTCTCATTCTGAAAAAAGCCGTTTTTGAAGGGACAAGCCGGGGAAGCAAAGTTCTGGAATGGCACGATCCTGAACATATGAAAAATCTTTTTGACTTCAAATTACATGTGAATGGCGAGTCGGAAACCAAACTGGTAGAATACGTATCGAATATAATTAAGTGCAGCGTCAAAACGGGGCATCCCTACTTTGTGAATCAACTCTTTTCGGGGTGAGTAGAATAATAATAATAAAATTCGTTTTTACAATTCCACTAGCCAGTGAATCAATCACGGCTTACAGAGCTAAAGAAACCCCAATCAGTCATCGTAATTTGGAATACATTTTGTTAATATGCACACAACGCAAGTCCGGTGTAATAATTCGGTGGTTAGCTTGTTGCTGGCCTACAAATTCATCTGTTTATTCAGTTATTATTAAGTATTCCTTTGGTTATTATTATTGTTATTGTTGTTGTTGTTGTTGTTGTTGTTGTTGTTGTTGTTGTTGTTGTTGTTGTTGTTGTTGTTGTTGTTGTTGTTGTTGTTATTATTATTATTATTATTATTATTATTATTATTATTATTATTATTATTATTATTATTATTATTATTATTATTATTATTATTATTATTATTATTAAGTTATTATTAAGTTAGTCTAACATGATACAATCTCAGATTTGTTTTGACATCGTATTAATAAATACAAATCGAACGTATTCGACAGATATTGGGTTGACTATTTTTCATTTTTGATTTACTTCCAATCAAGTGTAAAACACGGAAGACTGCATTTGTCCTCCATTTCTGAGTAGCACCTTAATGAAATAATAAAATGACTTTTAAATTTTACGACAATGAAAATAATGGAAAGCAGGAAGAAACAACCCAGAAATGGTTTAACGGCAGTTCGGACCAAGGATTTCATTTCTGGTTTCAGGGTCGATCCTTACGGTTTGATCGGACAATGGCTGACCGACGCTTTAAATCCCAGTGTTTACACGTACGAGGTGTCTCCGGTTTTCTCAATCATGGAGGATGTCGTTCTTGAGGAAATGAGACGCATCGTGGGCTTTCCTGAGGGCAAAGGAGACGGTACCTTCTGTCCGGGCGGCTCGATTTCCAATGGATTTGGCATAAGTTGCGCCCGACACATGCTCTTTCCTGAAATTAAGGTAACTGCCGAAAACAACCGTTTGGGAATAATTAAATTTAAAAAAAAATTCATTTTGAAATCATTTGCCACAGAAAACTGGGGTCCATGCTGTTGGTCGTTTGGTTCTCTACACTTCTAGAGACGCCCACTACTCCATCGTCAAATTGGCCACTTTCATGGGCCTGGGATCCGAAAACGTCATTGCAATCGAGACTGACACCAAGGGAAAAATGAAGGTTGAAGAACTTGAAAATGCCATTATTAGAACACTGAAAACAGGAGGAAAACCTTTCATGGTTTCTGCTACTGCCGGTAACCTTTTTTTATGTCCATGTTTTCCATTATTCGACCCACAACAACAATCCCGTCATGAACAACCTTCAGACTGCATGTCACGGAGAATGTGACAAAAAGATTTGACATTTTCTTTCATACTGAATTAAGCTTTTTTTACACGTCACAATTAATGTTATTATGTTGGAAAATAGGAACTACCGTCCTTGGAGCGTTTGATCCTCTGGAAAGCATTGGCGACGTCTGCAAGAAATACAAACTCTGGCTCCATGTTGATGCCGCTTGGGGCGGAGGGTGTTTGATGTCGGAGAAGCACAAGAAAAAGTTAAAAGGGATCGAATGGTTCGAAAATGAATAATTACCAATATGTCCAATCGTATATAATCAGATGAAACTAAATGATAAGTAATATTTTCAGGGCCGACTCGGTAACTTGGAATCCTCATAAACTTTTAGGTGTCCCTCAACAGTGTTCGGTGTTTTTAACTAGGCATCAGAATTTACTGCAAGAGGTCCATTCAGCTCAAGCTACTTACCTCTTTCAAAAGGATAAATTCTACGATGTCAAATACGACACCGGAGACAAGCACATTCAATGCGGACGAAGAGCAGACGTTCTCAAATTCTGGTTCATGTGGAAAGCAAAAGTATGCCTGCTCATCTCCGTTCAAAGAGTCGTAGTCATAATTCCTGTAGTGTGGTGTTTACAATTTAGTTTTCTTTTTCAGGGTTCGTCGGGTTTTGAAAGTCATATAGATAAAATTTTCGACACGGCTCGTTACTTCAAGGAGTCTATTGAACAGAAATCGGATTTCCAGCTCGTTTTAACTGAACCTGAGTGTACCAACGTATGTTTCTGGTACATACCACGTAGTCTACAAAGTTCAAACTATACCGAGGAAGAACTTCACAAGGTCAGTTATACCATAGGTCAGCTATCAGGCAGACGTTGTCTATCTTAATTGGAGGTCACCTGTAGAATAACAAACATAACACATCGGATTAGTGGATTAAACTTTAAATTAAAGTACATACATATATGTACTGTTTGAGGCCGTCATTTTAATTAATGTAAGATAAATGTTGTAGGTTGCACCCCGCATAAAGGAGAGAATGATGAGAGAAGGCTCTATGATGGTCACGTACCAACCACTTAGGGAGCTACCCAACTTCTTCAGGCTGGTGATTGGGAATTCAGCACTTGGCCCCGACGACATGGATCATATAATCGAAGTTATTCAAACATTAGGATCTGACATTTAATTAAGAATCACTGAGCAGAATAAGTATGTGGTTACCAGGTTTAATTTATGAAGTTTGAGACTATGTTGAATGCAAGCCAGAAGAAAGAATATTTTATAGATTTCATAAATTCCGAGTAAATTATTTCGCCCATGTACTTTCGCAAAGGTGACTCGACGACTATTGATGAAATCGTAGGATCTCTTTCACTGTGTATTTATTACAACTATTAGACGTCGTACGAGTTAAAGGTAACTACGTCAAGCGTTTAATCTATCGGGTTATTTTAATAATGTAATTTACATATTTAAATAAAACTTTGATCAACAGTTCATATTACTTGATTCTTTTTTGTATGCGGAATATATACTACACTATATATATGTATACTATAATACACTTACGAATATATACTATATGTACTTAATCTAAATTCATTTCCAACGATAGCGAAAATCAAAAGAATGACGCGTCTGAAATTTTTCTTCGAGAAGCGATTCTCACTGCTTTACTAGTACATAAATACAGGTGAGCGGAAAAAAGGGCACAACGTAAAAAATAGTCACACCCACTGGGTGGTGGACAGCATTTAATCAAACTGTCATTTGGTTAATATTTCGAAAAGATATATTTATTGGCGTGGGAAAACCAAAAGAGTCGTTCGTATTTTTGGACAACTAGAAACGTTCTAAACCTCTGGAGAAGTAGGAAAAAGTGAAAGGTGAAGAAGGACAGACAAAGTTCACCCGGTAGGGGCGCGTCACCCCTCTAGAGCAGAACACATTCCCAGGGCAACCTGTCTAACATTTAATTTTTATTTTGTTTATAACTTGTTCATACTGTTTAGAGGCGTTTGTACGCATTTTTACAATAATATTTTTATTTGAAAAAGGAAGATGTCGGTAAACACTCAGGCAGGAGGGATGTTTAATTCGTATAAAATCAAATACAGTCCAGAAACTCACAAGTTGCTAAAAGGTAGTGAAGGTTCCGTGACATAATCGGTTGTTGATTTCTTGCTGTTCTTCTTTCTACTCTAACCTCGCTTTCCAGTTCTCATGGACGAGGTGAAGTTGACGACGGCTCAAAGGCAAGAGATGAAAGTTTGCCTGAAACGGGGAGAACCTTTACCAGTCGTCAGAAAAAAGTGTCACAGGCCCAGTTACGTTGACGAGAATTTATTCGACCTCAAAAGAAATTATTACTTTCTTCGGAGAGGCAGAGAACAGATACTTCATTCGGGAGCCTACGAAAGGGAACGATACAATTTTCTCGGCACGACAGGTGAGTTGTTCTTTTGCGGCGACACGAGACCGGTGAAAGTTAATAACTCGTATTCCTTGCTATTGTCGGTACAGTCGATCTCGAAGAGGAAAAGACAAAGTTGCAGAACTTGATGGCATACGGAAAGAATGGAAAGAAAAAAGAGCCTTCGAAGGAGTCAGCGGTACAGAACGACAATAAGGGTTTCATTCCGGAAGACAGAGTCGAACAGCTCCAGACTGAAATCGAAGAAAGGCTAGAGTTTTTAAGAGACATGGCAATTATGGGAAAAGAAAAAGAATACCAGGTAACCATCAGACAAGAAATCTGGGGGAAGCTTCGAGAGATGCAAAAATTGAACAAGGATGCGGCTGAAAATTACAGAAAGCTATTGTTACCAACATGTAAGGCGAAATCGGGGATGGAGGACGCTCTAAAAGGTTACGTCTGACTAAATTAAATAAAAAGGAGCCTGTCACCTTTCTTTTTTCCAGGCCTGATTTTGGAAAAAATGAAAAGTCATTAAATTTGGCTGTTCTCAAAACAGCAATTACGTTTGGTCGTTTCTTATGTTGAATTACAGAGAAATAAAACAGTAAAACCATCAATCTATTTAGTTTTTATGAGTTTTAAAGTCATGTTTTTGATAAATCACAATTTGTGCAAGAAAAAATTGGCAGCGGTGGGATTCGAACCCACGCCTCCGAAGAGACTGGTGCCTTAAACCAGCGCCTTAGACCGCTCGGCCACGCTACCCAACGCCAACTCACGTCCGAGAAAGGCAACATAAGGAGCACGTATATTTTAGCGAGAGGGCCCTGAAAATTCAACATAACTATGCAAAAATGGTGGAGAACGAGTTGTTTTAGCGTTGTTGTTGTTATTATTATTATTATTATTTTAAATTGAAATACAAATAATTGTAGTTTAATTCGCACGAATTTGTACGGGCAATCGCTCCTGTTAAAATACATAAAAACATTAAGGTAACAGTTAGACTTGTCACATTCATTTTTTGTAGGACGGCTTCTCGGTCCTGCCTTCAAAATGGTGCCCTTTTTTCGTTGAATCACATCCTTACTTTCCTTAAATACATTAGAAATTGGTAACAGGGGCTACGTGAAGTAAAATTTATATATTTGTAATGTAATGTTGCAGAAATGGGTGACAAGATGCAGCAGAATCAACCATCTCAAAATCACAATATGGGAATGAACAGTTGGCCTCAACCCTGGCAAAATATACAAAACCCTTTTGCTCAGCAGAGACCTTTTGCCTATTGGCCCCAGTGGGGGACCCATTACCCAATGAATATAACTCCAGGGAACAGCATGCTTTCTCATCAGCCCATGCCATTCCACACTGTACAGGTCCCAAGTTATGGTTTTCCATCACAAATGAATTCAAACTGTGTACCTTCTGACAGTAGTGGTGGTCCACACAGCTGCACTAACATAAATAATGTAAATAATGTTGGTTTTGAAAATGTTGCTAATAAAAGTAACCCCCCCCTCCCTGAAGCTAACCAACAAAGTAAGCCTTGTACTAGTGAAGAAGGACTAAAGGCAGTGGAGAACCCTGACAAAATTCCTTTGCCAGATGGCCCTCCTCCATCAACTAAAATACATCCTCCACTACCTCAATCAAGTAATTCAAATGTGCATTCTCATATGCAATTCTATAATACAAATTCACAACCTATCAAATTTAATTTAAATCAAAATAAATCATTCACTCCCTTTAATTTGACTAACAATAAAAAGAATAAAAGGAAGAAAAACAAAAATCAGGCACCCATCCAATTTTCTCCTAAGTTTTCCAAGCCAAATATGACAATGAATTTTACACCTCCAAAATTATACTGTAGTAATAGCAATAATACAAATACTAATATCAGTCAGAATTGTCTGGTGCCTCCCCTCCCCCCAGGTAACCACACCAACCAAATTACAGATTGTAAAAATGAAAATCAAGAAACCAAGTGCAAAATAGATCAGGGATCTAATGGGAAAGAAGTTACTTCTATGCCACTCATGCAGAATCAGCAGCCATCCCATGATGACTGGCCCCCTAGTTTGCTGTAAGTAAAAATGAATGAGTGACCAAATAGAAGCAATTATTGGGTCTTTAGGTTTTGCATCTACTGATCGAATAGTAATTGTGTGGTAAATGAAACTGCTGACACATTTGATTTTGCCATTACAGAGAATACATAAAACGTTGTTACTTGAAGTGTGAATCCAGTATAGATAAAGATCAAGTTGGAATTATTTTGAAAGGGAAGATTACTTCAGCCATGAGCTCAAACACACTCTTTACAAAAAATTGGGAATCTGAGCCACTTCCAAAGTAAGTTCTTCACCCTGTGTATATTGAATGGTCAAGTTCAAATGATCAGATTGTCAGAAATGTGAATGTTTGATATGCTAATACTTGGTGTGATACATATTCATAGTTTCCCTGTTGAATTTTTTTTTTCAGTTTAAGAGGAAAAAAGCAAGATCAGAGTGTGGTGGGCAATGTGGGCAATACCATGAGTAGCTTGGGATTTAGAGGAAGATCAAAATTTAATGATTCGTTGAAAAGTCGATTGGGGAAAAATAGAAATTATAGAGCACCAAACAGAAGGTTACCTTCTAAATCTCCTACATCTAGGTGAGGTTAAACTGTTAAAGTTTAAATTTCTTTTCATCCACATACCAACCGGGAGGAAGAACCAAGAACTCTATTTGTGTAATTATTTTAGGTCAGGTCTTAGGTCAAAGTCGAAGTCTCGTTCCAGATCCCGATCGAGATCTAGATCCAAGTCTAGGTCCAGGTCCAGGTCCAGGTCCAGGTCCAGGCCTAGGCCTAGGTCTAGATCTAGATCGACGTCTAGGTCTACATCGAAGTCCAGTTCCCCCGGCTGCAGAAGAAAACGTCGAAATTCGGATTCCAATTCCAGCAGTGACAATTTCAAATCTCTTTTCAAAGCAAAACCGGAAAAGAAAAATTCTCGGAAGGCGAAGAGAAAACAGAAGAGGTGAGCCTTGACCTATTCGGTGTAAAATGAAAGATTTAAAAGCAAATTTTCAATGAGTGAATGTCAAAGAGGAGTGGAATGCTATAATTGTATGGTTTCCTGGAACCGGATTACCGAATTAATTCATTAGCCGAGTCCCCGGTTGAAAGGTGTGCAACCTGAGAACAAGACTTTTCCACCAACGTAAGGAAACCTTTTTTTAATTTCCTAAAATCTGACTGCCCTCAATGCGGTGTCCAAGTGCCATAAAAAATAGTACTTTTTTTCTTGAATTAACCAATAAGTACATTTTTAACTCGTGAAACAATCCAAAACAGTTTGACTTATTCAAATCTTGTTAATTAAATTACTGTAACTAAAGACTCAGCACCATTTACTGGTTCTCTTCCTGTATCTAACGAAAATGATTCTTTTCCTATTCGACATTTTTCTGCAGAGCGAAAAATTAGAGAAATAAAAATAATGACGCTGAAGTGTTTCAAATAAGACATACTCTCTATCGTGCTTGTGTCACATTTTAATTCAGTACACAGTATACTAAAAGCAAATGTTTAATTTCAGGCAGGGTAACTTTTATTCTGACATTGTTTTTGGGGAATCTGAGTGTGTCAGCACTGAGAGGTTACAACAACGAGCGGCTCGCTTTAAAGAAACCCTGGAAACACCTAAATTTGGAAGAAAACCTGTGGCTATTACATCGTCCTTAAGCTCGGTGGCCTACGTCGAGGACACGGAAGGAGATTTTGAGTACAACGACTTACACATCGTTGGCACGTGTCAGGATCTCGAGAAACCTTTTCTGAGATTAACATCGGTTCGTTAATGTACACGTTAAAGAATGTGCTTTATTAATGTTTGACATCCCCATTGATAGATCAAGTGAAAAATAATAAATTTTGGTTTAGGCGCCGGAGCCCTCTCAAGTTCGACCCATTGGAATCCTTGCCAAGTCTCTTGAACTCATCAAAACGAAGTGGATGGAGACGGCGGACTACAGGTACACTTGCGAACAATTGAAGTCGATTCGCCAGGATCTTACGGTACGTGGACGGTACTCGGGGACGAGCAACAAAAGCGAGACGCGTGTTAATTGGTTTTGGTCTGAATTATTTGATCTGGGTATCAGGTTCAAGGGATTCGAAACGACTTCACGGTAAAGGTTTATGAAACTCATGCGAGAATTTGTCTCGAAAAAGGAGATCCGGAAGAGTTTAACCAGTGCCAAACACAACTACGTATGCTTTACACTGACTTGGGTGGCGACAACATATACGAATTCGTCGCTTACAGAATCCTCTACTATATTTACACGAAAAATACACTTGGTGAGGAAATCTGATTCTACTAATTAGGAAGCGCTTACATCCATTCGAATCGAGTGATCCCCTGATCTTGTCATTTCGTTTTCTTTCAGATTTGACAATGAGCATTGGTTCTTTGTGTCCGGAAGAAAAAGAAGACGAATGCGTTCAACATGCACTTCAGGTAGCCCATGCGTGGTGCATGAACAATTATCACAGGTTTTTTTGGCTGTACCAGAGCTCCCCCAAGATGTCGTCTTACCTCATCGATTGGTTCATAGAAAGAGAACGAAAATCGGCTCTGAAAACAATGATCAAAGCGTATGTATTGAAAATGAAATGTTTTCCAATGTAATTGTTTCCATTACACTGGAACCCGCTGATCAATTTAAACATTTTCGCTTCGAATTTAATGAAGGCAGAATTTTAGGATATGGATGTACAACTAGAATTGAATTTGAATGGATTGATTTGAAACACATTCACCCTTATAAATAATACCTTTTTTCGTTTCAGTTGAAATCGGACAGCTATTTGATAACGATTTCTTCTCGTAAAGTGTTTTACTTTATATTTTTACATAAATTGTATACAATGACCTTTCCCACAAGCAAAAGCAGTGGGATTCGATCCGAGACACCAGCAAATCAGTCAAGTAGATATGCTTTAGTTGAGGCTTTGCCTTTTTTCTTCAGTGTTTCTCGCTTCGAGACGAAGGTCGAATTGTATGTTAGACAAGATTCTCAAATTTATTATTCTGTCGTTACGTACACACCAACACAGAAAATTTCACTGTGTCAATCTGGTCGGTGTCGGTGTATCTCCACTGCTTTTGCAGAAGGCACATAAAAAATCAGGCAGGAAAGTGCACCACTGTGTAGTTTTTTGTTAAAAATTTAACGATTTATTTGTTTTGTTATTAGATACCGACAATCTTTACCAGTCATTTTTGTGGCAGAGAAATTGGGTTTTGACTCGATGGAAACGTTTTTAGCGTTTGCTTCTACGTTTAACCTCGCCTATTCTGACCTAGAAAGGAGTAAGATCGATTGCAAGGCTAGCATGGCGTCACTCAACAATTTTTAATTTATACGATAAAAGTACTTAGAAGTTAATTTTGAAGACCGTCTTCGATCTTCAGTTCCCAAGCAAGGGAGGCCCCCAACGTTCGTCGTATCGAGAGTACAGAAAGTATACACAGAGAGAGGGAGAGAGAGGAAAATCTCATCTAAATATCAGTACATGAAATTGCTATGTATCAAATCACTTGATCACTTTGTAAGTGTTGCATCGCGTCTCATCCGTCGTGTAGACTTGTTTAGTTCGAAATAAACTGTGATTGCTAATCGATTGAGAAATGTAAGTAGTCATTAGCAGAGAAGAAAAGAACTTTGTGAAGCGAAAGCCAGAAGGATTTTGTTGAGTGAATTGTGAAAACGTAGAGGAAAGGTAAGAAGTTTTGGACTCTAGTATTTCCGAGAAAAAGTAACCTCAGCCTCTCCATTCAAAAGCCATTCTCATGATTAAACCTCAAGCATCAAAGTGACGTTTCTTGTACTCCGTTAAACAAGACGATTCCCTCGTTCTACGTCATGTCCCCATGTTTCCAAATGATACTTTCTCGTGAGTCAAAGGAGTGACCAATGCCCAATCATGATTCGATGATGATGGTGACCATTGATGGTGACTTACGGTCTGGGGTCATGAAATGGGGTCTCCCTTGTAATTTTCTTTCCCCCCCCCCTCCCCAAGCTTAGGCGCAAGTCGTTCCGCTACGGACACACCTGCTACAAACATCAACGTGACGAAGAGGATTTCTACCATTGTCTGTTTCCGTTGCTTAAAACTTGCAGGAGCGAATCAACCTGTTGATTACAGAAGTGTAAATTCAATTCAAGCAGTTATTATTTGCCAAGTCACCGTCGATGGCAGGTAACATTTCGCCGAAGAGTTTATCCAGCCTGTGGTGACTTAAACGATCACTCTATCTCATGGAGTTTACTCATGAAAAGGCATGGAAAGGAAGGCATCCGTTTGAGGAGTAGGAACGCGACAGGAACCTTGGAAGTGCAGGATTAATTGTGAAACTGAAACTAATAGTGGTGTATGAATTCTTGTGAACGAAAATACCTTCTCAGCAACCGATTCAAAGTCGACAAAGTTCATCCTTGTCTTCCAACTCCTACGCCATTTTTATTGATTTTCACCCCAGATATGTTTGTCAAATATTTTATGAAATTCTGCAAAATACAAGTTCTACCAAAACTTAATTTTTTTTTCCCCTTTTACTTAAAGCGAATTTCTTAATAAGCCCATCTTGTATAACTCACGTATGACATGACTGTCTCTGTTTGGACACTTCCCAACGTTTGCCGTTAAGTGGTCAACAGCTGGGGGTCCCGAAGCCACTAACACAATAATTACGGTGTCGCTCCAAGGGAGGCACTTTCAATAGGCCAACTCCGGACGGTCGTATGACCGTGGAATGAAATGGTGTTTTAGTTTCCACATGGCCGTGGTTCAAGACCGCCCATTTGGAACCTATTCCCGAAAAATTATAGCGGGATTTATGCTGGTTTTTCACTTAATGAATTGCATCACTGCGAGTTATCAATTGTTATATTAAAAACGATAAATTTCACGCAAAACACGATGATGGTACAAGAAGAGCAAGTGGAAGGCTATAAAAATACGAAACGGAACCACTGCTTCCAACTAGTCCACTGTCTAGTGTAACCAACTTGGCACCTTGTGTTACGAACGAAAAAACAAAAATGAATAAATTGACCGACGCCATCGGATTTGTTGAAATCTATGAATAAATGAATGAACATGTAGATGTAAAAGATGGCGAAGGTGGTTATTGAATTGAAGCGGCAACTTAAAAAAAACGGTATAATAAAATATTAACAATAAGGCAGACAGGACCTTTTTTTGAAGTGAAAATCCGCCTTAATTAAGGCATATTTCAATGAGTCTTAACAAATGGTTCACCTCTCAACTTTTTTGTTACCATCCACATCTCATTTTGTTCGGGGATGTAGGAATGGTGACAGAATTGAAAGTAATAATGATGCGAATCAACGTACACGATTGCATAATAAAATTTTATTTAAACAGACTGCACAATTTTTGATAAAACATTAAACAAAAATAAGGGCTTTTCACGACGTAGGCTAAAATCCGATGTCGCATTTAAACGACTCATCTTTATCATGGTTTTTCGTTTAATGAATGTCCGGCTGGCACTTTTCACATTAAAGGGTGGCTCTCGTAGGTTGCTCAAATAACAGACTAGTTGTTTTGTTAGTATAGGAGAGAATTCGAGAGAGACTGGCAGAAACGTAACATATTTATTTATTAAACACAATCTGATGCGTAGAGATGAAGAAAAATAATAGTTTGGGTACATGAAACGTCGAGTAATACAACATTAAACGACTCCTTCGCTATGTGCTCGTTCACCCGCCCGTCAATAAAACTGGTGATGCGCCAGACAATGCAGCAACCTGAGCGGACACTTACATAAGGACGCGAACAAGATATTGCCGCAGAACGAGACGACTCACTTTAATTTGGAAACAAAAAGTGTACTTGTTCGAATTATTTTCATTCGGTGGCAATACCCAATGGCACCCGAAAAGCGCGACACAAAACTTAATTGTTTTACACCTCTCGCTCGAGAGACATTCAAAAACGAATTTTGTCAGGTGGAAACATGAGTTGGTTCCTTAAGAGGTGATGAGGGATGGGAGCAAACAAAAAATAAAATTTATTATTCACTGAAGTATCGCGACCAGCACGCTTAACTCTCCTGGAGTTTCTTTCTTAATCGTGATAATAAATTTTTCTTGTCAGGAACAAAAGAAGTGAGATGTCGGGGCGACAGTGGTGGCACACCGTCGTTTTCTTTCAACCGTTTTTGGTATCAGGAGGAAGGTAACGACTAGTTTATGTGAAGCAGACAAAATGGTTTGATTCGATCAAGTGGTAGACCATGTACACTTGAGACGACGAATAAATAAATAAATAATGTGTATAAGTGAATGAACATGGGGAATGGTCGACAGATCCACCTCAATAGGACAACTACCTTGTTTTTGTTCACGGTCACTCGCTTTACTCCATTTATTCTTTAGACGGATAGAGAAACAAAACTGTTGTACTGTGTTATGTTACGCTTAAGAATGTCTGCACAAAGACCCAAAACCCTCTCGAACCTAAAAATTAAAAAAAAAAAATATTAAAATTAAAACACTGAAACGTAACAGTGGTATGCTCCAAAGGATGTGATTCCGCGATCAAGTCAACTGTGACAGTATGTACAACACTATGAACAACATTTATTGGTAGCTGAATGTGTTTCATTCTCACCTGGCTCGGTCCAACTTGACGCATTTCAAAGGTCCATTGGCCACTACTGTTGCCGCCCTCGGTCGGTCCAAAAGTAAAGCGATTTCTCCAAAATAGTCAGATGGGCCCAAACGGCCAACTTCCATTGGTTCATCACCCTCTGCACGGTTTTGCAGGACCAGGGCTGTCCCATCGACTATAATGTAGAAGTCATCTCCTGGCTCACCTTGTCGCACAATCGTTTCTTTATCCTCGAAACTGACGGGCTCTAAGGCATCTGCAACTGTTAACCTTTCCCATTTGTCCAGGCTTTCTGAAAATGTCAATGGACACAATAATGAGAGAGGACATTTTTCACGAGTTTATTTCCCAAAAGTATTTCGGTCAATAACGTCCAAAGCTAACCAGAAAATTTAATTACCGGGGTTTCTCGACCCGGATAATGGCGCACTCGAACCATTGCGACTTGCAAACTGCAAGAGCTCAAAGGCAAATTCGAAATGTTGAATCGATCGAAAGCAGACAAAGCCAGACCAGGGAGATTATGATTTTATAGAACTTAAATTTTCACGGCCTACACATGTATATTTATCGTTATTTTCGCCGTTTGTCCTGTTTTGGTGAGGGGGGTCACCCCCCTTCCCAAAAGTTTCGCCAACTTTCTCGGCTGCTGGGATCATCGGTGGTTGTAGCAATAATTGTTACTCACTCGAAGTCAAATAACAACCCAAATAACAGATTACGATTTTTTTTTATTTGGGAACCTGATACCAATGCCTTGTTGGAAAACTACACGCACCGGTAAACCCGTAAAAATATGACACTTACCCAAAATTGAAACCCTTGAAAGGAATTCTTCGTACATTTTCCGCTTTCGGATTGTGGATCCCATGAGAATACGCCTATAAGAATCCCTGTCAATACCCCAGAGTTTAACATCCGTTTTTGCGCGTACAGTTGCGGCTCTCGGGGTCCCATAGATGAGAGCCAATTCGCCGAAACTCCCACCTTCTCCAATGGTCGTCACCAGCTCTGAATTAACATAAACTTCGACATCACCTGAAAAAAACACACGGGCAATTAACCTAACGGGCGTTTTTAACCTGTCCGGGTGCAAAAGTATCGTTGAGGTAGAAGAGATCCACCTTGGTCGATAACGTAGAAGTTGTCTCCTTCGTCTCCCTGCTGAATTATGGTCTCTCCTGGTAGAAAATTGACTGGAAACATGGCATCAAATATATCCGAACGTTCATTTTCATCCAAATGTGAAAAAAGAACGTTTTTAGCTATGGCTTTTGACAGGGCAGCCATTGTTTTGTAATCTTTAGGCACGACCTGCAACCGGATGTGACAAATTTTTATTAATTTGAGTAGAATAACGGGAAATCAAGCAGACTTTTGAGGTCCCAACTACAATGTTACCTTCTTTACATAACTGGTTGCATCTTCTTCAGTTACGGGTTCAGCCGAAATTCCTCCTCGCCTCCTGACGGGCTGCTGAGCTGCGGGAAGCGGAGAAAGGTCTTCAGTGTCTTCGGGAGAAGTCGCTTTTTGTTTGGCGTCATTTGCTTGCTCCTGCGAAAGGAATGAAAATAAGATATGTAATTACGAATATGCAACAACTATGAAAAGAATTTGGAACGGCGTTGTTTGCGACTGCCAAATCGCAATAATAAATGCAATAGGAAGCAGGCAATTCGGACGCCCGGCAACGCCAGGAACACAAACGACGACGTTGACAACCGAGGTATATTCATAGTATAATGGACAGCAGCACACTACCTTTAGTGTTGTGCTATTAAACTGTTATTAACCTGTATTGAGGTTGGAACACCATCTCTCTACCGTGTGATCGGTCACTCAGATGTCAAACTTTTGTTCCAGCCTAAAAAAATTGCACTGCCATTGGAGCAACTATACAGGATCCTCGACACCTGTATTCCATCAAATTAAAGAATCTCAAATTCAATGCTAAATACATAGAAAAATATCCGCTGTTTTATTTTGTTAATGTGAAATTGGAAGAGATCCCATTTAGAGTCGCTTACGTCAGCGTATTTGGCAACAGCGTGGCACTCTTAGAATCCACGCATTTAAAAATTATTCATATTTCACATTTAGAAAGAAACTTCAACTCGATTCATCTGAAATGTTCAGAAGTAGATCGCCATTCCTGTATAATTCTCAAATAAATCAAGGAAAAGATGCACAAATACTTGCGAGAAGTGAAGGACCCAATATTGGGCATCGACACGAGAGCCTCGAACCGTTTTATTATGTTTAGGCTAAATAAAGGTTACGTCTTTCACCGTCACCGTTATTCTTTTAACGTAGTGTAAGACGGCATTAGTTTGGGAATTTTTAAATGCAAAAAAAAAAAAAAAAAAACTGGGCATTTGAGGAGCCATCTGAGGTCTTTATTACCACAAAATCTGAGCAGCTTCTGTGTATATAGAATAAAACATGGTCACAAAAGGGTCAGCTACCTCAACGTGGGCACTTGCAATTTTCTTCATTTCTACATTTTTTTAAGGTCAAAATCCAATTCCGACAAAGATTATACGAATTTCTACTGAAATATTTATGTAGGACGTTACAATCGAAGTGATCACTGGCAGAATTTAAATGTTTCTTGTCTAATTAAAATATTATTATTTACTATTATATTTTGTAATTAGTTTCGGCAAGTTAAAACCAAAAACGAAAACATATGAAATGATAAATAAAGTCACTTATATTAAGACACTAAAAGAAAAGAGAAAAACAAAACAAAAATGTAAGTCAAATTTGCACGTAGGTAAAATTGTTAAGTGTTAAATGTTGAATACGCGCTCTGAGTGAAGAAACAGAACAAAATGTCAAAGATGAAAATATCATGTAAAAATGAAATGAAATTACCATGATCAGGGAAAAACAGCAGTGCAAAACAGAAAAATTAGAACCGTACGCGTTGGGCTTTTCATAATTACTTTCGGCTGCGGGCTGTCGGTGGCTGTCGGCTGCTGTCCCCCCTCCGCTTCTGGCGGCACCCCCGCACACTCGTGGCCCACGACCCGGGGCCGAGGGAGGAGAACCAAACGACGGAGGAAAAGTGAGCGACAGAGCGACAGAGCGACGGCAGCGACACTCACCGACGCCCTCCTCAATCTGGAAAGGTTTGACTTCGTTGTGGGCAGGTGAGCGGTAGAACCGAAAATGACCCTGCCTACCGCCATGGCTCTGGTTCAGCAAGTGTTAAAGCAGCAATCTGCATGATTCAAAATCAAGAAGAAAAAAATCAATGTCGTGTAATTATTACACTTACTAATTTTATATGTGATTAAATAACCGTCAGAAAAAGCTGCAAACTGAAACCTTCTTTCTATTTTCCACCTGCTCGCCGTATGACTTTACTTCATCACTCCGTGATCCAACTCCACTTATTTTTTCCTTCTAATTCAGTCCGCCACTAACTGCACCACAATTTTCTTAGCAATTTGGTCTAGGAGGAGGTGGGGGAAAAAGTTCAAAACCATCGGTCGGTCGGTCGGTCGAAGGGAGAACATTTTGGGCCCTTGAAAGACTACGGGGGTGGGGGTGAAGTGCGAGGGTAAACAACCGAAAGGACAGATGTTCAACGAAGGAATAACCGAGTCACCATAAGCGAAACGTGGTAAAACGGTTCAAGGGAGGTTGCCACTAGGAACGAGCGGATGAAGGTGCAAAGGGAAGGGGAAGTTGTAAAAGAGGGTGAAAAATGGCTGCCAAAACTGCGACAATGTTAAGTAATTTTGATATTTCAGTAAAAAATGAACGGTTAATGATGAACAAATTACGAGATAAAGGAATGGAGTATGTGTCAAGCAGCGGGAAAATAATCGCTGCTAAAACGCAGCCAGGTAAGTTGTAGTTTTTACAAATTTGGTTTGGAAGTGAAACTGAAAAACGAAAAGACAACCAGGCTTATGTTGTGTTTTTTTTTGCATCAAGATCGTAATGGCGAGCGCTTCGGCCCTTTGTTGTGGCCACCACAACATGAAAAAATTTTTTTTCCAAATCCAAATTTTTTCCTTGTCATTCGTCGTCACACCTGTTCAGACACCTACAAATATTACTACTAGACATTGTTGCGAAACATTTGAGTGTCTTATTTTCATTGTCTTTCTACTGGTGGGTGTTTTTTTGTTTGGATAAATGTGTTGTAACATAATAATTGACAGAAGTCTCATAATTAAAGTCACGCCACGAAATAAACTTGTACTTTTTCGGTTGGGGAGCGAACTAAAGTTTGAAGTAATGTTTCTTTCAGCTCAATTTTGTCATTGTCCGCAAAGGTGCAAAAATAAACTGCCACAGTCACAATGGGATTCACTATTTGAACAATTCTACGATCTGGGAGACCAAAACAAGCAAAATCAATTTCTACAAAGTCATATTCTTATTAAAGCTGTTCATTTACATAAGTGGGAAAGTGAAAGGTCGTCACCGGCTAATAAAAGAAGAGTGACTTGCAGATATCATGTACCAGATCTTGGTAGAAATTTAAAATTGGAAGATTGTGAGTCTACCAATTTAGACGAATTTAACAAGTCATTATAATTTACAGATATATATATAAAACCGATTGCAAATTTCAGATGTGAAGTGGAAGGGAAGTGCAAGCATAGAAGTCTGTCAAAAAGCTTTCATGAACTGCTACGGCATCACAGAGAAAAGAGTTCGTATGCAAAGGGAACGTTGCATATCACGACTGGCTCCGAGCCATTATAAAAATTCACCGTTTGGAAAAAGGCACAGAAATGGGTTTGACTCTGAACACAACACTACACAAGACGATGATTACGATGAATTAAACGATTTAGAAATCACACCTTTAGACTTAAGTAATGACAGGGCAAGGGACATAAATGGTAAAACGGAGGTTTGCACCACAACCCATGATTCATTTTCAGGCAATGAAAGAGATGAGCCATTAGATTTGTCAAATTCAAAACAGTTTTACACTTTAAATCAGACACCTATTGAAATTAACAAAGGAAAACTTTACCAAGTTGCTCAGAAAATGGGTGTCATAAAGGAAGATGTCAGTAGGGAAATGACACAGAAATATGAACAATTAATTTGGAAAAACTATGAAAAAGAACAGAAACATTTGATATCAATTTGGAAAAAGAAATACTTATCAGATGAATCATTTGCTGATTACAATAATACAGAAATTGAAAATAGAAGCCCAAAAATGAAAGCCATTGTTGAACAAGTTGTGGGCTTGGGGGATGATCTCACCATATTGCCAATTCAGACATTAAATAATGGAGATTTGACAATAACTCCTGTTTTAGGGCCAGCCATAAAGCCTGTTGAAAACAGGGACATTATACAGGTGAATACTTTCTTTCAGAATCAACTGTGGAAACCAGAGTACATTGGTTTATCTAGGTGGAGAAAATTAAAGGGGCAACCATTTGATGTTTAAATGGTTTTGTCTCTGTTGAGGTAGCCATATTTTTGTTTGAAAAAGTTTGAAGATTTTTTAACAAAAACAGTGGACAAAGTGCAATTCTTCCATCATGCCAAATCCATCAATACAAACATGAATACATATGAAAACCCCACATCAACCTCCAAGAGCACATATAGATTTAAATTCCACATCAAATGTTAATTTGAAAGCAAACACAAAATTAACATTTTTCTACTGTTCAAATACAAAAACCAGTTTTTATTTTCTATTGAACCAAGTAACCCTACTGGAAGGTGTTGCTATATTGTAAAACTATTCCTAATTTGCTCTTAGTGAACAACAAAAATACAAAAATAACACATACAAGTGAAATAATAATTCATGCTCTCAGACTGATTCAACCTGATTGATTCTAAGCATGGAGTGGCACATGCCCAGGTGGATGTGATGCAATTCTGTGTCACCCCTCATTTTAAACCAGTTCTGCTCATTTTAATGAACAGATTTCTCTGTATTGTTGTGTTCATATATACCTGACTAATTTTCCATATAGATTATTGAGTTTTACTAGCTGTGCTGTTTTTAGACAGTTGTATCAATTTGAAACATGTAAAGTACCTGCCACTAATAAGACTGCATTTCAGAATTCTATCAAATTATTGGCATACCTAAGTGGACTGCAATAGAAGTATACAAGAGAATCTACATTTTTTTACATAAAACAAAAAAAAGAGCCAACAAATGTCAGATCCTAAGGATAACATATTTTTGGCAGTTTTGACTGCTTTAAACCTTTTTGTTCAGATACAATAGTTAGAAAAACCAAAATAATACTTGAGCACAGCTGAAAACAAGTGTTTATAAATACAACAACTTTAAACTAAATGAATCTCAAAATGGTCAGAAAACAAAGCAATTATTTTATAAATTCCAACTTATCTTCCACAATAAAACAATTAAATTGTAAACTTTAAAAATTTGCTAAAGGATGCTTTTAATAGGTTCAAATTCTTGGAATATTGCATTGACTGAGTCTTTTACCTACATAGAGTAGGGGTAATCTGTTTTGACAGCAGCAATGGCCTTACACCAGTACAAATTCACTCTTAAAAGTAAAAGGAGCAT
The DNA here is from genome assembly GCA_037055365.1 of Polyplax serrata. Classification (NCBI taxonomy): domain Eukaryota; kingdom Metazoa; phylum Arthropoda; class Insecta; order Psocodea; family Polyplacidae; genus Polyplax; species Polyplax serrata. The sequence continues at coordinate 103,859 of JAWJWE010000007.1, forward strand.
TTTTTTGAAACCATATAATTAAACATGTCCAACTGCTTAAATGCCAGCAGTTTCATTCAAACAGGGTAATTTGTATTAGTTATAGAGTTTATTTTTACACAATAATAAGTAAAATATCTCCACTTAAATGTTGGCTGACAATTTAAGGAAATAAAATTTAATTAATGTTTCAACTCCGCACATTAATTGCCTCAACAATCAGACCCAAACACCCAGCTTTTTCAAATATGATCTGAGATCAGCAATCACATTAAAGTAATATGCCATGTATTCTCTTCAAATTCTTACTTACAATCGTTTCCTCAAGAGTTTGCTCCGACATGGCGCACTCTACTCATTGTGCTGATTGTATGAATATTATTTATTCACTACATCCCACCATTCGCCGTATCAAATATTATTAAGTTGGGTAAAAAAGGACTGACTGCCGAAGTTATTGTGCATGGGTTAATATGTCTACGCAATATGCGCGAAAGTTTTGCGGCACTTCAATATACTGGAAGAGTACACTTCGAACAATTGTGTTGAAAAACTATTTGACTTACCCTTTCTAGTTTTTGAAAGTACTCTCTCAAAAAGGAAACTGGATTTTGGGGTCGGCCAACGCAAAGTTGCACCACGCAATCCTTTAAAATTTGTTGTATATTATGTCTCTGTACGTATGCTTCACACTCCTGTAGACCCTGCTCTTCATCCAAATTGGCAGCCATTTTGACTACTGTATTTTCCGTCAAGTACGTAAATTGAATACCAATTTTTAGGTGAATCCCTTAATATACAATACAACAACACTGTGACGTTAAGTGTGGACATTCAAATCAACCTTGATATCTATAATTTTTGTAAAAAAAAAAACGTATCCAGCGTTGTATATATAAATATATAAATATATATATATATATATATATGAACAATAGACTCCACAGCCTACTATGAAATATTACGGAATTCGGTTTTTGGTCAGAAGCAGATATTCTTTCGGGGCCTTTCTGGCAAACGCAAGCTTCGAAGTGTGGTTTGGCATCGTCAGTTCGGAAAACGCAAGTAAACTTGTGATTCCAAAACTTCAGGGCTTTTAAGTGATAGTTAGATTCTTTTATTGTAAGAAATGTCAACTCAACCACATAGCAAGAAACGAGTGTGTTATTACTATGACAGTGAGTTTCGTAATTTATTTAAAACGGCTTCAACTGCACATACTCACCCTCTGTCACATCATTCCCGCTTAATGTCCAACCCATCATCCGTGTATATGCTTTGCAACCATTCTGCTTCTATTCTAGATTTTTAATTTTTACAACCAATTTCACGTTTATTTTGTCTTGGTTTCGATTTTAACCAATTGTTTCGTACGTTTGACATGGTTGAGGAGGGGTATTACTCTCGGGGAATAGTTTTTCTTTCATTTCTTAATAAATGTCAAGACGCCAAAGCGCAGAGCACCGTAGTGCAAGTTCCAAAACCTTCTTTTCCTGATTTATCTCTATTCTCCAGTTGTTGCCGCGAAATAATTAATTAATATTTTTCCGTGACCACTCCAATACGATATGTACTGTAACTGTATTATTTAAATAGAATTAAAACCGACCAGAAGCATGTCTTCCTTTTGGTGTTTTCATTGTCTAAATTGAAAGCATTATTTTAAAGCATTAAAGCATTAAAGCATTGATTTTTACTACTAATCTTTTCAATAGGCGATATCGGTAATTATTACTACGGACAAGGGCATCCTATGAAACCCCACAGAATAAGAATGACGCATAATTTGCTTCTCAATTACGGACTCTATCGGAAAATGGAAATATATGTGAGTAGTAAAATGGTACAAAGTGTACAAATTATTTAAGTGGGTATATATATATATATATATACCCATACATATATATATATATACACAAATATAAATATGTTTGTGTATGTGTGTGTGTGAAAGATATGTGAGAACCAGAACTGTTTGAATTATTTTTAATAATTTTTTTTGTAATGATTACATGCAGAGACCACATAAAGCAACACAAGAGGAAATGACAAAGTTTCATAGTGATGACTACATCAGGTTTCTAAGGAGTATAAGACCTGATAATATGAGTGAATATAATAAGCAGATGCAAAGATGTAAGTTTGTTTTGCTATACTGTAATCTCAAGAATCACTTATACCTTGTCATTGTATTAAAGTTTCAAACATCTAATTTCTAAACATGTGTAAATAGCTATCTGTGACCATATAATTATGCATGCCTGAATTTCTTGAAGCATACTTCAATGAATGATAATGTATTGTAAAGGCTATCTTATTCTTTTTCAGTTAATGTCGGAGAAGATTGTCCTGTTTTCGATGGACTTTATGAGTTCTGTCAATTGTCTGCTGGTGGTTCAGTTGCTGCTGCAGTTAAATTAAATAAGCAAGCATCAGATATCTGCATTAATTGGGGAGGGGGACTTCATCATGCCAAGAAGTCAGAAGCAAGTGGATTTTGCTATGTGAATGACATTGTTCTTGGCATTTTGGAACTCTTAAAATATCATCAACGTGTTTTGTACATTGATATTGATGTTCATCATGGAGATGGTGTGGAGGAAGCCTTTTACACTACTGATCGTGTCATGACAGTTTCTTTTCACAAATATGGGGAGTATTTTCCTGGCACTGGAGATCTCAGAGTGAGTAAAAAAGCATATTTCTGCATATTTCATGCAGGGGGTTTTAATAATAATATTTTGAAAATATTTTGAAAATAATAAAGAGTTTGGTTTTTTAATATATAATTTTTGTAACAAATTGAATATAAATTCTAACTGGCCATAAGTCTCATGTTAGAATTTTTAAGCTTAGTTATTTAATACAACAGTAATCCATAGTGTAATTCGAGAGCACTTCTGATTCATTAAAATTTTATTATTATGATTGTAAATAGTACAACTGTTTTTCTTTGTACAAGAAACCATTGCAAAACATATATTCAATTCTAAAAATGAAAAAAAAAAGAAATTCAGAAAAACAGTTCCAATAATCTTAATATTATTCTAGGATATTGGCGCAGGCAAAGGAAAATATTATGCTGTAAACATTCCACTTCGCGATGGTATGGATGATGAATCATATGAAAGTATTTTTGTTCCAATCATAAGTAAAGTAATGGAAACATTTCAACCAAGTGCAGTTGTTCTTCAGTGTGGAGCTGATTCTTTAACAGGTAAAAACATAAATATTCAATACGTATTTTACCGAAATAATATAAATTAAATGGACACTACGGTGATAGTTACGTAATACTTTGAATCCTAGGAGATCGTTTAGGATGCTTCAATTTAACAGTACGCGGTCACGGGAAATGCGTAGAGTTTGTTAAAAAATATGGAATGCCCTTCTTAATGGTGGGTGGAGGTGGTTACACTATTCGTAACGTGTCGAGATGCTGGACATACGAAACTTCGGTTGCCCTTGGCACCGAAATCGCAAATGAGCTTCCATACAATGACTACTTTGAGTATTTCGGACCAGGTAAGTTTCTAGCCGTGATTTACACACACACAAACTTAATGAGATGATTTCAATAAGTTTTATAATAAAGTACTTAAACGCTTCGAAGTGATGAGATGAGTATGATACAAAAATGTTATTCACAGATTTTAAATTGCACATCAGCCCCTCCAATATGGCAAATCAAAACACTCCTGAGTATTTGGAAAAAATCAAAACGAGGCTATTTGAAAATTTGAGGATGTTGCCTCATGCACCAGGAGTACAAGTTCAGGCCATACCGGAGGACGGCGTTCACGAATCCGAAGAAGATGAAGACAAAGTAAATCCTGATGAAAGGCTACCCCAGGTGGAGAAGGTAAGTCTCTATTCCTAGCGGGTATTTTTCCGAAAAGGAAAATTTGAACTATTGCATTTTGAATTCAGGATAAAAGAATAGCTGCCGACAACGAGTTCAGTGACAGCGAGGATGAGGGTGAGGGCGGACGGCGCGATCAGAGGTCGTTGAAAGGTAGAAAAAGACCGAGGTTGGAGAAAGAAAAAGATGCAAGCAAAGGTGATGAGGACAAGAAGGACGATGTAAAACCAGAAGTTAAAGGCAAGTAAAATTTGTTAAAATGTAAAATCTGTTCCTCGCAGAATTTAATCAAGAATTTTTGAATTACAGAAGTAGAGAAAGAAGATCGAGCCCTTCCTGTTGATGATATAAAAAAGGACGCCGAAACCAACCCCTGATCTCATTAAAAAACAATGTCGACATCTTTCCGGCATTAGAATGAGAGCAATCTGTCCCGAGCGGAAGTAACAATAGTTTGGAAATGAAATTTTATTTTGAAATCGACATGCAATTAATTATTTTGAAACGATCGACTGCTTATTTGTGACGTTTTAATCGATGTCTCTTGTTCGGGGGCAGCACTTCGTAGAATTTTGGTTGAAATGATTGTTTCCTCTCGTAGGCCATCCAGCGCCTAATGGACAAGACCAACAATTTCTTTTTTAAGGTATATTTTTATACAGACTTTTTAACACTAGTTTTATTTAAGTTTAAATAAAATAATCTCGGTTGATAGTGACGTACGGCGTGATTTTCGTGAAATGATATGCCCATAATACGTTTTGCGGGATTTTTAGTGATTCAATGTTAGTTTTTCATTGTGTTCGAGAGCAAATGACTGACCCAATGCGGAGAACCCTTGAACTGCTTGATAATTAAATTTATTTCCAAGTGGAGAGTTAATAAAAATAATCAACCGTAGGCTGAGGGAAGCAGTCGTTGTTTCACGCATAGACACATTTCGAATCAGAGAAAGTTCAAAAGGTTTCAAAAGCCTGTTATCCCCATTGTCTGTGACGCAACATTACTTCCCCCTTTTAAAATGTTCTGTAATTTTTTAGTTGACTTAGTGTCGTACATAAAGAACAAAATAATATTTGAGAAATGTTAAAATTAAATTTTGAACAACAAAATGAATTGGCGATGAGGTGCGACCAATGCAATCATAGAATGGCAGGTTTATTAGATCATTGTTCCGATGAAATGACCTAATGATTTATGCTGTTATGCTGTTATCACATCGAGCGGGAAAAAAAAAACAATTTCACGCGTTGCACACTCTTTCCAGGTTGTAAAATTGTTTCTTTTCGGGTTCCCCAATAATTATTTTTCAATGTGGTTTAATTTCGACTTTTTTTTATAAATGTTACTGGGTATTACTGTAACGAAAGGAATAAAACAAAATAATTAAATAGAGCTATTCAATTTGTAGTTTATTTCTGACTATTTACATAATATGTATACGTATTACATTGATTGCCGTAGAGATGCTTTGTCCGAATCGCGTTTGACACGTGGAATAAGATCGATTGCAGTCATCCTAATTGACCATTCGCTTTTCATCACATATCGATTAGACGTTGTCGATGACCAAGGTGACAAGAATGGTAGGCGTTTGCTCTGTAGCAGCGTGTGCCATCATGTTAAACAAAAACTAATCTAATGAAAGCACCGATTCGTTACTTGAGTGCTGTTCACATTTAGTCGCTACTTTAAGTCCTAAGTGAGTGAACGGGAACGGGTTCCAGAAGTATATTTTGTTTTCGTTCGTAAAGACGGTCGGTAATACTTTTGTGTCTGCAGGACGATTTCTGTTCATCGTACCAATGCAAAAGCTCTCCGTGACTATTTCTGCAATAAGAAAGCCTATTTATTTTGCGGACGAGGCTTCAAGAAAACTAGCGTTTCCAAGTTGGTTATAACTGATTCCTGACGTCCAAATGCATGGCGGCATTAATTATATATAAGTGTAATTCTCCCCCAACCGTTGTCAGACAAGAGAAAGAGACAAGCAGGAGTAAGCATAACCCAAAGCGGATGCCGGTAAATGTTGTTTCAACCGTCAACGGTAGCCAACTACCATCAAAAAGTAAGGAAGCACCAAGAAAAAAATCATTTTCACCGTGAATTAGAAATTTCTGCCTAATGTCTGCTACCTAATATTGTTTGATAAAAAGCAACCTTTTTTTGAATAGGCCCACCTTTAACGGAGAGAGGTTCATCAGGAGCGAAGAGACTACTATGAGGTCGAACGCGTTTCGGAAGCCCCATCCCAAAAAGTCCTTCCTTTAAATAAGAAAGAATAATTTTGAGCCTCTGGGAAAACAAGAAGACGCGAAAACGTAAAATATTGTAAATTTTTAGACTTAAAACCACCACTCGGGGGTGTGTTTATTAAAAGATGGTAGTCTCCGTTCTTATTTTTTAAATTTCGAAAATTTAATTTAGTATTATCTATTAAAAATTGTGTGGGCGATACGAATCGATGGTGAGAGAGGGATGGCCGTGACAATTTCACAAATAAAGCGAGACAACTTCGCAATGATTTCACACATTAAAAAGTTAAGTGGCATGCATCGAATAGGAACTTTATTAGATCACCTCAATCGATTCTCGTCACCCGCAGGGTACCGCCGGTTGCGCATCCCCGCCAAATACGTTGAACGCTGCCTTTCCATTTTCAATCAGTTTTGTCTCGAATACCTGCAACGTTGTACACCTTTTGTATATATATATATATATATATATATATATAATTAATCGATCCAATCTGTTTGACCGAAACGCAAAATTGACGGATCAGTCACTGAATTTTGTCAACAACTGAAAATATTATTTATCAAAATGATCAAAGCAATGATAACAATTTGGAATGAGCACTGGCCTCCCTAGTCATCGCTGAAATTCAATTTTTGACTCACTCCAAGAGAGATATCTCCTGGAGATAATCACAGAAATTATTGTGTTTCATTTCTGTTTGGATACCTAAGACCAAGGTGCATTTGAGATTAGACTGTACCCTTTATAACCGTTTTGCCTTATAAATTCTTTACTTATAAGACAATTATTAGCGAGAGTAGCGAGTACGAATAACGTCACCCTAACATCGTCACTGAATAACTTGCAAATGAATTCCGCCCGTGAACCTGTTTTCAAGTTACCTACCAACAAATGAGAGAAGTTTTGGAGTGCATTTTGTACCGTAACAAATGGTGCATTTTCTGTGTATTTTCTATCAATGCGCGTGACTTGTTAAATCTAAATCGTTTAGTGTTACTTCTGATAAGGTTGCCATGGGCGCTTTTCCAAAGTGAGACGCGACACACTTACTACGTACCTGATCCTCTTTGACACCAACACTCGCCTCGGTTGCATTTTCTATCCCGTCTTCCACTTTTGCGGGAAACATGGCGGACATCTCCATGTCCCGGCTTCCTTGACCAGAATCCACCACCATCAACGTACCTGGAAACACGACATTCTCCTCCCTTTTAATGTTTTCCCACGTTAATGTGATTCTACCACCGTTAAAAGCAATTTAAAGGACCTCACCTCCCTCGAGTGATTTTAATGTTTTGTCCGCTTCAACAATTTCTATGGCTGGTACAGTCGCACAGGAAGGTATGGCTACATATTCGTTCTTTATCAGCGTCCTGTCCGTTCCGTTTTTGACCGTTTTAGAGATGCTCGCCTGCGAAAAAAAAGGAAAATTTTTATTTTCATGTTTCAGGGTACCACATCGTATTGTTTGCAAGTTTCGTACTTTTCGAAATGAGACGACTTTGACTTGAGGTTCCGAGTATGCAACGTGTTGAGTGTGACTCCATATTCGTTTTGTTTTTTCGGTTAATTCTTTTCTCCTTCGGTATTTGCGGTCGGTTCGCCAAAGCTCGTAGATGGCCGCAAGAAGAATCACGACGAAAATCGATGCAAGCACAATAAAAACGACTGAAAATGATAAATTAACAAATTAATAATAACTTAGTTTGACCGCGTGTTTCCGGATCACTTTCCGGACGATTACCTTTCCCGGCTCCTTCTTCTCTCGTTGAACTATCTGAGTAGAGCGATTTATAGGGAATTCGAGCCGGTGGGTCTTCCACCCATGTTTTATCCGTTCCCTGAAATCATTTAACGGTAACAAACACACGTATTCTCAAGCAACAAGAGGCATCTATCAAACTGAAAACTCGTTACCAAACTAATGTTTAGCGAGGGTCCTGGCCTGGGCTTGTTCACCACGTCGAAAACCGCACATTGGGCAGTTCGTATTCCTTGAGAATTTGCTACTTGAACTTTTTCGCTTCCCGTCTTGGTGAAGAGCATGTACTCTTCCAGCGGCTTCATCTCCTGTCCGTTAACGTCGACCAAAACATCTGAGAGGATATCAATAAAAGTGTAATTGTTTCATTTATCCGAAGACCAATTAATGCTCATTAAGAGACCCACTAGATAAACATCCGCTGTAACTTTTGTACGATACAAATCTCGGATCGGTGGTGTTGAGTCCGCCAATCTGGACTTCATTGGTGCTGTTGAAGTATTCCGTGTGCTCCGTTATACTGAGTACTGGAATGAGACCCAACGGAACGACCTCTCGGTCTATCTGTAACCAACACATTGAACAGATTGTTCGAAACGTCTCCTTGCGCTAAGCGAAAAACTTCAATTTCAACTGTGTGCAGTACGTACCAATAGCACAGCTTCGTCGTTCTTTCTTTGGTAGTAGACAGAGTGTCTGGCACCGTTGAGGAAATTTCTGTCTATGATTCTGGCACCGTAGGCACTACCATCTCGCTCTTCCTCGAAGATAAGTTGTCCCTCGCTCGTCAAGCCCACCAGTAGGTAGTAGCTTCTGTTTTCAAAAGTAGTTTTTTCCTTTATTAACGTGCCACTTGGATTTGACACGCACACGCACGCATGTTCGTTTGACCGAACTGACTTAACTCGTTCGCCTTCAGTTTGACTGAAGGTGCCAAACTACCCATACGAGTCAACTTACTTTTTTTCAGTTTGAACGAGTAGAAGAACTGTGTTTCTTTGTCGCGGGTCGCTGCTCGAAAACGCCAATTGAACTTTAATGGTTTTCACCTGATCTTCGAGAACGAATTGCCTTTGCAACAGAGATTCACCACTGAAATCGGCTCCCTTTTCTAAAATCAAACTGTTACAAATGTGACATTCAGATTTCACAAAATTTCACTTCCCATTTACGTACCTTCGCTACAAAATTCTCCCGTGTACGAGGTGTGTTCGCAATTGCAAGAACTTTCACCCTTTTCAAAGTCCTCCATGCAAATACCTTGATGCTTACAGGGTTCCTTGTCGCATTTCATCTGACACCCAATTGCCATGCCTGGAATGAATTAAAGTCAAAAGAACCTTTTCTATCCGAATATTGTCACATATGGACGAGCAAATCGAATTCTCACCTCGTTTTCCGCTCTCCGTCACTAATGATTCAAAGTCCACGGCGTAGTCACCTATCTGAAGACCCCGAATGCAACCCACGTAGCCCACAAGGAGGGGTGCTCTCGCGGCTATCAGCGTCAGAGGATCGTAACCGCCCAAATTGATTTGATAATACTCGGTGGGAGGTGCCGGCGGTCTCTGAGGAACCAATATCTCTGAAAAAGGATAAAGGGTGCACGTAATTAAATTCCTTGTTTGCTTAAATTGGGGTGTCGTCCTTTTGTATTATTGTAAGCATCTGACTGACCCTTGTCCGGATTGATCCAGGGTCTGTTGGAATAGACGGCGAGTGCTCTGTGACTCGATTCGACGGAAACCTGTTGGTCGTTTACGTGAAGTGTGGTCATGGTCTCGTTCCTGATTACGGCCACCTGAACCGACTTACCGCTACTCACACCTGCACAGAACACAACCTACACGTCCACTCCTGAATTGGACTTAAAAACAATGCTGTAACCCTCGTGTCAAATGTACCTGGATCTTGAATGCGTAATGTTTTAATTTCATTCCCGTCATTAAACTTGAACACCACATACATTCCACCGTCCACATACAGCTGAATGAAATTATTTAAATTATCATTTACGTACAGAACCAAAGAATTTTGATCGTAAGTTCTAAGATTGACCAGTATATTTTGTCTCGCCAAGTTCCTTAGTATATCAGCAACGTCATTCGGTATATTTTGAATGTAATTTTTTTTTAAAAAGGATTCCTCCCGTAAAAACGTCAGGGCTTTTGTGTTTATGTCTGTAAAAAAAACCAACAGCAATGGTACAAAACAGGTTCGAGGAGTGAACGTTGTTTATATGTTTGAGACATTTTGGATGGTCGTTACTTGTTTCACAGTGCTCTCCTATGTGCGCCCAACGATTCTCACATACGCACTCGTATTTACTCCACAATTCCTTGCATTTGGCACCATTTTTGCAGGGATTTGGATCGCACGTTGGCTTACAATCTTTTATTATTTCCGACAAATGAACGCTCATGTACGAGTATATGTCGAGTATTTCACCATTGACCACTAATCCCCTGAAGCAGCCAATGAGTCCTTGAGTCACCGAACTTTTCCGCAGCAAATCTCTGTGCGCCAACGACAGCAAAGTGCATTATTATTTTAGTATGTTTTGTTTTTGTGTGTGTGTGTGTGTGTGTGTGGGTGTGGGTGCCAAACATGAAAAGTCAAAGTCCTTAAATACTCACTGTGTAGCTCCGCCAATGAACATGCTTCCCTCGAAAGGACCGAATTCTTCTTCGGGAAGCAGGTCTACCATTTGGTAGTCGGTATTGATCATAAAGCGAACGTGATGTTCGTTGTAATCGATCCAAATCTTTTGCCATTCTCCGCCATTTAATTTCCTTCTTGATTTTATTTCCAATTCTCGTGACTTGCCGGTGTTTAGAGTGAAATTGAAAGTCAACTGAAAATCTAAAATACGAAAAACCATGTCGTCCAAGTAAAACGTGTGTGAAGGTGTCTCGGGTAGAATGACAGCCAGGGAGAAAATACAAACCGTTTGTTAGTGCTACCATAAAACTCGGATAGTGTGGCCTGATGGGGGGTTGGTACAGCAAAATAGCCTTTTCGCCTGTTGTTCGAAAGCTGAAGGCTATGTCTCCTTTTCTCCACCCTGGAACTTCAATGTAAGATTGACTCGTTGTGAAGGTCACCACATATTTTTGGGTATCTGAAAACGACGTAAACAACCGGTTTCACTTTTTTCGACTGCCTTTCTGATTTTTCAAAACTAATTCTATTAATCATGCGTATGTGTGTAAGTAACACGGAATTAATACTTACTGGTTTCGACACATTCAAGAGGTCCTAAAGTGATTCTCCCGAGTGCATCTGCCGCGAGATCTTTCTGCTGTAGGAAAACCATTTGAGTAATTCCTAAGCTGTTCGGGGTCATGTAGTAGCCTTCATCCGAGTGCCATTTGGCTTCTGAGATGTAGTCACAGTTGCAAGATTGCAGAGGATTCACACACGTCCTATTCACTACAAAAAATAATTCACATTAATTTGGTTCCTGTGGTTTGGTGGGATGAGAAAACGCCAAAATGAAAAAGTGTACACGTCACATTGTCTTTCAAAATAAGGTTATTATTAAATTTTAGCGTTCTTTGATTCAGTTACCTCCACAGGGACAGGAGCCTCTTTTAACGTTGCCTATAAAATCAACAGTTTCGTTTTTGGCCGACGACACGAACCAGGTGGCGGAATGCAAGTCCAATGGGGCTTTGTAACAGTCATATTTAATATGCTGACTGCAATACAGAGAGTGGGAAATTAATTCCTGCAGCATTTCGGCGGTGAATTCGCGGTACTTAATGCTGAAGCTGAAATCTGACTCTGCTGAACTTCTCACGTCCTGAAATTATTTCACTCTTCGTTATGGTTTGAACGTTTAAAATCGTCATGCATGTCTCTCTCTCTCTCTCTAACAATGTATATGTTCAGTTAGTATAATATCGCAAGCATATGCACGTGCTTAATAAAAACGTACATGCATGATTAGAAATAAAAACCTGAGTTAACTTACAACTTGACTTGGTAAGTTGTGTTCCACAATTGTTTTGGTCGAATCTTCAGAAGACGGAAATTCACATTTAACGTGAGCCGGTGGAAATCTGCCGTTCCCATCAATGTCTATTAAATAGACATCTGGCTTTGTGTAGCCCAAAAGAGCCAGTTCTTCGCAGGTTTTTCTGAATTCGGCTGCAATAATACGGGATAACCTTCGCATGTCACCGAGACCCTTTTGCGAACCCCCAGAAAAGAACAGTGTCACGTGTAAACGTGTACGTACCGAAATGACAGTTTTTACCAATGTATCCTGTTCCAATGCAATCGCAGACCACCTTGTCCACATCAACAGAACATTTGCCTCCATGTTCGCAGGCGTCCGGTCTCTTGCAGGGATCCACCAGCTGACAGTTATCCAAGGAGACATCTCCAACAGCATGTTTGGTGCGGGTAACGTACCTCGGTTCTATAAATTCTCCGTTCACATAAATAAGTCTCATGCAGCCGACGAGACCTTAACCGAATGGTAAAAAATCATACTTGACCTATGCGTTACACATATGTGTGAACATGTAATTCAAGTGTTACCGTTTAATTCTGCTAACCGATATTTGTTTTTCCACCACTGCCAATGATGATTTTATCTCCCAACCTGAATCTCATGCTGTACAATTGACTTTTCTTTTCCTTGAAATCGACACTTAGCTTTAAATTACCCTTGTAATATGATAAAGCCACTATGTGCCAGGATCCTCTCGAATCAAACTTTATTGTAGTAAGGTGAGTGACGTTTTTTGACAGGTCCGGCACCAGTTCAAATCTGACCTCGTCATTGACGACCCGTAGCTTCAAATGTCGAGTTAAAAAGGAATTTTATTATTCACTTATGTAGCGTGAAATACTTATAAACAAAAGGATTTTGTTCACTGACCAACCAGTAACCGTGACCGGTGATTGTGGAGACATCACAGTATGCCAAAACGCCGATGCTTCGAGCACTTTTGAAGTCGAAAGAGATATTTAAACTTTCTGTTCTGCTGTTGTCCCACCAGATGTGAGAACTCGGAAACGGAAATGTGATCGGAATGACTTCAACGTCAGCATCGTAGAATTCCGGATCTAACATTCCAATGTAGTGAACCTTCGGATTTCCCTTTTTTAATTCGTAGATAATTGAAATTTCGTTGAAGTAGACGTATTTGAGAGAGCCGGCAAAATTGTTGCTGGATACCAAACCTACGGCAGGAGGAGAACACCAAATGAAAAAGGAGTGTTGCTGGGGAGTGAGTGAAACGAGTGAGACTCAGTGACGTTCATCAGCACCTTTTTTCTTTGCCAGCTCGGGTCCACCTCCTATGTATATTTCGGGATCTATGTATAGGTGATGGAGACTACCAGGAGCATCCAACAATTTGACTTCCTCATTGAGAGACACCAAAACTTCTTGTTCCTTGTGGAATATGGTCAAATTATTCCAATAGTTTTTATTGACGCCGTTTCCAAGAGTCGACACTATGGCTCCGTCACCGAAATCAATGTCCAAGACAACGAAGCCGTTTTTAATTGAAGCAGCTATATGATGGGATTTGTCCTCGTATTCGCCACTGGCGTAAAACAAAGCAGAGTCGTCGTACCTGGTCTAATGCAGAGAATTGAAAAAGGGTCAATCGTCGAAGCGCCTCACCTGACAGTCTTTCTTACCTTGAAGAAGAGGCTGATTCGATTGACGCTCGAGTGAACTCTGTCCTTCCAGTCGTACACGCGGTAAGACACATAAGAAGATCCTCTCAGTGTAAGCACCGTGGCGGCTACGTAACAAATTCAATAACAATAACGGTCAAATAACACACAACCGTCTCAGATGAACCAATTGAGAAAAATCTCTTAATGGGGACAATAAATTTACTGTTGCCTGTTTTTATCGAATTTATTCGCATTATTAATATTTGCCATTACTCGTTTCGCCTTATAAACCGTCAAATGCCACCTGAGAAACCTGACAAATGCTTGAACGTTCGGGTCAGAGACTAAAGTTTTCAATTAGCATTTAACCAAGTGTAGATGAGGTCGAAATCTTCTGATACTCACTGTATACGTCGCAGTGTTCCCCTTCGTAGTGCGTGCCAAAACAGTCACAAGTCAAGTCGTTGTAGTGATTGACACATCTGCTGCCCACAAAGCATAAATTGGCCCGCGTTCTGCATCTGAAACGTGTGCCTGTTGTTTAGTCGCACATGTCATTTACCATTTTCCTATTCGATTCGGGTTCCCGTGTTGCTTACTTGTCGGTGCAACCTTCTCTCACATTTTCGTGTTTCGTCGCGATCAGAGGTTTTATGGGAAGAAGTTCGAGGGCCGCTTTTCCGGCACTCAACACGACGTCCTTGATACATCCCACAAAGCTTTCAATGATGTACTTGACTCCGTGAAGTTTCTCCTCCGGACTGAGACCGCCGATTAAGACAACAGATGTCAGGTCGGACGTGACACCATAATTGTTGTACGGATGCAGACCTTGGATGTTCGTCTCTGCAGTTTTCCCATTGACTTTTGCCACGAGTCTCGCATTGTGGACGTCGATCCGCACGGTCACAAAATGCCAGGTGTCGCGATTTAAACCTTGTGACAATCACGCAAACTGACTTATTTGACACAACTCGTTTCGGGTACTTTTAGTTGTCTCACCACTTTCTCACCTTCTCCCACTATGACCGACGTCGAATGTTCTCCAAAGACGTGAACGACTTTTAACTGTCCCTTTTCGACTATGACGTAGAGCGCATACGGATTGAGACTCTCCGGTCTGTCTTTGATGCTGTGGTAGACGAGTAATCCGTGAGGTAACTTGGTGCGAAATTGAAATGAGATTTCCCTGCATAGCCTGGAGAAAGACGAGTTTTATTCTTGTTTATTATATTACATTTTAATTCAGTGACCAATTGAAACTTAATTTCTACCTTTACCCTGATCTAAGATTAGCCCACCTGAGTTGAAATGTTGGAATCTGGTTGCTGTCGAGCTGAATGAATGCATTACTTCTTGCAAACATGAACGTTGTCAGGTATCCTGTATCACGAAAAGTCAATTCTTGGTCTCTTTCAGATATGGGAAGCGATGGTTTTGTCGGACCGGTTTTCACCAAACTTCCGTTTATCCACTGGTTGTCCCAAAGTCGGCCTTTGGTTCGCGTGCTCAGGTAGGGCGGGAGAGTATCTGTCGAGTCAACACAGCGCGAATGAGATAATTGTCTTACCTCTCTGTAGCTCTCTAAAGCTGCAAGGCAACTTACAGCTGTGACCACCGAGACACACGTGCATGCACTCGGCCCTCGAATCAAAGCGATTTGCATTGCCCATGCATCCTCCGTAAACAAACGTTCTGCATTCTCCTTCGCTCGAATTGAAGTACCATTTATGAACGAAATTCTTGCACGCTCCCTTGTACGGCTTTATTTTGCAAATGTCTGATGTGCCATGCAATCAAGTAAAATACCAAAAAAGGGTCAATTTAAACTTTGTTCTTGTGACTTACACACACACCAGAGGATCTTGAATTGGCATTTATTTGCCTCCCTCGTGACACTCGAGAAGTCATCATTCGTAGGATTTTGCATTTGGATTTTACCTAATCTTACCTAGCCGTGCCTTTTGATGTTTCTTATCTGAAGAAGGTTCAGTCGTCGTTCTGTCAGTCCGCTCATCTTCTCTTTGTCCATTTCTTTCGTCGTGGGGTTGCGTCACGGTCTGCCCACCTGTTACACATATGTTAAATATTAAGGACCATGCCTTATATTGACAACCGGTAATTGGATGCGATTAAGTTTCTCTACCGCACCCAGGGTGGCACATGCATGCAGGCATTCATATTCGCTGTCGAACCGATTGGCATTTCCCTGGCAACCTCCGTAGACGAATGTGTCGCACGAGTTCCTTGTTTTGTTGTAATGCCATTTGTGTACGAAACTGCGACACGTTCCGTGGTCGATTCCCAGTTGACATCTGCTTGTGGAGGCATCGTCTTTGACCGTAGGGTACGCGTGCGGTCCCACTCGTTGGCTGCTTGTCTCTGGAAACTTGAAAACTTGCAAACTGATCGTTTCCTTCGACTTTGACAAATCCCAGCCCAGTTTCTTCAGTACAAATGACGGTAAACTGGTATCTGTTATGCAACCGTTATTATTTTTGTTAGGTACTATTTAATTTATAATGATGTTCACGTATTAAAGTTGCTATGCTCACGAGACTCATTAAGACAGGACAATTTGCATTCGTATTCGCTGTCGAAACGGTTTTGGTTCCCTTCGCAGCCGCCGTAGACAAAAGTTTCGCATCTCTCAATTTGTCTGTTGAAAAACCATTTGTGAACGAAGCTTTGACAACTGCCTGAATCCGGCGGTTGCTCACATTTTGGCATTGGTGTGATGACCTGTTCTTCATCCGTGTCTCTCATGGAGGTTGAGGTCAATGAGAGGGTACTCATCGTTGAGTCATGAATTTTCTCATCATTTTTTATCAAATAAGGTGGAAGCGTGTCTGCGTGAGAGTTACACAGCATTAATGTACAAGGGAGTGAATTACTAAGTGAATTATAGTTAAATTTGAATGTATACTTACGGGGTGGTCCCAGACAAGCGTATTGACACTCGAATTTTGAATCAAAACGATTTTCGGTTCCTCCACATCCGCCATAAACAAATACGTCACATTTACCCAGATGAGAGTTGAAGTACCATTTGTGGACGTAGCTCTCACACGTGCCCATGTCCACTTGTTGAAGACATCGGTCATCCACTGGAATTCTTTTCGATCGTCTTACTTTCAAAATATATTGCATTATTAATAATAGTGTTGGCTGAAAATTTTTGCTTTTAGTGAGGCCGTAGGGGATAAGGTGTGATACAATGGAACGCAGAGAAGGTCACCCAAAAAAGAAATGAACTCGTACTTTTTAACGGGATGACAAATGTCTCCTCCATCTTCATGCTATTCATTTAAGATCGGTTTGTTGCGGTATCGGTCTTTTCGTCAATATTCAAAGTCAAGATTTGCTTAGATGCGGAAATACTTGCAAAAGCGCACTTGGTTTTTAGAGTTAAACACAAAAACTTTTCGGTATTACACGGCCTTGACAGCAGTGGAATTCAGATTAGAGATTAAAATTTACGAAGTATGCATCCGTGCACATTCGGTCATCCATTGAATGCTAAAAGCCTTGCACAGCCTTTCCAGTCAGTCATTTCGTAGTAATTGAATGGTTCATTTTTACCTGTAGCACCCGCAGAGTGCCCGTCTGACGTATCCACCGAAACGAGGCCCGGAGTCGTTGGTGTGATTGTAGTGAATGTACAAAATCCGAGCAGCACAGGTACCACAGGAGACCACATGTCGCTCGTTCAGATTTCCGAAGGTCTGGAAAAGCAGGCAATACAGTTTAAAATAATTTAAATATATTGAAACGACAGGAAGCAACAAAAAACAAAAATATAAATAATGTTATCAACTATAAACTAGTTATCAGCCAGGTACAATCACATTTTACGCGTAATCTGATTCGGAATCCCGAAAACTATTCTGAGGACGAAAAGATACCCAAAGCTAGGCCCCTTTATTCGTCTAACTACCACGACAACAAACGGTTTCCGTGATCAGACATTCGAAATGCGTTCAAACGGAACGGAGAGTTTCTTTTTCTCTTAATGCAGTGCTGTGGCGAGTGCAAAAAGGTAAAAATCACAATCACAAACTCGTTAGACTCGGATACCAGGTACCATTTCCTTCCGAGTTATTTCTGTTGTTAATTTCTGGATTTCTTCGGCAAACTGCCACTTGCGAAACAATTATAGTTGTATTTATGTTTCAGTAGGTAAAATCGATTGATTCTACTTCATGTTACTCTACGGATCCAGCTTATTGAGTACCTTTCTGGTCTCTGAGTAGAGACAAAAGCCCAATGTCAGTCCGTTACGGTCGTTTCCTTCCTGTCAGGTTACCAATGGTCATCCGACAAACGGTCTAATTAATTTCCATTCTTCATTGTGATTTTAAAGAGAAGATAAACTACCTATAATTATAGTTTGAACAGAGAATTGTTGTCTGAATGAGATGGCCATTTATTGAGGGAAAATTAGGGCAACTAAATTTCGCACTTTTCCTTTTGAAAGCTAAGGAATCGGCAACATTAGTTTCCACTTAATTTTTATTTCTGGCCAATCGATCAGGTTCTCATAGTCGGACATCAGATATTCTCAGATGTTCCTTCTCAACACCATACTTCGTTTAGAAGTTTCCTATTTTCCACCGAGAGGTTTTGCATGACATCACAAAAATTAGAAATTTTGAAATGGAAATTTAAAAGAATATCGTTTTGTTTTTGTTTTGATAGACAGAATGAATTCTCGCACTATTCTCGCACTATTTACTTGTAAAATTCACGAGATAATTTTTTACATTGGTTTGATAGACGCACGACTATTTTGTTGTTGCTAATTCACGTTTTTCTAGCTCACTCACAACGAGATCCGACAAAACGTGTTATTAAGGCAGTGCAATTTACTCATGACAAAGACAATTACTCCTTAATCGGCAAAGAAAGAATGATAATGATTACTGTTGCTGCTGTCGTCATCATTCGACGTTGAGCGTTTATCACAGACAAACACAACTTGAACAAATTTATGTTACAAAAGGCGAAATTCAAGTTTTAAATTGTAAATTATTTTGCGTGTAAAACAGAATAAAGAAAAACCAAGAGTAGAAGTACCTGCAACAGAGTTGAGTTGAGTTGAGTTGAGTCCTCGCAGAGTTTCGTTCGTGCGGCAGCAAACGATGGCACCGACTGAAAGAAAAACAACACGTTCACTCGCACAACACCGGCATATCACAGGGATCGAGTCCGCGATCAGGATCAGGTCCAGGATCAGGAGCAAAAAGGGGACAGTCACCGGAGCTAAATGGAACAGATGAGAAAAAGTTTCAGCCATGTTTGTCTTTGGCATGTCGCAAGAGTTCGCAGTAGGAATTGTCTCGGTGGCACCTCGAGCCAAACAGAGGCGAAACATCCTTATTTCTTCTGTCGTTTAGATGATTTAGCGTTATTTGCACATAACCGTATGCAATAATTGACTAATAAATTAGCTCGAGGACCTTATTTTCGGATAGGGTCAGTCGCAATGTGCTAATTTCAAGGGTTTTCTTCTGGCTTTTGGCAATTGGTAAGTGGACAGAATGTCACGGGAGAGAAAGAAACGAAAGCAAGTGAAAGGAGAAAGTATAAGAATCCCTATCACTTTGAAGAAAGACAATTGGAATGGTTTGGTGGAACACAACAGTTTCGTAACTAGTAAAACAAATAGGTACCTGCACGCATTTTGTTGTTTATTAATTTGCCCCGGGAGAACAAACAAGGCGTTTAGCACTTTTTCGGGCTAATTGCACTGGCCTCCCATGCAAAATGGATTCAACCGATTTCTTACATTCCCAATTACAATAGACATCCTTATTTCTTGTTGTTTTTTGTGAAAACCAACATTGATTCCGTGACGCTTTGCATCATCATCCATCGTCAGATTGACCAAGGAAACGGGAGACATCTTATTAATCAATTGCATTTTTATTACCTACTGCGACACATCAGTAAGGACAAATAGTACCGTGTTAAAATTTCGTACCGATTATCGGCTATTAAATAACACTTAGTGTGAATGGTCTACATCGAGTAACAAACTGGACTAACTCCGTGATAATTGAACATGTTTAATTTGTTTTTCACGGAGTCCGCCGCGAATCCATCAGGGTTTCCTTCTCATTCCCGTTCCACAATCCACACAATCTTTTTTCTAGTTGTATTAGCATTCCTTCGTGCTGTTTCTTTTTATTCTTTTCATCTTTTCATCAATTCATCTTTCGCAGGAGGTAATTGATATTTTTTACATTGAAAAATCCTATTTTTTTCTTCGAATTATTCGTATTCTGTAAAGCCTGTAAAGACATTGCTAATCCGTAAATCAAAAAGGAGTTAACCCTTGCCACGGAGTTAACCAGAACGTCTTCTTTCCCAGGGAGGCTGCGAGCGTCCCCTACTAACCGTCACCTAGGCAAATGCTACGCTTCAAAGCAGAACCAAATGCCTATGAGAAAACTAAAATTATTCTCAATCTTGTTCTCTTTTTAGTAGTAAAAATTGTCGTCGTATTTTTTGCTCTATTTTTTATTTGCCTATTACTTGGTATCCCAAATAATGTTGTGTTTCCTGTTCCACAAATTTATCTAACTTGAAATTTTTCGTTGGTCTGATTTATTCGAGGAGATGTTCGAAACCAACAATGGAAAATGGAACCTTTCCATAAATTTCGACATACGAAAAAAATTTCTCTCTCACACGTATACCGTCTAAAGGTGGATAATAATGAAATTAGAAATTCCATATTCTTTTTAGTGTCGGAAAATGTTTTGCCAAGTTGACCAAGCGGCAATCATTAGAACTACCGAATTGCGTAAATGAAATAAAAACGACCACAAGCAGACTTCGAAACTTCGTAACAATTGAGAAATTACATAAGACATCTGTTCGTTTTCACCCTTCTCCTCCTCCATTCGAGATGGTGAACATACATTAGTATACACTTATTTATAAGAAATAAAAGAACAACTCCATTATTTTTTATTTACCGATTTGGAATTGGAGGAGACACTTTTTTTTGGCCATGTCATCAAATTAAGTTTTCAATATTTATTTTCAGCGTGGTCGCGCCTGGGGTGGAAAAGAACAGAGAACCCCTCCGACAAACACACCGAGGAGACTCAATTAAATGGTTCAGTTGGATGAAGCCTGGCCTGGGTTTGGGTAGAAGATAACTTTGTTTAAATGTTAACGCCTCGGGTCAAAGGTCAAATGCTTGGATGTTCACGCATCTTGAGACGTGTTGGACATTGTGTATTAAACGAGTGATAGCGGGACTCGGACTGATCTTCCTCGGATGACGTACGAATTTACTCATCTGGTTCCAATTAGTTGTGTCTGTTCTCTTCGAGGGCTTCTCGAGGGGACAAGAAAAACCGCAGGATCTGCCTGAATGTCCCATTGAGACGACGTGTCTCGCCTGGGATGTATCAATTCATCCCGAAATGGTAGCTTACCTCTTCCTCTTGGCGCAATTTCACCAAGAAGAGTGACGAGTTGGGAGTTCATCCTGATTCAGTGGCAAAAACGGCATTGACAATAGATATCAGCTTTATTATTTTGACAGTTTTGCTTTTATTTTATTTAAATAATAACCGAAAGCCAAGATGGTTGCCGGGCTTAGTCAACCGAGTGAATCTCCTCAAGACTTTATTTTCTGGTTTTTGTGCGAGTGCCCGTTCCCTACCTACTCGTAGCCGTCGTCTCGGACTAAGAAGTTTGCCTGAGACATTCGTTTTCGCCATTTGAATCGACTTCTTATCGGCGAGTACCGTTGCAGTGGCTCTCACCTGAGTCACCTCACCTGGAGAGGCCTTCAGTCTCGAATGGAACTTGCATCGCGAACGCGACCTCCGTGATACTCTTCGCCTTACTCTTTTTCCGGATTTTGTTGCTTTCTATCTTTCTTACTTTCACAGGGTAAACGCCTCGCTGGCAAAATTTGCCTCGTTGTTCATTGTTATACTTCCTAATTCTATTTTGTTTTTTGTTTGTTTGGCACTGTGTTTTTCGTCCAGCTTGATCCGATTCGATGGTTTTTAACTTGGTGAATTACTATCAGTTCTGTGGATAATTTTTTCGACATGAATAATTGATGGATGACAAATGTTGGCGAAGGTAATAACAAATTAAATTCAATAATAAAAAAATTTTTTCTTGGAAAAGCGTTTCTCCTGTTGAACCAAATCGACTCGACCTAAAACGAGATGGTCAAGACGACGGTTCCTTAAAATTGTTCAAATACTCTTGGAAAATTTAATAACATTAGTGTCATACATAAGTGCTGGCAAAAATATATATCTTAATTTAATACAAGACGCATTTGTCACTTTTGTGGGGGAAAAGCGTTCGACTCCTTGTCCTTTTGGATAATGAAGCTGCCCAGCAAAATCAGTACACTTTATTTAAAATATTTCACTGGCAATTATCGTCATCATCGGTTTTCCGTACTTACTACTTAGAACTGTCTTTTTGCACCTGTTGAAAATACCGAAAATTATGAAATAAGTTACCGTTGTTGGTGTTGTTGTTGTTATTGTCCAGTTACAGGTTTCCAGTTGGAACGTTTGTTTCGTTTAATTTCATGGGGACAAAAACAGATTTTTTACATTGTTTAGCTTGATACCAGTTATAAAATTATTAATCGTCACAAAGGTCATTATGTTTCAGCCCTGAAAACAGACTAATACAAATACAGTATAACTATTTAGACAAGATGAAAACTACTAAAATAAGAGGGAGTGGTCGATCCAAGTTTCCAAGGTTTCCTCCGATGTTGTCTCCGGTCTTATGATTTACATACTCGTATTTTTTGTGCCTACCTGCCCGAGGTTCGAAAGCCGGTTTTCTCAAAATGGAATCATTTCTGGCAAAATTCAAATTGGGTTCTCCTGACAGGAGTTTTAGTGTTGTCCTAAACTGAAATTCGGTCAACTCAGCATTCTGGAAGTTCCCACCTGACGAATCTATTGTTTTTCTAGCAAATGTCACTTTTACCGAAAAATAACGTCAAATATTCCATTTGCGAATGAACCGGGTATTGTTCCTTTTTACTAGAGACACTTTCACTCCAACCCACATTTCTTTTATTCCTGTGATGATGATGCTAACGAGTTTCTCTTTCCGCTCACTTATTTGTCGCAAATCCAATGGGATCGTTTAACGGTTTCAGTATGAAATCGTATTGAAAATGTTTCAATTGTTCATTGTAATATGGCTCATACCCAAGATTATCCAAGTTGAAATTTTTGGTTCCAGGATAAGAAGAAGTCAGAGTGTCCCTGACATTTCGGCTCTGACAACCGGAATCCATTGAAAACGGCCTTCGGTAATTTTTTTTCTAATAGACTTTAAGGTCCTAACCTTAAGGTCCACTTGCAAAAACACCAGTCATTTTTAACTGGTTTTGTGTAATAAGGTACATCATAATGTAGATTATTTCTCGTTGTACAAAATGTTTTACTTTAGAAAGACAAAGAGGACAAACGGGGAGGAGGAGGTCAACGCATAATGTTACTTCTACTGAGTGAAGAATTAAATACTAATGATTCTTCAAGGCTACTACTGGCGAAGTTGACAAAGTTTCAAAATTCAATGACAATTTTAAAATTTACTTTTGGAGTGGAGTGCAATTACAAAATTCCTACAGTTTCCTGAAATGAAAAAGTATATATATATATAAGTACAATTGGTCGTATCTAATAATATTCACAATCACACACATACCTGTAACATTAAAACGTTATACCTGTACACATGATTATACTTTCATTGTCGTAATCAATCAACCGTTTCTTTTATTCTAAATTACAAGAAAATAGAAAGAACCACTTAAGAAGAAGAAGAAGAAGACAAAGTATTATTCAATTACGATTGGAAGGTCATGGGCGTTCACATTTTAAAAAGGATATTTGAAATTATTACTGTGATTGCACAGACAACTGCTCAACTTTTTGTCATTTGTATAATTGAAATTTTAATAGGCTCAAAATAAATGTACTGATTTTGTGCTTGCATTACAAAACGACTTGTTTCGTGGAAAATGCCAATAAACGATTCACTCTTCTCTGATGAACCATGGGAATCCACATAGTAGAAAGTTGTTTGTCCTTTGGTTAATAGAACACTAATGGCAAACATAAAACAAAGGTGATCCAGTGTGCCAAGGCTGAGAGCACAAGTCTCAATCGGTTGGGGATATCAATCTCGAGAAACAGTGCTGATAAAAAAAAAGTTGCACAACTTGATTTGAAAAAGACGAAAGCTCTGGAGTAAAAACAAATCGTATTCATACGAGAATGTCTTATACGTAATAGAAGTGGTTGCTACATGCAACGTGTGAAACGACACTATTTTCTGTCACTAAACCAATTCCCACACAACCAAGTGAAAAAAAAATGATCAGTTGTCTTTTTAAAGGGAACTTGAAAAGTCGAACTCAAAATTCATCGGTTAATCAATTGTCATGTGAGATAACCCATAAAGGTAACTATTAATGATATCTTCGATTGAACTCTCGAACTATCTCTCGTGAAATTAATGCCGAGAGCTCGAGTGATTTCGTCTAGACAAGGTTTTCACCTCCTTCAGCGGGTTTAACGAAGAAAATAAGGAACAAGGAGCCACAACCTCATGGACAGATAGCACTTGAGGAGGACTCTCATTTTTTAAGTCACACGTCAATACAGTCTTATGTTAAATTGATTTTAACATTTCAATATTAAAAGTTCTCCTCTTCCTCTTACTACCTCTACGTCACACAGAAATATTAATTGCAGAAGGTATGCTGACCATTTGGGCCGGACACAAGCTTTTAGAGACGCATAAAATGAAGCGGCTACGGGAACAGGTAGCATCGACTCATTACCAGTCCACCAGGTAATGTGGTCAATTTCAGCTACTGGAGGAAACGATTGCAAAATAACAAAACGGAAAACGTTTTAAAACGATGAAAGTTGTGTGAAAAGACCCCGTTCACGTAATGGTGAACAAGATATTGCGAAGAACAAAGAAGAAGAATTAGTGGAAGAAGTAGAAGGTAACAGGAGATAAAAAAAATGGTAAAAATAAAATAAAAGGATTTTGCAGGGATGGTGAGACGAAGGATTGAGAAAGTCAACTGAAGGGACCGACAACTTGTCCCCCAGGTTTCATCTTGTCAGAATTGAAACCAATAAATCAAAATGGGAGCCAAACTCATTTTTGTTTTTAGTTAAATTCAGAGTCAACTTGGGTGTAAACTGCATGTATCCATATCACCGGTATTGTGTTGTTTCACACTGGTCGTTACTCTTGAAAAATTATTTGTATTTGTCTGTATGTGTATCACTCACGCAGAGTGAGACATTTAATAGGAGAAGGGAAGTAACAATGGCGAAGCAACATTTTGTAATTCCTTTATTGAGTCAAATCAAAATGCGTTCCACTTCTTGATCGGTCTCTTGTAGACAAGAGGTGACACAGTTGCACCATCACCACGCTCTTTTTCATCGGAAACCTCGGGTAGGTTTCCATGGTAAAACAAAACTTTTTGTGTATTTGTTGGATTCGTTGCGAATGAGAAGTACAAATTTTTAATATTCGCAGTGAAAGTCCTTGAACCCCCAAGGCAACTACTAACTTTTGGTTGCACTTCGATTTCGGTTTGCCTTCACGTTCATGACATTTAAAAAAATTTCTCGAAGCAATTAATCTAATTGAATGTCTGAGTTCGTGAGGAAAAAATTCAAACGGAAGGAGATTTACATAAATTCCCTTTCATCCCTCTTTTTTCCACATCCACTCCACAAGAAAAATTTAACTTACTTCTCTTGCTATGACGAGAATGAAAAACCACAGGATTGACGTGTCACTTGATGAAATACTAAAATATTGAGTTTCTTCGGAATGTTGTGAGACCAACGATTTGCCAATGGAAACCGCAGGTACATGTCACCATTCGTGTGTAGCAACTGAGAACAGAGAAAGAAGAGAAAACAAAATGCTATCCTGCATGGCAAGACAATTCCAGAGACGAGCATCATTTGTTTCAACTGTGTTCAGGAGATACAACAACAAAATATCAAAGTTAAAAAAAGGGAATTTCCCAACACGCTAAGGTCGTATGGAGACCTGGAAACCTGCGAACTTTGCGCAATTTCGCGGTCAACGGCGCACAACGTTGAGGGGCCTCAAAATCACCAGAGGCCATTTCAACAGAGTTTTATTCGAGTGTGTCCTTCCAAAGAAAATGAAAAATTTAATGATTTTAACGTAATTTTTTTTATCTTTTGTCACGAGAACACACAATTCTCATTGGAAGGTCTGCATGCAGACCTCGCTCTGGCTACTTCTTCACTTAAAATTCAAAGCCGTTAACGCCTGCGTACCTTGCGCACCTTACGGGTTACAAGTCAGATCAAACAATGATCTGTTTGACCACGCGTCGAACACACGAGACGTATCTTCTCTTCTGTATAAGACAAACAAATCGGTTCAATGATTGACACTCTTAAATGGCAAACTGTCAACCTGCAAACATTTCAACTAATCTAACAATTGTCCATCATTCTTCCTTTCTTTGACCATTGAGCGAGGCCCTCCGATCGCTTCTTGGTGAATCTTCTTTTTTCTTCTTCTGAGAGAAATTCACTGACCTCGTTTATCATTCTTATTTTGGTGGTCAATCTTAATAAGGGGGCATGGGGTTTTGAATATAAGAAAAACCTCGCACCGAGGGCGGTCTGCAACTGCACCGCCACGTAAGTAACTCACCGCCTCCATCTTTTCATAACTCACTTCAGTTATAAATTTAATTTGCGTTACATAAACCTTTCGTTCGTGCACAAAATGTTGTCTGCTTGCGTGACGTTGCTCTTGTATTCTCGAAATTTTCAGCCCGAAAGAAAGAGGAAAAGGAACGCGAAAAACACTAAATGTGAAGGTAAAATCAAAAGAGATTCCCTCCATTATTTAACTTTTTAATTTCCCAAGTTGAACAGATTGAGCAAGAACAACTGGTTTCTAACGGCTCTTATTTTACAAAAACAGTAATATTTTTAAAACAAGAACACGTCAAGTTTCCTAGGTGGCCTTTTTAAAAGAAAAACTTTGCAACAAGTATATGCAGGTACGTTTTGCCATTAGATGTACACCAAACTTGCTGTCGTCTGATGTGTCTGAGGTGACATTTTTTTTTCTTTGTCTTAGGTTTAGGGCTGCCAGTCGAACTCAATAATTTTCATGGCTTAACCACTCCTTAAGTTTCTTGTTATGTCGTCGACCAGTCGACCAGTTTTCCTCTGGTTCTTACAAGACTGGTTTTGCAATTTCTCAGATGTAGAAGGTCAACGGCAAACATTTAAAGAAAATGTTGACTTTTGCAAAATTTGCGTCATTTTGTAATCACGAAACGCAATGAAATGTTTCCACAGGCGCGTAATTCCACAAATACTTTAAGGTCTCTTTAGTATTTTCTTCTTCGATGTGCTGCTGCCGCCGTCGCTTTCTGACTTTTTCATTTATGTTACAACGTAAAATAAATGGTTGTCTCACCACCGATGACGAGACAAGGATCCTGCTGCGAAGATACCAATTCGATACGAACCGGGTACTTTTTTGCCTATCCTTAAAGTAAGTGTGCACTATTTTCAATGTTTGCTCATTCACATGTTTAGTGATGTGAAGGATCGACGATTGATTTAGACTTGCGCTTGAAAGTCACAGCAAAGACTTCAAGTAGAAACTCCCGTAGATGTGAACATGAAACCGTGTCTTTTCGAGGGAGAGCGAGTCCACTTTACTTACCTACAATTTGCGTTGCGTTCCAAATAGAAATTTAACCTTTTGCTCTCGATTGCAGGAAATCGGGCCGAATTGAAGCAATTAAATTCCCAACACGTGGGAAATACAGTACTCGGTGACACTGACAACAATTTTGTGATGAAAGAAAACGTCACATTGTGACGCAGCGAATTTCAAATTAGTATTTCGATCTCGGTCAACACCTAAATCCTAGGCAAGAGTCCGTTATTCCTTGTTAAACTGCATTTTGTTCAATGAACTTCAGGTGTGCGTCTATCTCGACTTTTATGGAGGATGAGTTGAAAAGTCCTGTGCTGTTCTCTCTCTCTCTCGGATTACGTTTGACATAAACAAGCTCTGATGAGTACCAGTAAAAATGTACCAGTAGTAATGAAGGAATGAAGGCAGGTTTACGGTCAACATACAAGACCATGTACGCGATGACCCAGAAACCGAACATGAACATGAGATCGAGCCAAACGTTTGTCACTCGCCTCGTCTCTCACTCTTTGCGAGAACTTTAAATTGATTCCTTTGATTTAACTATTGATGATTCTTGTTAACTTAATTTAATAAAAGATAATGTTGAGCATGTTGTATCGGTAATTAGCAGAAACTGTCACCCTATTGGGTGAAAGAAACTTATTTTATACCTGAGTGACGTAAAACCGTTTTGGCCGCAATATTAAGGGAAAATAACTTAACTTATTTATAAGAAAGGTATGAAAATGTGAAATTATTTTTAATTTACTGTGGGCCTTGTGCAGAGTAATTGCATAGGAAATGTTACATATTTCTGGGGCTTTTAAAAAATTAACCCAAACTGTTCTTGTCACGGTTATTTATTCCATCGTTAAAAATCAAATTTTAAATCATTATGAAGAAAAAAATGAGTTCATACCAAATTACCAATTTTGCTTCAATTAACCTCACAAATTACGTTGAGTTAGTTGATTAGACGTAAAATCTGAAATCCGTTTGAATTTCGGACAAGTTTCCCTGTAGTTTTCTGTCGGGCTAGACCGGTAGGCTGACTTTGTATTTCATAGAATAACAGAAACCTAACCTAACCCGCCCAATTGTAACCAAAATAATGTGTCTCAAAAGTAAAAATTGAAATGGACAAAATTTCCATTTTGCAAGAATAAGCATCTCCATTATATATATGTCACAAATATAAATAAATTTTATGTTTATGACTTAACGATTACTAATGAGTCAATGGCAATCATCATGACTATATATATATATATATACAATGTATATTTTACTTTAATTTTTCTGGGGCTTACATGGTATTTTTTTGTGGGGTCGGTTACAGATAATTAACTACCACAGTCAGGTAATAACCACGAGCAAGAGCTCGTTCTGCTCGTAAGAGTATAGAGACAGATCGAGGGTTTAACGGTCAAGAAGTAAGAAGTATCATTACAGAGTTTTCAGTGTAAATAATCGCGATGAGAAATCGTGGATTTGTCAGAGAGAAGTGGTAATTTTCCGTGATTTCCGCGTTTCTCATTCGACGAAGGTTAATCAAATGGGAATGTTACTTTTACGTTACTCGTCGTGCTATCGTCACCGATAACAATTAGACAGTTGTCAGTCGACAGGCAAAAAAATGGTTCAGATTTACCAGTACAAGTTTAGTAATTTATTTAGGAAAACTGCGTTTCGTTATTCGTTAAGCTCGCTCAAAATTAATAAAATACAACAAAACCACCGACTGGAATTTGAACGAGTCGCACTGAAATTCAATTTATCGGATTATCCAATAATATTCTATACATTTTTTAAATAGAAAATTTGAAGGATTCAGATAGCAGAAGTCGACTGATGAAATCCGACTGAATTACCCCAAGCTAAAGGTCGACTTCGTGATTTTCCGTTCGTAACACTAAAACTGGGTCGAGTGGCATTCACTGAAATATTCTTGGAGGTACCCGAAACACAGTTATGTTTCATGGCTTTGTTTCCTACCGGTTGTCGTTGTTTGACTTCGTCGACTGATTTGTTTGATCAAAACTTATTCTAGAAATTCCAAACAGTTTTTAAATTCTAAACTGAGAATTCTGAGTACACTCCGGTTCACTCGTTTCGAGACGAGACACAGAGAGAGGTACTTGATATATTATTTCTGCGAAAGTATAGCGGAGTCAGGTTTAATAAACAACACAACTTGTGATGGTATTATGTACTCGCGTTACATAAGTGAGAGAGAAGAAATAAATAAATCGTTTCGTTAATCGCATTCAAATGAGAGAAATTTGATTTGCCAAGCAACACTCTAAAACATAGCCGAGAAAGAAAAAATACCTGAAATAAAAAGTAAAAGTAAGAAAGTCGTACGTAGATCTGATTAATAGTAAGGCCAACTGAAATAAGTAAAATTCTTCATAGAGTTAACATTAGTGGAAAGTACTGAAGTCGTTCTCAGAGCGCGTTTCATTTCGTCTAAGATCTGAAAACCACAGACTACAATCTCATTTTTCATTTTTCAGTGGTGATGACAGACTCGTCGTTCCAATGGTCTGCAAGCATTTTGGTCTACCTTCAGTATGGCACCCCCGACCGCGGCTTCGGAGAGCATCCTGGTTCTGAGGAGGAATGCGGCCCCTGTCGATTTTCACGGGGCCTTCGCACCCCATCCCAAGGTAGGAGAAGGCTTTATTTCTCCGTTCTCTTCTCTTCCATGCTAAAACTATTGAGAAACATAGAATTTACATAGAGTTTTGTTTCGCAATTGGAGCAATTCACAACATCCATTCGTTTTCTACGATGCATTTTAATTAACAAGAACGGTAATTTCTCCTTTAATTCGCATAACTCTCTTCGTGTGTTCTTTTAGATAAATTCATGAATAACATGGTTCTACTTAGTTGAACGCATTCAACTAAATAATTCACCACTAAAGAACATCCATCGATGTGATGTGACTTTGGTGTGCTGACATTCGCCAACACTCCTTTGCTCTCTCTCTCTCCCATCACAATCGTCATTTTGACTCTTGACACTGCACTCAATGTACACGTTTTGACCACCTTAAATTCTGTAATCCGTATTTGATGAATAAAACAACTCTAGAAACAAATTCATTTCTACATGGAGATAAAAGGTTAGACATAGGGAATGTGCCGAGCGATTCTCACGACAAAACTTGCGCAACACAATCTGGTTGTGTCTTTTTCAAAAACGAATCATTTTATTTCAAATTTAACATTTTTAACAATTTAAAATGTTTCATCGGGTTCGCTTGCTATAATGAAGGAAAATAAACAACTAGTTCCGTGATTATGACCCGTTTGGTGTTGACTGTTAATTCTTGGAATTAAGAAATTCTAAATTAAATTAATCACATTTAACTCGAATTTAACCAAACATTTTATTTTGTTTAAAATATAACATCAGTTGCAATTCGATGGTTGTGAAAGAGAGCGAGGTGCCAACCAATGGCAACCAATAAAAATCAGAGAAGACGCATTGCAGAATTTGCTTTCCATTACTTGTTAGGTTACTTTTACTTTCTTTACCTTTTACTCTGCCTTTCACTCGGCCGAGGAAAAAATGTCGGACATACACTTTGTTAGGAAAATAGCAAGTAATTTAAAAAAAAATCAACGTTAATAATTGGTGGCAAAGCTTGTGGACCGGAGATGAATTAACAAGATATACATTTTCCCACTGTTTTACCTACTACATCACCACAATAACTCACTCAGCTTACATACATGAAAATACCTATTAATAACAATTAATGGGAAGAAACGGTCAAACACTGTGGAATGGTAGAAATGGTATGGCTGCGACTAAACAAAGTGCTGCCTTCCACTTCGAATTTTTCTCCTTTCTACTAAAACCACGAATGCAACTCTTTAAATCCAACGTTGATTATAGCCTGGTGTAATGTGGCGTTTTGTAATTTCTAGACTTTTAGAATGTTATAATATGTTAATTTGAAACTGAATTCGTTTTGCTCTGCTTGCGGACTTTTACATCACAAATTTACTTCGTTAAAATTTTCGCATTGATTGTTTAACGGATGAAGAGCTTTTAAAATGAACGTTGCATAACAAAATACTAATGAAACAGGTCTCGAGTAGACAATTTTCTCAGGCAGACGAGCAAACAGACCGTTTCCAGTTGTGCACTAATCTCAACAATCTGCAATAACCAAATTGACCCGTTGCTAGAGGTTCATTAATATTGTATAATTGATTAAAATAAATTTAAATACATGTATTATAAAAACAATCTTGGCTTGGTGCAAAATTTTTGGAACTAACGAGGTTGCCCGAGCACCAATCTTCGTTTGATTCAATGTCAAACGTTCAGGGTGTTCATCGTTGAGTGTTCTCAAGGTCTTTCCCTGCTGACATTGTCCTGCACGTGTACTTGTGAACGGACACGCGTCTCCGTGCATGATTTTTACCGAAACACACCTGGTTGTGCTAATACAAAGCAATTTGATTATATCTGCTTTAATTATTGTTTCAGAATTATCCAATGGAAACCAATGAAAACAAATTACGTAAAATCTGGGGAGAAAGGTGGTCTGTCACCAAAGGCGGAAAATTACCTGCTGAGAGTCAAATGATAGAAACGTCCAACTTCATGGTTCATCCGGACTACCTGAACAAATACGGTACCTTGTCCAACGGTGTTCTCACCAAGAGCATCAAATATGCAGAGACATGGTTGTACGGCACCGTGGGAGTTCGAGCCGTGCCAACTCAAAGACCCAGTTTATTTTTGTATCCTGGAGTTGTGACCTCTCAGTCTCGAATAGGAACCAAAAATGGGTACCACTCGCCGGTCGGTCCCTTTATAAACGCGCCCGTGTCACCGGAGAATAACATCCAGGGAGTGGCAGGCTCTCGGGTCCACGTAGATCAGTGCAACCCCAGGTTGTACCAGTGCAGTGAAATGAGAACGGATAATTTTATTGCCAGTAAGAAGAAAAACGGAACCTGTCGGAACACCGTGAGACAGAAAATCAGAACCTCGTTAAGAGATTCCGGCACGGGCTCTGTTCGCAGTCCAAGAAACTGTTCCCTCGCTACAGATCCTTACAATCTCATGAGAAAGAGTAGGTTGAGTGTGACTGATTCACCAAAGAATCAAATAGTTATTATAAAAAGGCGGAATGCAAGTGTTTCCCCGTTGAGAAGTCAAACTCGCGAAAACACAGGTACGACTTTTGAAACTTTTAAGCCAAATTTAACAGGAAAAGAAGTGACAATGTGGAAAAACGAGGAAGAAGAATGGACAAAGCCGGTGAAGGAAATCACAAGAAGAAAATCCATTTTAGAGTGTAATGTAAATGCATACGAATTAAATAAGAGCAAGTCGGAAGAAGAAGACGACTCAGGGGATGAAATACACGGGAAAACATCTGAAAAAGTCGAACCTGCATCCCTCAAAATTTTGAGGCCAAAACATAATAAGACTGAAGTTCCGATGGGGTCTGGTGAAAAAACGCAGGATCCAGAGAACGGTAAGATGGAGACGGATCAATTGATCAAGTCAGAAGCGAGGTTACATGGGCAAAGGTTCAAGTTATTCGATCACTCACCTTCGCCAACGGGTGAAGGGTACCTAAGCGACAACGAAGAAGCCAGAAAGACATCCTCTCCCAAGAGACCTCCTAGAAGGCAGAAAGATAGGGCGTTCGGCGAACCTAATCTAAGGTACTCTAAAATCAGGTTCCAGTCCTCGCCGAATCTATCAATAAAATCGATATTGAAAAAGCCAACGTCGGGTGAGGAGGTGAATTTGCCCGAGCAGGCCTTCGAAAGGGAACCACCGCCAACGTCGAGCAGTTTGACGGTTTCCAAGTCAGATGGCACGCATTCACAATTGTTGGAACAGAGTAAAAAAGATTATACTCAGTGTACCTTAAAGAAAAAAAAACAGGTTCAGTTCAGGGTAAATCATGCGAATGATACAGGGAACGAGGGTACGGTGGAGGGTTCCGATGTGTCCGAACCAAAAAGTCCACCGGTTGAACCCAAGGAAGAGACTGATGTCGGTCACACGGAAGATGAGGCCTTTGTTGACCGATCGAAGAGTCACGAAGACCTGGCCTACCTGCCTCGAGTAACAAAAGACTGCAGTCAACCGAATGAATCGCAACCGGAAATGGAACTGTTGACGAATGATGAAGTCAACTGCGGTGACCGGAAACTCTCCGACGACGATCCTGCCACTCGGCTAAACGAACAAGGTAAATAGAAATGTAAATCTTGTTTTACCACCACCACCACTGGTAGGACTCGTCGAAATAATTCCATTTATAATTGGACTTTTGGCAAAAGCCAGTGCTCGACTGACTTTTCCATTTGCACTCAAGGCAACCTGGCCATCCTCGGAACACAAGTCATCCATTCAATAAATAAAAAAATAAATTATTTTTCCGGATGTGTTAAGACACGATTATCCCAATCGCAAATGAATTATTCAGGTACACGGTGCCTTGTAAGTAGAATTTTTATTTATTAACAAAGTGATGCAAGGCAATTCGTTTCCTTCGTGAAATCCACTGAATGTGCCCGTGAGTACTTGAAATGTGAGACTTTGCACTCTCCACCCATTCTCTTTCTCATTCTCACTCAGTTCATCACTTTTTGCTTTTGTCACTGTTATTGTCCATGAAGCGACACAACCGGTCTAAAAGATGCAGTTGTACTCAACTTCAGCTAACAAAATTTCGCAGGTTACAAATCGGTCGTTTCAGTTCCTCCTTTGCATCCAATGATTGTGTCGCTACTACTGTGCAGCTCCCGATTTTTAATTATTCTCATACTGACTGAGAGAAACTGACAGACTGGATTCATGTGCTGAAATTATAATGAGTTACACAATCAAATGAATATTTGATGGAGTAATCCAGTAGAAATGAGGACGGCGGTCCCAACGAATCGTCAGCACATTGCTCCGGTTGCTTGAGAGAAATTTCTTTTTCAAGGTTTTCCCATCTGAGATTTACTACGTTACGCATACATTATTAAATTCAGTTTGCGAACGTGTTTCTTTAATTGACCGTAGAGGGAGATGAAGCACCTCACCAGCGTGCTGTGCAATCGTCAAAAACCTGCTAAACTCGCATTTGATGCCTCTTGTTGTTTAAGCCACATGTTTGCAACATGAAAACTTGTTTCTCCAAAGTGATGTAAAAAAAAGTCAATCGGAGGTCAAACTTGGTCAAATTCATTGATTTGTTAATTTGAGAGAGAGAGGGGGGGCGTTGAAACGGTCACTTATGTACTTTATCAAAATATGAAAACTAAATTGACGGTCTATGGCGAACTTTTGGCGTGTGTAACAATAAGTAAGCGATTAATTGTTTCACAAAAAACAGACGATGTTTAGAGAGTAGAGAATAATAGAGAATAGCAACAAATCAATATTTGTAAAAATATTTCTATGTCAACAGGAGAGCCAGTGCCACAGGCCAGTTGAAATGAAATTGATCTAACTACTGATCGACCGATGAAAGTTCTGAACTCATCTTAAAAGGAAACCGACCAATTAAAGCCATTAAATTGAAACCAATGCATACTAGATTTTTGTAAATAGTTAATGCTGACCGTGTCCCCCCAATGACTGCTCTCGAGAAAAGAGCCACAACTGAGAAAAGACAAGCAAGGCGAGTATCGTCCAAAAGAAAACAATGAGAGTCACACAAACGGACATTAAAATTTTCTCTTATCCAGTCTATTTTCCTTCCTTTGTTACATCGTAATTTATTTAAATTTTGGTGTGAATTTCGAGAAAGTGAATATTTGAACAGGAGGCCAACTAATAAAATGGTTCTCATCCAAAGTCCCCGTTTTCCACATTATGTGATTGGTTTATCTTGTCCTTGATGCTTGTCTTATTTCATGTGTCCTCTGTGGTATTCCATGTTTTATGTCATATTTAAGTGCTTTTTTTTCATAACTTGTTCACTCGTTCACCATTCAAATTTTCTATTCTTGTTTCTCCGTCGGTCGTAGGAAGAGGGTCTGATAAAAAAAAAGAATTCAATTAATTTTGCATAAAATGATAGTTTGTGCATGTAAAGAAAATGAATTCTACACAGTTTATAGCCTCGAGAAACAGAAAGTCATGCTTTGCTGGATTCTTCCGTTGTTTGTAAATGAAAGTGAGTGGCAGGGCTAGGCTAGGCTAGGTGAGGTGAGGTGAGGCGAGGCGAGGCGAGGCGAGGTGAGGCGAGCCCAGCCGTTCTTAATATACTGTTTACCGCCAAAAAGGGAAGCAGAACGCTTTCTCTCCTATAAGCAACTGAGTTAGTAGGACTTTCAAAATAAAAACTGTCGGAATAGGCGATAACCCTCGTGCTGTTGATGTATATTCAATGTATTTAATTTTATGTTATTTTTTCCAGGGAAATCGCCACCTCGAGGACCAGGCCTGAGAAGAAGCTTGAGTGACAGGCGTCTCACTTCATGTTTTACATCCCACAAAGATGATACTGTTTTACCGTTGGCGAATTCTTCGGCCGTTTCTTTGTTCAACGACACAATGGCTCTCAGAAGTCGAACTTCAAAATCGGACACGAGAAAAATTTTTCTCACTCAGCTTGAAGCCAATGAAAACGATGGCGGAAAAAAAGAAAAAACTGCATGTAAAACCGGATATGATAATTTAGGAAATTCTATTGGGCAGAACAATGCTATTAAGAAATTTCCGGGGAACGTTATAAGTTATGAAGAGTTTACCAAACTGTGCGACTTCCCCGGTAAACAAGAAGAAAATATAACAAAATCGAAATCTAACGTTCCCGCAAGAAGGAAAACGTCTTGTCCGAGTCCACCACCGCGTCACGTGCCCCTAGAAAAATCAGTGAAAAATTCAATGCTACCCGTCACCCTAAACGTATCTTCAAATCAGACAAATTTGTTAAAATCAAGCAGGAGTTGTCCAGCTCAATCGAACTCAACAGCAGTCGAAGGAAAAACCGTCGTCAGGTTGGGTTCGGGCTACGGCGAATCCGTGACTGTTGGCGGCAGTAAAAGGCCATCCATCACAATTCATCCAAAAAATGTACTGTCGGAAGAGGAACCACGGAGAAAGACCTCGGTCATAATCAGTAATTTCCATGGAGAAGATGCCAACAAAGTAAGAATAAGTGTGAGAAACGAGGGTTCGGATGCTGAAGGGAACTCATCTAGTTGCACCATCATCGAAACAGGTTCGAATTCAACTGTCATACCTGTCGTGTCAACGGATAATAAGACCACTTTGATCGTGGGAAGCAACACGCCAGTTGTTGCTCCTAGAACCGACAGTGAAATCGATCTTTTGTCGTCATTTGACAAGAATGAAATTTGCACAGATGAAAAACTATCAAGGTATATTTTCTCGACGGTTCAACTGGACGCTGATAAAACAGGGAAAATATTAGATCCAGTTGAAGCGGTAAGGAGAAATTTAATACCTCACATATGTGGAAAGAAAGAAGGTTCTATTAGTCTGATGGAAAGAATCAAGCAAGCAAGGGAGACCAAAGAGCAGAACAACTTGAAACAAATCTCAAACTTGTTCATCAGGTCCGCAAGTCCGCAAGAGGCCGCCACCGAACAGTTGGACTCACTCATTTCATTTTACATAAATAGGAAATCGATTGGAAAAAGCGAACCTGAAGAGCAATCGTTTGATGGAAACGCGAGTAAAATCGGTAGCTGTCGCAGTTCACATGGCAAAAACCTCGATTCAGCTTACATTTGCACTCACGCTGTGTCGGAATCGAACAATAAGTTAAACATTCCATCCGACACGGATGAATCGACGGAACAAGAAAAAGACAAACTGGAATGCGAATACGAAGTTAGAAACGGGTTCAAGGAGGATGACATCGAATCCGAAAACGTTTACGAAATGATTAAGGAAGAGCCCATATACCATCAAATAGAGCCGAAGGTGGAGGAAAACCAAGACTCGGGAGATGATGTTCCGCCCCCTTTACCTCTGACGTTGCCACCTGCACCGGATGACGCAGAAAAGCAGAAATCTGCCAGTACAGCCAAGTCAATATTTGAAGGTGCATCCAAGTACGACATACTCAACTATCTGGTGGATGCAAAAGAAAGAGTTCAAGGGGATTCTTACTGCAGCGGTGGTTTCCTAGGGGGAGACGAAAGGTTAAATTCGTTTGGCAGACACAAGAGGATGTCACTCGATACGAGTGGTTTGTCCAGTTCCAGGGGAACTTTGCTGAACCTCGACAAGACCCACGGATTCAGTTTGACGTCTGTTGAAAATGACAATGAGGTCGATTCAGGAAGTAGAATTAGTCAAATGAGCTACCTGAGCGATGACGGTCCTTTAATGCCGGCAAATTCAGAGAAAGAACCGCTAAAGTTAGCCAGGAAAAGCTCGGCGGAAATAGAAAGAAACGATTCAGGAGTTGGCTCGGAAACCAGTCAAACGTCCAGAAGCAAGTGGCAGGCATCCTCGACCGTGAGGGACCAGAATGGACACCACCTGTGCGAAGACTGTGACCAGGTCGTCGAAACTCAAGTGACCGACGGGTAACAATTAATAATTAATTTCCTTTTACCTCTACACTCCACGGCTCGCGATGAGCCCAATTCACCCAATGAATGTTTTTTTTTTTTGCAGCGGCGTCATGTACGTACCACTGGTCTGTCGGAAATGCGGAAAGAAAAGATCAGAAAGAAAGGAAATTATACAAGAGATAGTGGAAACGGAAGAGAAATACGGACGAGATCTCAGGATTATTCTGGAGGAATTCTACACGCCGATGTTGGTGGCAGGTTTACTCACTTCCGACCAGTTGTCGTCGATATTCCTCAACACAGAAGAACTACTGGAGAATAGCGAGGTTCTCACGGAGAGACTTAGAGATACTCTGGAGATAGCTCTGGAACAAGGAGACGAAGACCTTCTTACGGTGAATGTGGGAAAACTTTTTCTTGATGCCGAGCCCATGTTACATGCATTTGAGAGTTACTGCGTTCGTCAGGGTTCAGCTGCAATGCTTTTGGCTAACCTCGAGAAGGAAAAAGAACTTCTTAGGATATTCCTTAGGGTCTCACAAATGGAAAACGTCGTGTTAAGGCGGATGAACCTCAATTCCTTTCTCATGGTGGGTTTGAATTTTACTCAGCCGTTTAGGTTTCGTTTGTAACGAAAATCATGGTAATGCGGAACGCATGCGTTCATTATTTTTATTTTCACAAGGAGATTTTATTTAATACGAAGAATATTTCGGTCTTGCTTATTGTCTTGTTGTGTCACAAAAGTCAGCAAAAGGTTATCGCTGTCTTAAAGTAAACATTAGAATGTTGGTATTTATCGGTCGAGAGAATTCTCATTTTAAATCAATTCAAAGCGGAAACGTTGATTTGTGTCTGATTGTTGGCTTTTTTCGGTGTTCAATCGGAGCCTCGGGCTCCCAGAAAACTTTTTCGTTTGACTGCTTGGCGTCGAGTGGTGACAGTTAATTATTATTTCAGGTTCCCGTTCAGAGAGTGACGAAATATCCCCTCCTTCTGGCTAGGCTCTACAAGGTGACACCTGCCCAGCAAGAGGGCAGGGAATTGCTCAAGGAAGCCCAACATAACATAGAACTTCATTTAGAACATATGAATTCTGTAAGTAAGGTACGACTCTCGTGCAGACTGATGCAGATGCTGGTCGTTAGTGTCCCTCTCTGAATCTTGTTCTACATCTGAGATTTTACCAGTAAAAGTGGACTTATGGACTTATCCGATGATGGCTAAAGTTTAAATTAAAAAATATTTTCAGGAGACAAAAGACGCGAGTGCGACCAAAGTGTGGAGAAGATTTTCCACGTCGACAATGACGGGTAGAAAAACAACAACAGAATCAGAAATGGTGAACATAAAACTGCGAAAAATGGCAGTTGACGTGTTAGATTGGAACCACGACGAAGTCAGATTCATATTGGAAGGAAAGCTGCTGTACACCCAACCGACAGACAACAACTGGAAGAGAGGACGTACAGTTAAGCTGACGCCGATATTCGTACTTCTTATCACCTTGGGAAAGCCAAACTCAAAATACAAAGTTGATCCGTCGGAGGACGAGTTGACGTTTCACACAAAAACAGGAATTCGGGAAGCAACCCTCCTCCTGGTCAAAGAAAAGTGCGGCCGTTACACTTTGATAAGGGTGAGACTAGGGTCCGAAGACGATTGCTGAAGGCTCGGCTCGACTCTTGTGGTTCATGTCGTTCTTTCTTGTTGCCTTTCAGGAACCCTTGTACCTGGACAAAATAATCGTGTGCTGCGAAACAGAAGTAGATGAATATTTTGAAATTCAGGAACTGTCGACAAAAGACAGTTTCATATTCAAGGCAGAGGACGGAGAAAGGACCAAAGAATGGTATAAGCAATTACAATATCATGCTCAGATCCTTGGCGCGTGGAGGAAAAGAAGAAACGCCCTGGCAAACATAATGATCAACGGCATGATGACGAGAGCCGGTCAGACCTGAATTTCTCCTGAGAATTTTGTGGTGCTTTTCTAGTCGGCCATCACCACCTCTATATTTTGGTCGCCACTTTTATATTTTGGGTTGGCTGCGATGGCGCTAAGTAAACGAACTGTGATCAAATTAGAATTGATTTTCAATTATATTTCCTTCGTTCCAGGCTGACCTGAGTTAACACAGATGTCCACATCTATTCACGTCTTTTTAAACTCGATTATTATTATGTGATCGTACGCGGGTTATGTAACATAAATTTATTACCAATTAAATTAATTGACCCCAGGAAAGCCGTAGAATTACAAAATAAATTTAATTAATTTTATTACTGAAAAATTGTTTTTCATTTTCCCAAAATCAAAACCCTAAAAATTGATTTATTCCTACTTTGGCACACCTGGTCTTTCATCGTTCATTTTATGTTCACTACATTTGTCGGTAAAAAGTGTATTTTACTCACACCAAAAATATGTCAGCAATCAAGTGTATTTCTTAAAATACGTTAGCATACGGCCATTATACGAGAGATTTATCCGTCTCCTGTGATGCGTTCTCATCTCACGGAATATATTTAATTCCCCTACTAAGACGTGAAATGTATGGGTTACAATAAAAATAATAGCAGCTAAATAAATTAATGTTGCCCGAAATCTTGTTTAAATGTTTAGATTTTAAATAAGGTGAATCCCAAAAGAAAAAGGTTTATTAATTTGCACCATTCCGTAGGTGCGCTAACGTACCTGAGGGCATTCGTTTTTTTTCTTTTACTTGAACTGAATGACTGGAATTCAACTGCTACATTCTAACATTCCTATTTAAATATTATAATTACTTTTAAGTTAACAAAAAAATATTTACTCTGTTTCGTTTTAATCAAAGGTGCATGATTTACAGCATTCTTGGTATTCACAGCACCTTCATATATTTGTTCAACTGAACTCTAGTAAGTAGGATGAAACGACGACACTTTCAATTGAGAAATTCCCACGAATTTCCATATTTACTTTCGTTATCAATCGACTGACATTGAATTATCTGAAAATGAAAAATTATTTTCAATACTTGAGACTATTCTCGTAATAATTTTCTGAAAAGGAGAATCCAAAAGAGATGAGTCTCATTAACTGTGAACTTTTTCTTTCTTAATTAATGAGAGGAAGGTGCGGTTGATGTGGTGAGTGAGGTGTCTCACGGGAAAAGAGGGAATTTTGACGCTGCCGTAAATCAGCAAATATCGAATATAGACTTTCATGGTACTACTTTAACAATATTTTTTTGGTTTTTAATTTGATATTACATTTTTTGCATTCCAATAAAATGGTCAGAACGTGAGAAGCAGAAAGACTTTTGTCATCGGCCTTGTTTTTTTTAAGGTTCACGGAATTTTAAACTTTTTCCTAATCAAATAAATAAATAAATAGTGTTAAACGTAAATCGATTTACATATTGAATGGGTCGTAGTTCCCCACACAAACCACTTTCACGGGCGAAAATCAAAATTTAAAATTTAAAACTGATGATTTTTTTAATTCCACCGTTGCCAGTACGACTTGGCAACGTCGCACACGTGGTCCAAACAGATCGTGCTTTCCTTTTACCCCCCCCCCCGCCCATTTCCACCCGTTATTACCCCTCTACCTGTGCCTGATCGTCTGATCGCCGTGCCTGTGCGCGTGGGATCGTCGGGTGCGGGTGAAAACCCCGCCCAGGAAGACGTTTACATCCGGATTCTTTGAGGGATGGGGGGGGGGGGGGGGAAAGAGCCGTCGGGTAGAATGAGTAAGGGAGAGGCGGAATGCGGGAAGGGATGTTTGGTGGTGAGGATGAGGGAGGGAGGGAGGGAAGGAAGGAGGTGCCGCAGGGGCCCCTGCCCAAAACTTCGTTCAGTTCGAGTTGGGCGTCGGAGTGGCGAAAACGTCGGCTGATCAACTCAAGTCGAAGTCCACGTGCTTTTTTCGGATCGGCCGTTTTGGATTGTTTCAGTTAATTCTGAATAAAATCTGTTAACAGGGAGATTTTATTCTTGGTCGGGCAATTTTACGTACGAACAACACGAAGTAGACCGTGTGGTATGGAAATTATGAAAGTATTTTGACATTTTGCTAAATGGGATTTGAAGAATCAAGTTGTGTTTTTAAACCTTGAAAGGTTTTCACGTTCCGAATGAGAACTCTTGGTTGCCCGTGATTGTGTTGACATATTAAATAATTATAGTTTAGTTTTGCATTTTGTACGTTTAGGTTTCGATTTCACAAGGTGCTTTCTATACCTTATTAGAGAGAAAAAAACACATTTGTGACACAACATGAGTGAAAAACATTCTATTGGAATGTAGTCCCACTCGAGAATTGATGTTGTCTTGTTGGGGATGGATTTGTTTTGAAAAATTGCAAAAGTTTGACTTTGACTGCACTGAGAAGATAATACGTAATTACCTAATTACACTTTGGGTAATTATATAGTATTTTAGGCAAAAGTAAACGACATGGCCAGGCGACTTTGACTTTGCGGACCAATGACATAATTTAAAATTCTCCGGGAGTCTCCGGGAACAGATGTGAAGTAAAAGTGAGACGATACGAGTCCTGTTATTTTTTATTATAATC
The DNA here is from genome assembly GCA_037055365.1 of Polyplax serrata. Classification (NCBI taxonomy): domain Eukaryota; kingdom Metazoa; phylum Arthropoda; class Insecta; order Psocodea; family Polyplacidae; genus Polyplax; species Polyplax serrata. The sequence continues at coordinate 146,221 of JAWJWE010000007.1, forward strand.
GTTCAATGAGGGGTTGCCAGAAAAAAAATAAAAATAGCAATCATAATAAATGTGAGATGAAGTTAAAACCCACCCATTTCAAAGAGGCTCGTCCCTCTCTCTCTCTCTCTCTGTATCATATTCAAAGTAAAAGGCAATGACACAATTGTGTCGGTCCGAGAAAAGGAAATTTTATAAGAGAATTTTAGCTTAAAAGTTGCAAGAATCGCTGAGAAAAAATTGATTTCTCACTATCCCCTGAGCATGGTAAAATTAAACTTAACGTAATCCACTTAAGTTCATGTTAGCTTGAGATAAATCCAATATCCAAGAATTAAAATGAATTTAAACGTATCTACCTATCCAGGTATCTACCTACCGGGTACTTACATGGACTGACATGACACATACAGAAAGACAGTGAATTTGCTCGTTAAACCTTTTGCTCATTTGTATTTTTTTCTTTCTTTCGTATTCTCTAGTTAAGCGCATTCAGAGGCATTGCTTTTGAATGTGCTTGTGCTCCTTAATAATGTCTTTACTATTTTTAAAATCCGTGTAAAGGTTAAAAGACAAACTCGATATACATGATGTTTTATTTTCGAAATCGATACGTGTGTTGACACCGACGATATTCACCCGAGGAAAACGGTATTAAAACCACTAAAAATGTTTCTGAGAGTTTGTTTATTTTTAATTCAGACATCTGAGAAAATGGATTAAGAAATGAGTTTCAGGTGAGTTTTATTATAAAACTGAAAATTAACTGCTTTCGTATTGAAATTTGTCAAACGAGTTTAGATAAAATCAAACACCGTAAGGTCATTTTTGTTTTGTCAGGTCATTCTGTGCGGTGATTTAAGCCACCATTTAAGTGTGACAGGCAAGAAAGGTTCAGATAGGATAATATTCGTATTTTACTTGGTTTTGACGTCGGATCGTCTTCACTTGACAACTTGAAAATCTGTCGATGTTGCAATACATGCAGTTGAGAGAGAATGTTCCCATATTAACACTCGGGTGAGATATGTGCAATGGGATGATGGAAGAATTCCTCATGGTTAAATAATTTTTGGTCTCCCTTCTTGGCTACCACTCATCAACTCGTTTTCTCTGAAGTGGTTGATAATAATCCCTTGTGGAACGTGGATTGGCAAGTTGAACAAGTACGATTCCTCCTCTGCTTAAGAAACAATTACAAAAGATGAAATTGTATCAAACGTGAGCCATGGGAATAGCACAAATATACATAAAATAGTTAGTAGCTCAATTAAAATGTTTCCCCATTGTTGATCGGACGTGCGTTGTCTTGGTTATTCCTATTCGGTATTTTCCTATTCGAATCGAATAATCCATTTTTATCCAACCCTTGAGAAAATATTCATTTATATTATAAATTTTTTACCATCTTCTCGTGCGTCACTCGTCCGTCTGAATGTGAAACTCTCGGTTCTCCTTACATTTAAAACGATGTTAAATTATGCCATGTAATACCTGTGGTACAATTTTATTAATAACAATATTTCAATGAGTTTAATTGTTAACCCTTTCCCAAGTGGAAACCCATTCCGGTTTGGCTACCTTGTTCTAGGAGTTTTTGCACATGTTATCCAATAGATCCAACCTGAATTTCCCCTTTTCCTTGGATTCATTCGCCGGATTGTTCGCTCGGGTCGGACCCTTCTCATAATGCTGGCTTGTGGTACATTTCGCAAGTTGACAATGTAATGTACACTGCTGAATAGTTTCACCATTACATCACAACTTTTTTCTAAGCGATGATAATTTGCTCCAATTCATTCTTAATATACGCAACATAAAATTGGAGCTCTACAATTGAAATCATCATTTCAGTAAACAAAAAATACTGCAGCATAAAAGACATAAAAAATTTTTTATTTGTTCAGAGCCTACAACACTCAGCATTTAACATATTTATTTAAATGAACACAGTGTACTAGAAAATCTAACTAATTACGAGACAATATCCCTCCCAGTTTTCTATTGAATATTTTTAAACGATTAACCCAAAAGGAATAGGTGTACGTTGCACTATGGTTAAATTTAAGTACTGAGAGTTAAATTTAATGGTTTAGTTTTGGAATAGAAAATTCAAGGAGCCAAGCACCTCCAAAGTTTTATTATTCACCATTAATCGAGTTTTCTTGTGTTTCCTATTCCTCGAATACGTACTTTGTTCTCCAGGTGTAATCAACATCCGATAAAGTTTTGTGCAGGTGAAAAGCAGGTGAGAGAGCTGTTGGCCAAGTAAAACCAAAAACTATTTTCGTTTCATCAGAGGTTGAAATATCAAAATTTCACGTGAGAAATCGTAGACTTGAATTTCACCAGTGAATCGATGCTCTTCGCAAATGTAAATTATATTTATTACAGTATATTTCTATAGTATATTAAAATTCTCTGTCAATTTTTTATATTTGAAATTAAAAATGCATAACTTGATGGAGAGCTCATAATTGAAAATGTTGGTGTGATGAAATTTATGTGTGGCATTTTTTAGTTTACTTTTGGTCTTACGATTTAGTGGACAACCAAATTTAGCATAAGTCAAATGCCAGGTACTTTCAACTGCAGCTTCTACTAATTGATATGAATGCAAGGTTTGTTATTTACATTTATGCTGGAAATGGAATGAACACTCCAAACTAAGATAGAATAGAACATTTGGTTGGCTTCGTCTAGAGACAACCTTGGCTGCCACCGGTTCAAGTTGGTAGACATTAAAGCTAATTTTAGATATCCCGTCGTTATGAATTTTTAAAGTGTGATTTCAGCATTGCGACGCCTAGTCACTCGAGGGCGACTCATTCAATTTTAGTCTTATTGTTTTACACAAAAAAAAGAACGCTTAATTTATGAAAATAATTTGTCTATAATTGTTGAGATATAAGTAAAACTCTTCTCACGAAACTCGGATTATTACGCCAACCATAAGTATTATTTTGAGTCAACTACTGTATTTGTACGTGAAAATATCCTACTGAGAATGAAAGACGGCAGAACGTGTTCCTTACGGTTGAATCTATCTTCTGTATTAAATTCAGATTAAACGTTACAATAATATATATCTTGCTACAGTGGGTCACACGGCGACTAAATGTAACTGACAGTTCAGTGTTTTTGGAGAAAACATTTTCTAATGATTTTGAACGAGGATTTGATTTGCTTTTTGCTTAGACACCAAAATTACGCGGTGGCCATTGCATCGGCAACAAACTAATGTTTTGTGCACTTATTGTCTCAGCAATAAGGTTACTAATTCAGTTATGCCTGCAGAGATTTTAAAATGTTCCTCCTTTTACGGTTATTTATGTGTCTTTTTTTATACTTATTGCTTGTCAAGTCGTAGCGCTACGCGACACATTTGTTTCTCTCTTGAATTTGCCAATTTACTTTTACTTGGAGCCTGGATGGCTTTTACTCAATCCTCGAGTTAGATACGAAACGGATAAGGTTGTCAACCTCTCTTACGGTTCTTAAAATGCTGTCACACATAAACCGGCCAGGGGTTTTAAAAACAGATGGAAAAACATATATCTGCGCATTTTCTCAATAGAAAATTGTTGAAGAAACTCAGTTGATAATCGAATTTTCGTCATCAGGACTTCTCCGAGTCACAGTCCTTAACATGCCACAGTATAAATAGGTTTTAAAAGTTGAAACTTTTTCCGTGACCGTTCTCTGCACCTCATTATTAATTTTCATTTATGAATTTATTGTAATTAATTTTGAATTTTTTTTTTATTCAGATCGACGGGAGTTTTATCGGTTCTCATTGCTTTCTCTTTGACTGGAGCGCAACTCTTCGGGGGAAGAACAGTCCTTCAAGGTACCACAACTATTTTTAAATTGTATTAATTTTTATGAAATTCAAGATGAATCGATAGTTCTCCCTCAGTTATTTATTTAATTTCAAAATTGTTGCAAAATTAAAGTTTGAATAACATGAATAGATTGACGGTGGATCCAGTATAAATATATTAAAAGCCGTTAATTATTTTATTCTGGTTGGCCCACTCGAAAAATGTGCAGAATAAACCCTCAATTTTGAATGTATACCTTTCCATTAGAATAAAAGCAAAAGAGTATTTCTCTTAATGGAAAATCCAAGCTTGAGAATTTTACATTCCCTGGAAATATTTATCTTGCTCGTTTCTGGCAAAATTCCATTTTACATCTGCCTGCTTTATCAAGCACGTCTCTTTTTTAATATATTCAAAAATCTCTTTCATCCGGAGAGAAAATTCAACAGGGAGACCCAACTCTCATTCTAAACGTAACATTTTTGCTCTTTGGGGTGTCTCTCAGGTTTGGCGAGTAGAAAATAAAATTAACCGCAGGGAAAAGGATATTACACTATAAGGTCAGGTGGATTGTATTAAATACCTGAATCATGTAAGAAAATATCCACATTCGGACTCGGGAGTTTTATCTGAGAAAAAAAAATCGAGATACTTTCCGGATACACCTCAATTAACCCTGGGCTACAAATTAACCGTACCCTGACACCTAGTCTCTACTCCATAAAAAAATAAAGAAGCTTTTTACACTTATTAAATATTTATGTAAGTCTCGCGACCGGATTCTGAACTCTGATGGTTCGATTCTCAGAGTTGAAAGCTCAATTATTAATTAAATTTACTCATCAACTTTCTCAGATGCACTCTCACTGGTGCATTATTTCCTAATAGTAAAACCCAGTACATAATACCAGCAATCCGTTGCGCCTTTTACTATTAATTGATTCTGATGAAGGAACGGGAAAGAGAAGCGGAAGTATGAGAGAGAGAGAGAGAGAGAGGAGACTGAGGGATAATAAAGGAAATTAAACAGAGATTTAAATAAGAAAAAGGTAAGCAAGAGGGCAAACATCCTTGTCGAAATTTCTACTCAAATTTGAGTTTGCATTACCTTCTTGTTTGCTTTTGCTTTCCTCCCTTAATTTGGGATTTTAGTGGGTGCTTCTTTCGTGGCCGTAGGAAACAAAAGTAGAAAGTTGAAGGAAAATTAATAAATTTCAATTTATCGAACGATGAACTTGAAAAAATTTAAATTTGACAAAGAAAATTAACATTCAACGAGCCTTTAAGAATCTTTTTCCGTTCAGGGAAAATTTGACGAAATGAAGTCGCTTTCTCATTGATGCTGTCTAATATCTATTATCTGATGCATGGAGTACATGGGAAAAATGGAAATTTGAGAGAGAGTTCGAATGGAATGGACAAAAGTGAGGGTCCATCATTTCGTATGACGTTGTGGCAAAGATTAGACTTAAATGGCAAACTTAATCGACACACATGACATGACACACGTCCCAAACGGTAAAAATGATGTTTTCGACGGGTGAAACACCAAATTATAAATAAATTTTCTTTCAGAAATTTATTTGAAAACTTTAAATTATTGAATGTTTACCTTGAACGTGCAATTTATGAAATGAAAGGCACGGCTGTCGGTGAGACGCAAGGCATTTCTTTAATCAGGAACATTTTTAGCCGGACCTTCAACCTGCAACCTTCAACCTCCGAGATACCTGGAATGTGGTTAATGATCCGCAACAAAACAAACATATCCCCCGGCATTATTTAATCATCGTGTGTAGTAACCATTATCGACTACCACCTTCATTAATTTTTTGTAATCCTTTCAAGTAAAATAAATTTTGATTTTCTTTTTTAGTATTTTCCTGCTGAACGACCTTTTTCTTTCCGATCCATCCGCTGAGGGACTCTTACTCATGTCACTGTGATGTTCGGTTCTCACACCAGATTTGATGTTAATTCAACTTGCAGATTACACTTTGGAACATGATCTCATCAGGGCCATCAAGATTCCTTTCGAAGATCCAAAAACCCAATTTTTCGACAAAGGATTCGATGGATTTCCAGCATTCGGCCTGTTGCCCGGCAGCGACGTAAAAGTACCGTACAGAATAATCTTACCTGAAAAACTGTACCCGGAGTTAACGATTCAAGTCACAATGAAGTTAAACTCTCAAGATGGAGGATTTCTTTTCGCGGTTGTCAATCCGTTGGAAACGGTTGTTCAATTGGGGTTGCAAATAACGCCTGCATTTGAAAATCCTGGTCATTCCAATTTCAGCCTTTTCTACACGGATGCCAGCACACATTTCTCGTCAGAAATAATTGCCAGCTTTGACGTTAACGACGTCGTCAACAAATGGACGAGGTGAGCTAAAGGAGTCGATTGGCGAGAAAAAAATTTTAGTTAAAGCCACACAAACAGACACATACGAATTTATTGATTGCACTTTCGATGCCTGTGTTATCGTCCCTTGCTACCCGCACTCTTTCACAATCGGTCACATATTTTCATAGGTTCTCGTTTAAAGTGACAGCAACAAATGTTACCTTGTACTTCAACTGTCACGAGTTTGATTCCGTTCAGGTGAAAAAGTCTCCGGCAGAGTTGGTCTTTGACTCTGCATCAACTCTCTACGTTGGACAAGCTGGACCACTTCTGAAAGGAGCTTTTAACGTAAGTTTCCGGCTCCTCTTATTTACTAGCCACAAACCACTACTAAATAAATAAAAATAGTGACGACCTTAATTAAATCCTGTTATTTATTTGCCATGTGCTGACATATTTTCAAAATGTTGAAGAAATTGAATTACATGCGACGTAAATGTTTCTAATGGAATCAATGAACGATATAATTGGACAACATGGGAGTAATTTAATGTTGGAACTGACATGAACAGATATTGTAGTAAACAACTTTTGAAGAGGCCATCTAAATCCAATGGCAGAAAAAATTCAGTAGGAAACTTTTATTTCTAGGAAATAGTTTGATGTCGGACAATGGAAAACAGTAGAGCACATCGGTTAAAATATATTTATTAAACAAAATGCCGGTGCCTCGAGGAAGGTGCCGCAATTCAGTTATGGTGAACAAGTGTAATTTTTTTTTGTTCTACAACGGAATAATTTTCATTTTTGGAAAATAGGTTAATAAAGAATTTAATTAGGAAGAAATGAGGCAGGAAAATTTAACTGAAAGTGTCATGTTTACATGTCGCGTCCAGCGTTCTCATGCAGTAGCCGTTGCATTTCTGTTAGTTTATTCATTAGTTCTGATACTAATAATCGGTGGGGCAACAGGTTGGTTCGATTCTGACGATGCCATTCATTTTTACTTAAAGAACAAAGAAAATAGGTGGAAGAAAGTTGAAACGGATGTTGTTAAGGTATACATGCATGGTGTTTACACCCATTACATTAAAAATTGCACACAATTTTTTTCTCGAACCTTGACTGCTTAAAATCAAAGTTTTATCTTTTCAAATGAGCAGGATAAATAGTTACTTGGAAATATTGCACTAACCGAGGGATGAAACTGTACTCGGTAGCCGAGCTGCAAATTAGGCATAATTTCACCAGTTGAGATTTAGAATAGTTCAAGGAACAAATAACGAGAGAAGTAGTTAAATTCAAATGTAACTTTGAATGGACTTTGTGACTGTTTCACCAAAAGCATTCGTTGATCATTTCATGAGAATAGGAGGACAATGGGAAAAATAAATATATGAATCAATGTTGTAACTTTTATCCGGAATTGTGACAAGTTAATATGACAAATCATATTAAATATAAGAAAAGATCCGTCAATACTAATTTATTGTTCTACTGGATCTGAATGTTTTGGGTCACGGATTCTAATCGAAAATTCTACAACAAAAGATTAATGTCATGTATTTGTTTAAATTATTTAAGGGTTCTTTGCAAGAAATGAAAATATACGGAACTCCAAGCCAAGCAGAACTTCAGTGCGAAAATAGCTTTCAAGTAAGTATTAAAAATACGTAAAGAAAAATTAATGATGAAAGTGATGGTCAAAAGTGGGGTTAAATATGAAACCGTCGCCGCGTTGACAACAGAGCACAAGTTTTTTGTTTTTCATGTGTCGAAGCGGTAAATAAGGGGAAAGAGGAACACACGTCCCAATCCTCCGAATTGGAATTGAATTAATCAGTAAGTCCGATTATCCGAATGGCTTATAAATCCCCATTTTCTGTTTTTAGGGGTTTGAAGGTTCTGGAGAGGACGATATAAATTTCTACCTTGTAAGTCGGTTGCAACACGCAAGACACAAAAGTAAAATCACAATTTACTTTTAATTAAAACATTTTCTAATAACTAAACCAAATTAACCGTAAAACTATTCACTCTGGTAGATCAGGTTAGAAACAGGTTCGCTTCGCTTTTTTTCCACACAACTGTCGGCCACCCTCATCTCCCCAATAGATTTGATACACCTTTTGTTATGCCTAGTTTCTCAGGTTCAAGTGCATTCCTTCTTGGTCACTTGCCTTCTTGGCGCAAAACTCGACTAATAACACAGCTTACAAATGTCGACTGGAGTCGACTTCGGTCGCCTTCTGCTAATTAATAAAAAAAAAAACGTAACACATTATATGGGTGAGGTGAACCTCCTACTTGAGTTAGTTTGCTTGTTAAGAGTGAAATTTAAATTTCAGGTTGACTCCGATCAAGAAGGAGAAGAAGGTTATGGAGAAAGTTCCAGCGCCAACTTTCCGCCTTTTCCGCCTCCTCCGCCCGGTCTTGAAGGATCCGACTATTTGCGTTTTAAAGGAGAAAAGGGAGACAGAGGCTTCAGGGTAGGATGAGCAAACAGGATATTTGTCAATATATAAATATAGACAAGGTACTCGGTGGAATGATTAAATTTTAAAATTGGGTTTCAGGGTCCTCCCGGTGAATCAATTCGAGGTCCTCCTGGTCCTCCTGGGCCTCCTGGACCTCCGGGACCTTCGTACCCGCGGAACGAATACTCTCCTTCAGAGTATGACACGGTAAGTCAGAAAAAATGGAAAAACAGATTGTGTGCCTTTTGGCATTGGCAGCCACCAAAAGGTCGCCGTGCATTAACACTGGTTTCTCTTTAAAAAATTTACTTTCACCTGCATAGATATAACTAACGAACAAACGAATGAACGAACCAACTTTCCAATGATTTATCACCACCACAAAATATTTTTTGTTGATGATGTTATCTCAGTCGTTAGCTCTAGTACCATTTCCTTATTACGCCTGGTATCACCGGAAAAGGGTTGAATTTTCCTCTCTGGAAATCCAACAAACGGGGTTGTTGTCCTGGGATTTTCTCTCGACACGTGTCGTTTTCGCATTCAGAAATAATTCCCTTACATGGCTTTTCTGCCGGAAACCGTCAAGGCAACTCGTATTCCTCGCAATTGAATTTGTCTTCCTCTTTTTATTCTTTGTCCATTTCGGTATTTCCACCTGCTGCGGTATTTGCTATTTTAAATGCCAACAATTTGGGAGCTAGGCATTTCAATTTGTCAGGTGTTTTCATTTGTGTTTCGAGTGTGTACCGAGTGTGTAACTCTCATTAAAAGCGCAACAGGAATATGAGAATTCCATGTCACGGTGGTTCCGCTTTCAACAAAAGAAATTTGACTTGGACAAATTTCCAATATTTTTGCATGAAATTTTCATATTTTAATTGAATATGTATTTGCCTTTCTAAGTTTACTGCAGGAAAATTTGGTGGAGGTACTGTTGGACCGCCCGGGCCACCGGGTGTCTGCTCGTGCAATCTAACATCCTTTATTGCAAACTTGACGCTGCCAGATTTGATACCAGGTCCGCCGGGCGTTCCAGGTATTGATGGGAAAGCCGGACCTCCTGGAACATCGGTGGGTTTAAAGATATTACATTTCACGGAGGAGACTTGTATTGTGATAGTCAATTTAGCGACTAATTAACAATGGAATTTAGGGACTTCCTGGAGCACCCGGAGAAAGAGGAGCGCCAGGTCCAAAGGGGGAAAAGGGAGAAAGAGGAGATCCTGGATCAATGGGAGCAGAAGGCGTTCAAGGACAGAAAGGAGAACCTGGGAAAGATGGAATTCCTGGTATTCCGGGTATTCCCGGACCGCCAGGACCACCTGGATTATCTGACCTGACCTCGTTCGATGTAAGTATAAAGCGATTTTTCTCAATCGAACTCTCTCAGTTTATGACTTATTTTATGACTAATGAGTCTACCAAAAAAATAGAAATTTTTTATATATGAATTTAGCTGCATTATGTTCGGTAACATTTTGCAGTTTTACAAAATATCATTGTCAATATTATAAATGAAAATAATGTTCCGCTGCGTCTGCATATAAAATTTTTAATTTTAACAGCCTAACTGGAGACCCAGAGGAGTGTACCAGGTAAACGGTAAAATTGATTTGAAAAGTAGAAGAATGTTTATGATGTTGATAATAAAAAAAAAATTTAGGAATCATCAGGAGGAAATCCTGGAAATGGTTTAGGGCGTCCCGGAATCACAGGTCCTAAGGGAGACAGTGGAGCACCCGGCCTCCAGGGCAGCAAAGGGGAACAAGGAAGTCAAGGAGACAAAGGTGAAAGAGGAGATTCAGGTTCCAAAGGAAGTAAAGGCGACAGGGTGGGTGAACCTTTTATAATATGCAATACACCTTTGAGAATGCAATGGATTGCAATCGAATTTTCGAAGAATAAATTTCCTTCGATTTTCAGGGTCACCAAGGCAGTCCAGGTGCTCAAGGATTCAAGGGTGAACCAGGCTCTCCTGGAATCGATGGATTACCCGGTATAAATGGTGACAATGGAAGGCCGGGAAACAAAGGAGAAAAGGGAGAACCGGGTGGCATCGGTAAACCTGGGCCAATGGGACCCCCTGGTCCGCCGGGAGGCAACACAGGCGACCCTGACTTATCAAAGCTATACGCATTGAAAGTAAGGGACTTAAAAGGAGAAAAGGGTGATTTGGGCTCTCAAGGAGAGTCAGGTAAAACGGGACCGAAAGGAGAGAAGGGTGAGAGGGGAGAACAAGGAAATTCGGGAATACCTGGATTAAATGGGAACCAAGGGGCTCCAGGGGAGAAGGGGGAGCCGGGAGCGGATGGAGCACCTGGACTAATGGGACCCCCAGGTTTAAGAGGTGAAGTAGGACCTCCGGGACCAGCGACAGTGGCTAAAGGAGACGGAGATTTTATTACGATAAAAGGAGAGAAAGGGGACAAAGGGAAAAGAGGTAGAAGAGGAAAGCAAGGACTTCCGGGACCGACGGGTCCTCCGGGCAAACAGGGAACAACAGGAGAAATGGGTTTACCGGGTTGGATGGTGAGAACTACAGAATACACTTTGTGAATTTGTACATTTAATATTACTAAACAAGTATAATTACTGAAACTAATGTTAATAATAATAATTTTTGCAAATTACTATAGCGCTCCCTAAAGGTTCGTATTTCTATGTTTTGGTTGTCAAAGTAACGAAGAACAACATTTGAATAGAATTTATGTTGAATGAATAATCGCATACGTGACAAATAATGAATAAATAAAAGTAATACTTTTCTAGGGACATCCAGGCCGGCCAGGTCCCCCTGGACTACCCGGAGTGGGCCACCAAGGAGCCAAAGGAGAAAAGGGAGAACCCGGAGAAATAATTGTGGGAATGAGAGGTCCTCCTGGTCCTCCTGGTCCTCCTGGATCCCCTGGTTTGAGCAATCCGCCCCCGTCGTCTAAGAGTATATTAGAAGAAGGCGTTCGATACGTACCCGTACCAGGACCACCTGGACCCCAGGGAACACCTGTGAGTGGGTCCTTTTAATTAAATCATTATTGATGATACGGGTGCTCCGAGAGACCGTCGCCATCATTAATTGTCGGTGGTTGTTGTTAATGTTAAAGGGACCACCGGGACCACCAGGGCCACCAGGCGTTTCAGTCATGGGAGAGAAAGGAGAGCCGGGATTCCGGGCGAGTTTTAGTGTAGACTCCCCGTTTGCTCAAACCGTGTACAGCAGAACAGGTACTGCAGACTTGATAATCATAGAAAAATACTGAATAAGTCAGTCGCATTTGAATCTGACTTTAATGGTTTTCACTGGTTTTAATGCGGCCATTATTAGGATCTAGTAAGGGAGCTTTAGAGGAATTAAAAATGGTTAATCAATTGAAACATCTAAAAGAGTTAAGAGATATTAAAAATGATAGCAGTAAGTAGTATCTCTCGAAAGACATGATTTTAGGTGTCACTTAGGGTGTTAACATACGGTTCATTATCCAAGTCTTATTAATTGTTAATTTATGTAAATGTATGTAATTTGATCATAATAGGTAGGTCCAACTATGAGGAAGACAAGTTTAAAATCGTTCCCGGCGCCGTCACATTTCCAAATTTAAAAGCGATAGCTCAGGTGAGTTCTTCATAGGTTGGTGTGTGAATGAAAGCGGAACGTTGAATCTCAGACGAGAAAAGTTTTAGGTGTCGGATATTAGTCCTGCCGGAACAATAGCTTTTATCAAAGACGAAGAAAGTCTTTTGGTTAAAGTTAATAAGGGATGGCGGTATATTCCGCTGGGCCCGGTCGTTACTCTGCCACCGTCGGGTAGTCCAGGAACGAGCACCACATCAGGCAAGCCACCGTTCGAGAGTTCCAATTTGGTCAATAATATTCCAATATCAGTTAACGGACCAAGTGTGAGTAAAAATATCATTAATAATTCATTAACGCATTACCACATATTAATTAACGTAACTGCAACATCCGTCGTTACCTTTGAGTGTCACCCAGACCAAGAGTAGCGTTTCAACTCCAAAACCTGAATTGCCCTCAAATATTTGGTAATATGTTTCATTCTTAACTTTAACTCCTCCGAAATAAAGTATTTTTCTCTTGTTTGTTTGTTTTGTGCCACATTCAAAGTAGAATCCAACTATGGTAAGTAAAAAAAATCCAATACTAAACACGAATTGCCTTGCCATGTTCCTCATTTCAATGGTGCATTTTAATTTTTAAATTTGAATATTTCAGCTTCGAATGGCAGCGTTGAATGATCCCTCGGATGGCGATATTCAGGGAATTAGTGGAGCCGACAGGGCCTGCTATAGACAAGCGAGACGATCTGGTCTGAAAGGAACATTCCGAGCTTTCCTGTCGTCCAGGCTTCAGAATTTAGACTCTGTAGTGAGAAACGCCGATCGTAATCTTCCGATTGTCAACACAAAAGTAATGAAAATTAAGCAACTCCGTCTGTAGTTGCTGCGGGAGATGAATTAATCAGTGAACTGGGCAATCAATTTTTCTTTTTTTTAGGGTGAAGTGCTTTTTAACTCGTGGAACGACATCTTCAGTGGTGGGGAAGGAAGATTTGCCCAAGGAAATCGGCGAATTTATAGTTTTAACGGAAAAGATGTTATGTCCGATGTACATTGGTAAGTTAGATTGGTTACACGAGACGTTACATTAAAAATTAGGACATAAACCAGAGGGATGGATGACCCGTATGAGGTTTGGGAGATCCCGAGAATGTACATTAACTTTTGGGACTACACAAACAAATGTTATTTTTACAGGCCACAAAAATTAATCTGGCACGGAACGAACACCCATGGTGAAAGAGCCATGGAAACCTACTGTGATGCATGGAGCTCGTCTTCCAGGGATACAGTTGGTTTGGCCTCATCTTTATTAAGTGAAAAAATTCTTGACCAGGGAAAATTTACTTGCAATAATCAGTTTATAGTTCTTTGCATTGAAGCCATAAATCAAGAGACAATAACAAGAAAAAAGAGAAGTAACAACAATATGCAAGAAACAACGGCGTGCAGCCACGTGACCAGTGAAAAATTGGATGTCCTTGATGATAAATGTAAATGATTAATCTCAAAAATATGAAGAGTTACCAATAGAACAAGAGAGCAGATGAATGTGAAAGTGTGAAACAAAACTTTGACCAGCGGAACAACAGTACGACCCACTTCTGTAAAAAACCTACAATGTGGTAGTGAGCTATTTCCCAAGAAAACAAAATATTTTTCATTCTCTTTTCCAAATTAAAAAATAAATAAACCAGGAGCATTGCATGTGGTCTACACAAGTGTGCTGAATTTTTTACTGATGATAATATTTCTTTTGAAATTATTATGCGTGTCACAAATACCAAAACATTAATTAATTCCATTAATTCCACATTCCAAACATGGAATTAAATATGTACCTATTAAGCAGTGTCGTTAATGTTAATTATTGATACTAATAAAATACATGTGTAGGGTTGCTTTTATGTGGCACTGAATTTTTTTTGGGTTTTCCGGTAACTTTCTTGACCTGAAGATATAGTGAACAGCGCGTTTTACATGTAGTATGTAGGCCATGTAAGAATGACAAGCCTAACGAAAATTTCAACATCCTGACGTTGGTAATAAATAAATTCAACCTGCACAACTTAGAATATGACATATCATTGACTCTAAGATTTTGTGTGGTCCTATCATTGTTACCCAGTTATGTTTCAAAAGTATACAATTGAGGGAATATTAATTGACATAATTAAAAACAAGTCTTATTTTCCTAAAATAATTAATTGCATTCATACCAAAACTAAGAAGTAAGGAGCATTCATTGAAAAGTGTCAACCGAAGTGGCTCAAATAATAAAAGGTTTTTTTAAGTTACGCAAACAAAGCAACAAAAAAAATCAAAAGTATAAAAGTAACGGTGGAAAAAGTTTCTTCTTGCGAGTCCCGTAAAACTAATTACACCTTATGATTTATTAATTTTCCCCATTCATTTAGGTCAAAAACAAGACGACGTTATTAGGTGGACAAATTTCGGTAGTCGCCGTGCTACTGTACCACGCCACGAGACTGATACCATCCCTGCACAATTCTTTGCGAAAAACACAATTTTAAGTGAAATTAAAGGAAGAGCGGGAGAATTCGGTTGACAAAAGTGCTGCCCGAGGTGGCCCCTTTTGTTACTACAGGAAACAAGTTGGTAAACCTGAACATTCAGTGATGAGTGAGTAATGGCGAACGTTTTCGTAGGGACCATCATAATGGTTTGAGTTTGCTCGACCCTGGTGGATTTTCTTACAGTGTAATATGTTTAGCAGTAGAATTTACCTCACAGTGAGATAAAAATTGTAGTTTTTAAACAAATGATGTTTTGCAATGATGAGAAAAATTGTACCAATTCTGCAAAGAATAAGGATGGTTAGTACTAAAGCAATTTTATTTTGTTTATGTGATGTCATTGAATATTAATTTTCATTATTAAACTTAGAGTGCTTTCTGTTGTTCAGAAAACAGCAGTGATTTGTGGAACCACCCTGTGAACTTGTTTAAAACTTTAATTATTTACTGACCCGTCTGAAAACGGGGGAATCTTACATTTGAGCTGGTTAACATTCATTGGTTTAAAGTTCGAATTATGCAGCTGTCGACCCACACAAGAGGGTTTATGGTCCCGCTTTAGTTCCCAAGGTCATTAAAGCAAGTAATTCCCGTACAATTTATACACAATCATTTACCAATCAAAATAATTAAGTTATTTTTATTTTTCTTCCTTTGTGAAAGTACATGAGTTTCCAATTTGAAAATGTTGAAGTGAACAAAGGCAGAAATTTTGAAAAAGCGACATGAAGCTTCTTATTTTGAACATTAAATTATATTTATTTAAGTGAAATTTTGAAGTTGATTCTTCAGCTGTGGTTGTGGGAAATTGCAAAGACAATTCACTTGAGGTCTGGTACAGTTACATACTTTGTTGGGTTTATTACTACTGTTAAATACATAAGCCTTGCAACCTTCCCTGACCTTTCTTATTTATTTTTTGAATGTTAAAAATTTAACATTGGTCTTCTCCTCATGTACTGGTGTCATATATTACTACCACTATTTACATGAGCCTGATGTTGGTATTTACTATTTAATTTTTAATGTTAACTTCTGATCCTTGTAAACAATTTGAGATCCTTGTTCATGAAATGCTTCAATTTCTATGTATCTCTTTGTCTAAAGAAATTCCCAAAACTTTTCCTTCACAACCTGTTGCCCAAATTGTGAATTTTGAATTTCATTGCATTATTGCAGTTTCTATCGTGAAATATTCATCACATCTTACATAACATTAATAACATTCATTACAAAACATAACTTTCATGTATTCTCTAATTTCCATTACTGTGATTTTCTTTTTCAAGATGTAGAATTACAATAACAAAATATTTTTGAGGGGAGAAACTTGTTTTTAAAATTAGAAATTCATGTATTGCTTATGTTTGGATGTCAAACTTTGCATTACTTCAATTAAAAGTCAATCAATCATAGAAATTTAAGGAATACATTGCCCATCAAATGTTGTAACCTTCTAAAACATCAATTATTATTAAGTAGATTATTAGGAATATTTTGAAGGGCAACTGCATCTGCAATTGGATTTTTCGAAGAGACCAGTTTAATAATGGTACAATAAGAAATTCTATTTACTTCCAAGAGCTTTTTTCCGCTGTCTTAGGTCGACATAGTTTTAAGTAAATTACTGGTGGTTGCAGGGGGTCCTAATGAATCAGACCAGAATAATCGTGTTCGATTCATGGTGTTGTACACAACAAATATACGTGTTACACATAGAGATAGGGTTGACAGTTTCTGCGAAAATCTTAAGAAGAAGCACGCCCTGACAGCAGGCAAACGGTTAAAGGGTCTTTCCGTAATTTCGAAAGGTCTTTATCAGTTGTAAATAATGGTACTCTGTGCTCGTGTGTAAGAACCCTACGAGTTTTTTCTAGGCGTTTTGCAGTGTTTCTGGCCGGTCATGCTATTCGGCCATTAGTGTGACAACTCGTGGTCAAAGAACAGAGGGCAATGTTGGCATTGTCGGCTACTCTTTCGAGCGACAAGAACCAAATAAATGGTCTCGTTGTGGATGTCACGTTGGTTGGTAGAAAAAATTCTATCATTCGAATCGGTAGAGTTTGAAAGATGGGAGTTTTTTTTCTAAGATCCCAAAATTAATACGGATTCCATGAATTTTTAAAATTAAATAATTGTATGTTTAATTGTTACGCGTATTCCCTCACATTGAGGAAGATATTTTTGTGGTATTTTCCATTGTTTGTCATTGATAGTTTTGGTTACGAGCAAAAATTGAATCACTTTCAACTGAGCCCCCCGGATGACGTCAAATGGCCACTTTATCCCGCTCACTTCTTTTAAGTAATTTTGCCTGTCAAAAAAATTGTTATTTTGTTTTTGACTGTTGTTTTCTTATTGACAATTGACACGGAACGTGTAGAACATATAATTTTAACAGGTATAATTCTCCCCCGTTGATAGAGTGCGGTAGAATAAAAGTGTAAGACGTGCATAGTTTTTTATACTTCGATTTATGTGAAAACAGAAGTGACAACATAAACGTTACAGCGGTTTTATTTTAAACGGAAAATAATTTCCAAATGTTGGACACTGCTTGTGCAGGGTTCAGGGGGAAGCACATAACTTAACTCAGTGGTAGGAATACCTTCTTTGCGTTGCTGTAGGTTCAGAAAGTACAAAATATAACAAAATTGTCAGATATTTTGCCTTTTATCTGTTGTACATTATAACCACTCATGTTTTTTAAAGTACGGGCTTTCAGTTGTCGTTGCACTAAAAAAAATTAACTGTTTGTGGTGCTCCACCCTTCTGGGAGTTTTTTCCTGTGGTGGAAACGGAAATATGGACTACACTGGCGGTACACCGCTTCCACGCTTGTATTGTAATATGTCAGGGATTTCAGGAAACAAGGGTTGTTTTCCTTTTATTACACCATTTGAAACTGGAATATTATTTGCCTAGCAGGCATGTATTAAATTGTGCAAAAACAGAAGTGTGTCAGTTCAACGACCATGTTCAAGGACGATAATTTCCATTCATAACTTTTTAACTCAACTCATAATTTTTGTTTAAAGTATTCGTTGTGACTCCCATGTGAAAACGGACTAAGTCACTCTAATTAGAAACGTACTTTATATTTCAAGTAACTCATTTTTTTGAGTAAATTATAATTATAAATTTGCGAACCTTACGAAAATTGAAGCAGTAAAATGGCGTTAAATGTAGAAGAAAAAGGACAGGGTTAATTTTCAGAAAATAGTTTTTTTTAAATTTTTTTGAATCGGGCTAACCAGTCTACAAGAGCAGAGTAAAAATATAGGAAAACGTGGAAATAAATGTATTGTCCTCATCATGTAGAGTAATTGTTTTACGTCGGTTGGGTCAGCCGTCAATGGTGGGTTCTGTTGAATGTCAAGCTGATGTTGAAGACTCCTTGTGTGTACGGGCAGGGAATTCGAACGTCGTTTCGTATATTATTTTGACAAACGAGACGTGGAACCATGCCTAAAGAGAGACTAACCCCGTAGGTATTTATATTCATATGAAGAGAAGGAAGTTAATGTCAAGTGTTGGCAGGAGCATTACAACCGTCTCTTGAAATTCATTGAGAACGAATTATTTCCTATTTGATTAGCTCACTTTATGCTTTCTGAGCAAGCATCTATTTAAATTGTGATTTCGCAGAATGCGGACTCTGAATACGAGTGTTAATAACTCAGGTAGCACTAATGCATAAAATTAGCAATTTTAGGAAATTCACATTCTGAAGTATGATTAATGGGAATTTATAAATTTTAAGTGTTATGTGGAAACAATGTTTATCACAATCACATCAATTCATTATTGCACTACGTTTTTAAGTATCACAGTAGATTAACTGTTGATAAACATTACAATTTCATTAAAAATAATTTGATGTATACTTATTGGTTTCGTAGGCGGAGGAATAAAAAATGTCGTGTGAATTGTTTATTACGTTGAAACAAAATATTTTTCATTCGTACTTTTTTTAGTAAAATAAATTCTGCAATATGTTGAAAATTTTATGCATCTTCCTACGAAATATAATCTTGTAGATATCTCCAAATCATTTTGTAACATTTATTAGGAGTGTATTGGTTGAGAATTAAAATTACTTTAAGAAAACAAATTATCATTTTCAGGTGTTGCCATGCGAGAAAAGAGAGGGCTTTCTCGTGTTCAAAAGCTGAAGAAACGTCTCAGTTACAGCTTTGGGCGTCTTGGTAAGTTTGCTAGCAAACGTAAATATTTATTTATGTCGAGATGGCTTGTTCTCTACACGAGGTTCCGTTCAATGATCATATCACGTTGATTTTTTTTGGTCAGCTGGTCTGTTGGTATGCCAGCCGTACAACCTTCACACAAAATTTTGAAAACTGATAATGTGGTGAATGCCGGCTCAGGTGTGCGCGCGGCTGAGTGGACAACCTGTACAAATGACTTTGTGTCGACAGTCATGTGAAAATTAATACAGATAATCGGATATGTAATTAAATGAAATGGTTAGCAGTTTACTTATACAATGCTGTAATTTGTATTCGGAACGAACTGCAGAGGTAAAAGGGCCTTTTATTCGATCCAGGAAAGTGCTGGAGTTGCCCACATCCTCCTGAGAAAAACGTACTAGAATTTTGAATATATAACGAGTTAACTGTTTAACTGTTTGGCAATATGGATATGTTTTACGCATATTTACCTGCTTCACCAAAAGCATTTTTTTAATATTAAAATTCCACCAGGAGGATTTTACTTAATGAAAATGTGTAAAAAATAATAAATAAATAAATCGTACGTGGTTCTTGACTGCTGCAATGGGACTGAGACCACGTACGCCAAAAGAGGGAAAGTGTGTTTTAATGACATAATTGTGTTTGGTGTTGTCGACCTTGGAGCAAGAGTTGGCCGCCTCGCACACATGGGCTTGCTTGCTTGCTTGCCTGCCTGCTTGCTTTTACAGACAAGTAGAATATCCTGGAAATTTAGATAATCCATAGTTGTACAGTTTATTCTGAAGTTGGTCAAACCCATTGGTTTTCCCAACTCAATTATTGAAAATGTTTGGGGTTGGAATGAATGAATGTAAAGACTGAATCTCGTTTATATAATTAATTTGCGATGGTGATATATTAGCCATAAATTTGAAGTTAAAACGGCAAGGTGAATTTATCCTATTTAGGCGTAAAGCGCTTTTGCCTTTTTCTACATGATACTACCTTTACTGTGTGTTTACTCATTGGGAGCTTAAAATCGATGTATCTGAGCTCTGAGCTTAGTCATCGTTGAATTTTTATGTGAGAGCGTTAAAAAAAATTGGATTTTAACTTGGTAAAACAAAATATCACTTTCTACGAGTGCCGTGCCATCAACATTTTGCTTGCTTGCTGCCCCGAAGGTAACGCCTGAGGAATATCGTAGACTGTGATTACACAACAACCATGGGAATTGCTCTGAATGCGTCCTCGAAAAGATTGAGTGTGCATCTGAAACACGAGAGCCTGAAATGAACCTTAGATATGTCTCTCATTTCAGCCATTTCAAAGGAAGTTGAAGACTCCACCAATAATCGAGGTGCCAAACTGTCATATGGGGTAAACGGGTATTCGGAAGAAATTTTAGATAGACTAACGCCGAACGGAAACGTCTCAAATGATAAGTACGGTAAGCACTATTATTTTTACATTATTACATTGACTTGAATGGATCATGTCATCAAGGTAAGGTTGAAGACGGAATTCTGGTCGGATAATATAAGTATAACATTAATATTCATCGTAAATCAGACTTATACAGAGCCATGAAATTTTATTCCCACGAAAATAATCTTTTATTGTATTCCCCGTGTATTCTTATACTCTGCGACTCTGGGATTGTGCCTCCTAAATAGCTAGTTGTTTATTTTGAAAACTATTGATCTGATCGAAAAATAATTATCGTTGTCCGTGTTGATTTCTCAACCGCCCTGTTTAAAATTGGAGTGCCATTATTGGCACTCTTCATGCTACCTCACGTTGTACAATAACAGCGCATGAGATGTGTCATTATAATAAGTGATTACCCTTGCGAATTGCAAATGAGGTGCAATTGCAAGGATTTCTAACTCCTGAATATCGTTTACAAAAACCGTGAAGACGTTTAAATATAGCGAAGCACTGGAAGTACTCAGAATGTCACGAGTCAACGATTAGTCAATGAATAATTACGAGGAAAAATAACGTCCGTTTCCATTTTTTGACTAACAGGATGTGTAACACGTGGCAGAATCTTGCCGAGAATGATAAGTTTACTTTAGTTTTTGCTCTCTTACACATCTGATACCTGCTTCGAGTTTCGACTGACACGTGTTAAAAAAAAATAAACATATCTATCTATACGGTTGGTGTCGTACATGCAAGTTGACATGCTACTCTAACGTAACACCAAACGCACTGCACCCGACCGAGACATCATCCTCATTTAAATTTATTATCCTTTTATGTTTGATACACGCTCACTCGCCCGGAGTGGTAGACCTTTTGGTAGACCAGATACTCGATCCGCGACGGACCAATTATTTAAATAAGATGGGTAACAACGGGTACCATCGATTTTGCCACGAATGCTTTTCCTCGAGTCTTTCTCTTACCATTTTCAAATAAACGTTTCATCTATTTGGTAACCCAAGTCGAAGGAAGCATTAAATCCAGGAACTGAATCCTCGATGAATATTGCATTACCCTTTCAATTGATTTCTAATCAATTTAGACTAAAGTTTTTCCGAAATTTTATTCTAATCAGTTCGAACTGCTCTAGGCTTCTTTTAATTATCCAATTCAAATTCCTAGTGTGACGTCTAAATTAATATGAGTATTACGAAATTACGATTTCCAGGTTGGGATGGTCATCAACAAGTTCAAAGGCAACTCTCAGTGTCGAGTGACTCGAAACTGTTAGACGAAGATATCAGGGAGGAAACTTGTGTGATTTTACGGCCAAAGAAGCCGCCTAGACCAAAGTCTGAAGTCTTTCTGAACAAAGATCAACAAACTAGACGAACCAAAAGATATTCTGCTTTTGGTGTGAGTGTATATTTAAATTTTCACAACTAAACGCTGCACTTGATGAAGTGATGAATTTTAGTCCCCTTTGGTTAAATTATAGCAACTCAGCCACAACCATAGAAGTAGTAACTATTTAATAATGACTACTTTAGCCTCGGTTGATTATGCACTGTGCGGTAGAAGTTGAAATTTCAAACTACCAAAGGCTAATGTTTCTTGTAATTTTTTAGGGAGATTCGCCTTTCGGAAAGTCTGAAGCTTATATTAAGCTTGAACAGTTGGGAGAAGGTTCCTACGCCACTGTTTATAAAGGGTTCAGCAAGTGAGTATCAATAATTAAAACATTGTTTGTAAAGTATCGTTTTAAATATTGGGGTCAGGTGTGGATTAGAGTGACAACGTCAGTTTGTTTAAAAAATGAAAAGTGAAGCACTGGGGTTGGAATACCACATCCACAAATAAAATGATTTTGACGTTATTAAACTTTGAAATAACATAATTCGTACGAATACGAAATTTTATTACTTTTAGTTTTGGAGTATATATCGAAAAATAAACAGGACATAAGTTGAAAAGCAATTGGGAACCTTTGTGTGTTAAGAGGACCGAGGACTGCGACTGTAAGAAATACCACATTTCCCATGGCTTGTTATTGTTGAGACGAGTTTCCGCAGAAAACTCATAATAAACAGGGGTTTTCAATGTCCTGAATAATATGAGTCTAAAGAATATGTTTAAAGTTTTTTGTTTGAAATTAGCAAGAAACAGTTGAGTTGAAACATAAATATCTGAAATTAGACACGGTTAATTAATATTTTTTGCGTCAAAGCCGTGCTATATAAATTATTTTAAAAAGATGGATTTGCTTTTTCAAATGTCGACGGACCAAATATTTATTTTTAAACGTTTTGTCTTGTTTTTAGCTTAACGAACCAAGTGGTTGCATTAAAAGAAATAAGACTCCAAAGGGCAGAAGGCGCTCCGTTCACTGCTATACGTGAGGCTTCCCTTCTAAAAGAGCTCAAGCACTCGAATATAGTCACACTACACGACATCGTTCATGCCAAGGAAACTCTCACGTTTGTTTTCGAATATGTCGTAAGTACATGTAATGTGGTACACATAAAAGGAATAGAAAGGCAGACGCAGGTCGACATGTTATTTAAATTTTGTTTTTAAGTATTCAAATAACAAGTTTGCATTTTCTCTCATTCGCCAGCATACCGATTTGTCGCAATACATGGAGAGACATAGCGGCGGTTTGGAGTACAGAAACGTTCGATTATTTCTGTTCCAATTGCTTCGGGGCTTGTCTTACTGTCACCGAAGAAGAGTTCTGCACAGGGACGTAAAACCGCAGAACTTGTTGATATCTGAAATAGGAGAATTAAAATTGGCGGATTTCGGTCAGTAAGAGACTTGCTGCCTGCTGGTCACTGCTCGTGACTCCTCGCTCAACTAATATTCTATTTTTCCCTTAAAAGGATTGGCAAGAGCGAAATCCGTACCTTCCCACACCTACTCACATGAGGTTGTTACTCTTTGGTACCGTCCCCCGGACGTCCTCTTGGGATCGACGGAGTACTCGACTTCCCTTGACATGTGGGGTGTGGGTTGCATTTTCGTCGAGATGATCACCGGAGTGCCTACCTTTCCCGGGGTCAAAGACACAATGGATCAGTTGGATAAAATATTTAAGGTAGAGTCAGGAGGGAGTCCAGGTGAACTACGTCTTTCCGTAGGATCCGATCTTAATTTGATGTTACTTCCCCTAGTACCCCCCCCCCCCCCC
This sequence comes from Polyplax serrata, assembly GCA_037055365.1. NCBI lineage: Eukaryota > Metazoa > Arthropoda > Insecta > Psocodea > Polyplacidae > Polyplax > Polyplax serrata. Next base: position 169,775 of record JAWJWE010000007.1, read on the forward strand.
AGCGAGATCCATTTTCACTCCAGTTTCAATATTAATATTCAATCAAAAAGACCGTTCAAATAGTGTAATTGAATTAATTAGTCACTTATGAGTCTTTGTTTTTATTTATTCCGTCCGATGGTTGCCAAATGCATATTTTAATTTTTAAACGTTTATTAACGTTAATTTAAAAACGTTAAGTTTTCAACATTATTATTCGTAATGCCACTTAGCAACTCCATTCCAACTCGAGTAATTTCTTACTGTATGTTTTAGATCTTAGGGACACCAAATGAAGAAATTTGGCCTGGGGTTACGCAGCTGCCGGGTTACAAACCTCAAGAACTCGGATTTTATTATGGAAAAAAATTAGGACTATCATTTCCGCGTCTGTATGACATCAGGGAAGGTGAAAACATGGCGAATGCTTTACTACAGGTGTGTCATTTGAACAGTGCGAAATTGCAAAATTGTCCAATTCAATGTGGACGAGTTTGACTGAAACAAAAAAATATTTTTTTACCATTCTAATCTTTCTTTGACTCGCATTTCGGTTCTCCCGTTATCGTTTCCATAAACACTTACCTATATAAACGTACCTGAATTTCTAACTTTCCCCAAGTCTCAAAGGTACCATTCTCAATATGTGTTTGTTATCAATTACAGTTGAATCCAGATGACAGGCTGGGAGCCGAAGAAGCATTGAAACATCGCTACTTTGCAACTCTTCCCAAGAAATTGTACGAACTCCCTGATGGTCAGTAATAAAATGTTACCGTTATTTATGATTAGTTTTGCAAAAAAAGTAGAATTTTGGTCGTCTACGTGCTCTAAAAAAACTTTCTGATTTAATGTAAACGTAAAGTTTTAAAACTGACTACCAATTGTCTCGGTATTCAAACAGCTTTTTTTTGCAGAAGCGTCAATATTCAGCGTCGAAGGTGTTCATATATATCCGGAGACAAATTCCGAGGCCGAAATTAGGCGGAATCATTCACAGTGGCCTCTCACATAAGTTAAGAGTGGGACTGCAGTCGATCGAGGAAACCTCCAATGTTCTCCCAAGATTAGTAATTATTGCTTTCTTGTAGTATTTCTCTTTCTTTTAGTCATTAGAGTCAATTATTGGCACAATAAATATGGTTGCTGTATCCCATTAGTGAGTGAAGTCACGGCAGATGAACGCATTTGTAATTTTCATTTCTTTTTACTTACTCTATTTATTTTTTATTATTCTTTTTTATAAATTGTTGTTAGCTAACTGCAAGGTAGCAGACAGGCTGTCCTTTAATCGAACATCTGAATTCACTTTTGTCGGTCACTACTGTTCTTATCGGTTATCAGCTCCATTCTGATATTCACTTTGGGAAACAGTCTTATAAAAGAAAGAAGAGTCAGGTTAGTCAGCGTGATCTTCTCACTTCACCTTGATGAACGTCACCCAACGTTACCCATAGAAAAAAAAATACGGTTCATCTAGCTTTTTAAGAAAAAATGGACCCCCTGAGTACCCTTCGTCAGACGTATTATCGCGCGTTTGTTATCATTCAGGTTCGAAGTGGGGCCTCCCCTGCAAATATGCAGTCATCTGACAATGGGTATCCGTGGCTTGACCCTTGCATAGCGAGTCGCTCGTGTTTCTTTTACCGCCCAAGCCCAATCTACGCCTGTCGGGGGTCGGCTGGGTCAAATATCTCGTCGTACAAGGCAGCTTTCAGGGCCAAAATTCTATAATCTGGGGCTGAAGCTTGTGTATCACGGGACACTGGGTTGAATTTGTTAATTATAGGAACCTACTGGTACTGATCACCCCCGGTACGGGAGGGCCAATACCAAATTCTCAGCACTCTGAGTGAGCATCACCCCCCCGTGGTGCAACCTGCTATCAACCCCGACTGCTACCCAATTTGTCTTGATCTTCTTACCCCTTATCTCACTCTTGTCCTCCAGAACTCCACTCCAGCCGAAAGGGAAACCCTTCCGGGTGCGGGCTTAACTCTCATACATGCACTGTACAGGGTTCCGCCGTACCGTTGGGTCTTCCAACGTGCGGTTCAGGCCAGTCCAGGCGGAGTTCATACTCGTGAATCGCTCCCAAATAGTAAGGTGGTCACGAAGTTCCCTCTCGCGTCGAGCCCAAATAGTTATGGCTTCCCAGAAGATCTTCCTGAAATTGGTCATGGCTCGCACTCGGTTAGGGGTCGAACGGACAGCTCTCAGATTGTCAATATTCCCATTCGTGGCGTGCGTTTCCTTTCTGGATTCTGGATAGCAGCAGCCACCCGAAGTCAACCAGCAATCGCTCCCTCATCAATCAACCGGTTGGCTCTGCTTTTTAGTTCGTCCAATTCCATGTATTGTACCTGACCGGACCTCTGCGGGAGGTCAAGCTCGCACCTTCGAAGGGCTGGCCAATAGGACACAATAAGGACACACTTAACGCCGTGCTGGTCCGGGTAAATCCCCCATTGCCTCCACCGTGGAGCGTACCCACCTCCCTCACAGGACCCAGTCTAAAGGAGTCCAAGTCTAAAGCCTGCATCCACTTTAATGGATCATTGTATCATATCCGGCATCATAGTGGGGCACCAAGGCACGAGCGAATTCTTTTTTTGAATCCCGATGAATAAATCTTCAATATCCCTCCGGGGTTTGTTTTCAATCGGTCAGCAATCACTCCAGCTCGTGTGGTAACTCTGACTCTCGGCTCTCCTTCTCACCTTCTCATTCTTATGAGATTATCTTCCGAATTACTATTCTGGTCCATGTCGTCCCTTGTAGACGCCGTGCTCGACAACATGTCACATGCTGGTGCTACCTGTCCCCTCCAGAAATCTTCATCTTCTGACGGCGGTCCCCTCGCGTTACTTCAGTCAGGGTCTGGTTCTCGGCCAGCGTGAAAAAATTGCGACCACACCCTAACTGGCAATAGAAATGGCGTGACTGACCGAGTCTGAACAGTCACTTCCGTTAGGTTGTCGCTCGCGTCTGTCCTGGGCCTTGGTCCACCTCCGGGCACGGGTAGCAACCGGCAGGTTCTGGGCGTCGGAGTCGAATCCTCCAACTGCCCAACCATACATAATCCCAGTATCCGTACGATCAGTATGCATACGTACAACACCAGCTAATCGACACGACTATTCGAATGAGCCAGTCATAAACACAAAAAATCGGAATGAATACCTGCGTATACTGAGATAAACTTTAAATATAACTTTTCCTTGGCCTCTTTCAAAGCATCTTCCCTGATTTGCCAGTCGAGCCAATCGAAATTGTCCGAGGGTGGTGTTGGTCCTAAAAAATACCCAGTGCTACTTATTTTAATCGAGTTATAGAGTGACATTAATGGGCGACGTTTTGTGGTGATAAAACTTTTTCACTTTTTTACATTGGGTTTATAATTGAATTGTAGTCATTTTCAGTTATAATGTTTCTAAAATCATAAGGTATTCTGTGTTTAGAATGCTTTTGTTTTATTCGAATACAAAAATTAGAAAATCGGTGGCTTCGGCATCCCGTGCTGTTTTTTTTTTTTTTTTTACTGAAAAATTTAGTTGCTTTAAAATTTGAAAGTTTATATAAAACGTGATAGCTGTGTATTAAACAATAGATAAAGGTATATAGAATTTTTCAAGTTACTACCGTAACGAATAAAGAAAAAATATAATTTCAATTTTATACCATTTATTTGATGTTGATGAGGTTGCCCTCATTGTCCCAAGGAACTTGTTCTTTTACTTTACAAACTAAACTAATTTTGTTTAGATTGTGGAGCAAAGATTGTTATGACAAGTTTCAATTCCATCGGCCGTCAGTTTTTCATTTATGTTTGTTTTATCTATTGTATTTTCTATTCAGTGTCTGTTACGGAAAACTAGATTTTCTTCGATTTGGGGGAATTTGCCGGTTAAGCCGGGTGAGTAGCAGAGGCTTTGGAGGCGGAGAGCCCAATTTTTTTTGATTGTCAATTCACTTAATGAAACGTCCTTTAATTATAAAACCGCACTCATCCGGACGAATTAATGTTACTTTTCATTAGTTAATGCATGGAAAGTTAATGATTATTTTTCTTGGGAAAATATTTATTTTTTATCTATATGTATATTTTGTAATGAAGAAACGAAACGGCGTTTACTTTATTCACGTTTTTAAATTAATTTTTCTAGGTCATTTAAATAATTAAAAAACGAATAATAAATTAAATTTTGTTAGATTGTTTCTGACATTAGGATAAATTTTTTTAAATTATACCAAAAACATTATTAGAACAAATATAACAGTTTGTCATTGATTTACCTTTACTCTCACTCATTTTACTGATTCAAAAATTGTATTGCTAGCGAATATATATATATATACATATTCAACCCAATTCAGTGCCTTCCCTTTGAAACTCTCGGTGCAAGTAACCAGCCATTCAGCCTTGTCACTTGCGAGATGAGCCGATGGTCAAGTAAATTTCAATTGTCCCCTGAAGGCTGTTTACTGTTTCGAAAGAGAAACACATCATTCCTTTAAGGAAACGTCTCGGTCAGAGTCCACTGAGGACACAGAATCATAATTTATTCTCTCTTTATTCGGCAAGGTAAGGTTTTATCAATCAAGTTGAGGCTCAATAAAACGCACTTCAATTTATTTCAACGTTGCAATCATTGATGTAATTAGCTCGAATTATTTGAATTTAGTTAATAATATATTTGAATTATAAAATTGTTACACCACCATACTTAGTAAAAATTTTTTGCTATGTTAAAGAGGTCTTCACCTTGACATTTTTGACTAGATTGTTCAAGAAATAAAACTCCTATTTTAGTTGTGTCGACAGTTTGCACTTGGCAGTCTTTTAAACTTTTGATTAGTTGTATTTTATATATTTAAATTTAACATTAAAACATCAAAATTCAGATTCTAGTACTTTTGTGGATGATTTTTGTCTGAATACTTGGCGGAATATTTGCTGATTGAGTACCTGTCGCTCCCTCTGTCCGAGTCCGGAAACTTATCTTCACTTTTGTAATGAATTTCTGGTAAACCGAAATTTTTCTGCCAATGATGAGTCCAGTAGTTGTCCTGCATGGCCACCTCTTTTGGCGACTTCATGTCTTTACAGACGGATACGCAGTATATGAGACTGACATTGAGAGCGATGAACCCGAATATTAAGAAGACGATACCTAGAATCCTGCAATTATATGATACAAATTAATGGGATCTGTTTAAAATGAGTACCGATGGTTTGACGTGTAGGTTGTATAAATATGAGCTGTATCAGTTACCATATGAAGAGAGGCTCGAAGAACTGCATGACAATTACGAATCCCAAAGTTATAAGAATCAGGCCTAAGTTAATTAGCAGTAGAAGACAGCAGAGACCTTTCGTGTTTGGACAGAATGGATTGGGTGCTGACATGGTTTCCACAACGGCTCCACCCTTTCTAGACGTTTTCGTTTTCACCGTGGACAATTCTGACGGTGCTGCTCCACTGCGATACGAGTACTGACTAGGTACCCCCCTGGTATACCTACTCACTTTAGACCCTCGGCTGAAAGCAAATCAGCAAATGTTGATCGATTGTTACTATTGATTTTGGTTACTGAGTATGTTAAGTGTCGGCACCTGATTTCCGATGGAGCTCTGTAAGCTCCACTGGTAACATAAACATCAGAACCGCTGTCCTCGTAGGGTTGTGAGTGTTGCCTTGGGCGTTCGTTGTTTTTCTCTTTCCTGTCGCTGCGGGCACTCGCAGATGATGGAGCCCTGTGTCCCGGCATGTAACTCATCTGCGAGGTGGGCCTCATGCTCGACACGGGCGTATGCAACCGTGGCTCGTCCGTATTCTTCTTGTGTGACTTGGGAATTCTATTTTTCGGTGGTGATCCCAACTTCCAAAGAAATAAAAAATAAACAAGATTTTTAAGTATTTTGGATCAATTAGATTTCGTGATTTTTCTTCTCCGTATAAATGTTCTTATCGTAGAAATACAACAACACAGGCGATTGTGTATTGCACCACACAGACACTAAGACGTCGAAACGTTTTCGATCAAAAAAATAAAAACAGAAACCATTAAACATAGGTTGTGACAGATTGACGCCGGTGTTTTGAAAATATCTGTTCAAATACCAGTTTCAGTGTTGTTTTACTCGTGTCTTTCAGGAAGAAAGGAACGACCTTACAATCACAACGTGGACCCTGATGCAGAAAAGTTTGATGAGAGCCTGCCAACAGGTGCACTCTCACCGTGAGGTAATCACCGAAGACAATGCACAGGTACCTGTGATCTTTCGTTTGCCACCGTGTAGTACTCGCCATTCTTATCAGACGGGGCCCTCTGACTTTCTTCTCCATCCGTCCAGTAGCCGCTGCGGTGTTGGATGTAGCCTGGCTGCGACATCTGTGCCGGTGACGCCAAATAATGATTGCTTCCTATTTTCTTTGTCATAATATCAATATTTGTGTCACCAAGTTATATCATGTTGGAAACAGATTTCTGATTAATTCTGAAATTAGAGAAGGACAAGTGTTAAACCATTCGGTGTGCCGGAATGATTGAACGGAAGAAGATGATGTGGGGAGCATTGACGTTTTGTCATCGTTGTGGTGATCATTCATTCATTCATTCATATTGGAAAAACTAATATTTTGCTTCAGATTGACCTGGTGGGTCTGCGCAAGTTGAAACTTGCTTTTCCAATTATCGACTCAATAATTTAGGAGAATTAAAAATGAATTAAAAGGCGGATGAGCGAAAATGACCAGAATGAAAGGCAAACGCAAGTCCGCGAATCAAACATAAAAGCATAAATTTAAAAAGGGAAACTGATTTTTTGCAGGTGAGTAACTTGAAGGTAATTACTTTACTGGTCGGAAGGACCAGTGTCTTTTTCCCTGAGATCCTTCAGGATCCTTTTGTTTTTTGCTTTAATATCAATCAGGAGGATTAGCATTAGGTCTAAATAGAGCGTAACTGGGAAACTTTTTTTTATCGAGTCCTTGTATTTTGAGTGATGATACGTTCCGGAAGTTGCTTCAAACAAATGTGCCTAATGAAACGGTGAATAATTCACTTAAAATAATATTTGATCATTCATAAGATCCATTAGATGGAAATGTAACAAAATAGGTAAAATACAAACAAAATGTGGCGATTCGTGCCATCTACTCAATGTACACATCAAGAACTGCTTAGTATGAATGAGTAAAGAAAGAGTCAGAATGAAATTTAAAAGCATTCAAATAAAAAATTTTGTAAAATTCAAATTGACTGAAATTGTAATGAAGAACCCAAGAAGGGAAAGTCCAGGTACAGGGAAGGCCCAATTTATTAGATGCGACACAGATTCACATGAAATTGTTTGTGAAGATTTGAATGGCGAAGGTCCGGTACAGATCACTTTGATCGGATTTCCAGATCTGAGATCGAAATACGTGAACAATTTCCACTCGCAGGCACAGAAAGGATTAATCGAGATCAACCAAGACCCAATGATAATGATTACGATGGTTACCATTGTTATTTTGAAAAACCGTTAAAAATGATTTTTTGCTATCATAACGGATTTTAGTGTTCCAAATAAAACGTAAAAGTGTCGAGCGCCATAATTTAGGAATCCTGATAGGAATACTTGCTTACGTGTGTTCAATCGCGTGTGTTCTCTTTAGGTCAAGTCAAGCTCTGCTTTTCTGTTACTCAACAACCGATCCATTACCGGCGCGACATGCCAGGTTCTCAATTTGTCTAAAACAAATATAATGGATAACGTCGGGTGACATTGTGGCTGTCACATCCTCTTATTTGTTTAAGGCGTTGCAATCAGAGTGGGAGAATTTACATGTTAGATAAATGCATCATGATTAACAGTGCAAGACAGTTCCAGGTATCGATTTACGGTAAAATGCCATGGTTCAAATACGAAGATAAATTTTTCTTTTAGTTTACGGTCATCGAATATAGAAGACAACGTAAACGGAACAAATTATTATGATTATTTATTCACACCCTTCTTCCGGTAGAGTGAAAAACTTTAAAAGCAAAATTTAATTTAGTAGTAACTACCAAGAGAGAGTTGAGTCTAAAAACGGGCACATTGATATTGTTAAATCTGTTTACCTGAGTTGATGAAAATTTAGAAGAAAGTCAATAAAAAAAATGATGGCGAAATGAGTCGATTGTGACATTGGGCCGAAGGAAAGCACTTCGGTAGTTGACCGGTGAATTCAGGAGAAATTAATTACCAATGCTCAATTCACAATTCATTCAATAGACAAATTACAACGAATGGCCAGGGTATGAGGGGAAACGAGGCTTTCGTCAATTCGTCAGTTTTGAAGAAAAGAAACAGGTTTCGAGAGAACTGCCAAACGACCACTAACACACGAGTATTTTGGACAGAATAGAATGATGTCTTACTCGAGAAAGAGTAAACTGAATTGGTGAAGAGTCCGTCGAATTAAAGGCTCCATGTCGCATTCATTTGACTCAAGCACCCGAAAGTTTTTTTTTAATGCAACTGGGTTACTTCGATATTTTCACTTGTCCGAACAAGCGTGGCTCCGAATGTAATGAACATGGTAATATATATACATATATATATTAAGCTAACGAATGTATCACGCACAAATAAATAAATAAACCAGCTCAAGTTGAATGCAGAAAGTCTTGACATGTCATTAAACCTCAAAGGACACAAGTTGTTTCTGACGCATCTGAGACCATCACAGTCGGTTAAACAGATACTCAAAGGTACGACAAGTATCATTTTTACAGGGACCGTTTTATCATTTTTAAATGCCCCCTTTGGGGGTGTGGTCGTTTTTATCACGATGCAAGCGTGGAACTGTCGGAATGCGTAGTTTACATTTTGGCTCAACCAGTTTACCCAGTATCGTTAAAGTACCGGGCAAATACTGGCGACTCGGTGGTGACTAACAAAATTAAAACACTACTCCACTACTTTTACAATGATATGTTGGAAAAAAATAAGGCACATACTATAAGGGTATCCTACAAGTTGTTCGGTTTCCCACAGCTAACGTGAGACACCAATTACCCGAATTAGAAAAAACAGGTGAAGCAGATTGGGATAATCTAATTCTGATACGAGAAAAAAAACTAAGAATAAACAAATAAATTTATTAACGTTCAACTCCGATTTTATCAATCTCTTTTGATTCCAGCGTTTCCTATATCGGCTGTTATATAATTTATCCATTATCCAAGAGAAGAGGCATTTCGAAGCCTCCAATTCAATCCCAAGACATCAAACGTCACTTGCAGTTGTAATCATAACAGTAATTTGAACTTTAACAAATCACTGGAATCTCTGATAATTGAGAAAACTATTCGGATGGATGCTAGCCGAGAATCAATTGAGACCATAAAAATTATTTGTAAAATAATTCATTTATCAGTGATCGAACTCGAGTCCGAGGGCCGCTCGGACAGAATCAGACAGCATATGTTTTTCATTGTGTGGTACAATCATAAATAAATTGGGGTTTCCTTCATTTAGTGAAAAATTCATTAAAATGGATAAAGATTTTCAAGCGAATAAACCATAAAGTTCTCATCAGAAAACATTCCTTTCACTACTACTCTAGGCAAGTACCTAATCCGTAGTGATGATTTTACTGCGGCATGCCAATGGGTGCAAACGTCCACTGCAAAAAAATCAACTAAATTAGATTTCACAGATAGAAATCTTAACTATTCTTGTTTCGATGTGACACTGCGCAACAAAATAAATAGATAAAATTTTAATTATTACATTATTAGTATAAAAAAACATAAAACGTAAATAATTAAACAAAATCGGTTTTAGTGGGTGCAATGACGTAAAACGTAACCTCTATTTATAGATTACAAGGAAGGTGAAAGGAAGAATAGCCAAGTACGCCCTCTCAACCCGCTCAATAACATTTTTCAGAGAATGACATTTACATAATACTGCAAATGTTCGCATTTCCAATACATATATGAGTAAATATTTATAAATCACTGCAAGTTAAAATACATAGGTGTAAGTAAGGTAAGAACATTGGTGGAACTGTTACAAGATGTAATCCAACCGTATATGGTTAATTTTTGAAATCACTATTTGCATTTCACATATATAGATTTAATATTATTTGAAATGTATTTAAAAGTCGTGAAAAAATAAAAATAATATCAAGATTATACAACGGCATCTATTCCTGAGAAATCGAGCAAAGAACTGGAACAGATGCCAGAAACACCAGTGTCTCTGTAAAAGTGCGTCTGGAAAATTTTCGAAATAATGATTATCTCTCTAATTGTACCTTACGGAGATTTCCCACACAATTCAAAGTATCCTTTTCTCGGGCAATCAATAAATAAACTTCCACGTCAAACACATATGCATTTACATGTATAAAACGAATAGAAGGAACAAAAACGAGTAAAAAATCACAGGTTCCAGGCACACATTCGAAGAGAAGGCATTGACTGAATGTTGGCTCTGAGCGTACCTGAGTACCTACGTCACGAGTACCTAGCCCCACCATTGCGTCATTCCTCTCTCGTTTCAGTCTATTCTAAATTCCGAAGGTCAGGAACTAGTGGTACTTTCTATCTGTTACCAAATCTGTTACCAGTGAGAAACAGAAAAAGACTAATGAGTGCTAAATGTGCAGTCCAGGTGCTGGGTGTCAAATTGCCAGTCAGTAACACGGTTACATCAATTAAAGAAAACATCGCTTCATGTGAGGATATACAAAATTGCAAACCGATGATATAAGCAAGCCGTAAAAAAAGACAATACACATTTTTCATAATTTTACACGTTTCGGTACATCAATAGGAGAATGTAGGTGTAGCGACCACCTGCCGGCTACTGATAGATAGTCCTTGTTCATTTCCATACTTTCCAAAACCAAAACAGCAAGAATTAGACCGAATTAGAAGGATCACAGGGTACCTTCTCAGACAAAACTTTTTCTTTTTCCCTCAGTGAAAACAATTAAAACAATTATTATTATTATTATTATTATTATTATTGTTGTTGTTGTTGTTGTTGTTGTTGTTGTTGTTATGGCCATGGACTCACACCAAAAGGTTCACCGTCTTTAGACCTTACTATACACTATACTTGGTTTGTTTGGCGTACGGCAGCTACCCCGTAAGGAGAATATCCCTAAGTCTGTTCTAGCACAATGTATTCCTCTGGCGCGGACAAAATCATTGTGGGCTACACGGCGATGGTGTCACCTACGTCTACATAGCATCGTCGCATATGCGCCCGTACACAAGTAAACAGTAAATATAAAAGTGAAACACAGATGAGTGGTGCACATTCTAACCTGAAACCTAAAAAAATGTATTTGTTGGTAGTTAGATTTTCTGTTAAAATCGAATTTTATACTCTAATTAATATTTGCTTCTTAAAAAGAGTAACAATGGTGAACGGAGAATGTTTTCATGCTCTCATTGTTTGTCAAATGTTGAACTATTTTACCGCTTCCTCTTTTCCTGCTATGTGTTTCTATGTAAACGCTCTCTTTAGTAAAAAAAATAAACACTTTTTCTTACCAATGGCCACAATCCATGTTTGTTTCTTGCAATGAGAACGATCGGAAAACTGTCTCTGCTGAATCCGCAATAACATTCTCAGGCACCCCTCCCATCCACAATCTTGGAAATTAAACAAAACAGAAAGAACGACTAACGTTATACGTTTACGAAAGACCCACCAAGAGCAGAACAAGAGAAAGAAACCAACAGTAGCGGCTATCGGTCAGAACCCAGACCACCTAACGTATTGCACGGCGCAACTGCTTGCGGGACATGAACAATTTAACAAGTTTCTACATAAAATTTTTGGCCATTTGAGTTTTGCCACTGTCTTTCACGGGTTTCAAGAATAGAGAACCAACCCCGCGTGATATAAAGTTGCCTTCTTTCTTGACGAAGACTTTGCACCTGAAAATAAAAAATCAGTTATTGAATTTGTGATCAAGTAATATTGCTGAGGTTGGCCAATGGCAAATGTGCCAACATTGACCAATACAAATAGTGTGATACAAGGATACATGTCCCAAATGGTTGTTGGACACGGACATGGCTTATGGTAACAGACAAGTACGAGCACCCCAACTGTGACTACTGGACCCTACTGGACAAAGACAGCTCGACCTACACCCACGACGGAGTGTCCGGCATGAACAAGAAAGCCAGGACTCGGAGGCTGCTGTAAGGCCTCTCAACAAGGCAAAAATTGAGCAAAAAGACAAAATTGCCAGCGAGAAGTCGACATTGAATGCTTTTGACAGGTACCTGACCGGTACAGCAGTCCTAACTAACAAGAAAAAAAGAAAGAAGACAAAAATAAAATAAAAATAAAGAGAGCTCAGAGACGAACTCCCATGCAAATTAAAAAATGAAGTCTCTTGAATGTTCTTAACCAGGAAACAAGAAAAGGAAAAAAAGGTTGTTTCTTGGTTTTGTTGTTATTGTCTATTGTGTTTCTAAATTAACGTCGGCCGCATCTGAATTCAATGTCACGTACCAAGTAGATGACAAGCAAATGAAGGTGATTAATACGCCCGTGTTGTCTAGTATTTGGACACATCAAACGAAGAACTCATTATTAATTGAACTATAATTGAATCACATGTAACACCATTTAATAGTCTACCTGGTGACCATTCCAGGCGGTGAAATATCAACTGTACTTCACCATTAGAGTGAGTACATAGAAAGGTGCCAGGACAAGATCAAATGAAGCTACAAAATAGAAAGTTGTTTCATTTTCAGGATTTCCATTTTGGTAAATGAACTCGACGAAAGACTAATTCGAGTGTGATGTGACGTTCGAACGATCTCACGCTTTCTACTTGATGCATGCTCGACAGAAAGGAGTTTTTGAGTGTGGTCTTGTTCAAATTACAGGGAGCAGTAGCTAAAGAAGAAGAATAAGAAGCAGGAAATCTGGTCAATCCGATGAAAGAAGTTGGAAGCCTTGCGAAATAGGATTTGGCATTTCAAGCAGTTTGCCACCCAATTTTTGCCAGGTGGACGTCCTTGTCATTAACTCATTTACCTGAAACAATTTATGGTGTCTCTTTTTTTGGTAAAAGGCCCATGGAAGATCAAATACATGTCTTGTCTTACCCAATATTTTTCATTTCGCTTATTCGCGATACTCTCTCTCTCTCTCTCTCTCGATCCTCCCATTTTTAAGTTTGACATGTCGTGTACAGCCGTTTACGATTACGACAGTTCAAAACAAATCAGTGAAAAATATTTGTAATTTTTTTAATTGACGGAAAAATAATACGAAAATGACCAGGAGAGTCTTGCCCTTTCATTCCCCAAGTCGGTTACTTTAAAAAATAGAGAAGTACACATTTACCAGCATTGAATTTAATTGACTGTTGTTTCCTTAAAATAACTTATAATGACGTTTCACTTTAAAATTTTTTTATATTAAATTTTAATTGATTTTGTGAGATTTTTTTTGAGTTTCATTGTGAGCAAAAGTTTGAAGGAAATCGAAATTTTAAAAGACAGAAAAGAACCTGCGATGGTTGTAATGTTTTACATATAAGACGTATCACTTGTGTTGACTATTATACGTACAATTGGTCTTCGGGTTCAACTCGAGCCAATGTCAAGCACCCACACATTGTAAAAATAAGGAGAAACAAACTCTACACCCAGGTTTCTTTTTTACAACTCTGCCCAAGACTCGTGGAAAAAACAACCAACTCTCCCACGTCACGTAATGAGAAGCATACGACTTTTAAAGCAATGAACAAATCTGACAATTTTAGCCTATTTCACTTTATTGTAACTGAACACTTTCAATTGTGTATCACGGAGTTTAAATTTTACATTTACATTTCGGTTAAATTTGACAGGTTAACGTTGAAATGTGAATATATCCGCGTTTTACTATTCCGTGCAAGTCAGAAATAATTTTATTTTTCACTCCATTACGGAATGCTTTAAGCAATCATAAGTGGACGAACAAAGTCTATCAACACTAATATAAGTCCATGGCCAAATATAAATATACATTTCATACACAACTATACAAACACACACACACATACATACACATTTCGTGTTCGTAAACAAATATACAAATTGAAATAATTATGCAGTTTCCATTTGATAAACAATTTTACTTCACACAAAAATTTGTAGAAATATGCAGCAAGTAACTTTTTCTGACGTCCATTTGGCCATGATGGAAGAAGAAGACATTCTTTAATTGTCTGAATTAAACGTTTACTTACAGTATTTGATATAATTAGATTAAATTTTAGGGTGCCGCTCCTAAGGACACTCTCCCTTATAATTCACTGAACTTGACTATGACGCTTGCCTTCTGCAGCTTCTGCTTCTGTTGCCTAAGAAACATCTCTACGTTTTATTAGCCAACTCTCGGAGTTACCCTTAAGAATGAATGAGATCGACAATTGATAAGTCAGTTGTCTGCATTTTCAATCGATGCCTTCATCCTCGTATTCGATGCCCTCAGACTCTGCCGAACACTCGATGCTCTGCGACGTCAGCTGGTCATCTCCTTCGCACGAATCGTACGCCATTGCCCGGTCGTCCTTGAAGGACTTCGGCGGTGGTGTACCGTAGGCGTCCATTGTCGTCACATCGTTTGCACTTTCTTTCGACATTTGTGATGAACTGTCGAAATTATCAATGGTCCTCGGTGAATTACCCGCACTTTCTTGAGATACTGTTGGCTCCGGACTGTAACTTTGGAAATTGTTGCAGCCGTCCTTCCACGACGCGGGACTCTCACAGCTGCCTTGGGTGTCCCCTTTTACCGTTCCTTTTACGTAGCCATCACCGTGATTCTCATCGTTGGAGTGCGGATCATTTTCGACTGTTTCATTTTTGCTTATTTCACCTTCTTCTGCTTGTTCCTTGTCGCACATCTCCTTTGTTTTCTTCTCAATTGTTTTCTGATAAACAGTGACAAAATCTACTATGACCCGTATTTTTTTTAATAGTGTTTCCTCTTCTTTGAGAAGATTATTTTTGGCATCTTCCTGTAACTAAAATTGAAGAAATTTTAAAATTTAAGTTAGACTGAAGGTTAGGAAAACTTTGGGAAACCAACTCACCAACAATGCTTCGCTCAATTCAGCCGCTTTCTCTTCCAGTTCTCGCTTTTGACCGTAGAGCTCCTGATTTTTTGCCATTAGTTCCATCTTGAAGTTTTCCCTCTCTGAAAACAAAACAAGTTAAAGTACTGAATCCAAATGAATCCAGAAAAAAATCCAATCACAAAGAAGTTCAACGTTCAAAGTTCAACCTGCGTAGAGGGCTGCCGTGTCAGAATCCGTATGGTTTTCAATGTATTCCTTTAGTTTACTGTAACTCTCAGCAACATTTGGACACTTGGAAGCGAACTCTTCTTTACCGGAGTCTTCGCTGCTTCCGTCATCCGGTGACAACCGTTTCCGTTTACAATACGTGCAGCACATCAGAGAGCCAGGTGAAACACACGAGGAATGGAAACAAATGTTGCAGTCCTTACATGTATTCATTGGACCTGTAAAAGAAAAAAATTACTTCTCCATTACATTAAATAACAATTCAAATGACAAAAAAATAGCTTACCCGAAGTGTGACATATGTAGCACAATAAATTGGAACCCGTTGAGTCTGGCGTTGAGTTCCTCGATTTAACTTCAAATTTTTCGCCGGACAAACCTTAATTGAAAAGAATATATTATGCACAATAACGACCTGTCAGATTTAATAAACCGCACATTTGTATAATAAATGTGCACATATTAAATAAATGATATTCTCATTCAAAAATAAGAAACTTTTCGTTTCAAATAATGTCCGTAGCACAGGGTATCGCACAACGAGGAACAAGAAACTCAAGACAAAGAAGATGTGACAGGGCTTAACTCACCATCCACATGGTACAACCGCCCCGATTCGTCCCTGTATTTTCTGGTATGTCTGGCTGGTAATACACCATCACTTCCATCTTCACTTTTTATTTTCTTTCCTGGCACATCCAATTTTCCGAGTTTATGCGGCGACAAATACGTTCTCGATCTTTTCCACTGGAAAATTCAAAACCAAATTCCAGATTAAGTTTACAAAGTTACAAAGTAACTGTGGTGAGTCTTGGGTTTTGTGCTTCATTTATGAAACAAGAAAAATTTACCACTGGTATTTCCCAGTCATTGTTGTACACAAAATTGGGGTTGTTTGTTGCTGTGCTCCTCCTCTTCCTTTCAACCTTTCTATTTAGGATTTCATTAAGCATCTCTTTTGGTATTAGAGAAAGGGCTGTCATAAACCTGAAAGTTTTTAAATGTTCTTAGAATAAGACCAATCTGCAATAAGTGATGTAAATAATAAGCCCTAATGTAGCAATAATTTACCTGGTTTTAAGGTCTTTTTCATCTGTTGGTGGTGGGGATGGTAATGGATCATAGTAAACAGGGAGTTCTTTGTAGGCCTCTTCATCTAGCAACTGTTTTTGATTTCGCTTCAATTTTGGGGGTCTTAAATCTCTTCTGTAAAAAAAGTTAACCTTAACAGGCTGTACTTTCATCCAGGCAGCAAAAAAGCCAAAAGCAATTTGAAACACTCACCTTGAGACACCTCCCAAGTAATTCTCTTTGACATCTGGCAGGAGCAAAGGCCTTGGTTTTGGTACAGGAACAGGTAACATAAATGGGGACACATAATCAATACTCTCATCTGAGAGTGACGAACTTGATGAGGGAGTAGGTGATGGGGATAGTGATGGTGAACTGTGAGTGGGTCTACAACTCCTGAAATTACGGAAAAATTATCATTAAGGGTATAGTCTTGGTGATAACATTTACTTGTTGCAAATGGGTATTTACAACATCTACCAGAATACACTTACACAACTTTGGGTGCCAAGCTCAAGTCTTTTCTTCTTCTCTTTTTGGATTCCAACTGTCCTGGTTTTATTTTGTACAAGTTGAAATTGACAACAGGAACAAATTGACTGGTAGTGATATTTTCTTCTATTTCTTTCCTTAGTAGTTGAAGTAAACCTTTTTGTTTTTCATTGAGTTCAACAATATGTTTTTGAATACCCACCAAGTCTTCCTTGATTTGAGATTCCAAACAAGGACAGTCTTTTAATTTCAAAGCTAAATTCTGGGACAAATAAAGACAAAGTTTTATAATGCTGTTATAAGAGTCATATTATTACACTATATTGGGAGAGTTTCAATAGAGAACAAAATGTTAGTTCTTTCAAATTTAAATTAAGTTAATTACAACGGGTTGTCAAATATCTGTGAAAAGATCCGTAGAAAATTAATTTCACCTTATGGTTTTTTGAATTGTATTATATTCCGAAGGAAAGCGGTTACTTTTGAATTAATAGTTCAATGCCTATTTGTCAAAATATGATTCAGCCATTAATAGGACAGTTCATTGATTTGACAAGATGAAAGATTGGCTAAAATAAAGATTTAGTATCTCACATTTCAAACGATTTCCCAAAAATCTTTCGTCATAGGTAAATACTGTAAGTCAACTCTTGAGCATGAATTGAACAAAACTTCACGGAAGAAACCTTCTACAGTTCTGGCAATTTTTGTGAGTTATATATCGAAATAAATAGAAATACCTGGTGATCGTGTATGGCTTTTGTTATTTCTCCCTGAATGGTTTTTATGTCATTTTTTAAACCGACAGAGATCTCCATCTTTCGCTGGGTAACGTTTAAATAAACTGTTTGAAAATACCCAACACTGCTCACCACTAATCGGCCATTTTGAGCCTTTGATGAACTGTAATACAAGTTACCCGTTTTCGTAAGCTAAACATGAATGACTTCAACCTTTTGTAAAACGGTAGAATTGGCGGTGAAGAATTTTTACTCGTTTCTCCCGTTTTTATTCCACGTTGGAATAAATTCAATGGTATTTGACTGCCTTCTAAAATATTTTGACTGTGTAAAAGACAATACACCGTTTGACAATCACATGAAGAGGTGTTACGGGTTACTCATAAATAACATTTCGGTTTCTCTTTTCTTTGGAAAAAAGTTGCTCCGAGTTTAAGTTTAATTTTCCTGTGGTACGCTTGCTGAGTCCGAGTCCGATTTTGACTGATTGGATAATTCCCATCAAGCCGAAATTTAATCATGAAATTTGTATTTCGGGTATTTCTGTGGTTTCCGTCCTGACACTTTTGCTGGTTTACATTTCCAAGTCAAACCTTTCAATTCCGTAACTTCCTAAGTTTCATAAGCAGGCAACACTGTGTCCTTGAGTGTTTTGCATGTTGAGCGGGTCGAGATTTTCTGAAGTATAAATTATTAAAGGTTTCATTTATTTTACTTTTCGATTTCAACAATATTGGTGGTTGCTTTAACCTATTTATGAACACCTGACTTGCATCACAGATTGCACTGGTGAGCAAAAAATTAATTGAATCTAATTTTATAAGTAACTGAGAAGTTTAACCTAACCAGGTTCCAATTTTAAATCGTTAATTTAAACAGTGAATGTTACATCAGGTACTTGCGTTCGTGGAAAGACTGTAAGAAGGATTGTATGAACAGCTTAGAAACCAAATTTCTATTGTATGAATACCCACAGAAGTTTTTATCGCTGCCCTGTTCGATTTACAAAAATGCTTTGGGTGCATGTTTTATAAAATTTGTAGTTTATCCAAACCACGAATTATGTGTCACGTTTATTTCAAGTTCGCGGAAATAGGAAAAACATCAATGGTATTTTCAAGAAGTGTAGCGTAATAATTAAATGTATTGCAATGTTTTTTCATAAATAATAACTTTGACATAATTTCAGCTATGTCAAAAAGAACAGCAACCAGTTCTCTTAATCAAGACAACTGGGACCAAGAAGAGGAAACAGAGGAACCTGGTGTTTTCCAAGCAGCATCATCAGAGGTCCTCCAATCTAGAGTCATAAGGACAGCAAAAAGGAGAATGAAAGCATCAGACAATGATTTGCAACCTAAACAGAGCCCTTTTTCAAGCTTTGCTGGCTTCAAGACTACATCTACATTTACATCAAATTCTCCATTTTCATTTCTTAATCAGATGAAAGGAGGTGCTGACAATAAAGACAAGACTAAAAATGGTGCAGGACAAGAAACTATTTCAAGCTTCTCTGTTAAGGACACCGCAGAAGAAACAAATATATTTTCTGGTTCACCTTTTCAAAGTGTTGGACAAAAAAAAGATAGTGATATGACAGATTCATTGAAGCAAACAAAGACAACTGAACCATCAGTTTTTAAGCCATTTGAACATATTTTTAATAAGACATCCCATAAGTCCCAAAACAAAGATGAGTACATGAATAAAACAAAAAATCTAGACCTTCTGAGAGATTTAAATTTGAGTTGCAGTAATTGGATAGCAGACCACTTGAAGAAGAATCCATATTGTATATTAACTCCAATCTTCAGGGATTATGAAAAGCATTTAGGTGAATTAAATATTGACAATGGTGACATTTGTGGAAAACCTGTAAGTGAGGAAGCTAATGATGGGAATAAACAAATAGAAGCTGAGCCAGTGCTCACATTTGAAAAGTCAAAAAAGGAGATTGCCAAGCCTTTCAGTTTTAGCAAGGATGAGGCAACAGACTCAAATCAGGAGGAACAGAGCACAACAAAAGATAAGCAGAATGAATTTAAATTTGAAGGATTTCCACTTATAAAACCTTTGAACCATCAGTTTGGCAGTGAGTCCAATGTCAATTTCAATAACCCTTTTTAATTGGTCATCCCCAAAAATCTTTTTGTAATACATGAACATTTCAGGTGGAAATTCAATGTTGAGTTCAACTCCCTCTACTTTTAGTCTAAATAATATAGCTGCCAAACCCATTTGTACTGAAGTTGATTCAAAAAAGGATGATGAAGACACAGAAGAACCGCCTACCACTGACTTTGTTCCAGTAGTAGAGGAAGACAGCATATTTGATATCAAGTGAGTGCATAAAATAAGAAATTCGTGCTTGAGTCAAAAAGTAAGAAAATGACTCAAATGTGCAGAGAAATACCATAAAATGCAGATAGAGCACATCACCTCAAAAAGAAAAAATTTTCTGCACTTCAGATTGATTCCTCATGAATGTTACAAGAGTTTAAAAAAAGCTTTCGAGAGCCCTGAATGGAGGACAAGGAGGACAATCAGAATAACTTTAAGGGACACAATGAATTTGCCGGTTAAGACTTATTCTTTGCTAATTCATGTTGCACATTTTTCTACATCTCAACCGTTTCACTCGCGCAGTCTTTCTCCGCCCTCGCCCTTACACTTCTCTTTGTATCATCTTTTAAAAATCTCTCTTATTCCGTTGGGTAAGCACATTCGAGGACGGCCAGAGGCATTACTTGTCAATGTACTTGGGACGTACCGTCTTACTTGGCTTTCTTTGTCAATATGATTTTTTTTTATTTTCATCTTTCTGTTAGTACTGCTCAACAGCAGTTGTCATTATATTATTTACGTTGAGTGACCCTCACTTTCCTTTTTTTTCCTGTTCCCATGCCGGACACTCCGTCGTGGGTGTAGGTCGAGCTGTCTTTGTCCAGTAGGGTCCAGTAGTCACAGTTGGGGTGCTCGTACTTGTCTGTTACCATAAGCCATGTCCGTGTCCAACAACCATTTGGGACATGTATCCTTGTATCACACTATTTGTATTGGTCAATGTTGGCACATTTGCCATTGGCCAACCTCAGCAATATTACTTGATCACAAATTCAATAACTGATTTTTTATTTTCAGGTGCAAAGTCTTCGTCAAGAAAGAAGGCAACTTCGTATCACGCGGGGTTGGTACTCTATTTTTGAAACCCGTGAAAGACAGTGGCAAAACTCAAGTGGTCGTCCGGGCCCATACCAGCCTGGGCAACATTCTACTCAATATTCTTTTGACTTCGGGAATGCCCATACAAAAGACGGGGAAAAATAACGCAATGATCGTGTGCATTCCTACGCCGGACAGCCAACCTCCCCCCGTTCCTGTTCTCATTCGAGTTAAAACCAGCGAAGAATGCGATGTTCTCATTAAAAAACTAGAGGATTGCAGAAGAACCTAAATACATGAGATTCTGGTTCGACCATCGGCTAATTGACCTCATGGCACGCAAAGTACCTGGTACGCGAAAATCGTTCCACTTTTTAATTCTTGGTCTTTTTATATTAAAGGACATTTACTTTTTTATTTAAATAGCTTTTTGGTTCCTTTCTTAAAAACCTCAAACTTTTGAGCAATGTGGTCGATCCAAAGTGCTTTAAACGTCTATCACAGATTTGAATAAAATTTACGTCATTTTCGAAGGTCAGAAAATCATTTTAGAGTTAAACATTAAATAAAAATGGTGTTTTAAAATGATTCGTTTAGTTAAATACTATTAGGTCAACATTTTTATTTTTCTCATTCCATTTCTGAGTCGGGAACTTCGTTGTGATTCAACAGTCGACAAAGTCTTTCCTTTTAATGTTTGTCCAAACGCTCCGCTAGAATCGTCACCGGCACCCAGTATTCCCTTTGACCTCTTCATTTTCGTTCATCATAACATTGGCATCAATACTTTTGCAAATAGTTAATATATTTCTTGCAAAAAAGGCGTTGTTTTTGCGAAGTCTAAAACATTCCTGCGTGAACTCCGATTGGTACGATGATGGCAGCAAAAAAAAGAACGTTCCGCACCAGAGAAAATTTATTCGCAGGAACAGCGTAAGGCAGTAAAGTGTTTGTTATTTCGTGAACCTGAAATGAGAACGTATTTATGAAGATGACGAAGAACAATCTGATATTTGTTCGGAAGTTTGGCTCGGGAACCAACCTCGTGAGATGCGCAAACGAAAATAAAACTTGTGAGGAACAGATTGATATTGGAATATTTTGGGAGGAGAACCAGAGTGCCATTCATATCAGCAGCCAGCCAAATGTGAAACTGACTTAAACAGAGTTCAGGCGAAATTCTTCCAAACCACGCGAAAAAGGTTGAATGCCGCGATCGCAAAACACCTGATACGTTCCGCAAAACAATATATCCTATTATCTGAAAGTAAAAACGAGACGTCGAAATTATTGTTTGAAGGCGCACAAAGAATCTGTTGGGCAATAAGAACTCACAGGTAAAAAAGTTGCGTAGGAATGTATTTCCGTGCACTCGGTAACGTCGTGACAAAGTAGGGCGAACGTCAAGTACAAACCGATGCCCACAAAAGAGATCAAAGTGGCAAACAGTGAGATTCCATTGGAAAATAGATTGGTATGATTGGTATCATCCAAAAAGTTAAACCTTTGCGCTAAAATTACTATGGCGGAAAATATCATTCCGCATAAAACGCCGTACCGTTCACGCTTCCAACTCCTCCACCATAGTGTGATGTCGTCGTCGGTCGTCACAAACAATGCCTTCCATGGTCGTGTAACGAAGATCTTTTCAAACAAGACCTGGGCAGTAAAAGAAGTATGAAAATTGTGATTCGATGGATTGTACCTAGTAGATTACAACGGTGGCTTGCCTACCTCCGACATGTACAACGTCGTGACGATCCCGAAGAAGAAAACAAACTTGAAAACCAGGTACATATACTGAATGGGATGGTTTTCCGACGTGAGGCCGGTAATTCTGGGAGGTACAACAAAGAACAGGGTCATCAATACAAACCAAAAAGAAATAAGCGGCAGAAACTCATACGACTGATACGGTCTGTTCATGCAGAGGCACAAAACAAACTGCATAAAATTTAATCTAAAGAGTACCTGAAAAAAGAAAAAAATTAATAAACGCAAGTTCTTTTTAGGAAAAATCGAGAAGGACAATCACTTATGAATAATTCTTACTCTAATAAATCTAACAAGACTTCCGTCTCCGCTGTGCCAAAAATAAAAAAAATGTCCGTAGCCAGAGAGGAAAACGTAAGTAGAAAGAATCACCCGGCTAAGTAAAAATAAGAATAGGACTTTGCCCGCATCCGTCCAATGGTAAATTAGTAGAACTAGTTGCATCCACCCTGAAACCAGAGAGAGGGGTAGAAAAAAAGGAAAACAGCTGAAGCAACCTCCGATTAATTCATCTACTTGTTTGGTACCAATTGGTGCTGTGACATTAAGTACTCGAGCACCACGGGTCGAAGGCAATCAGAAGATCACCCGATATCTGATAATAATGATGTAGGGCCGCAGCTACAGGTCTCCAGTTGTCCCCTGTTCATCGAATTTGTGTTACACATTAGTTTTTCTTGAGTTTTGAGTCTTACCTTTCCATTCATCTGTTTGGTCCCTGTGCAGAACTTTAAACTGACCGCTGTCTTCTGTAAAAAATAGTCCTACGCATAACAGGTAAACTGCTGGTATCCAAAAGGCTGAATGTGAAAACTGTTTTGTTTCTTTCATAAAGAAGTTTGTCCTGAAAAAGTTTAAATTCTAGAGAAAACCGCAATTATACTAAAACAAATTTAAAATGGAGGAATACATTGTATTTGTTTGGTTACCTGTCGCACATATAAAAATACCCCATAATTAAGGCTAATTTGGCCAACGCCAAAAATACAATTGTAAATTGCGAAGGCGATTGCCCCGATTTTACTTGGGTCATTGGTTTTGGCCATTTGTTATGTTTCTCATGTAGAATGGCGATCACTGCTAATAAAAAACTGAAAAAAATGTAAATTACTACTTTATACGAGGCATTCTACGAGAAAAAAATAAAAAAAACTCGTGTGCTACGCTACAATTAAAATTCAATTTCTGAACGCCAAGAGTAGGATGTGAGAGCAGCCAGGGGCCTCGTCGGACTTGTGACCATTCTGGCTGTTCTGTCAGATTGACCTTTTCCTCACACTCAACACGAAATTCTTCGGGTCAAGTGTCGAGTGCCTTTTTTTACTCACCACAAGAATAAAACAACAAATGTTACAATCTGAAGGTATGTGTAGGGTTCTGCACTGCTACAGCAACTGCCATCCTGGAAGTTCATTTTATCATTGCAGTAAATGTTCAGCAGGATCTGTGAGCCTGTTCGTTTGGCTATATGTTCAGACTGCAGAATGAATCCATCTTTCATGTCATCCAGAAATGGTGCTGACAACTTTCTGTTGCTGATTAGCAGATCAACTTTACTCAACTTTAAGATCTGAAGTCAAAACATCACCACTTTAGTTTATTCCAATGTAATGTAAATAAAGTGTCCAGCCCGAGTGTCCCTTACATCAGAAGCTCATGAAACTGTCCGTTTCCCACCAGTACATGATTCATATGCTAACTCAGTTCTCCATGTATTCTGCCAATTTGTTTTATTAGGTGTTTTCTGTTGGGTTCCTAAAGAATATTTTTTGTTTAGTTGTTGTTTGTTAAGCCTTACTGTTAGTTATTAAACCATTGCTTTTTTACAGTGTTAATTTTCATTGGATTGGCAGTGTTGAATGTTTCTAGTAAAGTTGTATCTTTCATCACAAAACATGATAGTTGGCTATGTCAGGCATTTCATTAAAATTATGTTTCTGTGCCCAAACCAATACAGGTCAATACAGTTACACACTCAGGAACTAAGAATTTGTACAAGTGTATACTTCCATTGGAATTGTCTATTATTAGTTCAAAATTTAGCAAGGTCTCCTATTTGCTTGAAACAACATTAAATGTAACAATGTGACATTAAAACTCACCTCAATGGCAGCACTATTGTACAAATCAATAATTGTGTTATTTATATTTTTACCATGCATATGAACTCCATTGTGTTTAACTGGTTCTTGAAGTGTCCATATCACTTTCACATTTTTAACCACTAGAGTATTGAAAATTGGTTTCAATTGTGTTAAATTCTGTTTGAATTGCTTTAGTCTTGTAAGATAGTCTTTGGCTTTAATTGAAGGTTTTTCACTGATTCCAAACCCCAGGATAAGTATGGTAGGGTAATCACTATTCCTCCACCTGGTTATGTTATGTCCAAAAGAACCCAACAGAAATGGATTGTAAATGTATTCAACTTGCAGTCCCAAGTAAGAATCAGTGTAAGACTGACTTTTGTTATGTTTAAACACTGCATTATTATTAATAGTCTTTAAGAAGGCAGCATATAGTTCAAACAGTCTACTGTCTCCTATAAATAAAAAATTATTATAACATCCCACAAAATGGTAAAGTCTGAAGCACTTTTTCGTGTCCATTTGAGTGTAATTGTGCATCATGCATCCATAGGGTTGCCATTCTCTTCTTCCGTTGTATCTCCCGTCTTTCATAATTAGGGCGCATGAATTCGCATCTGGAAAGAACAAGAGACAAAATGTTTCTTGAAGTGTTTCGCTGGGTATCAAATGTCTTAGCTTCTAATTTCATCTATTTTAATAACCTAAAAATTGTTTGAGAGCTATTGAACGCAAAGACAAAGAAGGCGTTTTCATTTAAAAAAGAAAACCCTTACAAATTCTTTAACATAAAAATCTTGTCTGACAATCACACTTCTGTGTGATTAGATTTGACATAACAGAGACAATTTTTTAAATGCTTCCCTCAAATGGAAAGGGTTGTGACAATTTTGAATGCACTTATCTGAGAAAAATTTAAAAAAGACCGACCATATACTAAATGACGAAAGGCGTGAAGCGCAGAAAAAGCGGCTACCAAGCATAGGGCAATGATTTTAGCATTTTTTACGTTTAATTTATCTATAAAATTACTATCTAAATTTATTAATTTTTGCTCTCCTGCCATTTCAAAGATGTCTTGTTTTTCTTGTAGGCGCCAGTGTTGCCATGACAAAAAAACAAAACGTTACGTTTCGTTAACCTAAGCTGGTTTGCTTGCCTTCCTGTGTGTTCCCGGGTTGCAATAGGATCAACCTCTCTACCGAGAGGCGACCGATGTCAACGGAGACAGGAGTGCAAATGTTGGAGTTCTTCCTTACACTCCACGGCATTTTTTCCTGTGTTAAAAAAAGCTGGTTTGCTTTATCAATACAGATTAGTCCCTTGGTCGCCTGGTTTGCTCGTCTTGTAAAACTAAAGCTGACTTTCTCTATTTTTGTTTTATGTAGTATAAGATTTTAGAAGCCTTCCGATCCTTTCGTACATTTTCAATACATTCTTTATTTTTCTGTGAAAAGTTTAAAATAAAGTAATCCTACAAGTAAAATTGTTTATTCTGTTAAATGGTATAATGTTTAATTTTGGCGCAAAAAATCCGCCCTTATAGGAAATATTAAAGAAACATGATTAAGTAAAGGAATATGATTTTTTTAGTTAAACAACATAAATGAATCTTTATTTATTAAACTTAAATGGCAATTAAAAATTTTTGATGGTTTTTTATAATGTAACCTAGAACAATCAGTTTTACATAAATGCAGTCAAAATAAACATCTTAGTACGCTTAATTTTGAGAAATATTAATCGTTTGATAACAGTCAGGTGATAGCCTTAACTTGTAATGTACATGTACGTGCACATTCTTTTCCCGCTAATTCATGTCTCAACAAGTATAAAAACATCCTACACCAGATACTTAACGATAGCAAATTTCTGTCTGAAATTTAAAGTTTTCTCATATTTTATGAGATTGAATATTAAGAGCACTTAATATAATTGTATTGTATTTTTTTGTTCAAATGTGTTGAAATTGGGAAACAGGTACTGAATTATTAGACAAAAGAAAATAGATTTCACTAATAAAATTTAGGAGTATTCAGGCAAGCAAATAATAATAATGACAAAGTTGTTGCTGTAATACTTTTGTACCATTACTTTATTTACAAAACAATTAGTTCTGGTTATAAGTGTCCTCTTTATAATTTGATAGAACTAAATTGTGTTTAACTGTCTCGTAATTTTTATTTCAAAACATAAAGATGATGATGTCAAGGTGGGTATGGTTCCCCAGATTTGCAAGATTTAGCATTTAGCGTTTAGATTACTTTACTCTTTATTTAGATTACTACTCTTGTGGTACGCTTTCTTTAATGTGTTCGTGTTCGCACACCCGTGGTCGGTTCATGCAATCTAAAAATTTGTGCAGAATCACTCACTAAAAAGTCTCTCATTATTGGTAATGTATGTGTAAAAGCAGGAATACTTAGTAATACTACTGAATGATAGTTTTTGACAGGTATTGACGTGTTACTTTAAAATGGCACGAGCAAAACCAGTTTTTAAATGTTCACCGGTCCCGATTTCAACTCCAGAAATTGAAAAGGAACGTGCAAAGTTGTGTTGTTGTTTGCGACCAATAGGTGACCCCGCCGGGGTGATGCTCCCAAAACGAGGACTGTGGCACCTTGTGACAATGATGGCTCATTCGTACCTTCTGGAAACGGATAATTCCAGCTTGTAAATCAAAAGATGAAAAATCAATTGTAACAGATAATGAGCACTTTACTTACCAGGGAAAGACATTTTCATAATTCTCGTTTGAGGGTAACCCAGTTTACTGTTTCCCGTGACCGTGTAGGGTCTACTCGGAGGGACAGGTGGTGGCCTCTCCAAATCCAATCCGAACAAAGTGCACGTTTGCTGTATCATTTTTTGGTCGCATTTGTCAGTCGGGTCCGGCGGCGGAGTTCCCGCTATGGGTTGGGGTCGGGGCCTGACACCCTTTCCGGCGACGCCACTTAAAAGTGGTCTATTTTTGTGGATTAAACCTGAAATTATTCCATTGCCATTGTTCTAACTATATCAAGGGGTGTATCAATAAACACTAACTCTCATGTACTCATATAAGTGGTGAGGCAGGTGGTGCACGGAGAGATTGTCAAAAATAAATTGTAATGCTAATTCACCCAAAATATTGCTGCCGTTTGACATTAGGCCGCTGTTGGTCGTTACATTGGAGCAGACGTTTCCGTTGGCCAAATTGCACGAATTGAGTTGCAGCGTGAGAGACCGTCTAAGAGCAGGCCACCGCCTTCTGGAGTACCATCCTCGCCAATTTGATTGTATAATAATCGCTGAACGATGTCGTGTTGTCGTACGAAGGTGTTCCAGTTGCTGTCGCGCTCCCTCACTGAAAAACACCACACATAAATGTGAATGCCTGATAGATGCCAACTGTGAATGTCGAATGGGGTACCCGACGGGAAAACAACCTTAAAAATATGTGCCTCTTTCCGAATGCCCAGCTCGTTGTGACCTGATACGGCGATTGGTCCGGTTTTAAAACCAAACAAGACAAAATGACGTTTGTGTCTTCACTTATTTTGTCTTCACGTCTCAATCTGCACGCTGGGGCCAGGAGCCTGTACCGGGAGACAAATACTTTGAACCGCATTCTGTGTGGATAACCTGCAAAAGTAACAGGTAGTTGGTCGGTGAAAAGCCAGTAACTCAGACAAGGAGGCTATCGCGGGGTCGGATGGAAATGTTGCTTACCACCGGCCATTAGGTTGACCGTTTCGAGGACCTGCAGGGATCGTATTTGGGCGACAACAACATTTCTGTCAAAGACATTGGCCTCTTCGGCGGCGTTGCTCCTAATGCACCGAACAAAATGGGGTCTGGCATGTACCAGAGTTCTCAATAAATTATCAAGTCTTGTGTGAAAATCCTGAGTGAGTGTGGACACCGGTTCATTTCCGCTCAACCTGAGAGAGACAAGTTTCACATCACAATCCATGTTATTGATGCGAACGAAATGCGAGTAAATAGATCTATTAGAAATGCACGCTTACATGTCGGTGACGTGAGAAGTTGGAGAAATTCTGAAGCTGACGCCTCTTGGAGCTTTTTCAGTCGAGAAGAGAGCTTTCAGTTCGGAACCAAACAGATGAGTGGCAAAACCAAAGGTGCAATTTTGCTTATGGAAAACTGCCACCAAATCATCCGGTATGATGTCCCTGTTCGTGTCTAAAATTGTACACAATAATTTCAATTTAATTCAATTCAACAAGAAACGAAGTAACGAGTACACTTAATAATTTGTGTTCTAGTGATGTTCACCTAAGAAATCCGATGCGTCGTAGACAACTTTTCCTGCAAAATGCTGGACGGCGAATGTCCGCGGCCCCGACTGCTTAGTTTCTGAAAGTCTTTGATTTTGTTTGTGTTGAACTCGTATTTTGGATAAGTAGGACTCGACTGTTCCTCTGACAGAACATTCTACGTCAAGCATGCTTAGCAGACCAGTTCTCTGAAATTTGAGTTTGCAACTATGAGTAGAGAAGCAATACTGCGACGGTGACAATTCAATGGCAAAGTCCACTGAGTTATGGGGGGAAAAGGAAAATATACGAAACGAGTGATCGCGTTAAATGACATATTAAATTAAAAGAAATTTAATTTGGATGTACCAGTGAGGAAATCAGATCGATGCAAGGCACATTGTCAACGTAGTCGACTTCGACGTCACACCGTATGCCCTCGTCCCTGCACGATTCGATGCTCGATTTGAAGATATGAGTATTGTAGAAATGTTGCATAGTTTCCGCGCACAGATTTATGCATAGATGTTCCAACTGACTCGGCTGAGTAAATAAAAAAGAGACAATTGACAGAAGATCGTGGTAAAAGTGGCGTAGTCTTGTGTGACACTTGAGTAGATGAAAATCCGAAATGCGTACCTTTGGATTTTCAAAACCAAACATGTCTAAAATGCCGATGAAGCCGTCGGTGGCGTGTCTGACGGCATTATTAAGGGCAACCATTGACTTTGAACTCTTTGAACCGGATGTACCCACCGTTGAGGCATGCTGACTGGCCACATCACCCTGGTTGTGAACGGACTCGTTCGAATCAGAGGAGAGAGTTCCGAGGGTGGACCCGAGGCGTTTGAGACTGTTGGCACGCCTGACGATGGTGGCAACCGTTCGACAGTACAAGGCCTTCGCCAGAGCATCACGAGTCATGTTGGACTGCAACAAAATAAGAGTAATAATACGAGTAATCCGCAGAAACAAACTGGGGCTACAAAAGAAGAAAAACTAACAATGTTGGCGTCGCAAAACGACTTGACCACTTGTCCCATTGTATTGTGAGTTCTGGAGGTCAGTCCCCGAAAAAGCGTTTGCGGGGAGACACTTAGAAGCCCGGCAACGGCGTTGAGCTCTGCGTCACCGTAGATTTCTACTTCCATGCCAGCACCGTCGACAAATGCGACATTTCCGAGGAGCAAAACAGCTGCGAGGACGCGAACAACATCGATGAAAGGAATTCCAAGAATGCCTGAAAAAAGTACGTAGGAAATACGGAGTGAGCAACGTTTAAACACACAATTTTTAATGTATTAAGGTATCGTGTTCATTATTAGATGGCAAACCTAGACAGGTTTTCCATGCCTGAAATCTGGCTGCGTCTTCCGTCACATCCTGATTTGTGTCACCCTGCTGAAGGTACCTTAAATTTTGTACTGTGTAGCCCTCTAAAGTCAGTTTAGCTGAAATTGAACAAATTCATTTGCAGTCAATACACCAGTACTTATTTAGAAGTTTTTGGTGGTGAATTTGAAATTTTGTTTCACCTCTTTCTTCTGCCGTCAAACCAGCTAGCATCTGATAGAATATGTGATAATTTTTTTCGGTGGGCGGTTGCCTGATGACCCTCGTTTGATCGAGGAAGTAACAATGTATCTTCGTCCTGTACAGGGCACCATCGGTCACTTGAACTTCAATGAACTGCCCCTGTGACCGACACGAACCGAATATTTAGTCTATTTTATGTCATATTATCTTATCCGAGTCTTTTTTTTATACTTACAATTCGGCTTGCTTCGCAACTGGAGGCGGTTTTGGCACTACCGAGAGATCGTAGAACGGTGAAAGCTGCAGCTAAATGTTTGAAGGCATCCGTTTCCGGTCCACCTCCGGCTATTTTGAACAATTGTCTGAGCAATAACATTGAAGTGTAAGTCTTTCCGGAGCCACTGCATCCTGAAATTTGGTAAAGTGTTTTGGTTTTATTTCGTCAGTGGTCCGATGCGAAATAATGGAAGGTAGGTCAGTGGATGAAAGATGAAACGCAAAATTGGTAATCTCACAAAAAGGAGGAATGAAATATATGAAACCTAAATTAATATAAGTAGGTTGAGTTACCGTCTAAAAGCAAAGCAAATGTGTTATTTAAGAATTATTTTCTTGTCATGTGTACACACCTGAAAGTATGATGGCCTGAGGATAACCAGTTTCGGATTGTTGGTTGACCGCCTCCTTGACAACATGGAGCAGTCGCTCGCTTAAAACTTTGTTTTTTGTGCTCGTTAGTGTCAAAGGATTTCCAACATCCTGATATGGATTCACAGAGAGCAATATCGAACCCACGTTCGTCTGCAAAATAAACAACAATGAAATAATCGTGTGATTTAGGAAATAGTTTCTCTTTTTCTCCTTTTCAAGTTCTTCCGAAGTGCTAAAACTTAAAAGAAATTGAATTGTATAGCATTGATTATTTACAATTTATTTACAATTTTTTTAGAATTGATTTTGAATTTATTTAATAAAAAATGTTGGATTGGACTTTTTCTCATGGACCGTAGCTCATCGCATTTATCGGGTTGGGGTATTAATGTTATTAAAATTGAGTTAAACTTCAAACTTGAGTCAAACAATGGCTTCTCACTTTCAAGCCGTTGATGAATGATTACATGGATTTTAGTTGACTTTTGTGAACGATTTTTTTCTACTGATGTTGTCAGATCTCTTTTGAGTCTAAGACTAGGTCTAGGACTGAGCCTAGGCGTTCAGGGTCACATCAGGTGGGAAACTGCCTTGAATTCAGGTGCGGGTCCTCAACGGAATCCGTTTAATTTGTTTTATCCTCGAGCACGTTACCTAGGGAAATCCATTTAATTTTCGCTCCTAATTTAACGTCCGTTTTTTCTTTCTAATGCCTAACATTTTGAACAGTTATAAAAAGTTGCGCCGTTTGACTTCCAGCGGAACAAAAAAATTTAATCCCCGCAGAGACCGTAGTGAGGCAAAATAAAACAAATGCCTAATTCCGTGTGACGCTCAAATATTTACTTTAATTAATTAATTTGATGAAATCGGTCCCGGGACCGGACTAATCCATGTCGATTGTCGTTATCCAACAGCGGCCTCGATTCTTATTCTTTTCCCACATTCACTCGTACATTTATGTGTCCACTTAAAATGCCTACAAGTAGACGTGCTAGGACACAACGCATGTTTTTAGTTCGGTCAATTACCCAAGTTTTTCGACCTGGTAGTCAAGCTGTTTAAAAAAATAATTACACAATATCGGGTGTACATACGAAATACTGTGATACGCCGAACCTGGCCTGCAGGCATTTGAGAACGGCATCTTCTGTGAGCGGTCCGGTCAGATGAATGAGGTCGTGGATATCCGTCAGAGCAATAGATCGTGGACTCATTGGATCGGATTGAACGTGAGCCTCATTTGAAGTCCTGTTGTCCCCCGGTTCTGCAATAAAAACATTTATTTCGTTAGGCCATGCCAAGCCATGCCATCCAATGGCAGGGTCTTTGTCAATGTTGTGCCACTCTGTCACTCACCTGTTATCATAGGAGTAGACAAGGGTAGAGTTTGATGAGCCTTGACGGGACCTGGAGGATGAAGGATGGACTGAGGTGACCCAGGGGCTGGGCTTTTCCCCGGGGCCCCTGGAGGACTCGCCACATGCAGGCGGTTCCTCAGGGTCACCAGCTCTGTGCTGAGGCTCTTCAACCTCTGCTGAAGGTGCACTGCTTCATTTGAAGAGGAAGCATCTAAAAAAAAACAAATTGGTTTCTCCTTTAACAAATTGCCGGATTTTAAGTTATAAACTTTGTATATTATTAATTACAGTTTACAGTTTTACCTGTCATTTACGTTTGGGTCCTGTTTTTTGAGTATTAATTATTTATTTATTCTTTAATAATAATAATAATAATAATAATATTCTCTATTGTTTAAATTATTCATTTCTACATTTAGTGTGATGCCTTTCGCTTCTTCTTTTTTCACATCTACTGATTCTCTCAACATCTTGGTTTTTTAAAGTGTATAATTCATTTATTTAAAATTTGTTTCTCATCAGACCTATCAGACGCTTTTCTCTATTCAACTTGTTTCCTACTTTCACACCAATAGTTTCTATTTCAGTCAAACAAATGTAAAACTAATTTAGGGCTATTGAGATCAGAAATACCGACCAAAAATGTTGTATTGTGATTGTGCACTTGTGATACACGTTGTACGGATATTAACTATCGGACCACTAAAATTGTAAAAATGAGTGGAATGAAGTACATAACAATCAAATAATCAAATCACATGGACCTTCATTTTGGAGAAATTTAAGAATCAACTCAGTTTGCTGTGCGATGGCCTCTGCTGCAATTGCTGCAATGTACGATTAATATAATTTGTGACAAGGTAAAAATTTAGCGTGAGTGTGTGTGTGAGAAGAGAGAGAGAGAAATAAAAGAGACTGAGAAAGAGAGAAACCTTTTCATTGTACTGGCGAAAGAAGTTTTCTTGGGGTACTCCGGTGATGTTGAAATTTATTTATTACTTTTCTTCCATTATTCATTAGCTTACAATCTGAATAGAAAAAATTTCCATTCTACAGTTAATTTTCCTGACTCCACCAAACGACTAAAAAGCTACATCAAATTTCTATTTCTATGTTGCAGTAATGTCAACTTCCTTAAAAAACACTTTAGGCAGTTCAGTTAGAATAAAATGAACTTGCTGCTGATGAGTTGCTCACATTGTTCGCTCTGGTGGATCGAATCACACTTTTCCATTCCTCTATTACAAACTTTTATATTGCTTCTATTTGTCTTAATTGAAACATAAACTATGTATGTTCTCCACCAAATCCATAATTTAAACGTAACATTTACTATATTTCATTTTGATTCGATGAGAAATTAATTGACACTAATAAATACAAAGGGTACATGCAATTTGCAAATAATTCAAATTTTTAACAGATTCTGATTTGTTTCGATCAATTAAAAATGAAATTCTCAGAGTTTCAAAAAAGATCGCAATTTTAGTTGTTTGAATCACTTATAATCAGCTTAACCTTTTAATTTAAATAATTTCAGGTTTTTACTTTGAAAACTACTAAAGGACTATGCCGGAGCGGTCTGCACACGATAATTCTTCATAATCAACGATTTAATTAAAGTGACAATGTCACGTTGACGGTTGGACAAAATATGGAAATGGAATGGTAATCGAAATAGAAAACGAGACAAAACAGTTCAGTAGGTTGAATGATTAATGTGAATTTTAATCTCTTGACTACTGGCAGGAGTGAAACCACAGTTTTGGTCTCTTTTCTCAAGGGACAGACATTAATTGTTATGTCAATCTCGAAAACCAACTGGATTTTCAGGTATCCGAAATTGACAGTTACGAAAATGAAAAGCAATTTAGAGACGCATGTTGAACGGGTCGCAAGTTTGCAAGTAAAACAGGCAGGTCACGTGGAAATGACCGAAGGAGCCCCGACATGCAATAAATTGCAATGTCAGATGCATGTCAGAGGCAAAGCCAGCTAAGGTGAAGATGAGATTTAATAATTTTCAAACCAGTCAGACGACTTAACCACAGAAATGTTAGCGTATAAAATAATAAGAGAGAATAAGCGTTTTAAAACGTCAAGACAAATTGACAAGCTAATTGTCACATGGCTAGATAAAAAAAAAGAAAAACAATGAAATTATGCATGTGGACTCATCTGAGAGAGTAAAATGTTCATATCGCATGTAGCGCATGTGAATAAACCTGCACTTCGATGTGCATCCATCGATTCAAAATATCTCTGAAAGATAAATCAGTTACAATAAAATAAGAAAATATTACACGGGAACATCTCAAGTTCAAATGTTTTAATCCAACGCACAAATGCCTGTTATTTAATTCGCTGTATAAGTTTTATAATCATTTCATAGATGACGGCTGATGTGGCCAACCGAAACGATAATTCTCTTTTAAATGGATGTTTGTTTAAATGGCCCTTTGACGAATTGGACAACAGTCAATGACACCGGACAGAGTTTAACTTTTACCCTTGTCCTGCAAGAGTGCACTCTTTCAAATTCTTCCTACTTTTACTAATCATTATTTTCCATCGATTTTCCACTTACACCGAGCTACATAATGTCAGTGCAAATATTAAAAATAAAAACCATTACAAAGGGGTTTCATCTATTGGTTCACTCTCATACTTTGCAGGTGACCTCACAGTTGTTACTTGACCGTCATTATGTATATTTGTGTGTGTTTAGGAAACATTTGTCAAGTCTTCTCTTGCCCGCAGTAGCCGACGTGATGAGTTCCCGACAAAACCGACGTATTTCCTGTTGTCCCATCATCGTTCGACTCACTTGACGCGTGTAATTTTCTTTTTCTTATGCATTACCTAAATGGTAATTCTAGCAGCCTTTAAGCAGTCAGGGAAACACGACAAACAAAGACTCTCAAAGAGATTTACTGTACTTTAGCATAATCCAAATGGGTTGAACGGGTTCATACGGACAATATATCGTGCATTGTCACAAGCCCTGACTACTACCTTGTCAATTTGGTTTGTTAAACATTTTTACGTTTTCGTAGAGACCCACGGGTTACATATTTCACATCATATTTCATTTCATTCAGTGAAAGCATTTAATTCCTTTAATAAATGTCAAGAAACAAAAAAGTCTAAACAAATTTCAATTTGAATCCAAATCGTCTATTGCGTACCATTTTAATATAAATGTCAACAAATAAAAAAAAACATTTACGACAAAGGAGATCCTACTGATGTATTGTCATTCGATTCAAATTGTCGCGTTCGAGGTGGAACAATTTGAATTTTAATTTATGGAGACAAAAGGTGATGTGCAACAAATGTTTCACTAATAAACAAATTAACAATATTCATATTATACGAATACTTATATTTCTCCGGTGTGCAGTGTACGTTGGAGAACTCACCTTGAAGCTTTTTTTCGGTTTCCCAAAACTTCTGAAGCTCCGTGAAATATTTGTCAAGAATAAACACTTTAGAGAGACCCAAAGTGGCCATTGTCACTGGGAGGACTCCTTCATGAAGTCTTTACTTGTCTATCGTCGCCAAATTCACCTGCTCCAACCAAAAATTCAATAATCCACGTCTTCATTATCACAGAACTAGAACACATTCTTTTTCTTCTTCTGCGTCGCACACTAACCACTTTTCACTTTGTCACGAGTGAACACACATCATATTTTTATTTCCAACATTCTCTTACTTGATGATACTACATTTATCCCAGTGACATCATTGGCGCTACGTTTTCGTCCTTTTAAAAAGATAAAAAAAGCAGAAATTTTCATTAGTTTAATTAAGGGAGTCCTTACCAAAACTATCGTTACGGTGCACACGAATACGTGTATTGGTAGATTTTTGTTGTTATCAACAAGTTTGTGTTACTCTAAACATTACTATTATAGCAGGAAAATCATGATCAGTAAGACAAAGTGGAGTAATATTAGGGGAATGGGAGAGTATAAGAAAAAGTAAAAAATGTCCATTGCGGGAGAGAAATTTTTGAAAGAAAGGATTAATTCTAAAGGATTAGAACAGTAACAGCATCTTGTAGCATTTAATGAAGTATTAGAGATTACAGTGAACCCACGACAAGAATTTTAATTAGAAAACAAGCGTTATAATGTCTGCTGGTAGATGATCCAAGAGTAAATATCATAGTGTTAAGTACTCA
This sequence comes from Polyplax serrata, assembly GCA_037055365.1. Taxonomy (NCBI): domain Eukaryota; kingdom Metazoa; phylum Arthropoda; class Insecta; order Psocodea; family Polyplacidae; genus Polyplax; species Polyplax serrata. The sequence goes on from JAWJWE010000007.1 coordinate 206,398, forward strand.
TTATTGAATCATACTCGTTAAAAGAATGTAATGAAAATTTAGAAATCTGTAAATGACTAACTGAAGGTACAAATAGAAATGAATAAAACAAACGACCAGTCGGACAAAGACATAGAAATAGAGAGACGGTGGTGTCCGAATGTGTGCAACGCGAACCGCTGAAAGGTCGTAGATGAGAAAACCACGCAGACGGTGCATCACCCATTTCATACTGACTGACTTCTGTAAATTTAAATTTTTCCATGAATGTTGAAAATATTGTGTCACCTGTTGCTTCCGTAGTCCATGAAAACACACCGGTCTTTAAATAAGCGTTTTAAAACGCGAAAAAAGCACCAAATCTGTTCAAATTTATTGGAATTTCAGATCAAAATAAAAAAGAAGGCAGGTTGCAGGCTCAGACGAGGACCGCCGCGTACGTTACACTGAGTGGTAAACATTTCTTCATTTCAGGTTCTGGTACCTGGCTAACTCGATCCGGGTACCTGACTACGGTCAAATCAATGACGTTTCATGTTTCACAGGTAGAAAGGAAAAATAGCGTTGAGGTTCGGGTAGTCAAGTGTCTTTTTTGTGAGAGTTCACCTCGTCTTTTGCCTGCACCTGACATTTTCTATTTCCAACACTCGTCTTCTTCCTTCAGAGTTCCACTACATTAATACATATTATTACTATCGTACACGCTGTCATGCAGGTACGAGCCTTATGTTCCTTCTGTTCGTTGTTTAGCATTTCTCGTCTCACACTGCCTCCTGCCTCCTCCAACTCCACCCTCATTTCTTACTGTTGATCCATCCCATACTCTTTTATTTTGCACCAACCTTCTCGTTCGTTCGGTCGCATGACTTTGCCTCTTCTCCTTTTTCTCCCTTGTGCTTCAACTGGATTTTTATCATTAATCACAAGAATTATTACATTTATTATCTGGCTAAATTTATGTATGACATTCATTTTTAATTTTCCGTTTAAAAAAAAAGAGGTAAAATTATATTCAGTTACCAACTGGTAACGGTTCAGGTACTCCAATTAAGAAACTTTCTTTTATTTCTTGTCTTTTGCTCTTCTAGTTAGGTACATTGAAGGTCATTGTGGTGGTTTTAGTTGTGCCGCCGACCACACAGGCCATCAACAGACGTAGTCCATTGCATTTTGTATGCAGTTTCATGTAAATCTCTGTGATTTTGGTTCTGTCATTTTTTCAATCACGAGTTAGCCTACTACATGAATGAATGATCGACAGTAACGACTAAGAAGATATAAGTTGTTTTCCTCGTGGAGACAATTTCTTAAATTATTAATTATTTAAGTAAAGTAGAAATTCATTGGATGCTGTCTACTGTCTGTCTGTTAAAAAACTTTAAATTAACTTGGTGGTTTTTATTTTATTTAATAAAAACTGAAACTTATTAAGAAGTAGTTAAATTACGTAGAAAGTAGTTAGGTAGAGTTGCTGGTGCAGCACCAGGTGGACCAGATAAAACAACTCCGCCGGTGGCGTGCCATGCCGAAGAAAACAATAAAAACCCTTAAAAAAAGTAGGTTTTTGATCAGAGGTTATTTAATTCTCAGGTTGTGTGGCACCTTCCCCCATACCTGAGTGGTCATAGACACCGGCTTGGTTGGGCAAAACCGGTCCTTCCGAGAATTCCAAGACTCGAACAAGTTGCAAAGGTTCGTCCTCTGGTCTTTTCCTAAGGTGTCCCTGGCTATCCTTAGTATTATTGCACGATTATTGCGTTCATATGTTGCTGACTTTTTGCCGAAAATCGTATACCTAGTTACAGATAATTACTAAAAGTAATATGACTTGCATCATTGTCAGTAGCCATAAGAAAAGTCAAGGTGACCGCCTTGTGAATTGTTTTCGGAGGAGCATGTAAGCAAGTCAGGTGGTAGAAGAAGAAGAAGAAGACGACGACGGACAACACGAAGTAAAGTATGGTCGTAGTGTGATATTGTTGGACTGCTGAAAATTGTTTAGACATGTGCGGTCAGTCCTCAGGTGAGAGAGTACTCAAACTCAGGTAACTAGGTCGCATTAGACAATTCTTTTATTCTTGTTGTCCACCGGGACACAACCCTCACGTCGACCGCGACACTTTCAAGTGATTCAGACACAACTAAGTAATAAAAAATTGTACAGCAATTGGTTGGCAGTGGCTAAATTAAACGCGTAAGGCTTCGCTTTTTCAAGTGCACGTCCACTAAATGTGGCAAGTCACTTGCCTTCTTGTCGGTTCGTTCTCTTCCACCTTCCTGAAAGTAATTTTTAACATGCCTCGGTACGATGTAATCGGTCAGCCCTGGCTCCCGATTTTTCTCTATGTCATTCTTTTCATCTCATTTTTGCCTGCGTTCACTGCTTTTAGTCCCAACGCGTACTACAATATTTATCTTCTACTGTCTTCTCTGGTCAACTAATTGCCGTCATTAATTATTTCTTATTTTCTTTTTCATCTGCGGTTGACACCAAGTGACATCTTGTGAAGACAATATCTGCCAGGACGCGTGTTGCGTTTTTCTTTTTCCGGCGATGGCAAACGTTCACCGTCGTTTCCTTTAAAATTTCCTTTTTTTTTAATTTTACAATTTGCCCGTGGAACTCTAAAACGGTTTTCCATTTTCATTGACTTTGTACTTCCCAACCTAATTACCACGGCATTAAATTATAAAGAGGTTGTAAATCAACAATTACGTAATTACTTCAATGAATGAAAAAAATACCAAAAACCTACATTTGATTTATTTATAATAACAAACAGTTTTGTCGTCGTATCAGTATAATTTTGAAATGTGAATGAGTTTAAAAATTTGACAATAAGACTGATGATCAGAAATTAGGAAAGGATGAAAGATAGTAAAGTTCCAGAACGGCAGTTCTATTTACTCATTATAATAATAGATAAAATTTAAAAATACATAAGTAATTAAAAGTAGATGAAAATGAGTGAAATTATTTTTGTAAATCCTTAAAGATCGGATAAACGATGGGATCAAACCTGAAAATGCCCTCTCTGGAATTTTTGGTAGAAATACAAAACCTGACAAGACAAAGGGGTCTGGTCAACGCACTTCACTTCACGTCAAAACGACAAACCTTTGCCCTCCAGAACTTCTTTTTGTGGAACATTTGGGCTTTCGTACGGTTCGACAGGTTTCCTAAAAAACTTTTTAGGTTATTTGTCGTAACCTCTTGCAGGTAACTGTCGTTCGGGTTTGCCTTCGCTCCTCTTGCCACTTTCGTTATGGGACCGTTCTATTTATGTAATGTGCCTTTACAACTTTATTAATTTTTCTCACTGCTTTCTGGATGATGCCTTTGGATTGTTGTCGCCCTACACTTCTCCTACAATACTTAAAAACCCACTCATTGTCAGGTTGAATTTTGGACTTGCAATTTTGTTCCATAATAAAATGTCTCGAGAAGCGAGAAGCAACAGGAAAAGCTTTCTTGGTAAAAACACATTTACGAGTCCGCAATAGATAGGAGTAGAGAGAAATTGCTGTTAGGATTCCTAATTGACGGGAAAAAAGCAACTGTTTGATATTTCGAGTCAATAAATTCATTAGCAAATTTTGTGTCAGGTGGCATTGGGATGATCACCAAAGGAAGCCAAATCAAAAGCAATCGGTCACCATCCACTGGACATTCACATTTGCCATGCTCACTTTACTCCGTTCATGTCAACAACCAACATTTCTATTCTACTAGACGTTAGGGGGATAATTTATTTTTGTATCCACGAATGCCTCTGTAGTATAATATTAGGTAAAACAATATTGAAAACAAGGGAGAATTTTTGGTCGTTTTCAATCGGTTTAGACGTCGATGTTTCGCAGGGAGTGCAGTTTTAGAATTTGTCCAAACTAATATGTTTAGGAAAGGCGAACCTGTTTTTAAATTCTTTAATAGAAAATAAATAAATGAGGAAAACAAGTGACGCTTACGGTCTTCCTTTCCCAGTTTCGTTCAAGACTTGACTCAACTTGAACAACAGTGACCGACAACACCTGGTGATGCCCTCTTTTTGAGGATGATCTTCTCGAAGCGGTCAATCGCTGCAACGATTATTTCGGCATCCGAAATCACTGAGGTAGAAAAAAAATTTCGACAATCTGTTTGACCAGTCCTACTTGGAACCCAAAGTGAACACTTCATAGTCTACTACGGTGAACGAGTAGTCGCTCATTAGAACACTTGTGGAGGCATTTTCGCCGTCGTAGGAGTGAGGAAGGTTCGAGTAACTATCTTTGTTCATATCGCAGTTGTTACTAATTAACAAATCGGCCCCAGCACCAAAAATCGGACCACAGCTGAAACAGAAAAAAATTGAATTCCTAGTAATAAAATACCCTCTGTACCCTCACACAATTCAAAAAATGTGCACCATGGTTTTTTACAGACATCTCCCCTACACCCTTTAGTTATCGATCGCAAGTACATACAGTAGCATACACGAATGCTCATTTCTTTCAGTAACAAAAAGAGTTTTACTTCAAAGCGATTCCCAATTTCTGGGTATCTCTTTTTTTTCAAAATAACTTGTGTGCTACCTAAGAAGCGACTCGACAACCCAGCAATATTTGAATTCCGATTACTCACTCTTTGTGGTAACATATAGCGAAAGGCTTCTTGATTATATTGAATTTCATTGGTGGGTAGTTCATACTGTTTACAAGGCTAAAAAGAAACGCTTTGTCAGACGGTATGTAATGACCCTTCGAACTTGTTTTGTTCCATGCGACGTCGGTGAAACCCCCGCATATATCTCCACGAGTACCCTGTGTGAAAGAAAATGTAAACTATCAAATCGAACTATTGGTGGCTCATTGCTCGAGCAGAGTAGTCTAACACTACACTGACGAACCGTACGAAGACAAGTACAAACCAGAGCTATAACAAACAGTGGGGCAATTCCATCACAATGACGATGGAAAGCTTCGGCTGAGAATCCGTGAGTGGAAGCCCTGTAGTGCAGTCGCCATGATTGTTTTGGCACCCCGTACCATGAATTCAGTACTCTTTGAAAGCTAATTTTGTCCTGAACCAAAATCTGTGAGCCGGCAAAGAAGCTCAGGGATACCCTGGGCTGGAGTTTTTTGTCTTCACTCCTTTCTCTAAACTTATTTGGTAATGCCGCATATCTGTACCTCTCTAGAGACAGTTCAATTGGCACTGCTCCTGTTGGTTCCACCTCTTCGGCGAACACCTGACTGTCTGTCAGAGTACAATATAATACTATCCATTAATAAAATGCCTTGGATTTGAATTCAGGTTAAGACCGTTTTTGTACCTATCAGAAGCAGTCTGACGTGATTTATGACGCCGCTAAGGTGCTGTCCGACCCGAACTCTCTCCTCTTCCGTCCAGTGAGCCGTAGGTTGCGTCACTCCGGCTTGATATTTGGCCCAATTAAGAACTGCCCTCCACACGTCTTCCTCCTCCAAAGCGAACGAATCGGAAGAAATAAGTTTTATCAATGCGTCCTTCGGAAGGGTGAGGAAAGAATTCGTCTGAACGCATTCGTTGGCGTTTTCCCCAACGTAAGCAATGCAACGGTCAACAAAGGATTTTGTATATTTCCCACCTACAAAACAGGTGGAAATATAAAGTGAACAACCTGAAATTACTCTGAATATTAATTCAGTTAATAATTTAATTAATGAATATTAATTCCAAGGGTCACACTGCTAACAAAACACAAATGTTTAGTAACATTTTATTTGGGTTGTACAAATGAAAACAAACATTTACACAATACAAGTGGATGCAGAATGGTTAAATTAAAATACAATTAAAAAATTTAAAAAATTGTATTTCACATCATTAAAATTAAATGAAATTAATCTAATTTTAGACTTAAATCTAAATTGTACATTTAGGATAAACTTCACTTCACACTTCTTTGTATGAATTTTTTATTCAGCTTAACATCCAACTGGCTCTCTTGCCATTCTGACAACTGCAAAACTGTCTATTCTCCTTTTTCGTATTTGAGAAATGAAAAAAATTTTGCTGCAACTGCAACTCCTCTGTAGATAATTAATACATATTTCTTATGTAAATTTCTACCCTGAACAGGTTGCACTGTCCAGACTTTGAATTAATGTAATGTTGTCTCCCTTCATCATAATTCTTCCCAATTCTTTCCTGTTTTTTGTCTTTAAATTGTACTCCTCTGCATCATCCAACACCAAGTTCATATACTCATCAAATCCAACTATGTGTCCTTCTATTCTGGTGGTGACATTTTCATACACCCAAACCTAAAATAGAAAATGAATTACCCATAAAGGAAACAGGTGGAATGACGAATGGTTTTATGTATGTCTACAAGTAATTTCATAACTTTATGCATATTCATTTACTGAAAGTACTTACGAAAAGCAATGTATCTCAGAATTTAAATAAAGCATGAAAATTATAACTAAATTCGCACCGTAACCATCAAATTTTGTAGCACAGCATGGCATTGGTTAACCTAAGCATGTCGCTTGGTTTTATCTTAACCAACAAATTAAACAAACTAACTAAGTCACCGAAGCGATTCGTTCGGCACATAATTAATTGAACGAATGTGAACAGTTAAAGGAAAGGTATAAAACAAACGGGTTTCACACATAGCGGGTGTGACTCAACGTAATGATCACAATCAAGTTGGAAAAGGCTAAGTGAACTTACCTGGACTCGCGATCTGTTTTGTAGATATCTGAATATGAGGTTTATAGGTTGCACCATGACCTTTTGAACCTTCACTGCACCTTTATATGCCATGGTTGCTGATTGCTTCGTTACACGTTTACACAACAAACAAAAAAATGGATTTCGCTGAGAAATTAACCGGTCTCAGGGAGAAACGCAAGAAAAACGCGAGTCGGACGCAAACGAAGATGGCGGATGTCTGGTGACCGCGAAATTCAAATTTAAAAATTTTCATCCTTCCGGTGCCTGGGTGTATTCATTCAGGATGGACCTTCTCTTCATTTTTGACTGCTTGAGATTAACTTCATAGTAATAAATCTTACGTAGGAACAATTGCAATTTCAAATACAAAATTTCAAATAAATACGGTGGAAGAAATAAATAATAAAGAGCGCACGAAGTACGCTTTATTCATTTTCTGTTCAAATTTGGTTTTCACCAAGTCAACACTGGCCACAGACACCGGGTCATTGCGAGGAGAAGATGTGATCTTACAGGTAGATTCATTCTTTTGGTTGGAGTGACAGTTAGTCTTATACTCACAATTGGTTGTACTTACCGGCCGTTCTTTCTTGGATGTCCATGGCAGCAGCCAAAAAAGTGCAAGCGTTTAATGGGGACAATGTAGAAGTAACGTAGTCCTCACACGTTGTCCTGAGTTCTTCCACGCCAAGATCCTGTGCGAGACTTAGCATTTCAAAAACAGCACTGTCCTGAAGCATGATTTTCCCAGTGTACACGTAGTGAATAAACTTCTTGAACGTGTCACCTTGAACGTGGGGAAGCCTGATGGGAGCAGGACCACCAGGTGTTGAAGGAGGGGCAACGGTACATCCGGGTATCGGTATTCGACAGACTTCTCCTCTCTTGGCGTTTTGAAAACTTTTACATCTGAAAGAAAAAAAGCGTTTCACTTCAGAGCCAAAGTGACTAATTTCATTTAGCTGCACAAGTGCTATTTGGAGTGACACTCAACAGTCGTCATTGACTCAACACGTCAATCTTTCCAGTAATGAAGACGACTCCGAAATTCCCGATCACTTCAATTATGGTCCAATTCAAACACTTATATTTCTCATTTTGCACGTATTTCCAATTTTGATTATACAAAATTGTAAACTAATTGTAATTAATACAATAAGTAACCATAATAATTAATTTAGTGGAAATCAATTTTAGCAATATAAATATCCTTTCTCTTTTCGCTTCTCTAATTTCACAAATTTTTCTTCGTGAAACGACCACGCGACATTTCAAAGATCCCAAAGACATTTCATATAAATAGAAGGGTGAATCGCTAAAAGTTTTTACTTTATTTTGGTTTATTTGTGTGCCAGAGAGAGGGAGAGAATATCTATGTAAACATTCAGCCATTTTCCAGTGCGACGAAAAGTAATTGAATTCTTATATGACCAAACAAATTAAAAGTCGAGATCACAAAAATACTGAGAAGTAAAATGAAATTGAAAATCCAACAAGAAGCGCAGCAGTTAAGTCTTTTCTGGGCTATTTTCCCTCTTCAAAACTCGTGGAATCATTGTAAGTGCCTTATTATTACTTTGATTTGAAAAGTTGCACATATTCTATATTAAATGTTTATAGAAAATTCCCTTTGCTTTGACCAACACAGACAAGTTCCCATGCCAAACTCGTTCTGAGTTTCACGTAGAATTATCCTCTTCTTGTGTACACCACCCCGTGTCGTATCTTTTCTCCTGTCCGTTTTTAAGAATTGCAAAAGAGACTTATATTGTGACTATTTTGCATGTAAGATATGCAATGTCCACTTACGACTTAGGAAGAATGCCAACTGCACACAACATGAAAGCAGCCCTCTTTCGATGTTTAATAAGTTGATGGGTTGCCAAGCAACCCTGGGGCTCTTCTACCCCATCAAGCAGGTAAACTTTTCTTTGCTTAACCTCCCCATGCATCTTGAAATTTTCTTCTCATTTTAGAATGCCATTTTAAGAAATGAACCAACAAATGCCATTTCAATTCGGTCAAGAAAGAATTTTAATAAAGAATCATTTTAATAAAACATTCATTTACCACTAGTACTACTACTACAAAGAAAAGTTGTTGAAAAGGAAATTCATGTCTAAATACAAAGAACGACTGAGTATTACGTAATTATAAAGACAATATTGAAAGCGAGAAAATTTAATTAAATGAAGATTAATTATAAAGTTGAAAACAAAATTCAGGTGTAAATAAGTAGAATTATGTAAGTTAGTGTAAAGTATTTATGTAACAACAGTGGGTTATCCAACTCTGTTAAATTTATTGCCTCCAATGTTGAATTTTGAATGTGCACTGAATGTATATATTTGTGGCTGAAGTGTAACAATGAAAAAGTTCTACTTTTTGTCTGTTTGGCAAGTCACAAGTATAATTTCTTCATAATCTTTCAAATCTTCAAAATCTAAATGTTTGGTCGTCGGTCAAAAGGATTACAAGTAAATGCGTGTGTTATTATGGTGAAAAAGGTGGTGATCTAGACAAATTTCAGTAATGTCATGTGTATAATGTAATTCCTTTTGAAATTATTTTTATTGACTTGTAGGTATTTTCCTCTTAAAAGGAATCACGTTTTGATCAATGTATTTTGACAATTCTTGGTTTCTATTCTGTCTCCTTAATTTAGGAGATGATTCGTCGTGCGAAGTTGCTTTGCTTTCCCTTTTTATCCTGACTTTTGTTACACGAAAAATGCGACAGCATTATGCGAAATTTCAACATATGATATTTTTTCAGAAGAAAGATGACAAACCAAATGAAGGAATTTGTGTAAACAGAAAATTATCATTCTTAGTTTAAAAATAAGAAAAAGATTGTTTGTTTACATCCCCTTGAATTCCTACATGTCTATTCGGTTCTTGTATGTCAATTTCAAATTCTCTCGTTCCTTTTAAAAACCCATGGAAATGCCCACATTATTTTGGCATGTAACATAAAATGTAATTTCCTAACTTTATGTCAAAATCAGATTTCTCTTTAATCGGAAATCAGAAAGAAAAGTTGACAGTTAGCGTATTTGCCCACCCACAGAGTTTCACCTCATTGAGGAAAATCTCAACGAAGGGCTCCTTTCACATCAGAGAAATCCAATGCATTCGAAAAATATAAAATTCAATTTATATACTTTTGCATAATTTTTATTGTAAAGTAAACATGAAAGGGTCATTGGGACGTCGAGAATTAATGAAAATAATTCATAAAATTATAGATGAATAAGTTATTAGAAATATGTAAAAACTATGTAGCTACGTAGACATTTTTCACAACGTGTTATTTCTAAGTAATTTTAAGACAGGTAAAACGAAAAAAGGTCAGACAATGAAAGTAATTATTCAGATTATTATTAAATAAAAATATAATTATAAATTTTTAGTACTACAATTAGAAATAACTGCGTAAAGAAAAAATATTTAACATTTATCCTGTGGGTGGTCAATTGATTTCCCGGAGCTCTGGGTGAAGATGCATCTGCGTTCTTCATAATGACCGGGTTCCAAAATGGAATTAAAAACGAATTTCTGTAAATGCTGAGGGGTTGAAAAATTATGCACCCCAGATGGATCGATGGTGGAAAGCTAAGCATGAAAACTAAAGGGAGTTTTAAGATGGTTAGAGAGAAGAACGGGATTCACTCTGTTTGTGTGAAAATCAAAATTAATCATTGAGAAAATTGACAAATTCAGAATTTTGAAATTTCCCGAATTGAATTCACCTATTGGGAAATAAAAATAACTTCCGGGGAATGAAGCTGGAAAATCATTTTGAGAATGGCCTCGAAGCCAGCAAAAATATTGTCGTTTAGTGCCGGAATTGAATTCCTTTAGGGTGGAATGATGTACCAGTGAAAGGTTCACAAAGTGACAAGAGACAGGGAGATAAATACAAAAAGCATTAAAAGAAATTTTAGATGGTCGATTTGTTTTTTGCTCCAAGAGAAACTCCACAATTATAGCGATTACTCAGTTACATTACAAAAAGAAAAATTGTGATAGGAATTTTTGGGAAGAGAAAATACTAAAATAAGACCGACACAGTATTTCGTTGGAAAACCTGAGAAATTCAAAACATGAAAGGGCAATGACAACTGACAAAACGCAATGTTTTACTTCTACTTCTTAGGGCAGAGAAGGTAAATGGTAAATTGAAAAGATAAAATATTTAATAAAAAAGTTAAAATGTCAAAGAAGAAAAGAGTAGAATAGGTAAACCGACAACAGCGACTGCTGAAACAAAATGAAAGGAAGTGAAAAGAGCGATGGTCCGAAGGTGAATATGTTAAGAGAAGGCAAAAACGAATAAAAAGAAATATGTGTGAAGCTTTCCGAAGAGAGGTGAACGGTGAAACCTTCTCCTTGTCAGAATGAATATTGTCTCTCGTCGATGAAGATACTCTATTTTGATATAATCAAGAGTAAACATTGATAAAAAGGTTTTGTTATCGGTCTCCGGTGAAGAAGTGATTCAGATTCGGAATCAGACATCTACCGAGGTGATGTTTCGGAAAAAGGAAAAACTGAGAACGGTAAAAATTACAAAAGATGAGTGTGGCAAAACAAGAGGAACGACAAACTCTGTCAAGGGTGCAAAAGAGAAGTGGAATGCGTAGCATTGGCTCGGATTGGACAGAATATATAACCTCATCTCGAGTGTATTACTCCAACACGGTTGCCAAAGAAAAAACGTGGAAGCTCCCGAGCAGAGACGGTGCAACTTTAAATATTCAAGAGGGTTCAGCAGTAGAGAACAATCGGTCAAGAAACCAGAACTACGACAATATCGGCAGGCTCCTGCGAACAGGAGTACTAAAAATAAAACAAGAAACTGCCTCTTGTAAATGGGTGAAATCGACCATCTTCTTCACCGAACTCCACGTTCTTGTGACGTGGTTGTTCCTCGGGGTCTTGGTAAACTAAAGGAAAAAGTTCAAAACCAATGAGAATCTTCTTCCTCCATTCTCGAGTGTCGAAGGAAGGACGCATAAAAACCGAGTGAACAGGGGCACGGGCAGAGGCACACATTTAGTTCAAGTCGAAGGAGACGACGACGTCGTTAACAGGAGGTAGCAGGACATCGCCTTCCTAAAAAGCAACTTCGATGTTCGAACGGGAAATCGAAGTCATCTACCCTTTTGGATTTCACCAAGGCCAGCACAATTGTCAAGAGAGCAAGGTTCAGGTGCGTAAGTGATTACTTTGGGGCAGGGGCTGGTGCCCAACACCGCGGGGTCGATTAGAAAATTCGATTTCAAAGATGGAAAGTTTTGCTACGTAAGCAGCATAGGAAGAAATGGTTTTCCAACGAGGGTCGTTCATCTGTCTACGAAGAAGAAACGGGGAGGTGCGCTTGGCTCCTGCCTTCAACACACTTGGACACCAACTTACAAAGTCCGCAAGATAGGACCGGTCGAATATCACGACGAGTTCAGAATGAACTCTATCTAATGTAATCAAATATAAAAATTTATCCTTTTATCTGTCTGACACACCCGATTATTCTTTACACCGTTTTAGCATCGAAAAACCAAGGAAAACCCTGACGACTAATTGTCTCAATTTTTCGTTGTGTTTTTCACGGTGAGTTTCTTCATTAGCCGAATAATGAATTGAAGTCTCTGAGCGACTGACCGACGGCAAGTCGGCTGGCCCCCTGCTTGAGAAGAATGGAAAAGGTTCGGGTTCATCTTTCTCACCTTCCTCTGAATGTCCTCTCTGGGCCCCTGTCAAACCCTACGCCTCGATTTAAAGCAGAATTGAATTCGCCAATTTAGAAGGTGATCACGGGAACTTTCACACAAAAAGATTTTAAAGAGATGGAGTAAATTCCACCTTTGTTTTTGTTGCAGAAGTCCAAAATGTTTAATCTTGCACGAGAACAGCAGGTACAGCAGATGTGGCAGCAGATAGCAACCGATAGAAAGAAGAATGTTTCCCCGAGAAAATGGAATGCCAAATATTAAAAACAAAAACAAAAAAAAACCATAAGTAATCAACTTTAAGGAAGATCAACTATTTTTCATTTGCTCTTTGACCTCTTCTAATTCAATTTTGTGGCAAATTAAATTTAAAAATGTGTAATGTAACAGCAGGAATTGTTCACTGAACATTAAATAAAAAGTTAATAAACTGAATTCATGAGAAACAGTTAAAAGTCGTTTGTAATTGAATTTAAATTCAATCAGTCAGTTTTTCAATATTGAGATTCGGGCAAGGCAAAACTGAATATCCCAGGTGAATAGAGTCAAGCATCACGGATAAGCGAAAAACAACCCTTAATTCAAGAAAGATTAATTGGAAATTGGAAAGAGAAAAAAGGGTCGCGTTAATTAATCTTTGGTTTCGAAATAAAGTTCGTCCATCTTCTCATTCTCCTGGAAGTCTAACCATTTGTCTTGTCTTTCAAACGACACAACGAAAATAAATTTAAAGATGCCACTCAAATGACCAAAGTAAAGAGAATTGAAATTTTTCTTTAGTTGTTTGCCATTTAAGTTCATTATTTGATGTGTACCCATGGGTGACAACAATATAAGCCTTACTGTCATTGTTTAGCTTTATGGTCAAATATCAGTACTTAATAATAATATCAAAACATTTAGTGACTAAAAGTTTGTCTGTCACGAACCAAACATTTATGTTAAAATGTTCAAAGAGTAAGAAAAAGTGAATCAAACCAGAGAAGAGCCAAAGAAACGTGAAAAGAAGAAGAAGAATGGAATTGTCAAACAGGGAGCAAACCTCTGGCTTTCAGTGGAGGAAGGCAAAAGGCAAGAGGAAAGCGGTGGTTTTTCCAAACTGAGCTGAGTCATTCGCTCTCTCTCTCTCTCTCTCTCTCTCTCTCTCTTTCACGCACATATAAACACTTTGAAATTTCTTCTGGTCGTGGACTGCTACCAATCATGTCTGATTGAATCAATAAATTTTGTAATGTTTAGTCGATATTAACCTAAGAGAGTGAGACTTTTATTTTCTAAAACTTAAAAAGATGTTTCATCTCGTACACCATCATTATAAATTGTAGAGACGTGGAAAGAGGACAATCATTACAAATGCATTGTATAAAAAAACTTTCCCTGTTTTTTACCTTGCCATAAGCATTATTCTGTGGGCGTACACTGGGACTTCTTCTCGTCCAAGAAGAAAGACAATGTCAGCTGACTCGTGGTCTTCTGCTAGCCGCTGAAGGTCCTCCAACAGTTGAGAAACTCCGGTCAAGTTTTTGTCGGGAAACAACGAAGTCGCCACGCGAGTTCCCATTTCATTTAAAATAAATTAAGCGGAATATAATGAATTGCTAATTACATTCAACCTGATATCAATCTAAAAAATAAAGAAATAACAGTTAACAAACAAAAACAAATTACAATTGCTCACTGCAGATTATTATTCCTTAAATTCGGGCATTTTATCATGTTCCATTCTTTATAATCATTCCTAGCACGGCAGTACAACAGCAATAACTGGTGTCAACATCACCTCTCCTTATGGAAGGAACCACTCAATGCTACCCTTTGGTGTCACCCGAGCCTCCACCTTCACACCGACGAACACCTTTTGTAAAGCGAACCAGAGTAATGAATTGTATTCGTTATTCTCGAATGCTTCGTGGACAATGTTTGGAAACATGAAGTCTATTTCGAATTGAGAGTACCAAACAATTTGGTTGAATTTTGTGTTTAGAATCAATAGAGAAAACGTTAAAATTTACACCGACCAGACCAGCGGATCCAGAAGAATTTGTAAAACAAATGTGTCACGGTCAAATTTGAGGTCAAATTCAACAGAAGTGCTCTGTCTTTAAAAAAAAACTTATCACCCATTTAACCCTGTTAAATTTGAATTCAATGTAAAAAATAATGTTTACAAAATGAACTTACCCTCTTGTGTTTCTTTTAAAATCCAAAGTTTAACCGCCTCAGTCACTTAAGAGAAACCAGTTAAATAAACAAAACTTTGATTTTTTAAAAATTAAAATTTCAGATATACAAATAATTATTGACCTGGTACGATTTATTCATAAAATTTTGTACCGAGATTTTGAAGCGAACAGAGTGAACAGTAAAGCAGAAGATGAAAAGGAAACGCGCGGGGGCCGCCACCCAAAAAAACCTTAAGGTGATGGAAGGAAGTGCAGAGGTACCGTCCAAACAGGTACTTTTTACAAGTCTCAATAAAAACAGGTAGACCTTGAGATGTGAGGAGTTTCAGACGTACCTGAAGAAGTCGATTTTGTTGGGGTTGACCCTTCAAGATGGCGTTTCGATAGCTGGTAGCCCATGTCTTTTTTAAACAAATGCAATTACATAAACCAAGCAACTGGAATGATCCCGAGAGATTTCTTTCTATCAAATTAGAATTCATTTAGGAACAAACAATTTCTTACTACCCCACAATTCTACGGCAATGAATGATTAAGATAAAATTTTAAATTCGTCGAATAATTATTTCATGAAGAGTCAAAAAAAAGGAGAAAAAATGAATTTCTTAAATGGAAACTCATTGGTGAAAGAAAGAAGAGACTTGTTATTCTCTCGAAAGGATTTAAAATTATTTTGACAACCCTTTTTCTAGATAAAGCATGAAAACTCGTCTGAGCGTACACGTTGAACATATTTCTTTTACTGAAGTTTCAAATTAGCTACTACATACATAGAAGTTGTAGAAATCGCAAAAAACCTTGATTCCTTGAAAAATTTTGCATGACTAAAACACATGATGGGAACATTCATAAAAAGAAAATATGAAAAGAAAGAAAAACCGAAGTTCTCAACTGGTAAAAAGTTGAATACGGAATAAAATGAAAACAACAGTGAAGGTGGACACTGATTTTATGCAGGAGTAGCGTAAAACAGTGAAAGAAATACACAAACAGCAGAAGACGTGAAAAGTGATAATGAAAAGCATAGAGAATTCGGTGCCAGATGCCAGATGCAAGAGTAATTTTTCAATGTCAATCTACCACTTGCGGGTAGAAGTAAATAAGAATTTAACATAGAAACATCGGGTAATTTGCAGGAATCAAAAAATATTATTTTCCTATGTGGCAAAAAAATTTAAAACACGTTGTGTTCACGTCGCACATCACAATTATATTCTTCTCCGAATAATTTTTGTAGTTTAGTTTTCTAAACTCTTAATGGTGATTAAAGAGGACCAATGTTGTAACGGTTACAGTAAAAAATAGACTCACTCAGACTCAGAGTTTCCCACGCAGAATTTTCTACATAGTGATCCCCTTAGCTAGGGGATGACTCCCTTAGAGTGTTGGTATTGATCTAAGGAACCCTTCACACTTCCACTGAAAAGGATGATTTCTGAAAATACCAGTATAAATGATAAAATTTCTGCACTTATCGTCAGGTTAGCATTTTTGGTCAACAGGTGTAATCAATCATTTAAACTAAAGATTTAAGTGTGTCATCTAAGAGAAGAGGACAACAAAAATATAAATAAACATCAACCTACGACCAACCCAGGGGGCAATACAAATGTGGGCAAATGTAATTTTGTTGTGAAAGTCAATAACTTGTTAGTTCGTCTAGAAAGTCAAAACGCACAAGTGGAACCTCAACGAGACGAAGGACCTCGATGGCTCTGTTAATTGTTCGAGCTCTAGTGCTTGACATGAAACCCTTCATATTGTTCTTTTTTTCAAATTTCATTGTATCAATTTAAATCGTTTTCTACGCAATTCCAATTATATTGCCGAATATATTATAGGGAACTGCAAAATGAAACAAAAACGTATTGTCGGTAACAACTTGTGAATTGTTTACATCACAAACTCCAACTGATTTGAGTCATCTTTTCCTATTCGTAGGTAACTGATGACATCTTCGGAGGTCACAGAATTTAATGTGAAGGAAATAAAAATGGCTGTACACCAGGTAACAATGACAAAAGAGTTTCCACTTTCGTAGTGTGAAAGACCCTCTAGAACAGGCAGAATTTTCTTTCTTTTTCGACGGGCATGCGCCGCCGGGTAGGGGGAGGAGAGAGGGAGGAGGAAATGCGCGCAATCGATTGAAGGGGAGGACAAGAGCAGTGCACAAGGGTGCAGGAGGACAGCAGGGAGGACGGCAGGGAGGACAGCAGGGAGGACAGCAGGGAGGACAGCAGGGAGAACAGCAGGGAGAACAGCAGCCATAGTAGCGTCACGTCTTTAAAACGGACGAGACGCCTGCAACCTTCCGACAGCCCTCGGAGTGTGCCTTCAACCATTTTGTCCTTTTCTGCTCGGGAGTGCTCGTGTTTTTCAGTTTTCAAGTCTTTGTGTGTGAGTGTGTGGTATGTGGCACGGAGAGAGAGAGAAAAGAAGAGATATACAGTCTCCTTTTATTGGGTTTGTTCCCAACTGCAGAAATTGTTACAAAAGGAATGCAATAGATGCTTTTAAATCGAATGGACAGTTGGAAAGGTAAGTGTCATTGTAAACCAATGGTATACATTTATAAGTGGCTGTAAGGCTTCTCATTGTTGATGAACAACCAACCATTATACAGTGTGTTTGATAGTGTTGAATGTTAATTTTAGTACTTTTCCACATGGAACAAGATCAAGAACAAAAACAAGACCAAATATCGCATGGTTCTTTAAACAAGAATTTAATGTATTTTAATTTAACATTAATTATAAACATTTCCTAATATGATGTATTTGGGCTTGGGTTCGAATTGTTGGCACGCAATGTCACTCAAACAATATAAAAACACATATTCTAGCACATATGTATTCACATCCCAACCGTAGAAGCAATAAGAAAATGTTTGCCAAAAAAAGAAATAATTAAATGTGTTATGCCGAGATTTTGAAAAATATGAGAAAGAAATTAATTACGAATGAAATAACTAAATTTTACAAAAGTAATGTTGTAGGTCAAAGAGAAATTTAAAAGGTTTACCTTGTTAAACTGATTTTATCGTATAAAAAATATTGCATATTAAACATTTGTTAAGAAGCAACCACATTAGATAGATGCCGGGTGTAATAAATAGTGTTTCTCTTTTGTCGCATTCACATACTCTTCTTCGACAGCCATTTTTATTATAATAATATTATGTATGATCACTTCTGTTACACCAACTAGCTGACCTCAATTATTTATGCTCGGTCAGTCAGTCATTCATTGAATCTTTTTAATTTCCCGAGAACACGTGTCATTCAATTCGTAAATTCATTCATTTTGACAGATAGTAGCTTTCTCTAAAAAGCTTCCTTACTCATCTCATAAATGTTAGTTTTAACTTGAAATTCAATAGCTTAACTAAAATTACTGAAATTTTAGGTAAATGAGAGCTGTCACTTCTACCCATTTCTGCCGTTTCCTTGAGGGTTATTTTTAACCAGTAGAATTAACATGGCCATTACTCAATTCAATTGTTAAACGGTGCTTTATTGATTTTTCTTCATTTATGGCAAAATGAAGATTCAAGTCATACTTTCTAGTGTGACAACTAATCTATTTTCACCTTTTATCTCCAAAGTTGCTTCTATCATAAAGTATTTTTATTTATCATTTTGGTTCAATTTATATCTTGCAACCAGAATAACAATCACCATATGGATAATTACCAATATTGCTAATGTCCACTCTACAGGCATTCAGCATCGGCTGTCAAATATTCCCAAATCGATCGAATTTCACATTCTTCGTTTCCCCCTTTTTCTTTCCACATTAAACGGACTCACAAGTTTTCCCGTGTGATACATCCCTGATAGAACCTTTTTCAGATCGACCACTGATTATGTGACTTTCTTATTCGTGAATGTTTTTTACACACACTACAGATTTCATACGGGCATTGTATTGTAATTCAATTATTATTCCTGAAACAGAACCGAGAGAAATAACGCACTGCCACCACATACCAAAAATATTTTATTAAAATTCCGATGCAAATGATTTATACATGTAAATGTATAGGTAGACAGACGAGAGAATTCCACCATAGAGGAAAACATACTTTCTGTAACTGTAACTGTAAAACTCAGTGGTTAGCCTCTATTGAATGAGTTTCGCTAGGGTGACATTCAATTAAGCCTGATTGAGACGGAAGAGGGAAATTTTTTGAACAATAGAACAATGAGTTGTCGAGGGTTGACATATCTAAGGGGTAAGCAAGTAGTTCATCATCGTCACCCCTGTCGAACGAAAAACGATCCGTTTCTGGATGAAAAAAAATTTCAGTGATTGATGATGACCAGAGCCGATTAACCGTAAGTAATCAATTACTCCGATTTTGCAGGTATGAATATAAGAAAGATAATATATATATATATATATATATATATATATTCATATTAAATGATTCACATGATTTTAGTAATAGTAAAATATAAAATAAAGTAGTATTCTTGTTCGATCCTAAATGTTCGCGGAAGAGATTCTAGGAATTTACAAGTGCTAGCAAAGTGGTAACATTGAATTTTATTAATGGAATTAATCAGTAGAATAGTTTAGAATGGTTTCTGTTTGCTCAAGAAGTATTTCTCCTCTGAATGCGATTCATAATAATTTTGTGTTTCTCATCTCAGTTTCCGTTTCCGGTTGACAAGGTGTTAAAACATGTTTATCGTGGTGTTCATTTGCAACGAACATGTGGTGCTTAGGCAAACTTCTGTAAATAACTAATGAAAACAAGAGGGTTAAAAGGTAAATAAGTATCACGTGAACTATTTGAAAATTAAAATCATCGCAACGAGTGTTGCATAAATGAATGGGGAGGTTCGACGGAACCTCAAACTGGTAGGAAGAATTTGGCAAGACTGCGTGAACTGATTTTTGGTCAACGTCTGATGCGTGACTTAGTAACTCAACTCCATAGATTATTCGTTTGTCTCCGATTTCTGGGAATGCTGGCGATGTAGTATTTTGTTATCTTGCGGGTAAGAATTGCTATTGTAGCAAGTAAGCGAAGTGGTAAAAGCAAGAGATGTGCTGCTCATAAAGAGCAAAAGAAAAAAAATTAAGAACGTCTTCAACAAATAGAATAAGAAAAATATTAAACTTAAACTGGCCAATGAAAGGTTCATTCAAAAATTGGTCATTAATTGCTTCAAATCAATTAGAAATGATCAGAATATGCATTAGTTTGATTCCATTTAGAAATTCACAATTAAAAAAAGGGGGGGGGGGCACGATAAAGATGACACGGTAAAACGATAAATACGTGTGCATTGGTTTCTTTCGTACCCGCATTTTTATAAAAACAGTAAACAAATGGTGTTAAGACACCTGCATAAACATGAAGGGAAAAGGCAGATTAAGAATCACGTTTCACAAATATTAAATGTGAGATTCATTGACTGTTTGAAGAATAACAGAAAGAAATAGTCATGGCTACTGGAGTAAAATAAAGTTGCAGGACAAACAAAATAACAATTGAAATGTATTTTTGACAAGGAAAATTTTTCAAAAACTGCACATTTGAATATTTATAAATTGTTCTTTATCATAGAAAATTTCATTATAAAGCTACGGCCTTATTTCTAACTGTCAAGATCTAATAAGTCTCTCAGGTATCACGTCTCTCATAATAACCTTCTAGAATTAAACGTTTTGATGTGACGGACACTACGGTTTATTCTAGGTTTTTCTTAATTTTGGTTGAAAAATCCTACTAAAACCTGGCGAACTATTTTCATCAATAGTTCATCAAACTATTTGAAGCAGAGAAATTGGAAATTTTGCATGACACAAATTGGAGCGAGAACTTGTCTCTTTACTTCAATAAAAACGTCAATTTGATGCTGTTCCCTTGCCTTGTGATATTTAATAAATAAATATAATTGTCATCCATAATTACACTCAAATTTAATAGTCAAAGAAAGCAGAAAGAAGAAATCTAAATTTTGCATCAATTTGTGTGCATTACTAGAGAACAGAAAAAATATAATTATGACAAAAACGATCGTGTGGTGATAAAAGAAGACACAAGAGATTACGGATTTATGTTGAAGTAAAGTTAGGTAAAACATTTATTTTCGCAATTTATTTATATATATTATATTTATAACTTTTGTCGTTTTGAGAAACAGAAGAACAGGACGGAGAAAAAGAGAACTACATTAACAGAAATTTAAAACAACTCTTCTTTATCCAACATTTATAGAGTCAACGTCAACTCTTTAAAAAAAAAGTACACGACTGCTGCGTCCGGCTATATTTTACCCTTATTTGAATTTTCCCCCTACTAGTTACTATAAATCACTGCGAGTGAAATTCGTATCGCATATGCGACCTTATAAAATGATGAAGGTGACAGCAAACAAGGGAACTTAAAAAGAATTTGAAAACAATTTGAGGGCAAATCAAAATCAAAATCAAAGGTTGTAAAACTGATGACTGAGATGTAGACCGAGACTTTACTGTAAATAAGTAAATAAGAGAGAATGAGGCCCATATAAAATATTAAAATAGTGTGGCACTGTTTCCGTTGAAATTTCCTTTCGTTTCCGGTGAACATGTTTTTAATGTGGTGAACATGTTTGTACAGCGGCAACTTAAGAAGGTTCCCTGTGTTTCAGACATTTTTTCTAATTATCTGAACTGCGGAACTGTTCTGTGTGGGACACTCTACATTGTTTTAATCCTCATGGTTTCAGATAAATCCCGTGAGAATTGGCCATTATTTCTATCCCATCCTGTCCATGTTTCTATTTTGTTTTTGCTAAAATTTAAAAGGAGAACGCTGGGTAGAACAATTCTTATTTTGTTGTATTCCTTTTACGCAACCAACCACTTACATGTTGATCACAGCTTAAAGTTTAATAAATAGTAAAACAGCGACTGCTGACGGTACCGATGCCGTCAAGTTAGAAAGAATTTTTTTTGTGCCGAAATGAGAAAATAATTCGATTTTGTCTTTTTCCTTGAAACCTTTCAACCGAATGCGAATTTAGCTTTTATTTACATTTTCTTGTTAAATAAATGTCAACGTTCCGTTATACATTGATAGAATGCACCGTTGATATCACACTTTGCCTCCTACAAAGGTAACTCAGTAATTTTGCCTAAAGTGACCTAACCCAAGAATTCACATAAATAAAATGCATTTACTTAAATACTGTAAACCAATAATAGAAAATTATTTTGTGGAACAATATACGATGCCGTAGAAACGGTAGTGGGAATAAATAAGAGTGCAGTATAAAGTCACAACAGGATCGCGAGCATGTAGAAATAGAGAGAAAAATGAAATGAGAAAATGGTAAGAAAGAGGCTTTCAATTAATTTTAATGGAGTTCGACCAACTCTAAGCGGGAATTTGAGTTTCCGTTGTTTACTTACGGTTGATAAACTTTTTCTCCCATAAATCGTGACAACTGTTTGGAACGTGTCATAAGATGGAAAACAATAAAAAGAAATGTAAAGAAAAAAACTATGAAATGAAAGTGAGGAAACTCATTGTACTCCTTGTAAGCAGGATCCTCAATAAACCAAACCACAACCAGCAATTGAAAAACGAAAAATTCAGTGGTCAAGACAGTTGAGTAGACTGAAGCGCTCATCTCTCCTGAATATCCAGTGCAATGCAGAACTAACGAAAAGTAATTGACCAAAAGTACAAAATTAATTACCTTAAAACGGTAATGTAATGGTACACTATATAATTTACATTAATTTACTATTGAACAATCGTATTTTTCTTTCAAGTTATTTTAAATTATTTCCATATTTGATTCACTTGAAGCACCTCCGAAGAAAAAAAATTGATTGATATCGACATGGATTAGTGGAATTTAAAAGAGTGATTCTAACCGATGGAAAGAAGAAACAGAATGATCGAATTTAAATTCGAGTGAATAGCAATTGTTGCTCCAAATGGAACTCTTAGAACTGATGATGCCAGCAGCTGGGAAAGCTGGCGAAACGTTTGGGAAGGGGGGTAGCCCCCGTCACCAAAACAGGACACGGTGTTTTACGAAAAAGAATAACGATAAGTATATTATTTTTTTTGTAAGAACCAAGAATCCGAAACACAAGTTATAACTACAGTTGAATATAAATAGTGTTTAACGTATAAGTCGTTTATCACTCTTGAACATAGGAAAGGTCAAGTGAAATGACTTTCTTGCTGAAGTCTTCATGTGCTCTTTCTATCAACAATAATGGATACATTAGATAGAACCATATTAAAGATTATTAACCAGAAAGAAAGATAACAACAAAATGATTTCTGTTTATGCTTCCTGGTCCTGAGCCTTGAGCCTTGAAAACGTTTTGCCTTTTTCCAGATGAGTTCCACGGAGATTTCATTAAAAAAGAGACAATCCTCGTTGCTTTGCAAAGGTCATTTACACCAATATATTTTTCAAAATTCTAGTTAAACTTAATAATTGGATTTGATAACTTCACAGGTAATAAGTTTACTGATAATAAAAAATAATTCAGCCTCATATAATTAATTTGCTGGACGACGAACCCTGGATCCAACTTATATTATTCGGTTTCAATCTATTTTCTGTTGTTGCCTACCTCAACAGCGTTCTACTATCATTCAATTTTTCAGCACGTATATGTCAGATAATCGGCTTTAATCGGGTTGTTCTGTACTGACATTCTCTTAAAACAGCTTGTGTAGAAAATAGGTCGGCCATTGCTGAACGGCCCCAAAAAAATTTTCCTTCCGTCAACAAATTTTATTAAAACAGCAGTCCGCCTTGGTTCAGTTTTTCTTTCTCTTACTTAGCTCAAGCTAGCTTTCTCTTACTCTTCGATTCTCTTACTGAGCGTAAGTATTGCAAGCAGAATTTGACATTTTCTGAAATTCATCATTCTGTTTCGAATGACAAAATTGCCATTTAAATATTCCCATACCTTCTCACAATTGATTTAGTAAAACGGTATCGTAATCCAACCGCAATAAATGTACGACAAAGGGACTCAAAAATAAAATTATTATTGAACGAATCAAATACTCTACCTAAAAATTACTATTAATAAAAATCAAGAATTCAGTTGAACAATATTTTCTTAGGAGGTGACCGTTAACGGCGCTTAACTCGTTACGATTTCGAACGGAAAAAAAACTTTTTTTGTCGACAGTCTGCGTGGACACGACGTTTGCAGTGGCAGCGGCCTCAGTTGGCGGGAGTCTTCGCTCGACTTGACGGTCGTTTGGTTTGTTTTTCTTTATCGATTGATATTATTTATTCTATCGGGAGTGAGGTTTCACGTTAAAACAATGATTACAACGGATTAGAGGAGATTTGATAATTTGGTAAGCAGCAGTTTTTGGTTTCGTTCAAGTCGAAATTAGAAATTAATATTCACAAGAGAAATTCACTTGTCAGGCAAATCAAACTCATTCTCGTTTATTTATTGATTCATTTAAGTATTTGTGTATTATCAGTTAGTTGGGAAACAGAGATAACGGAGGCGATGTAACTGACATTAATTGACTCGGATTTCTCATTGCATTTAATTGGTTGGGAATCTTCATGGATAAAACGGTGAAACTCTATCAGACTGACATTCAAAGATTTTATTTTTTATATTGAAATTTTGTAAAGTTAAATAGTTCCAGTACGCAATTGTTTGTTTTTAGCAATGAAGTACCTGTATTCCAACAAAAACTTTTTTTCGTTACTTTTGATTTCATTTCATTCATGTCTTACTTTTTGATTTGCCTTTCTTTATTACATTTCGCTGAATTTAGATTTTGATCATTAGAGCACTAGTCCTTGTCTCTGTTGAACATGTCGTGAACGTCCGTCAAACCTCATTCTTGTGATCCTCCCATTGTTCGTTTCTAAATTAATTGAACAGGTTTATTTTCTATTGGTTTTTTTAATAATATAATCCTGCAAGAAGACTTTAAATTTCTATATCACTCTGTTGACTTGTAACAGTTACTACTAGAAAAATATATGTCTCAATTAGGTGTATAGATCACTTTGTTAAGACAAATTCTTAAGCACCGAATTGGCTAACACAACTAATCAAAGACAATTTATTCGTTTGAGCTGCGAGAGAGGAAGCTCCGGGTGAAACCCAATCTTCCTATTATTTTGCAGCATTTGCATTAATAGAACACTTTGCCTTGGTGCTCAATGTATTTCGTCAGAGACTACGCTGGTGACTACATTAATTATTCACTAACAAGTGACAGTGTGGGCCGATCGCTCTAAACTCTAAGAAAGACCGACATTGTTTT
The DNA here is from genome assembly GCA_037055365.1 of Polyplax serrata. Lineage (NCBI taxonomy): Eukaryota > Metazoa > Arthropoda > Insecta > Psocodea > Polyplacidae > Polyplax > Polyplax serrata. Next base: position 231,276 of record JAWJWE010000007.1, read on the forward strand.
CATCAAATGGTGCCTAGACTGTGGATACAAAAAAATGTCTCGCTCTGCATCGTTTTCATCTTTCCAAAGCTTAATCTGAGCCTTTCAACCCATTCGATAAGTTAACTTAGATCTTCCACCTCTTCTTCTGATTTAGTTTTCTTGTCACTTTCATCTCCTCTTTCGGTTTCACCGAGCTTTTATCAGACACTAGCCAGACGTACTCTTGCCTTATAATTTCCTAAGCTCTAGCAGATAGACACAGTCAATATTTGTTTTACCGAACTCTTGAAAGGTCTCACTGATATTTACAAACAGGAGCTACTCCTGGTGATGGCTCATATGGTTTTTAGGCGTTTTCTAACCCCCTGCTGGCCTCAACTTCATCTTCTGCTGTCATCACCCTCGTTTGTTGGTTTCCACTTTTGTTTATCTGTTCTTCGTCAACGGCCATTTTGATGGTCCACGTGAATTTCATTTGTTTGCGGGTCTATTAATGGGGTTACGTTGTATTCCTTTTCTTCCTTGTACTTAATGTAATCTTAGTTCTCATTCTCAAATTAAGGATCGCAGCAGAGTGAAAATAACAATTTTTCTGAAATCGTGACATCACAATTGTCATTTCGGTAGTAGTGGACTTCCTCCTCCGGAGTAGTCCTCCAGTATTACTATTATATAAGTAAGTTTTCGATACTTAACAAAAACTTGGTTTCATTTTTTTTATTTCGTTTGAAAATGTTCGCTTGTTCTTCAACTGTTTTTCATTTGTTATCCAACGGGATTCAATTGTTTAAGAAAGCCGAACGTTTGGTTCGCATTTTGTGTCTTGAGCTCACCGAAAACGTACGTCTCGGCATTTCTAACAATTTTAACGGATTTTCATATTTCAGTGAAAATGTGTAAATTGTAGAACAATATATTCTTACATATAATCTCCGGATCATTACAAATAGTTAAAGTTTTAACTAGGTCTTCAACTATTTTTCCGTTTCAAATTGCACAAATTCCGTTTTAAAGTAGAAAAGGGAATGTTTTGACTTTGATTTCTTGTTCCTTCCCCCGGAGTCGTTTATAGCCGTCTATTCATTGTTTTTCTCTCCATCGTACGGGTTATGGGACTCGTTCAACTTTTTCATTTTCTCTTTCCATTTATCTCAATGACATAAGCTGTTAATAAGCTTAATAAGCTTTCTTCAAAATTAGAAGGTTTAGCAAACTGCAGTAGAAATAGCGCAGTGCTTTTCACACCTGAAGTCTTGATAATTTCGTTCCGCTCCATTGAAGACAGTCATAAAAAATAAAAATCAAGAGGAAACTCAACACTATGAATTATTTCTTGCGAATTCCGAACCTTCGTACCCTTCTTTGTCAATATCATTTCTGTTCACTGATTCCACCATTGGCTAAATCCTCTGGGCTATCATCTCCCGTTGCAGCATTCTTTGATTCGTGTTTCAACGAACAACTCTTTTTTTCTCTATTTCTTTCTGGCAAGCTTTCTCTTTTCTGATAACCTGATCGATCTTTTGTAACTTTCTTACTCTCAGTGAATCTGTTTATCGCTCTCCAAGCTCCAATTCGTATAGTCACATTCGACACTTTAATCTGGACAAAAGTCCATCCGCGACGAATGACTTTTCGTCGGAGATCAGGACGGATCTGCCGATCGGATGTTGCAACAAATCTCAAATGACCGATCTATGATTTCTACAACCGTTTTCAGCTTTCATTCAATGTCAATTCTTTCAATTATCAATGAATTCCTTCCTAGTCAATGGGGAGTTGTATGCCTTTGCCTTGTTGTTTTATCCATCCAAAATACTTGTAATATGATATTGTTAAATCGAAATTTAAGTTGCGCACTATTTAATTGTTTAATTATATTAATAATAATTATTATTATTGTTATTAATATGTCTATAGTTATTAACGTAAATATTAATTAATAATTTGTATAAACCCATGACCGACATTTTCAGTCGCGACAGGATACCGTTTGGTAGTATTATACAATTTATAGTGCGTTTGTAAGAATAATTTTGAAACTAATGAGATTGGTGAATCCAATCTTTATGATATTAAATTAAAAATCTTAATTTTTTTCTTTTTTGCGACGACGAAAAATTTAAAATTACATTATTGTACTTTATTTCAAAATCAGCAAAAGTGTTAATAAAACAAGAAAATATAAACGCAGAAACCTGCTTTTTTAAGTCTTTGTATGTGCAAATGTTTGTTAAAGAGAATAAATAGACTGATTGGAAAGTGCAACAGTCCAGATGTTAATGGCAGTTAAGATTATTGCGATAGTATGTGGTTGTCACGGTAGTGATCGTTTAAAAGAATGCTACTCGGCTCAGGGAACATTTTAAGTTAACTTCCAAAAAAAAAAAAATTGGCACGTGCTTCGAATGCTACGGGAATTTATGACCGTCCTTAATTGTTGTTAGTTGTCTAGCTTTCAAATGGCTTAATGAAAGTTAACAGCGAAAAATAGTGGAAAAAAACCATGCCAAAATGGTTTTATGCTTATCCTCTAGTTAAGCAGTTTGGAGTTTTTAGTTTGTCTGAGCTGGCTTCGTCAGCTGTTGGCCAGCCTGCCTTGTTAACCCTAGTTAAAGACCTCATATTTTGCAATACTCTGATTCTTGCGTGTGCTACGAACATTTCAATTGAAAAACACGACCACATTTCTTTGACGTTTTACTTTTTCAGATGACACACCTCGTGGGCTGCTCGCATGACTCGTTCAACCAACACTACTTTTGGACTGTTGTCGGATTTTGCACTAAAATTGGTGTTTGGCTATGTCAACTTTAGGTTAGGCAAAGAAAACAATTGATAAGACGGTTGTTGCATTCACGTTTCCTTCCTAATGTTTAATGTCAAGAATATTAAATTAGTCCTAGCTGTTTCTTCTTCCCACTTGTCACACTATTCATTTTGATTATTATATATTTAACATAAATTTCTTATTGATTTTTGTGAGTGCATTCACTTCTCTTTCCTCCTTGGTAATTTACTATTCTTCTCTAGTAAACTACAAAGCCGGATTCCTAAATTTTACACTGCATTCCTACATTGAAAGATTTACCAAACACTAATGATGCCTTAAGGATGATGCTTAGAGGAAAACAACTAAGTTTATCTGATTATGACACGTAGAAAAAGCTTTGAAAACAAAACTGGGCAAACAAGGGAGAGACTAAAGAACCGTTGACGTCCCAACTCAATCACAATAACAATAATGACCTTTAATTATGTTATTTATTAATTTAATAGGAGTGTGGGACGGTTGATGTGAAACTTGGAAGTTTGTCTCCTGTGATTAATAAAAGAGAAAAACATGTGATCATTAAGGGCTCAACCTGCTACCCAAACACGATTGTTTTCGACGTTGGCAGTGCCCCTCGTAATTCTCATATGAGTTTCTATGACATTTGGAACAAAGTATAACGGAGTCAAACATTTGTTAAATATCCTTATTAAAGGTGATGCGAGATCACTTTTCATGACTCATTTAGGATTGCGTTGGTACTCTGGAACTTTATTTTGTGGGCACTCAAGTGGTCGGTTGTGGCTTATACGATTAACTTGACTTATACGTATTAATAAATAAATCTGACAGAAACTCTTAGAATTTCGTACAAAAGCAATAAGGTTTTTTGAAATGTGAACTATGCGTTAAAGTTGTTTTAGTACAACGGATAACTATTTCACTGATTGTAATGTGATAATGAGTAATTTGGTTGAACAAATTAATTCCACTCTCACCTGTTTTATGTTTTTCATGTCGTTTCCCTTTCTTTGAACGTTCGTATTGAGGGGAAAAAGATGCATTGGTGTGAATGTGCTCTTAGTAATAGTTAATTAGTAAAATCAATACTTAAAAATTATTGATCTCATTAAACTAAATTGTTATTGTCTTAACTTTTTTTTGGACCCATTAGAAAACGCCCGCTCAGAGAGGACCTCGTTAGGACGGAAAACCCAGTATTTTGGAACCCGAACCCACTAAAACACCTAGGGAGACCACATTCCTATGCGGAGAGGTGGGACTACCGTGAGGTATTGTTTCGCAGCCTCTTCCGGAGGTTCGTGTCTTGTCCGAAGTCACTCGAAGGGATTCTCATTTGGATGGAATGACAATTCCACCGTTTCCCCGAATGGAAACCGCCTGTGTGAGGACGGCAACCGATCTCTTGCTCCTGCCTCCTCGATCGGACGATCTGTGGGGTGCAAGGAAGAACCCCGGAACCCCAACATCCTTGCACCCCTGTCTCCATTGACACATCAGTCGCCTTTTACGACACCCTGTCCCCGGGGGGGGGGGGTGATTGAATTCTACAGCCCGACAGCCACACGGGGCCTCTTGCCTTTTAGTCGCCTCTTACGACACCCAGTGCATAGGTTGGTCCTATTCGGTCCTAACTCGGCAACCACACGTCCAGCGGTTTTAACTATTTTTCATTAGCATTTTTTACTTTCTATGCGACAACATGTTCATCCTTCCTGTCTGCGATATTAACACTTTTTAATTTTTTTTTGTAGGACGAGGAATTTAAATACCAGAAACGTATGGAGTCATCTTCAAAGGAAAGAAATCAAGTTTTTGCACAAGTCAAGAGATTTGAAAAATACATTTTGAGTGACGAAAAGGAGCAACAGAATTTTCAATGTGGCGGCTCTTAAAAAAGACTTACAAAGTTGAACTATTCCCATTCGCGTCATTGTGTATCATTAATAGATTAAGTTGTAAGGGTGTATCTTCTACCCGTAGGTAATGTGATAATTGGAAGGGACGAGAAAAAGCTCGCATACGCAGAAGTATGCTTCAAAATATATTCTCTCTCTCCTTCCCTTCCTCATTTTCCCTTCAGTTTGGTTACTGTGACTTCTCTCGTTCCCATTGACAACATGACATTATATTCAGGAATGTCAAGGCTGCACGATAAGTGATCGTTTGATTTGTATAGACAACCCAGAGGGAGGTCGTCCAACACTTATTTCTTATTTCGTAAGAATATGAAATCTTGCTTGTTCAAGAAAACTTCGTGTTTAGGGTAGTGTACTCTTCCGTAACTATTTGTAAAAGTTGTGATCCTAAAAAATGTGGACAAAGCCGAACAATCAAATACTTCTCACCGTCGTCTCGGTGCTGATGATGAAATCATGGTGTCAAGCATTAGAAAAATCACAGGGTTCAGGAAGTGGTAGTTCATCTGGCTCGTCGTCATCTGCCTCATCCAATTCCAGGTGCGAGCAAATTTCAATTCCTATGTGCCGTGGCATTGGCTATAACCTCACATCCATGCCCAACGAACTGAATCACGAGTCCCAGGATGAAGCCGGACTCGAAGTTCACCAGTTTTGGCCTTTGGTTGAAATCGGTTGCTCTCCGGATTTGAAATTCTTCCTCTGCTCCATGTACACTCCCATCTGCATAGAAGACTACCACAAACCGCTGCCCGCTTGCAGGAGCGTCTGCGAAAGAGCCCGAGCCGGTTGCACACCCCTCATGCTGCAGTACGGCTTTCCTTGGCCGGAGAGGATGGCGTGCGAGAGATTTCCTGTGCACAACAGCGACCCTGAGAATCTTTGCATGGAACAGAGCAACCGAACGGATTCTTCGGGATCTTCGTCACAGCACATGTCCACTGCTACTTTGAAACCTCCAAAAAAAAACTCCGGAAAATGCAAGGTGGGAAAAAACGGAAGTTCAAAGCATTGTCCACCGAGGGAAGAAACGCAACAATCGCATACGATAAAGGACGTTGGACCGGACTGCACGTGCAAGTGCCGACCACCTCTTATAACAATCGTCCGTGATAGTCCGTACTACAATCGTAGCATTTCCATCGGGGCTGTGGACAATTGTGGATTTCCGTGTCATGGTGTTTTTTTTAGTCAAGAAGAAAAGGATTTTGCTACCGTCTGGATTACCCTGTGGTCCAGTTTGTGTTGCGTTTTCACACTGATGACACTTACTACATTCTTTATAGATACTGAACGGTTCAAGTATCCGGAACGGCCGATAGTCTTCCTATCGGCTTGTTACTTTTTAGTTAGTGTCGGGTATTTAATTAGAGTAATATTAGGCCACGAGGAGGTTGCCTGCGAAGCTCGAATGATTAGGTACAACACGGCCGGACCCATACCTTGCACTGTCGTTTTCCTGTTGGTGTACTTCTTTGGTATGGCCTCCTCTATCTGGTGGGTCGTATTGTCGTTCACCTGGTTCCTCGCTGCCGGTCTCAAATGGGGAAACGAAGCCATTGCAGGATACTCACAGTATTTTCATTTGGCTGCTTGGCTTATACCCACAATCAAGTCCATCGCTGTTCTGGTGACCAACGCGGTGGACGGTGATCCTGTGGCAGGCATCTGCTACGTTGGTAACCAAAACTCTGACAACCTCCGTGGTTTCGTTTTAGTTCCGTTACTGGTGTACCTACTCTTGGGTACTTCTTTTCTCTTGGGTGGCTTCGTGTCCCTTTTCCGGATACGTAGCGTCATAAGGCAACAGGGTGGTATTAGCGGTCGAAGCAAGGCCGATAAACTAGAGAAACTCATGATTCGAATCGGAACATTTAGTGTATTGTATACGGTACCCGCGACCATTGTGATTGCGTGTCACGTCTACGAAAGTACTCTTTACACGGACTGGATGAGCCAGTTGGTCTGCCCCTGTAGCGAAGCAACTCGAGAGTCTGCCACCCTTCCCTTCGGAATACGTACAAGGCTAAGGCCTATGTATTGGATACTCATGCTCAAGTACTTCATGACACTCGCTGTCGGAATTACCTCTGGAGTGTGGATCTGGTCAGGGAAAACATTAGACTCGTGGAGAAGACTATCGCGGAGACTCTTCGGCGGGCGCAGAGGACACGGCCACGGATCCGTCCTTATCAACCCAGTTAAGAAGAGAAGTTGCGCCAAGCAACAGTACCAGGTGAGTTCTGCTTATTACAAATACAACTAAACCAACTGAATCATATTAACCGTGTACCAGTTCGTTAAGGTGCAAAAAGTAACCTCTTAAAGGAGCTCGTTAATTTATTATTCTTCCTAGTTGAGAGTTTAAAATTTCATTCGCACTCTCAACATCCTCAGGGTCCGATAATAAAAGAAACATAAAATCGATGTTCAATTAATGGCTCACTGGTTTTCCATTTATTACTCTCCTCTTTGGTCTTCCAATTTAGGCATGTCAAATCCTTCCGAACTATTGTCCACAAGAATTTGTTTTCGACAGTCAAAATGTTGTCTTACCAGGGCAAATTGCGTGTAATAATTATTTTCCAATGTATTTCATTGTGCTTCATTGAAAACCCTAAAGTGAACAATAACTCCTCTACGGAGAAAAAGGACCATGTGATCCTTTCGGCCATTGTTCTGCTTTTCCCCAACATTGAATTCGCTCATTTTAGGCCTTTTGTTTGTACAGGGCATGATGATCAATTTTCACAGGTTGGGTGTCGAAAAAAGTTGAAAACAATGGATTCTCGCAAGGCTATTATTATATTTTAAACGCTATTTCCGATACAGATGTGTATAGGTGGTACCCGGAAACAATAGGAATGAATGATAACGAAGAACAAGGACCGTCCACTGGCCAAACACAGAACGTCAATTCTCTAGATAAGCCAACGACCCATGTGACCCTATCTGCCAACGGGCCATGAATCACTGAGGCTTCGCAATTGCGGGTCACTTACAGATAACTTTATTTGTAATAAGCCCAAATATTGATTTGTGGGGTGTTAAGCCATAAGGCATATTTACAGATGTCCGCCTCCGGAGAAAGCATCAATTGCTGCTATATTTGTTTTTAAATTCCTTTCGTTCGACTGGTGACATAGGTAACCAATTTCTATCTTACAGATTTTGCATATTTGAAAGTGCCGAAAAGTCTTTTTCAGCTAGTCACCTGGCAGGCATTTCCAATTTAACAATAATAAAAGGTGTCAAAATTTAACATGCATTCTATTTTTGGGAATGGGGACAGTGGCGAAATAATGAATTTGGTATGTTCAATTGAAATTATAGCAATATCTGCAAATTTTCCTCGATTTTGTTTCACATATGTTCAAAAATTGTGAGGTGACAAATGGAACGAAAAATGTATAATGTATACATCCGTACGTATAAAAGTTATGTATTGGACAACGAAGACAATAATTGTAGGTGTGAGCCCGTAAAAACATATGCAAAAGAATAAAGAATGATGTTCTATAATAATAACAACCGAATAAAGTGTCGAAACAATTTCATCTCATTTTCACTCGTATGGTCGCTCTTATTTCCTAGTAAACAGTATTCCTGACATTGAACTGACTTTAACATTTACATCTGCTCTTGGTATTTTACCATTCTTTGGAATAGTACATGTTTTATAATTTTTCAGTCTCAAACTTATTCAAAAATTTTGTTGAAGTTTGTTTGTTTGGTGCAACTTGACGTTTATTTCTTGTATTTGGAAAAGGAACATTTTTCATCAGTCAACTTTACATTTTCGTATATTCCCTAATCTGCACTCTCCTGCTCGCACGTTTCTATCCAAAATCATGTCTATTCAGTGATTCTGACAGCAACATTCGCTTTATGTATTTCGTTCCTCGAGTAACGTTAGTAAAGTAGCATTTTCGCTGAAAATGCCAGGAACCTTCTCCGTCCCACCGCATCTGTTTTCTCTTTACATTCTCGTTGTGCTTTTCTTTCCAGAACTGTGTAGATTACTGTCCACAAGTTCCGGTGCAATCCATGTCTTTACCTCCTCCAAGCTCGAGCTTGCTCGATGGACCTCACATAACCGCAGGTCCGGGTAGCATTCAGTCTGCCAGCCAGCACCACGTAGCCGCCCCAGGAAGTTTGTACCAGCACCTGCTGAAACAACCGCTTTCGCACGTATGACACCAGGTAAAACACGTTTTGCTTCTTGCCCTCCCATCTTTCCATGAGCCTTTTGTAGTCACAGTCCTGACGTTACATGCCTTCCCATGACGTCTCTTCACTTTCACATTATGACTTCCAAATAAAAACCTTGTAGAAATCAAGATGTCGTAATCATGATGTTGCGAGTAAACATCATACACGGCGGAAAAAAAATAAACAGTGAAACAGTTTACTATTGGAAAAATTGTTCTTATAAAACGAGGAAAATACCAATAAGCGAATGTTTTGCCTGATTGTGTAAATTATGTATTAACCGTATTTTAACAAAAAACAAAAGGGCACCTTCCATACAATATCAACTTATGTAAGTTCTTGTGTGGTTCTTTTTGGTGAAGTCTGATTATGTTCGTATCACACATAAAAATGACTATGTCCGGTTCTCGTTAATGTTGTCGTTTTATGTTTATTTTCACATCGCATAAGTATGGATTTCTATCTCATTTTTTTATTTGTTCCCGTATTTTTATTACCCCGGGTGAAATAATAACTTGTCTGCTAATAAGTCTACGAGTTTCCTTCCTTTTGTAATTATACTTAAATTATGTGATACGAAATGAGTGAAAAGATTATAAATGGAAACTTGAAGGGCCCAGACCCCAGGGACACTGGAGTGTATCGTCTCCTCTCAAAGATTTAATTGCCAGGTTAGACTTCAAAGAAAATGTCTGTCTGATGCAGTTCACAATATTATATGGATATCAAGGAATTGTCCCGTTTCATTGCAACCGTTTGAGTGGAACTAATTTCAAAAGTCTGAAAATCAAAGGTTCAAGTTGAAAATAAATAAAACCTATCGCATTTACACCGAGCGTTTGGATCGACGAATTTGAATTTCACTAATTATTTTATTATGTTGTAATATTAATAAAATACTATGGGTACGAGACACCGTTACACTCGTTACCCAACTTCTAACCTCTGTATGTAGATTACCGTTCCCTAAGAAGAAAATTCATTTCTGTAACAGATTTGGTTTTAGTGATTAATAGTCACATACTTAATTGGGTTTTTGTGAAGTTGTAAACTGGACAGCACTCAAATTAGCTAGTAACATATGTACCATTTAATTTCAGACGAAGCAGTCAGAGGAGTCGGATTACGTCTTCGAGGCAGACTACGAGGGCATAAACGAAAGCTTGACTGTCATTCCGACAGGGAAAGGCAACATAAAGGGCCTCAATAATTATGGTCCAATTTAAATTTTGGATTTCGAAGGAGTCTAGTCAGTCATTCGAGTCATTTAAGAAAATGGGAGGTTGCCAGGTGGAGACCTCAGCAGTACAATTCTCGCGGGCCTGGCCCCAAAACACCCTGCAGAAGAAAAAGGAAGTTTCACGAGGAAAAATCTTCAAAATAGAATAGGAAATGAAAAAGAAAATTTCTTCTTTCATTCAAAAATTCCCTCGAAAACGTAAAACAACAGAAATTATTTCCTGTTATTTTTGAATTATCGAAGTCGGTCAATCAAATATCCGGTTTTGTGCATGTCAACATTTTTTTGACACTTTCCCTTGTCATTTTCCTTTCTTCCATTCGTCTTTATTTCTTGGTTTCACTTTATTTTTATCTCCTTTTAACGCTGACTTTTTTTCATTCGTATTACCTGTGTACTCTTCACATCGTATAAACGCCGTATAACATTCGTACACGTATTTCTTTACATTAATTATTCTTACTCACGTCAAATGTAAACATTTTTCTGAAAAATTTCATTGTTTAATATTCAGATGTGGATTTGTTTAATCCATTGACCATTAATACTCGTTATGTATCTGAAAAACTTATTTTGATTTGATTGATCGATCGATTGATTGAACAAGGTTCAACTTCCCGAAAGATACGGCCGCAGAGTTTTCGACATTTAGAAAGGATAGAACAATTTTGGTGCAATGTAATTGATGTAGAATCATATTAAAAAAAAAACAAGTTCATACAAAACAAATATTTTAATTTTAATTAAGGAAAATTTTATTTTTTATTTTCATTCGTGTTGGAAAACGGTGCAAGTGCAAAAATTTTGCTCAGTTTACTTTATTGCAACTCTTTCTTATTTTTCAAAAACAAACAGAATTCAATTTTTCATTGTGAATCTTATTTTCATCCATCTCAGACTATCCTGATCTAATATATTTGAATCCCGCTGTTAGACTCAATTCTTGATTCCAATTAATCCTATTGATGGGATTGATTAATTCAGTCGTCGCATGTCCCCTCCACCCTTAACGAAAGCAATTTCTCTTTCAATTCAACCCTTTTCATGTTCTTTCTCATTCGATTTTGCCAGCTTCACAAATTGTATTGAAAGTCCAAAATATTCAGCGTGATTGTTCATGTTGATTTTCAATTCTCCTTTGATATCCTGGGCCACGTCATCAACTCAGTGCTTTTTGATGAATTCCCAATCATATGTTTTTATTCGTCATTTTGCGCTTTTTATTTAAGTTATCTGTGATTTGTGTTCTTTCTTATATTACAACAAGCATCTTCAAGTGTTGGCTATTTTTGTTGTCCTCAATGCTACGTTACACTTTATCATTCTCGTTGTTTGCTCTGTTGGTTATTCATCATTGCCAACAGTACTGCTGAATCCTTTTTTTGACTACCTAGGAAAAATGCCCGCGCCCATTAGACCCGTTAGGATGGAATTCCAATAGTGTGGGACTCGAACCCACTAAAAAACCTGAGGGGTCCACTGAATCCTTGTGTTGGAAGTGGCGAACGGCTTTACGCTATAGTCGAATGAAAAGTTCATATGTAATGCATGAAGAATATTTTTTAAAGAGTTCAATGAAATCATTCTTGTATGACTAAATTAGTGACATTCTATTTATACAGATTTTTTATGTTATTACTTTAAAACCAAAAATAAGTCGCTATTAAAAGGTAATTTATTATGCAATGCATAGTGACATTCATTAAAAAGTTTCTTTTACCAAGTAGTTCCTAATATTTTGCCGTTGAATTTTAGACAAGGTGTTGAAGACGTTCTTAATTTTTTTTTCTTTTGCTCTTTGTGAGCAGCACATCTCTTGCTTTTACCACTTCGCTTACTTGCTACAATAGCAATTCTTACCCGCAAGATAACAAAATACTACACCGCCAGCATTCCCAGAAATCGGAGACAAACGAATAATCTATGGAGTTGAGTTACTAAGTCACGCATCAGACGTTGACCAAAAATCAGTTCAAGCAGTCTTGCCGAATTCTTCCTACCAGTTAGAGGTTCCGTCGAACCTCCCCATTCATTTATGCAACACAAGGATTAAAAATTATTTAATTTCACCCTTGAACAGAATTTCAACCTCGAGCAGGGAGAAGAATAAAATCAAAAACCCACTTTCATTATAAATTTGCCATCTAAAGAACATGCTAACAATGAAACTTAAGGGGGCCTTAAAAAGACATTAGATGAGGCAAATATAAGCAATAAGGTGACATTTTTTTAAAACATTGACTTCGTCTCAGAGACCCCGAAAAATTTCAAATTCACACCCGACGGAAAATATTAGAACCAATACAATGAGCATATGAAACCCTTTTCTGAATATGAAATAAAGGAAACCCTGAAATTCGTTCTCGAAAATTCGACTTTCTCTTCTCACTAAATAAATTATAAAACAAGAATAAAACTTTAACTGCATTCTCGACGGGCCTGGAAGAAATTACTTGACTACTTCTAGTGTTAAATAATCTGCAAAGTACTACCAGAAGGTTACAAGACGGCTTTCCTCCTTAAATCCCAACCTCAACCTCATTCTTTTCAAAGCCCTTTTTCCTTAAAATAAAAACAGTTTTATATTTCTAGGGTCTTACTGCTTTATAGCAGTCCTTTATTCAATTCTTAATTTAAATGTAAATATTGGAAATTTTGTCATTCAAAAATAGAACAAACATCTGTTGAAATTTCTTTTCAAATGAACTCATTTGTTGTAATTATCAGGCACTTTATTGAAGAATGTGAAGTTACTCACAACTTCCACGGTTGTGTAGTGGTCAGTAGCCCTGCCTGTCGCGCGGGAGGCAGGTGTTCGATTCCCCGCGGGGGAGAGGGGTTTTTTCGTTTTGCCTAGAAAGGAAGACAGATTTTTCAAAATGGTAACAAGGAATAACCGCAAATTTTGTATAAAAGCAATATATGTGTAAAATAATTTTTTGCTCATATCTTATAATAATAAATAAAACGTTTTCCAGTGAATTAACTCATTCCTAAAATGTAATATATTCTTGGTGCATAGACTGAAGACCGCAGAATAAAAGAAAAATCCCAATTCTAATTATTATAGGTCTTAAATGTAGCATGAGACTTGGTGGGGTGCTGGCATTCTCACATTAACTCAGTCATACAGAAAGTAATTTGATATCAAAGACAATCATTTAATGGTCAGGGCTGCCTACACAAGTAAATTCCATTTCACAGTCTTCTGCAGAAACACTTCATTGTCTAGATTGTGGATGAGGTTGAGGATACATGGTTTGTTCTCCTAATTCAAGAATGAGAGTGTATCAGGTGGCAAAGGCTGTAGCATTGTTTTACTCAGCAACAACAAGTCTACACAATTTTTTAAATTGAACAGCTGACTTGGAAAAAGGTTCTTAGAAATACAAAAATTAATTGAAAATTATGTCTGTGTTGAACCAAAACTATAAATATGATTTTATCAATAATGTACTTTTTTTCTATGCATTTCTATTTTTACAAATTAATGTGATTACAATAAACGGATCTATAAAAGACTTCATTCTTAAATTTCTTTCATTTCCTCTTCAAGATTTTTATTCACCAATTACAATCCAACAATTCTCCTTTGAAGTTCCCTAAAAATTTCTACAGATACCAGCAGAGTAATCAAATATTGCTTTATTGTGAAACTGGCCATTCATGTCAAGTAAGTAATAAAAGCTCCTATTTTTCACCTTTAGGGGTAGATATACTTTTGCCTTTTTCCTTGATTGCATTGCACTCACCTGCAGGTAAAGCAAAAAGAATTACGCTGTGCTGTATGAAGCAATTAAACAAAATGAAAAACTTTAAATGTCACTCTAACCTCACTAATTGGTACTTGTGTAACATTCTGAAGTCCTAGAACCCTGTATGTTTCAATGGTAACAGTTCTGCCTCCTTTGTGCAATGTTAAGCATCTCACAAGACGTTTAGAATAGATAATAATTATTGTATAAAACAAAATTCCTACAAAAAACAAAAGATCTAATAAAACATTTTATTGGCATTTCAATTTTAAACATGTTTCTGTGACATAATGGCATATTTAGAAATATATTTATTAATATCTGTATGGTTGGGCAATATTTCATTTTACCCTCATTGATATTGCTTTTTTAAAAACACATTTTTTTTTTAAAATTCAACCTACCACAGGCGATGCTTGTAAGACCCCAAAAATTTCTATTTTTATCAGACTTTTTAAACCAATCCAGAAATTTGTTGCTCTCAGTCACTCTTTCTGCAACCTCCTTTGTCATTAAGTACCATCCATAGTGACACCAACAGATACATTGTACAATACCAAAAGCATTCATAGCATATATCTGTCTCTTGTAGTCGAAAGAAAAAAGAACAATATCATTCGTCAATTGACCATTGTTTTCAGATTTCGCAGAAAAGTTTTTGTTACTATTCCTACAGCAGCCAATAAGATATGGTTTCCAAGTCGCTGAATTCTTTATTAAGGTATTAAATGAGCAGAGAAATCTTACTGAACTCATATTTAAATATATATAGATATATACATATATATATTTTTTGAAATAAAATTTCTTACGGCACCATCCTGCTGGTTTGATCTGCCATGTTGATCAACCGTGGCATCAGAAAATTCAAATACGAATCTTTTCCCGCCGTCAACTTGCGTTTATTTCAATGAGATTCGACGGTGATTTACACTACAAATTCTAAATTATGTTTTGACAATATATGCTGGTAACCATAAAACGAGTTCTACACCACCTTCCACAGGAGCATTGCATTGTACCAAAGCCTGCGTCAACCGTGCAGTGTACATGTTATATATTAATACAAAAGGCCTAAAATAAAGTCACGTCGAATCTCAATCCATTAACAAATGGACAAAGGAAAATATATATTTTACTTGTATTCCTTGTGTTTCATATATTTCTAGTAAAATACAGTGTTAATTAGTTATAAGTTAAATTTTACACTCCCAGTAAAATGGCGACTCCGGCCAAAGTCCATCTGGCCGGTTTCTCCTTCGTTTTCAAATTAAAAGTCCAAACGTATGTTGGACCTCTCTGTCTGGTTTTGTACACTGGACACTCATACATTCCTCTGAGGTCCTGTTTGTCCTGTTTAAATCAATGACAATTTGTTGTTTTATTTTGTAGCTGCTAAGTAATTAAATTACCGATTTGAGGTTACCTGAGTTATTGCTTTTATATAAATAACAGGCATAATGGGAAATAGTTCCTTGACTTTCGATTCCACAATTCCCCCCGTAGAAGTGTCCCATCTGGCACCTTCCATGAAAAGTCCACAAATGTTGGCTCCTTCACGTGGCGGACCCCTGAAAACATTCATTTTCATCTATAATTTGGCTAACAAACAGAAAAGAAGCTTTGTATTTGGTTTTTTTAATGATTTTTTTTGCTTCATTATTACACTGCTCATTTTATTATAGGATTTAAGAGTTGGTACAAAGCTTTAGTACAAAGGCTTATCGTTTGACACTCATAAAGCGTACGAGAAGCGTATTTGCACACTTGCACAATAAAAATTAATATGATTTGATAAAATCAAGTGTTCTATATTGGAATTGAGAATGAAATATAAAATGAAAATTTTATTAATTCCTTCTACTGTTAACAGTATGGCAAATTTAATTAATATTACTACGATGATGATGATGGTGGAACTACCTTTTACTCTCTTTCGACTCTTCGCTTGGGTGCACAATAAGACAAATAAAAAACTAATTATAATTAGGCAGTTATGATGATTTTTAGGACTATGTACGTGAAGACGGTGATAATTCTAATAATTTCAATAATACACTTGTACACCTAACTTTTGTGAATTAATAGTAAGTACACGTGGAACCAGAATTGCGTAATGTAATTATTTGAGCTTACGTGAATTCTTCTCTTGACTTTTTCGTAACTTCACAATGGAGACACATCTTGTCCAAAGGCCATTCGTTCTTTCTGGCCGTACTTTGCATAATCGCTGTCAGAAAAGATTGCGGGTTGAAGAATCCAGCTAGCCAAACTGCTGCCGGAAGCTAAAGTAATATAAATCATAAAAATATATAAATTTATATTATCTTGCTTGTAGGATGCATTTATAAAAAAATGCATAACTTAAGTGAAAAATAACATTTGGCGGGAGTCAACAAACAAAGCCTCACTAAGAGATTATTAAGTATAATTAAAAGTAAAATATATATTATTTTTCATTAGGTCTTTAGTTCTTCTTGCTTAAGGGCATAATAATATGATAAAATGTCTTCAGTCCTTTTTCCAACTCGTAGGGACTTTACAGGAACAAGGACGTTTTAGGGGATTGGAAATAAAATTTAATATTTGTTGTTCATTGTGCCAAGAAAAAAGTTGGTTTTTCAACAAAGTAAAAGTAGTAAAATGTTTGTAAAACACCAAACCCATTACAATTCCGCATAATCGATTGAGTTTAATTAATAATAATGAAACGGATAAAAAATAAAATGATTCTTACGTTAAAATCCTGGGCCCACGCCTCGAGTTCCTTCAGACGGATAATCAAATCTGCGTACCAACCGCCTAAGGGCAGCATAGAAGGATAAGCCCTCTTGGCCCATGCAGCAGGGATTTGGTCCATGAAGAGCGTGCCCATGAGGACTTCCATATCTGTTGATATGGTCAGTTCACCCTACGCAAAAGGAAGAGGGAACTCATTACGCGTATTACATTGTATTATTATTATACAATCTTTCCAATGTAATTTGCTACCATTTCCAGTTAGCTCGCTGATAATCTTACCTTAAGACCTAAATCAAGTTCCTTCAACGATCGTTTGATTTCCCTGAAAAGAATGTTCATTCTTTCGAGCTCTTGGAAGGCAACCAGAATATACGGAGTTTTGTCTTCGACTTTGGCCATTATTTCTGGAAGATTGAATTCATCCGGTGCTTTGTCCAGCAAGTCATCCAATATGGTTTTTAGCTGTAAATAGAAATCCAATTTTTTCAAACAAAGTTTCAACTCTTGGGTGTTTCTGTCACATATCAATGAATTATTAAATAAAGCAATATATAATAAAAGAACAGGTGATGAATCATTTCAGTTCTGTTCCTACTGATTAACTGATTGTTTATTTTACTGAGTCTACCTTGTCCTCCTTGCTCATGGTCGCTCCGTCTCCGGCACCAGCATCTCTAGGTTGCATTTCGAATATAGTTCTGAACATATTCTCGGAGAGAGTAGTTAAAAATCCAATTTCTGCGTTCAAATGTAGTCCGTAAAGATTGGGACTCTCCGAAGGCAAGGCGTCATCAATGTAATTATGGTATCCAACAAAGTCGGAATTCGGCGGTGCTAAAAATCCTGGTGCAAAGAACAGTTCTCCGTCGATCTGAAGAAATTGAGTATGTTAGAATTAGTGAAGAATTGCAGATGAATCTGCTGTGGCGAAACAAAACTCACCAATTCTGGTTTCATGAACTCTTCCAAATAGGTCCTACATAGTCTTCTATCCCAGTCGTCAGTGATGTGTCCACCGTACATGATCTCACCGAAGAGGTACCTCAAGTCTTCCCACGGAATTTTGGAATTGTTTTCAAGATAATTATAGAGCACGCTGATGCTGATGGTGAGATCACCGGCGTTGAAGGGATAAACTCTATTCCACCCCTGAGCTCCAAATTTTCTTCTTTCCGCGACAACAGCGTGAAAATAGCAGAGAGCAAACAGGATGGCTTTGAATTCTGCTTCTTTGGAACAAGACTCCAGAGTTTCTTGATTGAAGTTGTCGAGGGCTTTGTGAATGTTGGCCAACATTCCCGTAGGAGGTTCATTTGTTATTTTAATGGCAGACTCCAAAATTCCCTGAATTTGAGAACGTATTACAAGAGAAACAGCCGATTATCTATTATACGAACAAGGTGTACCTGAGGCATAATATGATATTCAGCACATGCAGCCGGTTCGGCAGAAATGAACAATCTGTAATGATCATGTGCACCGTCCATGCACTGCTCCATTTTCTTCTCTAAAGTGGGCAACCAATTTTTAACCAAATGAACATTCTACAAATATACAATCAAACTGTTAAAACTGGAAAAAAAGAACAAAATGCAGACAAACTTGTCGAGGCTCACGACCTTAAAACAAACAAAAAACATTTTAATAACAGGAGTAAAAGACTCAACAACCGAAGAAGAACTACGGATGGGCGTAAAGCAATAACAGAATGGGAAACTTAAACGAAATCACACTACCAGGTAACAGAAGATACACATACAAAATGGGAACCGCAATCTTGAGGGACCCATCCGAAGTCACCATCCCCTTGGTCGCAACCCAACCGCCAGGATGGAGGGTTGGACCACAGTAAAACTCATGCCTGTCATGAACAGACCTCGCACATGCTGTAAATGTCGATGCCCTGGGCACATTGGCGCAAAAACTGCTAAACTATAATAAGCCGGGATCCATAGCTAGAGACTGCACAGAGAAAACAGGACATCATAGGACGGTAAACTGTACGCAATACCTGAATACAAAGATTCTGAAAAAGGAGTGAATGACTAAAAATAGGGTCACGAATCACAAGGACATTTTTATACAACCAAATATAAATCACTCGAAAGAGGTGCAAGATGACTAATCCACACCCTAAAGGAGAGCATCACAAAAATAGTCGACCTAACTAGAACCGTCGCTGTAGGCTGGAACTGCAGCAACTCCACAGGGCCTTACACCCCGTTATACGCTGGCCATGGCATTGCAGTAATTAAAATGAACAAGCTAGTAGTGATAAGCTCTTATATCTCACCAAATAAACCTCTGACACATCTAGAAGAAACCCTAAATTCAATAGCCCCGTTCTTAGAGGAATTCCGACAATACATCCCGTAATTGTCGGCGAGGATTTTAACGCCAAATCAATGTCATGGGGAAATAGGAGCGGTACAGCGAGAGGTACCGCGCTAGAAAAGTGAGTCACGGAATCGGGACTGTTTTTAATTAACTCCAATCTGGCACCAACTTGTATTTGCCCGCAGGGTGCATCTCACATAGACCTTACGTGGGGAACGAGAAGCAGTCAAATGCATAAGAAATTGGAGAATTGAGCACAAAATAGAAAACTTATCTGACCACTTTTACATTTCCTTCGAAGTCGCACAGGACAACAAGACGGTTGCAGTGAATCAAGGATAGAGGTTGGCAAACCTAGAGTTATTAAAAAGATTTATAACTCTAAACACAATTTTCAGGGCAAACCATGACTCCCCGAACGGCGCAGCCAAATGGCTAGCGGATACCTAGACGACTGCATGTAATGTGTCCATGCACCAAAAATAATGCTAAAGAAAACGACCACTTACTGGTGGAACACTGAAATAGACGAAATGAAGAAAAAATGCATCCAAATCAGGAGAAATGTCTCATCACGTGAAATCTCACCCCGAGCGGAGATTGTGAAAAAACACCGAAAGAATACAGAGAATACAGGTTTAGAAGAAATCTAAACCATATGATCAGAAGCGCTAAAACGAAGTGTTGGGAGGAGCTGCTACAAACAATAGAAAATGATCCACGGGGATTGCCCTACAAAAGACTTAAAAAAAGAATAAGTTCCAGTGGCAACTGCTATCACGGTGCAGCTCCAGGAGGACAAGCTCGACACGATAATAAGAACGATCTTCCCAAAAAAACTATGCCATTGGGAAGCAGATACATGCCTTGGAGCAACAAATGGAAAGTTACTACCCCAAAAATTCACAATCTAATCAGCAGCTAAACAAGCGCATGAAGACAGCCCCGGGTCCTGATAATATCCCAAAGAAGGTAAGTGCAACATTTTTTGCAAGCTACCCAACAATCGCAGCAGACATCTTCACCATGTGCCTATGCCCTGGAAAATTTCCCGCATCGTGGAAAGGTGTAAAGTTGATTTTAATAAAAAAGCCAAACACGCCGGATAAACCAGGCATCCTCGTATCGAAAAATATGCCTCCTTAACAAAGTAGGCACTATCATAGAATGTATCAACAACTCAGAAAATCAATTTGGCTTCATCAAAGGAAAATCAACAATAGACGCGCATGCAAACCAGTCTGGACGTCTCTAATGCTTGTAACACCCTTCCCTGGAATTCAATTTTACAAATCCTCGACGAAACCAAGCTCCTGGTTACATACAAAAAATATAATTAAAGACTATCTGAACGGATAATATTACCAACGGAACAGGGAAGAAACATAAAAAAGGCAGTGTACAACACCCATATCCTCATAGAATGTGTCACTTGGAGGGTGGCAGAGAGGGATTCTGAAGGAAACACACAAGGAAAGGAAGACAACGCACAAAGAAAATATAATAGAGAGGATATCATCTGAAAGAACGGCATGGGAGGGACTCGAGGAATACTGTAGAACTGTATTGAGAGGCAAGAACAGAGACATAAACAAATGAACATTTAAGCAAGTTTTGACAATAACAAGAATAAGAATACGAAGGATCAAATGAGAGACCCCCAAGTCCGTTCAAAGGAAATGCTTCTGGCGGTTCTTGAATGTATTTGACATAGGGGGAGAAGAAAAGAAATATAAAATAAAAAAGCGTAAAAATGTTTGGTTCCGGGAATGGAAAATAGTAACTTATTCCTATTTGACCGAAAAAGTTAAGCAAATTTTACAACCTGGAGAATAACCCAATGTCCCTCTCTGCTGGCGACCTCCATCGCTTCTTCAGCAACCACTTCTTGGCCCTGACCTAAGGAAACGTTGTGAAAGTTCCTTTTGTCCATTGTAAATCCCAGTCTTTTGCCAAGTTTTTCCACATCCTTGAGTGGATCAACACCAGGTGAGAGAATAAAAAACACTGGAGTTGTACTGCTGGATTCTTCATACGACCTTGCAAATTCCACTGTCCTTGCTTCGGCATACCGCAGGCCCATTTTTTCTTCAATGAACGTCCTGACGGGAAAATTGAAAAATTCCGTCAATGAAAAAGAAGGAAACCACTTGATGGTCGGTCACTTTGTGAAAACCTAGTCAAGAGGATAATAAATAATGTTGTTGATAAGTATAAATCGAGATGGCAAGTACCCTACTGCGTATGTCATTCGATCGGGCCTCAAGCACCGCATGATGCAAAGTCTTTGCAAAGCCGTCTTATTTTTCCATTCTTGAGGCAGCTTCTCCCTTTCTGGTTTTTCACTCTCCGCAAATTTTTTCCATCTTTTCGCCGAACCTTCGATATCTTTATCCAAATTCCTGCAACGTAAATTTTTATTAATAACTGACGCATCGCTTTTGTCCATTCCTAGTTGTCCATTCCTCATAAAACAATCACTTGAATTCAGACAAGTTTGACAGAGTCTTCACTCCGCCCCATGCGATATTTGTAAGAAAATCAACGGGAGAAGTCACGTTGGGATTAGCTGGAAATCTGAGAAGAAAGTCCAGAACCTCCGGTTCCGCTTCCTTAGCAGCTAAAATAAATATGTTTAATAAATTACAAGAGTGTTTCATGTACAAATTTAGTATTTAATTTATGAAGTAAAGAATGCATGCCTATCAAAATTTGAATTGTCATTTGGGCTTTGAAAATGAGTTTGTCGGCTTCAAAAAGAGCTCTATTGGTGTACATGAAAACATTGTAGGTGACGCATTCAATTAAATTGGCAACTCTTTGCTTCAAATTGGGTGCCTCCTCAGTTGTGGCCAACGCTTTATGAAATACTATAGTGAATGCCTGAAGTCCAAAAAGGAATACGTAATAGACACAGAGCTAGAAGAAAATGTTTAACCCCAGTGGTGTGTTCGAAAAGGTGTGAAACGAACCTTCAAAGAGAACTGGTACATGGGATTGACTTTGCACAAATCATTGAGAACGAAGTAAAGGAGAGATGCTCGAGCTGCCACAGGCCTGTATTGTTCTCTGGCTTCGTCTATCTTCACAGATGTCACCTTGGCTTCTGCAACCTTTTTCAAAACAAAACAGTTTTCTAAAAATTTTTCCGAGTAACGAAAAAAAAGAATTCAGTTTTCTGCGATTCCTCGATGACCAACCTTGACCGAAATATCTGCGGCCGTCCTCTTTGTTTTTTCCAAGTTTTCGACGAGAGTCACATCGCTCAAGATGTCATCCCCAGCAGAGCTCAGACGGAAAAGAAGGTCATCTTCAAGAAATTTGAGTGTGATTTTAAAAGTGTTTTGCTGTTGTGTTAATTCCGTTTTCAGTTCTTCAAGATCCGGTCTCTCTGCTTTTACCACTCCACCTTAAACAAATACAGAAAACTCCAAAAATTAATACTTTTCATTTATTCCGAAGGGTGTGATCGGATAGTCGAGTGTCACCCAACCTAACAACTGATCTTCTAAACCGTCTTTGGTCACTGTGAAATTTATCAAAGTCGTTTGAGCTTGCATCTCGGGCTTATAATGTGGATTGGCCAGTTTTGTTTGGAGAATCAAACGGAAATTTGGATTGAAGTCAACTTCTTTGTCTCCCATTTTTATGGCTCTGCCTTTTCGGATGAGAGCCCTTCCCAGGAGGGGATCTAACACAGCATCCACCGTTTCCCCAATATATTCAATTAGAACCTGAAAATGAATTGGTTTGCTTCACAAGGAGACTCGCACATTTTCGTCAATGTTCACTTCTGACGATCCTCGACTCACCGTAAACCCCTGACTAATTGAATATTCAATCACATCCAAATAGGATTTCTGTCCCAATCGCACAACCTTAAGGTCATCTCCGTACTTGTGTTTGATCCATTTGATACCTTGAAGTTGAGGATCAATCATTAAAGGCCACCGAGTTGAATTTACTAAAATCTGCGCAAAACAAATTAACCAAGTTCTCCGTTGATAATGAGTTTAATTTAATTTCATGTTCATTTAAAATATATTATTATTACAGACCGTTGCATTTTCTACCGACATTTTGTCATTTGGAAGACCCTCATTGTTCCACGTGGCAATTTGGGCATCGTCAATCAACAGTGAGAGTGGATCAGCTTCGTCCATAACAGGAATAGGTGGCTACCAATATTAAATTAATTATTCATTTTGTGTTATTTCAGTAACCAATTTACATTGTTTAGATTGATATAACTTTTAATATTTTCACTAAAATTTTGGAGACAATTCATGCATATCATAATCATTGATATTTGCTCAATGACGATGTAACATAACTTGGTACCTGTACTGATTTAATGAAAGGTATCCAGTTTTTTTCCATTAGATCTATCCTATACTTTTTGCCGAAGCAGCCAACGTATGAAATAAACGCCGTTACGAGGAGCACATCACCAGGTAGAGTGATGCCAATGGCCTTCAAACTGAAAATAATTTTCATTAAAATAAAGTAGGTTTGCAGTATAAGTCAAATTGGTTTAGACCTACTTGGCCACAGACTGCTTCCAACGAACATTTTCCGAGGCGAGTCCTCCGACAAGCCGATTTGCCAAGTTAATGGTCAATGCTGTAGCGTCGGCTTCAGCCTGACATTTCATTTTTGCATTCATAGCAGCATCGAACTCTGCTGTCAATTTTCCAAGTTTTTCTTCCAAGTCCTAAATAATTACGAACTGAATTGATGAATACTTCCGAACAATTTCGAAATTAAAATAATTTATGTCGACACATGTACTTAAAGGTTTGTGATCGTTTGTTTTGAACGAGTTTCTCTGGTTCGGCTCTCTTTCGTGGTGCTATCCCAAAAACATAAAAATACTCACAGCTAACTTTTCTTTCAAAAACTTGAGTTTGTCTCTGGCGTCTTGGAGATCTTTATTCGCTTTTGCCAATGCCTGACGTTTTGGTTCAACGAAAACGAACACCTCGTAAAATTTGATTATGTTAATCACCCAAGAACAAAGACCTGAAAGGAAACGGTGATGAAATTGCAATATGAATCACTGAATACATGAAATTCTTACCTGCAGCGGCCTGAGATTTCGTTTTGATTCTTTCAGGATCGAAATCTGGTTTGTCCAGATAGAACTGCACTGCTTTGACAGCTTCCGGTTGCATGTTCTCTTTATCGTAGTTTTTCAGTTGGTCCAAAAACGAATCCACCTTTGCCATCATTACCTAGAGGGACAAATCGTTAACAAAGTGACTCAGGCGACTGCATCTGTCGCTTAAAGTTTAAGCTTTTACCTTACAGTTCTTCCAATTCCTGTCCTGAATTCTTGGTATTTTCCCCTTTGGTGCAAACAACACCATTACAGCTGCTGCTACTTCGTCTGTTCCTGGTGGAGGAGTACCGAAAGATTTGTATTCGGTGAGATTTGTCTTGTCTAGAGTGTCCAAGGCAGCCTGGGCGGCTAACAGTGCCGGCTCGGCTTTGGCCAAATCTTCTTCGCACACTTTTTGTTTGGCCGAAACATCCTCTTCTATAGCACGAACTTTTTCTTCCTCTTCAGCGGCTGAAAAAACAGAACAAAAATCAAAGTATGCAGCTAGGAGGAAGACATATTTAATTTATTGGAAATGGTGTCGCTTCTCAGTTTGCTTTTTCATTTCCATCAATTCTTTTTTGAATTCTTTGATCGATTCGTATTAAATACAAATAAACATTTTTTAAGTTCCGTAAGTTTTTCTTACCAATGGCCTTTTCTTTTGCAACTTTATCACTTTCGGCTCCTACGACAGTAATCAAAGCATCAGCTGCTGCATTCTTCTCCGCCAGAACAACCTCTTGAACGGCTAAAATTTCTTTCAAACCGTCCACCTATGAGTAAAATTTAATTATAGAATTTATTGGTTTTTTCGTTTTTTTCGTTTTCCTCCTTCTCTTATATTGACTTACCTGTTGAGACGTACTAACTAGCTTCGTCAAACCATTTTCAAGCTTTTCAATCCTGTCCAGATTTTCACGAGACTTTTCATTGAGTAGTTTAAAGTACAAACTGATTTGCTCAAGAAACGATTTTGGAGTTGTATAATTGTAACGCTTTTCGTTGGTTAGGTACACCTGAGACATCAAATTTACGGATGTATGCGTGTTTGCCATGAACTTAGCAACGGACTTTCGAAGATGTTCCTGCAAAAACAGATTGAAAAACACACTGCAACAATGCGCACTGTGACACCGAGAAGAATTACACAATTCAAAAAGTATTTCACCGGCAAAGCTTCCAACTCAGAAAGAAATCTGTACGAAACAGAAATTAAAGCCTCGTGGGGCCATTCGTGGAACCAATCAATGGCTGTGCAATTAACGACAGCAGGAAATTTTCTTGAACGAACACGAAGGGTGGAGCCGACAGGAGAAAAGCACAAAACAACTTTGAGGAGCCGTCTGACTTTGTCAATGTAAAATTTCCAACAGTTTTCTTTTGTATCAACAATTCCCGCACCTTTGACCTAAAAAGCAGAAAAATACCTTTAGTAGGGTTATGTAAGCGAGTAAAGAATTTAATGAATTTCACAACTGACCTCTACTCTTATAGCGTTTACAATGTTGTCCACTTCATCATCTCCAAACAATTCTGGTATCTCTCCAGAAGCTAAACAGTCGTTTATGACAACCAAAAATTTTTCATCAGAGACCTGAGCGTCCGTCATAAGAAAGACGGTTCCCATTCCCTTAATTCCTGCTTTTATATATTGAACGGCCACGTCCGCCTGACAATCACAAGGACCAGATTGATACGGCAAGATTAAAAAAAAATTGGTAGTCATGAGTAGTGGTAGACGTACGTTGGGGTAGACGTACCTTCAAATCGGACAGCGAATATCCTTTTCGTAATTGTAACTGAAACACTTCTAACGACGATATGAATGAGGCCAATCTGGAAAGAGACTGCTTTCCAGAGCCTCCTACACCAACTAAAAGAGCATTTCCCCTTGGAGCTTCTAAAATTCTGTTAATTCTATAATGAGTGTAATAAAAAAATTGCTAGGTTTTCAAAAATTGCATGGCTAATTCATAATTGTTGAACGAGAGACTACCTGCAGATGTGATGCATGGCATCTTCGAACAAAACCAAATTCAAGGCAGCAACCAAGTCATTGTACTGACTCAGTCCTTCTTCCAGGAGCCTGTTCATTGTCTTCCAAGAATCCACTGGAAGATATTTGGATTCACCTATGCCCTCTGCAAAATGGCAGTATAACAATGGCGAACAAAACACTTCAACTTCGTTCAATTCTTCAATACCTTTTTGGATAGAAAATGGCCATAAGAAGTAACTACTGAGTTGTAAATGAACTCTCGTTACAAACACGGTTTAATACCTTTTCTCACGGTTTCAAGAATTAAGGCCTGGAATGTTTTTATGTCCTTTTCGTCTACCAATTTGTCGCAGTAAACGCGATTGGCCTCGTGCAGCCAGAGTTTGATTAAACTGTTTGGACCAGGAAGACACTCGGGAGTTGAAAACAGAATGCCCTGGAAAAAAAAACACATTGCCATTAAGCGGGAACAAATTTGGAATAAAACAATGTGGTGTAAAATGACATGCCTGAAAAATGTTGGCCAAGTCCCTCATATTAAAGACATAATGAAACTTGATGGCTGTAGGCAAAAACGTTTGACCCATTTTTAGATGAACCTGCAAGGCCACATTCACCAAACTTGCAACAATTTTCAATAGAGCCGGGTTGAATTTTGACGCTGGATAAGTCAAGTGACCCGTTAATATTTTTTCGTATATACTGTAGAGGGCATCGCCAGACGGTAAACTAAAATAAGCAACACACTTTTGTTACACCATGAACTTGCTTAAATAATTACTTACTGTACAAGTAATAGAATAAATATAATACGCTTGCATGTATAATAATACGCAAATGTTGCTTAATGAGTGCTTCTCTGCAGAAAAAATGAACAAGAGAAAACTTGAAATACAACCTTACAGCAAAAACAGCAAAATGCCTTTGAAGTCGTGGATCGATGGTGAAACTTCCAGCGGTAGGATTCATACAGGAAACATATTGACAATTGTGTATTTCTTTGAGTGAAAGCTTAATCCTGTCGTACCAGTGGCTGTAGTCTATATGTTGTCGGATCAAGGTGTGAGGTTGCACGGTTCCGTAAGTATCCACCTATGCTCAGAATACATATTTTGGCATTGAATAAAAAACGAGTACACCCAAAAATGTCTAAAACAGTAGGAGTAGGGACAGAACGAAAATGTACAGGCCGTCAAAGATGTAAAAGTGTGAACCGAAGTCATAGTAGCTGGTATACAAGTATACCATAAGTGAGAAAAAAAGTAAAAATAAGATTCATTAAATTAAGTGGAATATCTGTCTGAAGTTAACTGAAAAATAAATCAAACTAGTCTACAGTTACTGTTGTGTGGTTCCCTGGAAGTTCTAAAGGCCCGTAAATGAACTCGTACCTCGGGCATGTTCATGTCATCAATGAAGTAAATCATGCTCTTATTCCCTGGAGGGCCGTAGTTTCGTCCCGCTTTTTTCTCCAGCGGTTTCTCTAAGACTTTTTGCAACATTTCTGAACAAGATAGAAACTCTTATGTAACAATAATGCATTACAATGATGTCAAAGAACAGAGAATTCTATTTAAGCCTACCTGATGTGGTATAGAAATTAAAGGGAACATTCGTAACCGCGTACTGTTCCGTTAGATTGTTCATCTTATCAGCTACAATAACGCTCTTACCCGAGCCAGCGTTACCGACGAACATGACCGGTACCTTTATGGCAGTTAAGATGTCCATGAAGTATCGCAGTCGTGTGGTTTCCGATGTATTTACAAGGGCAGACTGCAACCACAAGGATAAATTGTGTCTGAACACATTCTAAAAATTCCGTAGTAATATGCAAGCCAAAGTAAAGGCACCTGAAGAGGTATATCGGGATCGAATTCATAAGACACAACTTTTTCTGTCCAGGGAAGAAATTTCTTCGTTTCTTGATCGATAAAATAATGAAAAACAGTTCCAGCGGGTGGAAACCTGACCACCTTGAATTCGTTTATCCACCACTTGTTAAATTCATTTCTCCAATCAACGAGCTGAAATGGTTAAGTAAAAGCAAAATGGTTCGGGTTCTTTTGAACAACCAAATAGAAATTGAATTACGACAAACCTGATCCTGAAACATGGAGGAACCGAAAGCCCAAACACAGGCCCAAGCAAAATATATTTCGTACCACTCCTTCGGACAGTCGTTGGGCACATTGGCAGGTATCAGTAGGCACTCCAACAAGTAGCATAAAAACTGTATATGATTGATTTCTGGCAATGGAGTGATCTTCTTGAACTTGGTCTTGAGTGCTTCCAAGCAAGGAGGTACGTACTTGTCGAAAAGAACATTTAACTGAGCAACTTCGGACTGATTAGTACGAGTATCCAACCAACTGGCCACGAACCTGAAAAATGATAATAAAATTCCAGTAGATTATTTGTTGTTCAAGAACAAAAACAAACATCGTACATTATACGTACGGATTCCAGCCAAGATCCTGGGGATTAATGTAAAGGATTCCAGCCCTTGACACTGTAGCCGGGGTTGCTGTTCTTAAATTTGAGATTTCAAACAAAAGCCTCATAGAGGGAGTCAGTGCGATACGCTCGTTGCTGGCTAGTGTGAGTACCTGAAATTAGAAAATCTATCCGTGAGCGTACAGCTTATCGAAGAAAAGAAAACAAAGTTAAATTTCTACCTTATTGTCGTCCATTAGAGTGTTCAACGACTCGATCCACATTGGATCAATGTCACCATCTAAAACGATCCATTTTGGTCCATCCCCAGACATATTGGCCTGATCTCTCATTATAACGGAAAATAAACCTGACAATAAATTTTATGCATTAGTCTACCTTCTTAATTTACCGTCCAGGAATTTCACCTGGGTTTGCTCCGATTTTTCAACTTTCCCATAAGAGAGAAGTACAAAATCAGGAGAGTCTTATTCTAGCAAATGATTGGAGTTTGTACACGCGCGTTTCGCAAAAGAAACCAAAAGAAAAAAACGACCATGTACCTGCACAACAATTTAGAAATTTTCAAAAGCTTTCAACTCACCATCTTTCCATTCTCTAGTGGCAGGATTTATAATTCCAAATAATTCATCATTGGTGACTGCTTTAGGGTTGAGGTCGTTGTACCAAGGTTTTCTCTTTTGATTTGCATAGGTCCTGTTAAGAGTTTTCCAAACCTGACTTTTGCCAGTGCCGGCAAATCCAATAATGAAAACTGAGTGTCTGACATCAAACAATTCTTCGAGTTGCACACACTACAAAAACAGGACCGATGCTGAGGCTCACTTCTGGTCTGAGCACCTTGGGCTTCACTTATACAAATACCTTCAATATAAAATTGTCCTCTGGTTGCAGCTTCAGGTCTAGAGCAGCTCCTTTGATGGCCTTTTCAAAGTCTAAATCTCGTTTTCTGGGAACGTCCAAAGCCGGAAACAAGTCACCAATGAGCCCCATAAACACCGGCAGGTCATCGGTGACAATTTTAGGAATATTAAAATCTCGAAGAGCTCTCATTAGGACCTGATCCTCCGGACGGAGCCTGTCTCCTCTCTGTTAAATTCATATTTGGTTAAATATTTTTATTTTTTAAATTTTAAGGATACCCTTTTTAGATACCTTTAGAGCTCCCGCAACAACAAGAACCGATTTTATAGCCCTAAGACCCCAATCGTAATGATCTTGTTTCGAAAGTAACTCTTTACACAGAGTATAGAGTGTAATAAATTTTCGTGCCAATAAACGAGCCTCCTGGAAGCCTTCCGCTACTAACATAATTTCGCAGATTAACTCAAAATCAGGTACAACCATAGCACAAGGTCTGGAAATAATAACAAAACTTGACGAATGACAAGCATAACAAGTATTGTTTCGTTAAGATGTCTGACTTCGCCGAAGGTCCCACCTGAACAAAGCTTTCAAATTCTCGGGTAACTCTGTTCTACCTGCGTAACCAGGATTCATTGTGATGAAGATACCCACTGTGGATATAAGATTTATTATTTCACCCATAAAATTAAATCTTTGTTTTTTGGTTTTAATGGCGTCTTGAATGGATTTGACTTGAACGGCAACAACCGACAACACTTCGACTGAAATTCTATTGAACTCATCAAAACATCCCCATGCTCCCGTCTGCGCTAATCCTTTATATATATTCCCGCAGGACTGAAACAAAATACCGGACAACTTCAGATTTTTAAATCTATATTGTACCTGAAAGACAAGTTGTAATTTGAATTTTTATCACCTTGTAGTCCATTTGCTCGGAACAATTAAAAACATAAACCATAATTCCCAAAGCACGACCCAGATCTTTGGTTGTCTCTGTTTTTCCTGTCCCTGCAGGTCCAGCTGGTGCACCCCCCATAATCAAATGAAGAGACTGTAAGAAACAAAATTAATTGTAGCAATGGCAATGAATATAGTGAACCTAATCATCAGGGTACCTGTGTCAGTGTGATGTAGCATCTATCTGTTAAGGGTGTGATGACCAAACGCGGTGTGCAACCCAAATATTCGTAGTCGTATCGAAACTGCGCGTCGCAGATATTGCCAAAACAGTCTTTGACTTTAAAGTCCCATCGATGTCTTAGTTGAGACTGCCACTGAAATGCTGTGGAACTTTCGACTTTTTGAACTATCATTTTTGCAATGACGTCTCGCGAGTGAACGTCTATGGTACACACTGTCATGATTTTCTGTCGATCACCTCTGGTCAGATCGCCACAAAGCAGAGTGATCAATATGCTCAATTGATGAATCTGTAAAGGGAGGAATAATTTTGGTAAAAGTAATTTACCTTCAATTAAGGAATACACAAATATTTAATGGCACCTGTTTTCTGTTGTAGTCCTTGAGAGCGTTCTCATATCCTTCTTCTAGTCTTTCAAAGGCGATGTTAACTTCAGTTGTCCACCAGATCTGTGTACCACACAGGGCAACCTGGGCCGGGAAAGCAAAAAGAAATTGGTCTCTTGGCATCTCATCGTAGGCAACTACTCCATTACTGAAGTAAATTCGTAATGTTCGCCTCATGGCATCCGTCACTCGATTCAACCAAATTTCAACTTTTCCTGTGAAAGTAAGTAATCAGAAAATCTGAAAAATATCCATACCACGACAAACGTCAAGTCTAAATTTTGGTTTCAACAACCTCATCATGTAGAATCGCTGACCGGTTCGTTCCCGGTGCACATGAATCTATTCAATAATGTTTGTTAGATATTGCCCTTTATTCTTGTATATTAATGAGGCAATACCTAAGGCAGTTACTCGTTGAATGTATAAATTACATAAACTACCTATATAAAATGGAATTGTAACTCACCGCTGCAATCACAAGCTCCCTTGAACTCCACATATTCGCCGTCTTTTGCAAACATCCCCCGGGCATTTTTTGAACCTGCCGAAAATTTTAGCTTTCCAAGCGAATCGTACAACTTGGTCAGGTGCCTGTAATGAAACTGAAACATAAATAAACTCATTTAAATAATTAACAAGTTTAAATAAAGAAATAAAATTTACCGTCCAACGAGCTCCGGCTGATTTCCATTTGACAAAATGTCGAGGAGATCAGCGGATGACACAAAGTAAAATCGTGGGTATATGAGACGTTTCGTTTCCAGGTAGTCAGAGAGAGCCTTTTCGCACATGACGAGTTGTCTTTGAAGTTCTTCCAATTGTGGAATCAAACCGGGTTTGTTGGTCGATCGAACGACATTCAAATCCTTCACCATATTCGATTGAAGATTCTGTACAAACAAAATCGCGACCGGTAAGAAGGAATTCTTAGAAGAATATTTTCAATGATGTTTGAAACCCACCTTAAAGGTTCTGTCAATTCCTTCGAATCTTTTTGAATCTTCCGGCAGCTGAGATCTTATATCCTCGGAACCTATAAAAATGGACTCAAGATGTTGCCACGAGCGTTGAACTTCCATCCACACAGCGATAACTTGGTCGGCGTTGCTAAGTTTATTTTGCCAATTGGAAACCTCATTGTAGAAGTAATCAATAAATTTTGAACTCATCATATTTTGCAGTTGATTCTAAAAAATGATGTAGAATAATTTTAAATAAATCAGCCAATTTGTCTGACACAAAAATAAATTATATTTACTTGATCGTTTTCTAAAACTTCGATCATTTCTTCGCTCGTAGCAATGATTGTTGTGTTTGTTCTTGCATGAACCTGTTTGTCGAATTCCATATTCTTCCAGGTGATCTCCAATTCCTTAAGTGTTTTTTCCATGGCCATTTCCTTCACTGATTTATCGACAATTGTTTTCACTTCTTCCTCGAAGTGATGCAGGTTAAGGTTTATGAGGTCCGCGAGTGTCGTATCATTCGTCATGACAAACTTAACCTAAATAATAACGGTTGTGTACCGTAAACCCATCAGACAAATATATCTATTACACCAGTTTTGACTCCGCGGGGTTACTTACGCTAATTTTATTTCCTCTTTTCTGTGAGCCAGAAATACAGGAATAAGAATATTTTTAATTAATCGTAAATGTAAGTTATTGCTGTATAATTTGAGTTTAAATTCATTGCAATTGTTATTATAATGTTAATATATTGTGCAATGTCGTTATAAAGAATAGGAATTTTACCTACACAGAATAAAGTTGTTCGGAATCACACCGGAGTGCGAAATTTTCTTTCTAACTGCAAAATCACGGTGTAATTGCAATCTAGTCTCTTTCAGCGTTAGATTTAATACAAGCCTTACTCCACAATGAGACAATGGTCCAGAAGAGACAGGACCTGTCAATCCAAGGACAGTCAGGCTGGGTGTTGTGGTGTGCGGACAGAAGGATGAATCCTCTCACTCTTTTCTCGAGAAATGGGTCGCTCCGTCACCGTTATATACCAAAACTACTTACGGTGGTGTTGGACCGCGAGGTAACATCGTCACGTCAGATCAGGTGATCCGTCCGGGAATCGAACCCAAGATCTCCTGACACACGTCTCTTTGATATAAACATAATATAATCGTCTCACCTTAGTGGCCTGCATTAGTTGTATCCAATGTCTGTCCCTGATAGCTGGATTCTGCAGTTCTGTCACAGCTCTAAGTGAAGTCATCATGTTTTTCAAATTTGCTTCCGTTGTCATGTAGACGTTCCAAGTTCTGACATCTTTGTCCAAGCCTAAAATAAAAATACTTATTGGTGATCTTTTGAAGAATAATCCCTAGGATTTTTCACACTCATAAAATTGAACTTACCTCGAAGTTCCTTTCCAAATCTTTTACACTCGAAATCAACTCCTTCTATATCTATATGCTTCCAGCTTGTCGCTTTCCATTCTGCAAACCAAGCTTCTATGATATTAACGTAGTCCCAGAGTATCTGTGAAGACACAGTGCATTGTAGAGGAACAAAACAAATTCATTCAAAGAGCAACGTTAACTCACTTTAACGGTTTTCAGATCTTTTCTGACTTGAATGAGAGTCAAAAATTCCGGAACGTTGACTTCAAAGAGTTCTGCTTGTTTCGTTATTTTGTCTCTAAATGCCTCCATACTCATTATCTCGTTGTTTACCGCATCCAAGACCTCATAAATGTTTTTGCAGCCATACCTATCGGCATTGGAAAACGTTAGACCCAGAGTGACCCACCGCAAATAATGAACTACACTTACACAGAGTGTAAATAAACAAATTTTTCGTGTAAACTGACGTGTAAAACGGAAGTTTTCTGAAGGCTTCTTTGTAAAGGTTCTGTCTCAAGTCAAACAGCATGATTCGTTTTCTGATTATGTTAACTTGTTTGGCTACCAGAGGTGCTATCAACTGCTTCACGGCTGTAGCCAACTTCTTCAGTCCCGTCCATTTTTCTGGAAGCTCCTGCAGAACATTGGAAAAAGCTCCGTTCAAAATTTATTCACCTATGTTTCTTCTGGTAATAATTAAAATTTACATCTTGCACACCTGCAATTGCAGGTAGGTTTCTTCCGTGAACTCGACTTCATAAGTCTTGAGCAGTTCGATTGTTTCCCAAAGAGGGGTGAACATTTCATCGGTTTCAAACTGTCTGTCCCTGATCTTTTTAAGGATGGCCATAACCTTGATTAAAGCTTCGTAGTCGTCATCTTGAACGGGAACCGACAAAACGGCATCGGATTCTATGATGAATTCTTCTAACTCGCTTATACTAGAGTAGAGAGAACCATTCTGAATGGAATGGGCTAGTTCTGATGTATTCGAGAACAAACCGAAGTTTACCTGTCTAATACATAGTTGTACAGATGATTCTTAAACAAATTGGCCCATTTACAAATTGTATTCAACAGTGCGTTTTTAAAGGGCTTGCAATCCACTTGGAACCAATACTGAAATATTTTCTTAGTATCCAGCTTGGCATCTAACTCCTTATATAGGTTATTATATTTGTCGATTATTTGTTTAAAGTCATTCGTAACGGGCGGCTTGTCGGGCAGGCCCAATGCGGTCACGTCGCCCATATAGGCAACCACTTCTTGTTCTTCTTTAGTCAACATGCGCCCATATCTGCCAGAGTAGATGGTTGTCAATATCTTAAAACCGTAACTTTAATTTTTTCAGACTTCTGTTCGACTGGGTATTTATTACTTACCTGAGGAAAATGCTTAAACATTCTTGTTTGTCATCCAGCCATAAATATGAATATTCTTGAAAGTTCTCACTGTATCGCAAAGCATCGAACATAACCATCTTCGTGCGAACTATTAGTTCTTCCCTCATATCATGCAGATCAACGCATCCCTTGGCCTCGTACTATATTGGGGTAAATAAAAACAACATAAAGTATTCACGCGCTCAATACTACTTTAATAAACCCTTCAACTTTGTGCGTTTTGAAAGAACCTTCAAGGTATAAATTAATTACCTCATAATCAGGCCACTCCTTATGACTGGCAACCCTTGGAACTAGTTTTCCCACTCCAAAAATTTCTTCTTCTATTGTCAATATCAGGTCCATAAAGGCCGAATCTTCACCGAGCGATGGAACAAACACTAAATTAGGTTCCTGAAGTTCCAAAGCCACTTCAAAGAGGGGCTGGTGGTCCTTCACATTGGGATCTGTTTCGTCTATGAGGTAACCGATGCTGAAAGTAAAAGACAATTTCTTAATGTTCAATTTGAAACTTTTCCAAAATATTTATAAAAGTCATAAATCAAATAACCTGCAAGCTATGGAACTTAATATGCCTGCTGTGACAACTTGATCTATGTATTCCAAGTAGGCCTCCCATCTTATTTTCCTCTGCTCCAGTAA
This sequence comes from Polyplax serrata, assembly GCA_037055365.1. Lineage (NCBI taxonomy): Eukaryota > Metazoa > Arthropoda > Insecta > Psocodea > Polyplacidae > Polyplax > Polyplax serrata. Next base: position 266,621 of record JAWJWE010000007.1, read on the forward strand.
AAATTCAGGTGACCGAGGAGGAATGACTGGACTGAAAGTAAAAGATTCAGGTGGTACAGGCGGCAACAGGTCAAGCTGCCTTTGTCTTTCCCGTTCTTTTTCCCGTTCTTGTTTTAATTTTTCTTTTTCCTCTTTTGTCAATTTCTTCTTGGGTTTGCTATACATGTACACAATAAAAAAAGAGTATATCAAAAGACATCCGAACTATGCTGTCTGTTTTGCTCCACACAACTGGTACACTTACGGCACATCTTTTTTAGGTTCTATGGTAGGTATAACTCTTGGCGGATCCTGGTGATATAAAAGAATTGTAACAAAACGTCGTCAAAAGTTAGACGGTGCAATTGTTTTTTTTTTTTTTTGCTTACCAAAACTCCTGCCAAAAGTGGGTTGATGGGCTCTTCTATCCGTTTTCTTCTGCGAATTCTTCTCTGAACAGTACCAGTTTCCTGTTCTTCTTCTTCTTCTCCTTCAGCCGCTTCTGGAACCAACAACCACTCGACATTAGTAACAGGATAAAAAGAAAATGAAAAGCAAATGAAACAAACAATGGTAATAGGAATGAGAAGAATAAAAAACGAGAATGATAAAAGAAGAATGAATGAATGAATAATAATTAGAATTAGTGACAATTACATAAAAATAAATAAGCAAGTTGAGACATTGTTTAAAAATGTTATCTCGGGATAACATGATCTTTTGTATGTGCACTTATTATTCAGTTGGGCAGAGAACCTAAAAAACTGTTTACTTGCCATTTGCTGCTGCTTCTTCTTCCTCTGTCGTTCCAGCCAAGTGCTCCGGTAGTGGAATATCCAACAGGAGGTGATAATTGATGGTAACTAATTCATGGATATCCTGACCCACCTGTACAATGTTGTCGCATCTAATAAATAAACATTATCATTTAATATTAACTAAACTGATTAACATAAGAAGTGATTGGATTTATTGGAAATTCTTGTAAAAATGCACACCTCTGCTTCACTCTGTGAATTCTGTCATCCAAACCAAGCAGCTGTCGAGGTACCGTTCGTTCGTACAAAGGCTCGTTACTCCATTGGAATATCAACTGGTATATGAGAGATGCGTTTTCCTGTGCTTCCGTGACCCTCTCGTACAATTTTTTTATAAGATAGCGACATTTCAATATAAAAACTTCTGATTCTAGAAAATTTCAAGTTACTTTTTAATTTATGTTATGAAATGTGTAATGAATGGTGTTTTTATAATAATAATAATAATGAAAAATTTGAACAGACGAAGTCCAACTTATATTTGTACTCTACCTGGTGAGTTCCAATTCAAAAAAGAGATACCGCAGTTAACGAGTAAATCAATCAAAATAATTTCGTCCTCAAACAAATTGAATTCGACAATCCGAGACTTCTTTCGGATTTGATTGTACCAATTAATGAGCTGATTTAAATTTTGAACAAATGAAAAAAGTTGTTCAACTCTGTCATAGAAGGCGACTAACAGAGTTGGCAACTGAAATGGGCCAATGGCGTTCAGATAACGAATTTCTCGAAGTGAACAAACCAACTGGAAGAGAAAATCTAGAAAATTTTCCGTTTTCAGAAAATTAAGAAAACTGAGTCAGTGTGATTTTCAGCGTACAAATGGATCAAAATTAAGAATGAGCATCTGATCTTCTTTACTTCTTAGAAGCATCGGTTTCTTCAGACATCGGTCTATTTGTTCGGGAGCACTTTTTGTCCAGCCATCCAGGATTTGTGTCTCCAGTTTTTGTAGCAGCTCCATCATTTTGTCATGTTTTTCTATCAAATACTGAGCCTCTGGACTGTCGAGAATTCTGAAAGATAGACAAAAATAAGTATTGCCCTTGAACACCTTGCAGTGAACCTGTACGACAGAGTAAAGAAATGCTACATCCCTCAAGTACGAACAATTAGCAGTTTAACATAACGCACTTATGTTACGATTTCGGTTAACAACTGGTTAGGTGAATTAGTCTTCACTGAACCAATTATTTATCTTATTTAACGGGTAACTTACGGGTATTCTAACAACTTCATTGGCTCTATAGGATAGTCGACTCTTCCTTTCATTTTTAGTATCCAACAAAGTGTGCCGGACACCTGAGCCCAAAATCGATCCACCTTGTAGTACCCAGTTTTTTGGTGCTCAAGGAGAGTCTCGTCGTAGATCTGCTTTACGGTTTTCAATTCTTCATCAAAATATTGTAGAATTTTCTTAAATTTTGGTTCGACTTGCTTTTTTATTTCCGGCCTTTTGGCCAGAGATCCCATTATATTACAAAGCTGTAAAATATTCAACGTCCACATTTATTGATTTTCTAAACTTTAAACATTATTTCTAAAATAATTGACATATCAAATCATAAGAAACTTGTCTAAAATTTTATACTATCGCATGATTTCTTTTAAATATCCAGTTGAAGTATTTATCGACACTTGAATTACCTTAAATAAACTTTCAAGATTACAACATTCGTCAAAAGCTTGAATAAAAATAGATGCCAGTCGTCTGTCAAAGTCGTATGCTATGATCTGAAACTTTTCGTAGTCCTGTAAGAAATTGGGGACATCCGGGTCCAGGGGATCATAAACTGCTGTGTTGAAGATCAACCATGTCGTCTGGAACTCATTCATTATTTCTCCGACTTTAAAACCTAAATTTCTCCCTTTTATACCGGCCAGTTCAATTCGATCTAATTTTTGAAAATCTATAACAGTTCCTAAAAAATCCTGAACAAAGATAGTGTAAATTAGTCTGATGTTTTTTTGGCAGTCTCTTAACGAGAAAAAAACAATAATTACTATAAGTTTGCCAAGTCTCTCGACAAAGTCGATCACCCGTTGAAAAGGTATGTTTGCGTTAAAACTCCAGGGCTTTGGTTCGACGCCTTCTTTAAAATACGTAGGTAATCTTTTTCTGTACTCCTCAAACGTCTTCCTGCACATTAAAAAAAATTAAACGTGTGTAAATTATTCTCCTTATGTGTAAATTATTCAGCCTCGATTGAAACAAAATGACCATAATTTGAGATGTGTAACTAGCGCAGGCATTTAAAAAAATTTTTCAGTTATTGAAAATTGGTGTAAACTTACAGAAATCCAATCAGTTTTTCATGACACATAATGAGGTTTCCCCTCGTATTTTCTTGATCTCCCTGAAACACTGATCCCGGATCCAAATATTTTATGCACTGAAAATAGTTTTAAGTTAAACAGTGATATGTAATAGTTTCCAGATGATGGTGTTTGAAATTAAATAAATTTGTATTGTAAACCTGTTCCACTATGGTGTTGCCGAACATCTTGAGAAGTGTTATTATTCTCTGAGATAGGCAGTAGTACCTACTATTTGCCCAGAGTATACAAATACAATGAAGTATAGGTTCCATGTGGAAGGTGGAAACATTGAAATCCGTACTCTCGTACAAATCGAACATCTTCAGTAATGGATTTAGGTATAAGCAAATGTCTCTTGCTTCGGTTACAGCTTTAATTAAATTAATACAAAGAAACCATTTTGGGCATTCACAGAGTAAATGAAGAACACGCTACAACGAACTCTGCGGTATACAGCTGTTTGAAGTCAATGGAAGCAATTCATAATTGTTAATACTAAAAATATTAATAAAATACATCGTACCTGCAACAACATTTCTAAAAAAAGTTCTGTAAGTATGCGTGTAACTACTTTCGGTTATTTCTAAAACTATGGCCATTTTCTTCACCCTCGGATCTCTCAACTGATCATAAATAGATTCTAGATTTTTTAATCTTTGATTCCAAAAAATTATCTGAAAATTTTTTCTTGTCAAACCTTTTTCTGTGTGTTTCTATTTTGTTTAAACGGATACATAATGGAAAATCTGTATGACTACCTCTGCACTGGGTACCGGATGATTATTATCTTTGAAAAAGACTTCGGTTGTTTCAACGAGGACGTCATTTATCTGATGAGCCCATTTAATAACAGCACCTTCAATAGCCGTCTTCAACTGAAGGTTCACCATCTTACCCTGTCTGAAGATTCATTTTCAATGAGAGAGTCACATATGCAGAAAAAGTGGAACATTTTACGTGTTGTTACCTACGATTCTATAAGATTTTGAACTTCTTGGTAGACTTTTTCGATACCGACAGGCATGGGAAGCAAAGTTTGCCCCGTCATTTTGCCTTTTATCTGGTACACCGTTCCTCGAAAAGTGTGTATGTGCTTCATGACATCATCTGCGACACATTTGGGCCAACCCATTTGGTTATCTGGGTTCGACAGAAGTGGAACAAATAACTGAAAAAAATATTATAGAAAACTCTTGAGCTGTCGTGCTACTATGCCTCTAAATGTTGGGTTCCTGTGTTTCCTATATTTCCTCTTCCTACCTCTTCTACTAAAACCGAAAGCTCTTCTACAGGATTCGGAGCCATGTCACCGAAGATGCACAGCCCCGGCAAATTTTGCACTGTTGCCACTTCTTCTTTCTTTTTTATAAAATAAACGGATTTGCTTTTTGCATTTGGAGGATAAGTAAGCATCGGTTGCAGTAATCCTGCGTTATTAATTGTGAAAATTATCGTCTTGACTTTGGGATTGTTAAGAAACTCTTGCAGCAAAATCTAAAAAAAAAATAATAATTAGTTTGCATTTTCTATTAACTAATCAGATTCTAATAAACGCTGTTTTATTTTAATAATAAAAAGTAGTCGTTCAGGTTTTGAATAAATATAACGCTGTCTTTCTTTAGAAGCTCGTTTATTTGCACTAGGAAAATGTATTGAAAGGCACAAAATAAGTAAGAAAGAAATGGGTGTCTTTGGGTTAAAATCAATGTGACGAGTCAATTCATTATTAAAAACAAAACAAACCAACCCTGTACTCCTCGTTTCCAATCATTTTTGGCCATTTATCCGATTTCAGCCGCATCGTTTTAGTCAAGTACTCACACAGGTACTCATACCTAGGATCGTCGTCCAAGTTTTTGTCGGCCATACCGACGAATTCTTTTTACGTAATCTATTAACTCAATTGTAAATGTTTTATGACAAAGATTTATTGTCAGACATGTCGCGCGTACGACATGTTTGAATGACGTTCTCCTCTTCCGCAGAAATAAACAGGGTTCTTAGCAACCCTTGACACGTGTTTCCGATGGCTCCGTTTCTAGGGTGATATGAAATCGAAAGTTTAACTTAACTATTTAAGACAAAGATTTATTAATGAAGTACTTCGTTACAATGACTGAAGAAATTGAAACAATTTTTTTATACTCACGGTAAATAATAGACGCAAATATCAATCACCAAATCAAAACCAATAAGAACATTATTATTACCAAATATATGTTAATACACATTTATTTTATGCAGTTAATCAATAAACAGTACTTCCCAATGTAGCCAGTAGAATGTTTAAATTGTTAACATAATAATTAGTGAAAATTCTTAATGTACTCTTTTTCTAACTCATGGGGCTAACATGGAATGTTTCTCTGTGTGCCCCTTTAGAGTAAATTTTATGAAAAATATATCATATTATTCTAGTTTTCCACTCTTTATATTTTCATTAACTGATAATAAGCACTATTCTAACTGTTAATAAGGAACACCCATGAGTAACTTGTCCGTCAACAATTGCTACTTGAATTCAAAATATTTCTGGTAAATTGAAATTTAGCTTCATTGTCAAAACGACTTTAATAATAGGGATATTTCAATTGGCGCGAAAATACAAAGAAATTTGTCGCCAAAATATAAAAACGTCGTCAGAACACGAAGCAGAAGATGCGAACCGCGTAAGTCTTGAACGTTGAAAAAAGTATAGTTGCCTCAATGTTTTTTTCATTTACCCACAGGTTTTGTTACTATCGGAGAAAAGTATATAATTTGAAAAACGTAATTATTACTGGAACAATTAGTAGCAGAAATGTAGCCCTTAGTGGTCAGCAATTTCAAAAATTCAATTCAAATAAACATAAAAGTACCCAGACTTACAGGAATTACTGTGTAGCAATTGGACTTTCTGCATTGGGTTGTTCATTCGCTGCTGTACCCCTATACAGAATATTCTGTCAGGTTTGTACTTCTGCTTCAAAATGTAATTTTTGTAATGTTCTTTCGTAATTAAGTCAAAAATTACATTTAGTCAACTGGATATGGTGGAACAACAAGAGAAAATATTGATGGTGAGAAAATTGAACATATGCAAAAGAGACCAAATAGATGTATTAAAGTGAGGTTCAATTCTGATGTAGCTGGCAGCATGAAGTGGCAGTTTCGGCCTCAACAACCTGAAGTAGTGGTAGGTTTATTTATAATGAAAATCATTGGATTGCAATTTTAATAAGAAATATTGGGTACTTTTTTTATGGACACAATCTATGTAGTTTGAAGTGCTCTTTTTTACTTGACAATCTTACATATTTCCACTATTTATTTAAAATTGTGACTCTTAGGTTATCCCTGGTGAAACTGCACTTGCATTTTATACTGCAACAAATCCTACTGATGAACCAATCATTGGAGTCAGCACTTACAATGTTTTGCCATTCACAGCAGGCCGCTACTTCAATAAGGTACAATGCTTCTGTTTTGAAGAGCAACTATTAAATCCTAGAGAACAGGTAATAATTCACTTAACTTAAATATTGAAATCTGAAGGAATAAGTGAAATGGAATGTATTGATAAACATTTCTTTCAATACCAATATTTATATTTCAATTATTGAGTTTTTGATGTTTGTTTCAGGTGGATATGCCAGTATTCTTCTATATTGATCCTGAATTTTGTGATGATCCACAATTAGAGTTTGTTGATGAAGTCATTTTGTCTTACACATTTTTTGAGGCAAAGAAGAAAAAGCCATTTATTGGAGGGTCAAAATGATTAAATTATATATTAATTGTGATACTGTTAATGTAATATTAATGATATATATTTTAATGCTCTTTCAAAATTCAAAAACTTTTACAAAGGTTTATTTTGTATCCTGTGCTATTTTCCCTCAGAGTCAAAAATAAATTATTATTATTATTATTATTATTATTATTATTATTATTATTATTATTATTATTGATGTTTTTTTACATTGACACAATGTGCAGCAATTTGGACAATTGTATTTTGGTTTACAATGCACCTACTGCCAAGGATCGAGACCATCCCGCAAGTCGATCCCTCAATCATTGATTTTTGTAAAACTACGTTTAGTATGAATTAATCGGTCTAATAATCAGTGAATCTGTTTGCACCCCACTGTGTGAAATACAACATGGCAGACTGATTAATGCTGAATATGGGAAAATTAATAGTAAGTTAATAGTAAAATGAAAAATACATATATTATTGTACTGAGCAGATAAACCACACATGAAGAACGAAAAAAATTGTAAACTTGCCTGTAATTTTCTTCTTACAATTTTATAGAATTGGAATATGCAAATTGGAAATAACAAAGGTGAATGTCTGTGAATGTTCGAAAGCTCATTTAGTGCACTAACCTCGGGAGGGGCATTTACTAATGCAAGTGAACATGTGCTTGACTTCTGCAACACTGCATACGATTATTTATTGAAAGCGATAATAAACGTGTAAATAAATAACAACGACGTTGTCAAATAACAGTGAAGCGACTCTCCCTTTTCTTAGTCAACCCATAACGACCCTAAACCCGTTTTATTTTGAGAGTGATGTTAATATTTTTTGGGGGGATTTGAGGTTAAAGTGCACAGTTTGATTACCTGAAATTTGTTCTAGGAAGAAAAGAAACAAATTTTGAAGCCCTTTAGTATTTGATGGTGGCCGTGATAGGGTAAGAACGTCTCATTCCCAAACATTTCTCTCGGTCTATGAAAAGGGAGTTTACTTTGTTACCCAGCTCGGTCTCCAGGTTGCTTCTGGTCTTTAGCAACTGTTGGTGTTGAGCTTCGGCTTCCTGTAATTTTCTATGAAGTTTTTCGATGCTCAACTGTATGTCCTTGATTTCCATGATCAACCTTGAATGGAGATTAATGATATGAAAAAATACACAATGACTTGCATGTACAAAGGAAAACTAAGGATTTTTGTCATATAACTTTGGTTTGTTAATGCGCTCAACTGTTTCGATGTTAATCAAATTTTACTGTTGAAATACCTGCTTTGAGCTGAATCTCGACATAATTCAATCTCTTGCCTATGGGCTCTGGCTTCCAGCCTGGTCTGAGCAACTTTCAGCGGCAGAGATTTGTCCTGAATTGATTTCCTTAACATTTCTATATTTTTTTCAACGTCAAAAACTTCTCTTTGAATCTGAAATAAATTTCCATAAAAATAGATTTCCACTTTTTTTGTGCATTGTTATGTTTTACATTTGATTTAAGTATTATCTGTTTGATAAAATAAAATGAATTAAAAGTATTTGCTCCTGATTTCCCATTTTAATATGGACGTTGTTCCCATTCATTTGAAATACCCTCCTACCTTGTGAAGGTGCATCTGTAATTTTTGTTTAACATCCATAACTTCATTTGAACGTCTCTCAAGAGCAGCATTGGTCGTCGTCCAGGCGTTCCAGCAATCATTTGCATGCGAATTAATCACGTTATCTGTGTCTGTACGAATTTGGGCAGACTTTGCACGTTCTGACTGAGATCTCTGTATGTTCCGGTTTGAATATTCAATCCAAGTTTCTGGCGTTGTTATCCTTTGCAAACAGAAATACGTATCGTGGTCATCGATTGCATGAAAATCAAAATAGTTAATATATGCTGCCTCTGCGGTTCATTTAGATTACATACGTATTATCGTAATTTTCTATTCCTCCGTAGTAATTAATGCCTCTCGAATAATTATTCAAAGAGTGTGCGAGATTGTCGATTCCCATGGCTTGTTCCTTCATCTTTAAATCTCTTTCTATTTCATGTTGGGAGGCTCTGTTGTTCCGAAGCTGAAAAATCATCAAAAAGAAAAGGTTAATTATAAGATTTATCGTCAATTACTTCATTCAAAATACAGGAAGTAAAAAATCTGAGGATCACTCACTTGGGCTTCGAACTTTGACAAGGCATCCCTGTAGAGTGCTTGAGTGTGCCTGACAGTGTCAATTTCTTTCAACAAGGCTTGCTCGACTTCATCATGCGCCAAGTCTGAGCCTAAGTGCAAAATTTTTTTACACATAGTGTGCTAATATTGTAACTACAATTTAATAGATCTAGGAGGAAATTGAAACAAAATGGTGTTGAAACCAGTTAAAACATTACAACAAACTGTCAAACTATGCTAAATCCACTTTATATTCTAAATTTAAATCGCAATATTACAAGAGAGGAGAAAGTAGGCTGAGGGTACCATTCTGTGTAACAAGGGATCATTCAAGAGATTTCCCGACAGCTTTACAGCTGATTACGTATATTGCTGGTTATTGGTTAAGAGGCAGTAAACTCAATTTATTAATGGTCAGAACATTTTCAAGAAAACCTCTGAATTACCCCGTGCAAAAAAGCTTGTGCGCTGTGTCGTTAAAATGCAAATTTGAGATAATAACATGTTTCCGCATTCTAAATTTACTACTCATGGTACCTGGTCCTTAAGTTTACAAAGCAAACTCTGAAGTTCTCCCTGACACTTTTTTATAAGATTGATTTCTCGTAGAAGCATTTGTTCAACTTCATCATGAACTAAATCCACTCCTAGAAGTTTTTTTCGTATTTTAAAATCCATTGGGGTTTTAATTACTTATTACACCCCTGTACATGAGTTACTTCGTGGCCTGTTAACTGTTTCCAGTCTAATAAAAGAATTACCTGTTCGGTTTTCTCTGTGATACAAACATTCTTGTGCTATGTGTAAAGGTGCCTCTAGGTCTTGTATGGTTTTCTCCAAAAGGCTCCGTGAATCCTGAAGTAGATTTGATTCCTGAATCATTTTTTCCAATTCGTTCTGTAGTTCTCCCGTCCAAAATGTGAGATCTGTTAGTCGCTCTCCTATTCGTCTTCCCACTTCACGTTGTGATGCATTGGCAAGTTCATCAGCTTCCCTAAGTGCAAGGAAAACTCATTATAAAAATTCAAACTCTTTGTATAATTCCTACATGATTCTGTGTGACTAATTTTCCACTATAATAGGTTACTCAAAATATGTGAGCGGTAATATTTTCAAACTCACCTCATGACCCTGCAGGCGTCAGCTCTTGCTCTCTCTGAGAAATTTCTGTTGGAATCGGCTTCATTATAATGACTTATATTATTCTGCATCCATTCATAGGGAGTGTACCGTGTATAGAGGGCTGCCCTAGCTGCATTAGCTGGATTTCTGTCGAAACCCGTCACTAAATTAGGGAATCTTAGAGGTTCGGTCGCCATCCCAGTTGGGGTATAGCACGTATCCAAAAGGGCATTTGTAACTGGTTGCATTGGCCTGAACAAGAGCAATATTTAATGTTTTTATACCTAGCACAGCAAATTGTCTAAACAGATTGGTTGTAATCATTACAATGGCGTAACTTCGACGTTTTCATAGCCAAGGGTCGGCCTCCACGGATGACTTTTAGGAGTCTGATGAAACTGACCAATTCTTGGTGGAACGGTTGGTCCCATTGTTTGTTCCATACAGGGATCGGCACCCACTGTACTCCAGTTTTGCATTTGCTTTTAAAAAATGAAAAAAGAAATGAAAAATTTATTTTCCAAAGCATAATCATCAGTTTTTCCGGTTAGGAGTTTGTTTTCTTATAATGTTTATAATAATTAATACCAATGGGTACACTTGCTTGTAAACAGAACCGAAAAATCGTCTTTGAAAGTAATTTCTCAGTGACTTCTTTATTATATCAGATCAGCAAGTGGATCACTTACTTTATTGTGCTTCTTTTCATTACTATTATTATTACTATTATTATTGTTATTATTACTATTACTACTACTACTACTACTACTACTCTACTACTACTACTACTACTAGTACTACTACTACTACTACTACTACTACTACTACTACTACTACTATACTACTACTACTACTACTACTATTATTATTATTATTATTATTATTATTATTATTATTATTATTATTATTATTATTATTATTATTATTATTATTATTATTATTATTATTATTATTATTATTATTATTATTATTATTATTTTACCATCGTATTTTAAGTTACCAGGTAAAAGGTTCCTGAGAATGCGTTTATGTTTCACTCTAAAATTCCGTTACACATGAACGTGCTACCTCACGATTTAAACATCTGACATCTTATTAAAAGGCGAATGATTTGTTCGTTTGAAAGGAAACTTGAGATTATTCTCAGACTTAAACACTTTTACTGAACTTACGGAATACATCACTTTGTTGGAACTCATTTTGCTTTTTTTGTTGCCAATACCAATTTTGCTATAAAAATAAATATGTGTCCATGTACTTATACACTTCCGCCTAAAAATTTAGAAAAACAACACTGCTACTTTCATGTGTAAAAGCAAAAAACAAAAAACTGAGGGTTCAAGTAGTCATGGAGATTGTGGCGCCTAATTTTTCCGTCGTCAATTTGCCAAATTCTGTCGTGCGTAGGACGAGATAAAATGGCGGACATCACTTTAGAGAACGAGCGTGAGTATTACATAATGTACAAAATGTACAATAATACATTTAACGATTTGCGATAAATGGTACTAGTTTGTAGTACACATCAAAAATTGCCGTCAATTGAATATTCAATTTCAGATTGTCCAGGTGCTGATTCCAACTTAGCCGGAAAAGATTCAGCATGTGACGGCTGTCCTAATCAAAGGATATGTCTTCTAAGGGATAAGACACCGGTTGATCCAGGTAAACTACAATTTCGAAAAATTCTTGTGATGTAATACTATAATTTATTTTGAAAATTAATATGCCTAGCTCGTTACAGGTGTAGAATTGGTTAAAAATAGATTACAACATGTTAAACATAAAATATTAATTTTATCAGGAAAAGGAGGAGTTGGTAAAAGTACATTCACAACACTTTTAGGACGGTATCTAGCTCAATTAGTAGAAAACAAAAATGTAAGTGTAAAAATATGTGCTACATTATTTTGAAATTTTGTTCTTTTCTAGTTTACTTATAATTACTTCTTTACTGTATTTCTTGTATTTTTCAAATATGTATTTCATTTCAAAGTTGGCCATTATTCATTAGTAAAATGTAATTAACACTTTCACTAACTGATGAAGCAGTTTTTTTGAAAGTAAGAATTTAAAAAATCACCTTGTAGTAAAAAATGCAAAGCAGCTAAATACCTAGTTCAATATATTAATATATCATTAATATTAATTACATTACATTACATTAATATAGGACAATTCAAATAAATTCTAATTAAGAATTGTCAGTGAGGAATTACCTCCATAAGGGATAGAATTAAATATATGTCTGCTGCACTGCAAAATTACAGAATTTAAATTGCAAAAGAATGGTTATGTTGTAATATAGTGGAGCCTGGTCAAAAGTAGTAAAAAGGGGATGAAAAAATTAATGTTAATATAAAAGGATAATGGATATGGAGCATTTTTTTGGGATAAGTAGCATTTTCAGATGAGGCAGTCTTGTATGTATTGGTGATCCATATAAAGGTAAAAAGGTTTTTCAATATATGGTAGTGATTAATATCGTATTTCTTTTCTTGTTTTCTAAAAATTCTAAAAATTTTAATTTTGATCATTAATGTATGGTATTGGGACAAGATTATTGAATGTTGGAAATACTTGGTGTTCCAAGGTGCAACTTTTGTAAAAAAAGCAACCTACAATTTGACAATGTTGAAGTTTCATTAATTTCAAATATGCCTTCCATTTACCAGATTCAAAATTGTCATTCAGTTTCTGCCATCTTTACACACTGCTGGTTTTATTTATTTATTTATTATTAATCACTATGTTTTACCTACTTTAATCTCGTCTGCTTTTCACAATTTACTGTTCAAAGTAATGTTTGCACAATATTTGAAATGGCTGTATTTATTTAAAAGTGAACAGGAAAAATTTTATTTAAAAATGAGTTGATTTATTCAATGATATGTGGAGAAATTAGAAAATAACTTCAAGGAGGAGGGTATGTAGGGGTTTGTTCTTACGTCAAAAGGAAAAATTCATCGATTTAAACAACCGAATTTTCGTGGGTCACCTGTGGAATGCGTAAAATGGTACAAAATGGATGTTCGGCAACAACTGGAACATCAACTTTTTCAAAATCAATAAATGTTAACTAGGCCTTCCGTCCTTTTGACATTTTCACTTATTTCTTTCACAGCTGACACTCTTTAATAATATTCAAACTTAATTCTTCAAATGTAGGGGTTTTGATTCCCAAAAAGGATATTTTCCAGAAATTTAGCCCTTTTGCTCTCCTATATTTTGTATTTCAACTTTCAATCACTGATTAACAAAAACCAATAAATTAGTTTCCTCAAGAATACTCCTTTAGGGAATACGTCGAATTTGACATTTCCCTTGAAGTAACATTAATACGCTTTATATAATGTAACAGATTAGGCAAAAAAGGACAAAGAAATAGTCGCGATGTAGAACTAAACGAATGACAAATGTAACACCTGAAGACGGAATGAGACGGAAGCAAAGGCAAGGTGAAAATATCAAATAGTAGTGAAATTGGTGATGCACTGCGACGTAAAATGTTTTATAGAATTTATAAAAAAGTAACAAGATGTCAAAGCGAAGGCGACAGATTATGACAGGAAGTCAGATGCTAATTGTTAAGTTTCCCAAATGAAGCGCTGCAGCAATCGTTCGGACTTCAAATTAAAAATCTAGCGCTTAAATTTGGACCTGCACATCTAAATGAGGTAAATTATTAAAAAATAAAAGTGTGTCTAAAACTCACAAGGGGAAGGTTGTAGGAGTAGTCCCTCTGATACGTCGACATATTTTTCTCCATGAAAATTTCTCCATGAACTAAAAAAAGAACGACAGTTGACACGAGCCGAACTTAGACTGACACTGAAAACAAATTGGTTGACTTCAGATTTGCATGTCACCCTCGACTGCCGCGATGACATAGTTTCTTAATGTCTCGTTTTTTACAGGTAGGAATTTGCGACGCCGACATTTGTGGGCCCTCTACACCTAGGATGATGGGAGCATTGGACGAACAGGTTCATCAGAGCGGCTCAGGGTGGTCCCCCGTGGTGAGTTGAACATCCTCCTGCCTGTTTGAACCTTCTTTCTGCGACGGATCGCACGATCTTGTATTATTTCAGTATGTTGAAGATAATCTCTGCGTTATGTCAATTGGATTTCTGTTGGCGTCACCAGACGATGCCGTCATTTGGAGAGGACCCAAAAAGAATGCCATGATTCGTCAGTTTCTGTCGGATGTTGACTGGGGCCAGTTGGACTACCTACTGATAGACACGCCTCCTGGAACGAGTGACGAACACCTCTCTGCATTTAACTACTTAAAACAAGTACACGGAGTAGACTCACATTATTTAATAAATTTTTTTAAATTTCTTTAATTAGTTAAATTAAACGATAAAAATTGCAGACGAGGTTGTCGGGTGCTCTTATACTTACCACACCTCAAGAAGTAGCCCTTCTTGATGTTAGGAAGGAAATTGATTTTTGTAAAAAAGTTAAAATTCCTATTTTGGGCGTGGTAGAAAACATGGTCTCTTTCACTTGTCCATCGTGCTCAGTAAGTTCAGTAAGATGCCTTAATAATCACATTATGTTTGATTTGGTCATTTGACAGAACTCTGCAGGCAGTTTCATTGTTTACAGAAATCATCACAGATATTTCGTGCCAACACCGGTGGTGCCCAAAAAATGTGTGAAGATTTAAATGTCACTTACCTGGGTGGCCTGCCGTTAGATCCCAAACTGGCTCGTGCTTGTGATGAAGGAATGGATTTTTTGACCGAAAATGAAAATTCTCCGACTGCTCTGGCAATGGAAGAGATAGCACAAAAAATAATTCGGTCATTGTGACGTGTAATATTAACTTGAAACATTGCATTACCAAACAATTTGAAATTCACGAGAAGTGTGTTCCATTCTTCTCAACGACCTGTCATCAGTAGCCGCCAGCGACATGGATTTTTGTATTGACTGACTTGTAATTGCAATAAAAACAATGTAATGCAGTTTACCAACAAGATTTATTGGTAATTTTCATTGATAATTTATTGGTAACAAGCAAAAGGCAGTAAGAACATAAAGATAGGTCAAATTCTTCACCTACATATCATTGATAAAACACTCCACCTTTTAAGATTAATTTTAAATCTCATGATAAATATTTTTAGATTCTTCGAGCCGACAATCAAACAGGACTAAAGAATGGCTTAGTGGTGTATTAAGAAATAGACTGTGTGACGGTGACCAAAAATAGAGTGAATTGGGTTTACTTCCTAACAAAATCAAGGAAATAAAATGAATTTAAATCTTTTTAAACGTGCTTTTTATGTTGAATTTCAGTAGGTTGAGTCCAAGCCTTCGTAGTGTTCGGACCTTCTATTGACTTTCGTTTTCAACCCTAATTGTGGAAAAAAGTCACAACGCTAAAAGCATATTGAATGAGTGCTAAAGGATCAACAGTGTTTCATACCAACGCCCATATTTCGTAATCATTTTCACTGTTCATTCATTCCAGCAACGCTTTCTTTACATATTCCACGATCTATACCGAATTCTTTTGGCATTCCAAAAGTCCGCTAATGGGTTTGGTGGTAAAACCTGCCTCATTTTTCTTTTCCAAAAATCATTTAAAATGCCCAAATGCCCGAACAAGGAAATGTATCCCTCCACAGTTTTACAGACGTATCGTACATATAATCGCTAGCTTAATAATCCAATAGAAGCCCAAAACAAATTTTCCTTCTTTTCCATGCCAGAAGACACTCCGCTACCGTCTCCAACTCCCGAACCACTTCTCATTTTAATCAGTGGTGTAAAATCATGAATCCCCAAAATCCTTGTTGGACAGAAGAGCTAAAAATTCATACTCATCTCTGATGAAATTGGAGGGCATCTAATCCTATAAAATAATCTACTAATTAACCTGTCCCAAGTCAATCCTCCAGGCACACGGTTTCAGAGACCAACGATAAGGATTCAAAGGAGGATGTCGTTTGGGTACATCCATCAGAACAGACTAGACGGTCAGTTGTGATATCTAACATTGAGAGGCACCAGTTTTATTTTTTTTAAAGCTACCTTTGAGAAAACACCTGGCAACTTCCCCAAACTTTTTGTAATCAAACTTTCTATGATAATGACTTTAAAAAATTAATAGGTTTTTAGATAAATTTTATTTGTACTGTACTTCATATTTTGCAATATTTATGGGGTTCATAATATACAATACTTTTTTTAATTGAATGATTACAAAGTTTCATATACAGGAATCAAACTATTTAAAGCGAAATTCTGTGGTCCCTGTCAACGACTGAACAAGATGACTGCCACGCCAGAGAATGCTTCGAATAGTAAGTTGTCTTGAAGAATCCAACAGTTTTCGTCCAAAAATAAGTTGCCATTAAACCTGTGTGTGTATGAGGGGCCATAAACCTGTGTGTGTATGAGGGGCCATAAGAAGCGATGGATGCTGCGAATGCGTAGTAACCGTTGCTAAGGAACTGTTGTGACGTCAGCGCAAGTTCATCTCTGGAAAATTTTGTAAAGTCCTACATCATGGAACCATTTTGACTCAAGTAATAAATTGTCAGTGGGAGTGTAGGAAAAGGTTGGAAGCAGCCGCGTCTGGGAACGGCGACCTGAGCAAAATGAAAATCCGTCAGAAACGGTAGATGGAATGAATGTGAGTTCTATAAGGTGGCGATGCTTCTAATTTCTACTTAGTTTTGCCTGTCTCTTTTTCCATATTCTTCTGTTTTATAGTATTATGAATTTATTGGATTTTGCTCTCTTTCTCTTTGCTCCTGCTTTGTCTGGATTCCAAAACTCTTGTATTTTCCTCTACCAGTCCTCTACTCGTAAAATTGCGTTCCAACGTCCACTCGTGAGACCGTTTTTAATGTGAACTATGCGTTGACTCTCCTTAGTGAACAAGCGTTTTCTCATACGGCATCCATTCATAATCAGCGTTTCCTTATTGTCAACATTTGTTAAGCTTGCCCTCATTTAGGTCAGTTAGCGCTTTAGCGCCAGTCAACTTATATTTGTTTCAGATAAAATAAAAATATGACTACGAGATCGGCAAATGCTTTGACCACAGTGATACTTTTGCCATTTTTACTTTGGCTTCCTGGTGAGTAAAACGTTTATTATATTATTACTCGAAAATACGGGAAAATAAGTAAAAATGTGTGAATCCGGGTGAAACGTTTCAGGTTGCGAAAGCATAAACTGTTACACTTGTTCGTCGGTGAATGGAAGTAACCCGCATTGTGAGGATCCGATAAACACACATCTGTCTGAGTATACAGAGAAATGCATGGTGCCAAAGAAAAACCACGTTGGCTTATTCCCGGCCAATTTCTGCATTAAAATAACTGGAGTTAATAGTAAGTTTATCGTGACACGTTTTGCTTCATTTGTGAACCTTGTGTCACACTTGTTTCCTAATTTCTGCCTATTTTTCTGCCGCAATGATTAATTTCTTTGAATTCATCAGCGGACACTTACGAAAGGATTGTCATTCGGGCTTGTGTAATGAAGACGATGGACTCACAATGTGGAATGTTCAAATATCAGGACCAAGCAATGAATGGTTGTGTTCTCACTTGCGACTACAATGGCTGTAACAAGGCACAGCGGAATTCACATGTGACTTATAATCATCTCATTTTACCAATTGTAGCCCTCTCAGTCAGACAATTACTTTAAAATTGCCATTTTCCGCACTCTGAATTCCTTCTGTACATGAAGAACTAATAATTATTCACAAATGCAAGAAGTGTCGTAAGACGTGGAACCCCAGGCGTACCGACTCAGTTGGATGTACGCTGTATGAAATTAACGACGAAAAGTATCAAAACCACCAAGCAGCATCCAATTATGTGGTCGATCATAAAATCGGGAGAGTGCAGTAGCATACGTCAAATGAAAGTGTCACTTGCATAGTTTTTTGCCACGTAGTTTGGCATATATAGGAGAAGCAACAAACATACAAAACCGACATCACAACCATAGCCATAAAAAGTAAAGCTTAAAAATTAAGTAAATTCTGTACGCAGCAGTAGCATATCCAGCATTCTGCGGTTATCAATTTATTTAAACACTCACAGTTGTACAAAACAAATTACCGGACATATTTACACAAACTTCCTTACTATTTTTGTAGCGAATGTTTTTTTATCAGTAATTTAACACCGTCTTTATCTAAAAAAATCTTTTCAACAAATGTATAAAATCCAACTTGCCGGTATGAATCTGTGTCCCTTGTTAGATGTAGGCTCACGACTGGAGCTGTCGTTCACCTGTCGGCTGGTCAGAGACGACACTAAAGTTATTTTCTAAACCAACACTGACTTTGTTAATATTAGCAGCTGTGTCAAAGTCAAACAAACATTGAAATATTAAACTATTTACTTAATCAAAATTGAATTGTAATTTGAAATTCTAAATACATAAATTAAAGGTTTAAAAATTCTGTATGGGAATTTATTACTTTTTAAAAGTATACGGATGATACAGACATCATTGTAAAGTTGGAAGAATACAAAAATATAGGTATTCATTTGTTCAGTGCACAGTATATCTTATAAAAAATATATAAAAATGTGGGCTTTTAAATTACATTAAAGCAGTATGAATAAGAATTTTCTCAGCAAGCCTTATAGTGCTGACTCAAAATGTTAAAAAGCACAAATTTACTCTTCATGACCAATCAATGCATTCATTACCTTTATATATATAGATATATATATATATATATATAAATGTACAGAAATGTATAAATACAATTTAAAATAGGCACGAACGCAAATGAAATTTAAAATGTTGACAGATGTTACACTCGAGACCATGAAATAGTATCTCAGGTTTCACGGTCGGGAGCTGATTATTTTGTAATGTTTGCACGTGTGCCCAGGTATTTCAGGCATAATTCAGAGCTACGTGCTTTAACCTTTTCTACAGATATTTCACGCAATCTAGCCACAGACTTCCAGATGCTAAATTCTTCTCAATTTTGAGTAATTTGTACAATGTACGTCACTGTCGTCGTCACTGATTTTCAGGGATATTAAGTGGATATCTTCATATATTTTCAATCAGTATTACCTTGGAAAAACTTTCCTGTTCATATTTCGAGGACTTTAGCTGTTTTTCCTTCATTTGTTGGGCAATCTTCTGTTGGTTGGTTGCCTTTGCCTGGCAAGAAATGACTGACCAGAACTTAACGCCGCCAACCTCTGATCTACTGACTCTCTTTGTCGTTGACTTCCCTAAAATAAATAACACATCAAAGCACGGTGATTCAAGGAAGGCATAAAATACTTTGGAAAAATACACCAGTGTGAACTGAAAAGTTTCGAATTGACTCGGGATATTGGCTCGGATTACACCGATTCATTCGTCTGGTGTCGTACGAGGAATCAATTTTGACATTAACGAAACAGCGAAGTAACATCTGTTGTCGGAATGTAATACAGGAATTCTGATCAATTGCGACTAAAAAATTAACTCGAACACGCAAAAAACAACACAAAAAGAAAGCAAATTGTTGAAAAATAGTCTCAACACATATAATTTTGTTAACAACCTAATCCTATTGTATTAATATCACCCAGATCATCTTTTAGTGAGTTTATGATCATTAAAAAACTGGAAATCAACCATATTTACTCAACTTACCAATCGCCAAAAATTTGTTATCAGAAATTTAAACTCCTCGTTTAAATGCATGTTTTTAACTTCCTCGTTTTTCTCTAGTCGCTGAATTAAATTTGTTTTTTCCAAAAGTTGATTTTTCAGGGCCGTTAGTTCGACATTTTGTTTCGAGTCAATTGACGTTAGAACGGTTTTTGCTTTCTCAACGCACTTCTTGTACCGCTCCTCTAAATCCTGGATTTCTGCCTCCTTTCTGGCCAACGAGTCCTTCAGGTGAACACACTTTCTATTTGCTTCCTCCAAATTTTCCTCCTGTTGTTCTAACTTTTGTTTTTGGCTCTCGTTTTCGGCTGCGAGTGTCCTGTTTTGAGCCTGAACAGCCATTAGCTCTTTCCGTAATGCGAAAGTATCATTGTCACATTCTGACATCCTTTCCGTCTGCATTTCTTCCATTTGACTCTCCAGTTTCAATATTCTCTGGTTTGCGAGCCTGTTTTCCGAGGTAAGTTTTTGCACCTCTTTGTTGGCATCCTCCAACAGGGCCTTAACAACTGAAAGTTGTTCGTTGCCGGAGCCCTCTTGTTTCAATTTCAACATTTTATTTTCCATCGTCAGTCGAGTTAGTTTTTGCTTCACTTCTGGAGGTAACATTTCTTCAATTCCTATTTCCTTAGGTCCTGGTTCTTGATGTACGGCCAAAGATCCTCCCGCAGGCATTGCTGATAGTTGGGTGCAACGCAACTCCTCATTGGTCTCCTTGAGACAGTCTCTTTCCACTGTCAGATGTTCCTTTTCCCTTGTTAATGCCAAAATCTTTTCTTGCGCCTTTTTAACTTCAAAATCAAATTTATCGGCACGTTTTGTCTCATCGCTAAGTTTCTGATGCAATTCGGCCACTTGTTTTTTGTAAACTTCCACCTGGGGTTTCCATGTTCCGTTTTTCTTCACTTCGTCCTCCAGTTCTAAATTGTGTTGCATGTAACTTGTATTTTTTTCTTCTAGAATTTTCAATTGTCTTTTAAGATCACTTAATTCCTCTAATTTCCTCTTGTAGGACTCGATCGTTGCTTCGTATTTCCCCACTTTATCTGCTGTCTCTTTCAAAACATCTATTTCATCCTACAAATATATTTTTGCTTCAAACAATCATTTAATAACCTTGTTATTAAATAAAATCTACTTACCTTTAAGTGTCTTGCCTCATCTGCATGAATTTGAAGTTCCTCAACTTTAGCCTGTAATTCTAACAAATCACGTTCTTGTGCTTCTGATTTTAAAAGTAAATCATCTCTCATTGTTTCCACCCTAAACATTTCTTCTTTTAGGGTGTCAAATTCTTTTTTAAGTGTGCTATATTTATTTCCTGCAACAAGTGAAGCACTCAGAGGATTGTCCACTTCCTGCAATCTTTCTTGCAATTTTTTATTTTCTTGAAGGATGTTAGCCTTTTCTTCCTGTAATAAACTGACCTAAAAGATGAAACACCTTATTAAGTAGAATATCATTGTTGGAAAAGAGGTCAGTAATGACAATGTATCATTTGGATGACAACCTGCATGTCCAATTCGTGACACCTTTGTTCCATTTGATTTCTCTCCTCTATTGCTTTATTTACATCCAAAATTAATTTCTGTAAGTGTGATTCATCACTGATAACTGTAACTCCACCACTTTCTAATTCCTGGATTGATTGCATTATAACTTGTTGTACACTTTCTTCCATGCCCATGATGATTGTGATATAGTCTTGTTTGTGTGAACAATTCACTGCACAACCCAAAATTAATTGCAGTAACCTTCCTAGTTCCTCCCTGTTGCACTTTTCAGCTTGAAGAATGAAAAGAAAGACAATTAAGTACCAAATAATTTTATTATATTACCTCTGTGGCAAGTATTTTTACCTATTTGGTTGATATCTGGTTTTTTAAAGTCAACCAGATGTTGATTTAAGCATTCCTGATAATAATCCACAATTGCTTCAACAATTTTCTTCAAATTACTAGCTTTCAGCCTCCAGTTAGATATCACATCAGCCTTGATTTTAGATGTAAATGACTCATTGAACCATTCAGGAGCGCTAAATGAGATCATAAAATTCACAGGTTTAAAGCTCATTTTTCAAATTACTAATATTGGTTAAAAAGTAACTTTACAAGTATTTAATTTTTATTAGATTATTCAAAGTAGAATATCTGCACTTTACCTGTCTCATAACCCTTTATTGAATATGACTAATGTTAATATTACTTACATTTGAGCGAGGGCTTGTGCCATGGCAACACCATCACTTATATCTTCTGCAGTTCTGTGATGTGCTTCTAATTCAAATGTTTGCAACTGAAAATTAGATTGGTACACATAAAAGTAATAAGTTGTTTACAAGTCATTGACACTGTCAAATCATTGAACAATAACTTCCTCATTGAACACTATGTCTGGCAACACAAATTACAGATTACAAATAAATATAATTGGAAAATTAAAGTGTCGTAACATACCCATTTTATTAGACTGCCACATAAATCTTGAGTTTTGTCCATAGTGTAATTAATAGTTCCCTGAAGTACATACGGGAACCAGTGCCCCTAATTTCCCATCAAACTAATCCCGTAAGACTGTATCACGGAACGTGGCAGCAGACGACAAATGTAGGTCGCTCTACGCTCTTATTGGTGAGAGAGAGAGAGAGAGATTAGTCTGGCTAAATTAATTAAAAATTTATAATCAGTGTACGATGTCATCAGCAAGCGAGTTACCACTGACAGTAATTAAAAATTTTGCTGGAAAACCACAAGAGACTGGCAATCTTTTAGATCTTATAGACGCTTTTAGATACTTGAGGAACGGTTGCGCTGGTAACGAAGAATTTCAATCAATGCTGGGTGAAAATCCAGAATTAGTTCCTAACGTGAATAGTATTTTACGTGAAATCAGTCGAAAAGACTGTGTAGACGACGATAACGCAATTTTGTGTCTCACGACGGCGCTTCAATTTTTAGGTAATTTCTTAGTTAATAACAGAAAAAATCAAACAACCGTGTGGTCCATCTGCAATGATACCCTAGACAAGTGTTTGTATGTAAACAATGGAAAAGTTCAACATTGCTGCCTAATGATATTGTATAATGTATTTCTTGGAAATCCACAAATACTAAATAGTCTTACTCATTCATATGAAAAGGTTATGGAAGTGGCTGTAAGTGAAAATTTCACAGAATTTGCAGTATTCAACATTGAACTTTTCATAAGTAGCTCTTCATATATGAGAAACTTCTACAATCAGCTAAGTGTGAATTCCAGGCTTGTAATCTTAGAAGAAATTCAAAGGTTATGTGAAGATCGAAAAGGCTTGTATCCAATTCCGACTGATGTTCTTGAAATTCTTTCAAAACAGTTTTCAAAAAAGGCTGATTGGATTTTAAACAAATTTAAGGAGGACAAGGACAACTTGAATGTGTTAGAAGTAGTTAAAATATTGGATGTTTTGGTTGCATTCTCAAATGATGACACAAATAAAAGGCATTATCTTGAATTTATGCAGAAGCAGGTGTCATTATTTATTGACCTGGTTTCACTTTTAAAAGCAATTCACATGCTCAGTAGGGAAAAGGGAAATATATTCACAATGGAAACCAAAATATCAGAGTCTAATGACTTCTTTAACAGTCAGTGCAGTCCCACTTTTGGGTTTAAGGCAGCTTTAATCAGAATAATTGGAAATATGAGTTGGAGAAATAGAAAACTGCAAAGCATCATCAGGGATCTGGAAGGTATACAAACTATTCTGGACTGTTGCATGATTGATGCTAAGAATCCATTCATAATGCAATGGAGCATACTGGCCATTAGAAACATTTGTGAGAAAAATTTAGAAAACCAACAAATTATAGCTGAAATGACCAAGAAGGGATTTATTGACATTAAATTACTCAAAGAAAATGGTATCCTGTTGCACAGTGAAGAGATTGACGGTAAATCAAATGCAATTTGTATGGCAGCACTAAATATAAATAAATAACTTTAATTATTAGCATTCAATGTTTTCATTTTCATATGTCGTCCATTCTGACTTTCTCTAAATGACTCATACACTCCTCTGTTCTTTTCTAAGAGTGGTTCCCTTTACACAGTTAACACCTGGATTACTGTTTGTTCCAGTGTTGCCTAGAAAGGGAACCCACACAATAGAATATAAATTTCTCATAAGTTTGATATTTAGTTACTTTACATAAATTGTATTGTTGAAAGTGGCAAAGGAGGGCAAACCCACATAGAAAATGTGAAGTATTATAATATAGCATATATATATTAAAAAATGGCGAGAAAACTTTTAACTTTTCATGACTATAAAATAGCTATTTTACATACAATGTATAACGGGAAGATGAGGAAGAGGACTGAAAAATTTATAGACGTAAGCGTTAGAATAAGAGCATAAGACAATTACACTGAATCTCGGCGCTTAACAGGCCTCTGCGTTCGCACTTGTTACTGATTCATTTTAAATACCTGAAAAATAAAATAGGGAGGACAATTGAATTTCCCTAAACAAAGAACATCAAAATCAAGTTTCCTTACTAACTTTGCTGCCCAGTCGATTCGCCTTTGCGGCCCTGCGTTGGGTTTGGTCCCACCAATTCCGGCTCTAACTCCAATTCCTGGACCGCCCATTTTCGCACCTGGAAATACGAAATACAACAATATCAGAGCCGTTTTATATGTAACAGAGTAAAAGTATTTGAATTCCAATTGATACCTTCGTAGGGGATACGGTATGACTCTAGGTAGCTCTGCTTTTGTATTTTTCCCAACTGCGTCCATGAAGTAGGTGAAATTTCTTTGCTGATTATATTTTCATTTCTAGAAGTGAAATGAAAGGCCAGTGAACCATTACTTAATGGAATAATATTGAGGAATAAGGGAGAAGTAAGTGTGGGTAATTTTAATCTTCTAAGTAACCGTACCACTCCTGGAATTTCTCACTGGAATAGGAAATGTGAGCGACGCTGTGCGGTCTTACAGGGTACAGGACGTATTCCAAGGTATAGACCGAATGTTACATGCTAATTTGTACTCTTTAAATGTACCTCAAGCCGTGAGCAGATTAATGAAGGATTCTGTTTATACACTAAGAAAGAAAAACAGATAGACAAATAGGAACCCACCTTTGTAAGTTTGTACCTTGTCCGGCGACATACCTGGCAACACTTAGGTAATGCTGTTTTGCGCTGATTTTCCTTCTAGACAGCAACCATTTCCCGCTATTTTCCCTTCCGGATTTGTTACTTCCGTGCGAAATGGACGGAACAATTCCCAATTGGTTTCTGTTTGGATTTAAAATTTATTAATGTGAGAGCAGTCAAACAAATTACATTGTTATGTATTACCATTAATGCATCTAACAATCTCAGTTGTTTGGTGACATGAATTTATTAGAAATTCAAAGGTTTCATAAATTCCATAACTAATTATAATTATAATGAATTGCTTATTCAGTTCGTAGTTGTAATACTAATTATAATATAATTTTGGCTCAGAAAGAAAAAGGTAATGAAACACAAACAAAATTATTTTGAAAAAAAATACTTGCCTTAATAAATTGTCAACGTGGCCCTCCTCACGTTTGTTTTCTGACAAAGAAATTTTACAGTTTGAATAAACAGATTCATTCTTTAAGGTTCTAGGTTGCCTTCCACTGAGGTACTCAGCTATGGAAAAATCATTCTCATCCCTCGTTAAATTATTACTGTAATTTGCTTCGAATTCTTTCGTAGGATTCACCAGGACCGGAACTTGCCTCTGAGCTCGTAAATCAATTTGTGACTCAAACAAGGAATTTCTAGATTTCAAGTGAGGGTTCTGGTGTGGTTCCCCAACTCGATTCGATGGGATGCCGACTGCTTTGGATTCAGAAGTTTCATCTTTGGTTTTCGTTAGAAAACTACCCAGCCTCTCGTTCTCTGTTTGGTGGTCACATTTTGACAATTTTGTGACAGGTGCGACTTCATTTTCGGATCTTGGAAAGTAAATCGTAGGACCAGAGTGTATATTTTTTTCTGTCGCCAGATATGAAACGTTTTTTACATATTTTCGACTATCTTGTGGAACCACTTCCGGGTGCCGAGAATCAGATCCGGAAAAGAAATTGCTCTTTATTATTTGTGATCCAATTGTAGTGTCCTTCCCCAGAAGGGATGGATTAGGACCCAATTGTTGTCCTGTTTGAAAATAAGGATACCTGAAACGCGAAATCCAGGTTATACGCAGTTCCTGTATTTGAATAATAAGCCACACTGCTGTTGTTCGTGTTTCACTAACCTTAGAGACTGTTGGGCTGTTGGCCTTTTTCCAGGCGACCAGTTCAACATATCTTCTATGAGAGTGATACCCTCCTTTCCGGCTTCGGGTACCACCGTGCTAAGAGAAATCCTTGAAAATTTTGGAAATTTGAAATTCATGGCACTCGCAAGAGCGTAGCCTTCCGGCCATTCCTTCTGCAAAAGGCATCATCTTCATTTTGACCAATGATTTTTCAACTTGACTACTTGACAATCCCCAGCCTCTGAGGTACTCACTCTATCGGGTGTTCCTAAAATGGAACAAATTTTAAACATTTCGTCTATTTCACTGCTGCCGGGAAAGAGAGGTCTAAAAGTGTAGAGCTCAGCTGTGATGCATCCAACCGCCCAAATGTCTATTGGACTTCCATACGTAGTGGAGTGCAGAAGAACTTCGGGTGCCCTGTACCTAAATAAGTACATTGTACTTGAAAATACCATTCAAGCGTTATCGTATGCAAATATACATAACTAACAAACCATCTAGTTGAAACATAATCGGTGTAAGGAGGTCTCGATCGTATTTCTCTAGCCAATCCAAAATCGGCTATTTTAATTAGTTCAGGACCGCAGCACAAAAGGTTCTCGGGTTTCATATCCCGGTGGAAGAATCCATTTCTATGCATAAAAGCTAAACCTTGGAGTATCTAAAGAAACAATACTACGTAAGAGCATTTAATGTATACATGGCATCTATAAATGGATACCCAATAGAAAGACCCATATTTAAAGCAGCAGAACTTGGCGATTCCTATTTATTTAAATAATTGCAAGGTTTCTACCACCAGCTGACGAGATCATTCGCCACAAGGTGGGACTCACCTGAAATACAATATTTCTGATGACAGCCTCAGGAAACAATCTTCCTCTCTCCTTCATTAGCTGGTATAAATTGGCTTGCATGTACTCGAACACAAAGTACAGAGTGTCGTTCTCTCGTACGACTTCTTTTAGTTTGACAACATTGGCATGGCTTAGCTTCTTCAGGGACTAGAAAATAAAAAACAAAAACATTGCTTCGTGTCACCATGTTAAGGCAGCGTCTCTTACTTTTTATTTACAATATAATTAAAAGCATGCCACCAGTGTTTTCCATTAAGGTAACGCGTAATGTTGATTCTTGTTATAAATAAATTGGCCTTCCAGATATTGGGGGTGGGGGATGTCAGTTTTTCGTGACCACAACCTTTCTGGTACGACCCCAGAAAGCCGTGCTATGAAAACTGAAGAACAGATACAAAAAATAAATAAAATGCATTGGAATGTTCAATGCCTTCAATTTTGAAATATAAGTATTAATTTTTTTTACACTTTGTTTAGGTAAGGCAAATAAAATTCTTTTTATTTGTGTATATATTGTTTTCCTTTCTTGGTCCCTCTCTAGTTAAGCGCATTCAAGAACCGCCAGAGACTTAATTTTTGAATTTGCATGTAACTGTTAGCTCTCTTTTCTCATCCATTTAATTTAATTTTTATTTTTTCTTATTTCTTTTTTCCTTCTTAATTCTTAGTAGTTGAAGTCCTTTCTTTCTTGTTGTCATACTGGCCACTCCGTCAGGGTTTGGGTAGAGTTGGCTGTCTTTCTGTGACGGGCAGAGGTCCCAGCTGGGATGGTCGTATTTGTACATTTTACGTAGGAATTTGTTACATTGTCCGTGTCCGTAAGCGTTCATGTCGTGTACTAGGTTAGTTCTCCTATTTGTGTATATCTAATTTTAATAAATTAATTTTTGTCATCTTAGTAACATCTACAGACACAAAAGAACATAAATATGTGGAACAGACTGATTTCTCATCATCTCACTTTTTAGGAATAAGATATTTTAATTTGTTTGATCAATCGGTTTTATAATCACCTAAAATAGAGACAAATAAAATAAAGTGTTCAAAATTCTTACAAGAAAACCAAGAATACAAGTAGTTTCTAATAACCACCAAATATTTTCTACTTCTACTTCGCGTAACTGGAGATAAAATTTTCCGTGTTTCTCCTATGGGTACCTGGATATTTGGCGCTCTCACTCCTGTCACGGCAAGGATTTAAAAC
Organism: Polyplax serrata; assembly: GCA_037055365.1. NCBI lineage: Eukaryota > Metazoa > Arthropoda > Insecta > Psocodea > Polyplacidae > Polyplax > Polyplax serrata. Next base: position 294,770 of record JAWJWE010000007.1, read on the forward strand.
TTACCTTTACTTCTCTCAAGTTCATGGCTTCATCCCAGGAGTAATATTTTCTTTTCATCTTTTTAATGGCGACTTTCTCACCGGTGTCAACTCGCTGACCAAGAACGACTGAGCCGTAGGTGCCATCGCCAAGTTGGTTTAGCGTTATGTACCTGTTCATTGTACCACTTCAGTGTGTCACCAGTACTGATGACGCTGCCTTTTCTCTAATCTGTGAAGAAAACATAGTTGTGTTCGAAAAGAAAATATCAGTAGCATTAAAATTGCGGCATGTTGCCATGATTGACGACGAAGAAAAAGAAAGAAAACTATTCCTGAACACAAGTGCTGGCAAGTAAAGTAAGCGGCCGTGCTCCCGGAAATTTCGCACTGAAATTATTTTTCAATCAATTATTAATCTATTGAATGTCATCAATTCTACGTGGCGATATTCGTTTATTTTGTAAAATATCTGGTGTGAAGGAATTTGATTATGTCAGGTAGTTCCTCTCATCACGGCTCTTGTTTAGGACATATACGTGGAAATAGCACAGAGCAATTATTCATCGGAAATAGGACAAGGCGACCTCCAGAATAGAAAAGGCCGAGAGATTTGCATAATGCTCCCATTAGTTTCTCATAATATTGTAAGTCTGCACATGAAAACCGTGTCAATATACAAGTGCAACTACTTTAAAAATTACGGCTACTTTATCCCAATGTGTTGGACGAAGGAGCACAGGGTCAATTACAAAGGGTTCTAAGAGTCCTACTATGTATTCAGGAACCCTATGAAAAACTACCTTGTTTTGAACTTGGCTGATGTGCCTACATTAAAATAGAATATGACAATTAGAAAAAATCGGTCTTTGTCTGTAGCTAAAATTGACGCATACTAATAATTTTAAAAATAAAAATAAACAAACAATTGTCAACAAAGGTTATCATGAAGCCGATCAATACCCATCCATTGGAATGAATAGACTTTGCGCTAATTTTACTTTTAAGAACCCGAGCCTTCAGGAATGAAAAAGTCTACAGAACAATGAGCTCTAGCATAACAAGCACTGAGAAGAATGAGCTCAAATCATACGAATATACGTGTAAAATAAGATGTAAATTATTTTGGGTGACACATTATGAAATCTTTTTTATATTAATAGAATCTCAATAAGAAACGTGACATTTGTGATATAAAAAATATTTTGTAGTACAAGTGGAGATCATATTGAATTACCCAAGAAATATACCTGTGAAGAGTTGCGCTGTGCTGTAAAAGCAGGTGTAGAGCATATACGTTAGACAACAAACAATCGCAAATTACTTTCAAAACTAATGTAAAGCTGATGAATATTAACAATTCATTGGACGACCTAATAGCACGTAGTACATATACCTACAGGAATTATATCTTCCTTTTTTTATTCAAGTCGATGTTACGGCCATTGGAAGAACATAGTTTACGCGTCAAAATAGTCATCGTTGAACGAAAAACGAATTGAAACAATACCGAGAGTCAAAAGAAGAGTTTTCAACGTGTCACTAACAGAAAAAATGTTTCAGCGAAGCTGATAGTTATGTCTAGTCGAAGCAGGATGAGTCTGGCCTTCCTCTTTGATGGACTGCCACCGACAACTAAGCCAGGAAATGAAATAGTTCCCCACTGGTCAAGTAAAAGTATAAGCGATCGATATATGCGGATCGCGTGACTTCCCAACACAAGAAAGGGTAGACTCAAGTTTCTACCAGAGCGGATATCGAGTTCTCTGCCAGGTGGGAGGTGAATCTGACGTGAATTCAAAGAACCCGATGAGTGTGGGCTGGAAAGGTAGGAGAAAGATTGACCTGCCGCACCACTCGACAACTCCATCACTTGTGTTAATAATTCATTTCAAATTCGTCTGCTGTGTCAACTTGATAGAGCGGATATATTGCACTGAAACCTAACCAAAACTATTGCCAGACGGTTAATTCCCATGTTAGGCTAAAGCTGCCAACCAATATTAAACCATTATTATTAACAGGTTCTCCAAAACCAACATGACGTTTTCGTTCACGACGCTTGACATGAAATATCACCATCAATATCGCATGCCATTTGTCGCTAACTTTTTCTCTCAAACCGGATGGAACGCGTTTTCGTAACAATGTAAGAAATAAACACATAAGGTCAGTCGTCAGGCCGATACCATGTAGCGGTGACAACTCAGGAGAAAATCTCAGGACACACAGGTGTTTCCATTTGCAGGAATATGATTCCGAAGACTAACTGAACACTTGTAATAGTTAATTCGAAAATTACTTTATTTATTCATTATTTGTTCTCTTTATTAATCTTGTACAAGTAAATAAATATTCTAACTTTCATGCATTAAAAATTTCCTTACATAAATGTAAGCTTCTTTAAATGATGACATACTTATGAACGATTTTAATAGCATTTTTCATTATGCGTCAACATTGAAAAGAAATTTGTTTAAAGAAAGTTTAAACGAAAGTTATTACATTGCAAAAAGCGAGAGATAAACAGGATAAGAAAGTACCAATTACTAATACATGTATGTATGTGTATATATATGTAATATAATATAAAAGACAAATTGTATATTTAACATAGGATAACACTTTTTGCGAACTTAAAAACCATTCTAATCTACAGGTAGAGGCGTACAGTGTGTCATAAGCTATAATAAATATCACATCTTATTGAATTAAATTTAAAAAAAAAAATGAAATCAGAAATCGGCGTCCAGAGTGAACACGTTATCCTCTTTGTTGGACAGGACTCCATATTTTTGATATTCTCCCACTTTTTTCTCAAAGAAATTTGTCTTGCCTTCCAGCGATATGTACTCCATAAAATCGAAAGGATTCTCGGAACCATATATCTGTAAAGTTGCAATTCAAATTCATCTAAATTATTCAACTTATTCTCCACCCAAAAAATTAGAAGCGTAGAATGAATCCTACAGGAGCAGATCCATTCCAGACATGATTCTTTCATGATTCTCTTACTAGATTTTTCTTCTTCAGTTCAATTCGAAGATTACTTCGGTCGTTCGTCTGAAGCAGACGAGTAACCATCAAAAAATCTGTACGTTCGGTTTGATTGGGAACTAATTATCATGGTGAGTGTGAGATACAGGGACAAACAATGAGTTATCATTACAATAAAGGCTTAAACTATGGTACAGGATACATACAGCTTAGGGGGTGGTACAGGAATATTATGACTGGGAATGTGGCGCTTTTGACAACAGTTGCTCACCTTAGGACAGCCTAACTCTCCCAGGAGTCTATCAGCCACAAATTCAATGTATTGTTTCATCAAGGTGCAGTTCATTCCAATCAAATTCACTGGAAGTGCTTCTGTCAGAAACTCTTGTTCAATGCTCACAGCATCTCTAATTATGTGACAAATCTCTTCTTGTGTTGGCTTTTGAACAACATGCTTGAACATCAGACATGCAAAGTCGCAATGCAAACCCTGCAGACAAAAAGAACACACTCATGGGAAGAGCAAGCAATAGTTATTTATTATATTTTACAAAACATTACAACATGTCATGTTAATTCTGTAAGAAACATAAGGAATCAATGTTCACTGTGGAATGACATGGTCATCTTCGTATTCTACTTAAGGCTCTCACCTCATCCCTAGAAATCAATTCATTGCTGAAAGTTAAGCCTGGCATTAGGCCCCTTTTTTTCAACCAAAAAATAGCAGCAAATGAGCCTGAAAAAAATATTCCTTCAACAGCAGCAAAAGCAATGACCCTCTCAGCAAAAGTAGCAGTTTTGTGACTGATCCACTTCAAAGCCCAGTCTGCTTTTTTTTTGACACATGGCAAGGTCTCTATAGCATTGAACAGAAATTCCCTAGAGAACAATTTCAAGTGTTAATGAATCAAAATATGTAATTTTGTGATAAAAGGTCACCTGAAAAATTGTATACTTCTCGGTGGAATCCTTGATATAGGTATCAATTAGTAAGCTGTACATCTCAGAGTGAACATTTTCCATTGCAATTTGAAAGCCATAGAAACATCTGGCTTCAGTGACCTGCACTTCTTGACTGAATCTCTCAACTAAGTTTTCATTAACAATACCATCTGAAGCAGCAAAGAAAGCCAACACATGGGAAATGAATTGTTTCTCACTTGGTTTCAGAGTTGCCCAATGGTCAAGATCCTTAAGGCATTAACAATTTCAGTAAGTTTGTAAGAACTTTATGTAAATTACATAAACTGTTCAAAAATATGGGGTTCTCCTTTTCTTTGACCTTACCTTAGACAGATCCACTTCCTCTACTGTCCAAAAGGATGCCTCTGCTTTCTTATACATTGTCCAAATGTCATGATATTGTATGGGAAATATAACAAATCTCCTTGGATTTTCTTGTAAAAGAGGTTCAATATCTTTGTTAAACATTTTTTTCTTCCTCACATTCTCTTTGTCAGATTCTAATCCCAAATGCACAATTGATGAACTGTCACTTTTTACATTATGACTTTCTTTGGATTTCTGTGCCTGTTAAAATCAAATCATAAATCATGTGAAACTATGTTGTCATGAGGTAAATGAGGTAATACCACATCAAATTTCCATAACTTCATTTTGCATATGAATAAATTATTCTTTTATTCTGTTATTTCCATATTTCTGTTTCTACAAGAAAAAAACTATGGAATTATCAGCCAATGGAAACAACAAATGCTTGGAGCATTGTAAAATAGAAAAGCAAATAAGACATCCCTCCTGTAAAAGTGAAACTGCAATAAAAAATGTTTCAGTGTTCGTATTCTTTCTCCTGAAACCGATGAAGTTGGGAGTACCAAAAACTGAGATACCATAACGTGCAACATTCATTATACATATTAACATGTAGAAATAAACTACAATGCACCCTCGATGGTTTTTAGGAGGTGTTAAGGGGAATGCGGAGGAACATTCCCCTGGGAAGGAATTTGATTAGGATGTCTCGAGAATTGCTGTATGAAACTCGGTAACGTCCACGGGCTTCCATGGCCTGCATGGCCTCGAGTTCAAACTCAAATTACAATCCTATTGTATTAAGCAAAACTTACCTTTGCATCATTTACATTTACGTTTTGAAATTCTCTTAATATATGTCCGTCAGTGTCTCCGAGTACTTTCGGCATTTTGTCAATTTCAATGGAATAAAACTGCTTTAGAAAATAACAGCAACCAGTCAGCGAACGTAAAATTCTGCGTTTTTCCCGCCCTTTCCAGCCGCTGATTCCATTGCCGTTGTTCCTTTGGGCCCGACTTTGCCTGTGTAATTCGCAATATGGCGGACTGTTTTTGTGGGAGATTGTTAAATTTTAATTCACCTTTACAGTGCTCTAATTGAAAATTGAATCATTGGAAATGACTTTTTATCGGGCTTTCGGCGAGTCTCACATTTGATCAAAGACTGCCGAAAATGCATACCTTGTAAGTGTTTTTGTATGTATACTTATCGTTATTTTTTGTCGAATAACACCGTGTCCTGATCGAATTTAAATTTTCACGGCGTACACTATTTTTATTTGTATACTTATCTTTACTTTTGGTCGAATAACACTGTGTCCTATTTTAGTGACAGAGGTTACCCCCCCTCCCAAACGTTTCACCAGCTTTCTCAGCTGCTGGCATCATCAGTGGTAAGCGACAATTGCTATTCACTCGAACCGAGTCAAATAACTGACAAAAAATAACGATAAGTATACATACAAAAATAGTGTACGCCGTGAAAATTTAAATTCGAAACTTGTAAGTGTATTTCTCTGTCACTGGTTAAACATTCAGAGAAGAAAATTCGAAAAAAAATATTTTTGAATCAGAGACTTTAAATGGTTTCTTTCATCGGTACCGATTATCCTTGTCAGTTGCAAAGGCCTAGTGCCAATTCAGTTCTTATGTTTACCTAATTTTTATAAGTCTTTCCATGTGCAACAGCACTCTGACATCTTTATCAATTTGACAAGTCGTCGGCACTTTACAGGCGACACTTAAAAGTGTTTATGTATTGAAAATTTTTGGTTTTTATTTGGAAATGTTACACAAAAAATTACCCTCAGTAATTCAATCATGTTTCAGGTCTCAGCAATGGAATCAAATTGGAAATGAGTGAATTACAGGCCACTGTAGAGTTCTCAATTGAACTCCACAAATTTTACAATGTTGATTTATTTCAAAGGGGGTGAGTTCAATTGTGTTTGCTTCTATGACTTTGTTGAAGGTTGACACAGAAGCAATTCTGTTTGTGTTTTATTTTCATTTTTGTAGATTCTATCAGGTTCGTACAAGTCTTAAAGTGTCACCAAAACTTTCAGTGAAAATTGAGGTTAATTTATCAAGGAATCAAAGTAAGTGATTTAATGTTAGCCTCAATTGTACAGCTTAGTAGATTTTAATGTGAACTTCACCTTTAACAGAAACTGATCATGTCTTTTCACCATTTGTGACAAATGGATGTGGAGTTAGCAGAATTTTTCAAATTTTGTATAGAAATCAAGAAGTGTTACTGGACAATGTTATTTTATTTAGAGTTCATTTATTGGTTGACAGCTACAAGGTTTGTAATTATAATTGAAAATTATTTATACAGAATAAATTTTTGTAGATTCCAAAATTTTAATGTTTAAATTTAGGTTGTATTATGTGGTTAAAATACCAATGCAAGAGTTTTATTTTCCAGATTGAAGAAACTTTGGAGAGAGCAAATTTTACTCTCAATGTTGAACTGTGGTTCACTGAACAACCTTATTTGTTAAGTCAACAAAATGGAACATCTTGTGTATCAGTGAGAACATTACATTTGCATTTCTCACCTATTAAAGGATTACATTATCATTTGCCTGTTCTTTTTGATTATTTTCATCTTGCTGCTGTTACAGTAACAATTCATGCTATTCTGGTTGCTTTACACCAGCCCTACATCAAGTAAGTGATTTTATAACTCTCCAACTATCATAACAGTAGTTAACATTCACTAACAAAAAAAATTCATCTCCTACAACCAATATACCTAGTGAATAGTAATATCCTTTAATAAATTGTTACCTATTATTTGCATCCAAAGGAAGAGCATACTTCATTACATGCAAAGCTGGTAATTAAGACTTTATAAAAAAAAATTATTGCCATCTTTACTTAGGCTTTTTGTTTAATGAAAAGTTTATTCAATTTCAGTACCCCTCGCAGTGGCAAAACATTTTTTGGATCACCTTATTATTTGAATTCAAATCAGTCAAATTCAGTTGACAGTTTATTCTTTGGTACTATGGTAACTAAAAAATGCAGATTGGTTACATTCTGAATTTTAAATTTTGACCTCTTAGTCAAAGGCTTTGAAATTTTTGTTTTTTCTAGAATAGCACAAAATGTGCTTCAACTGGAACCAGACTAGCTCATGCCAGACATATTCATCAGGAAGTTTGCAGCATTCTTCTGGCCACCTATGACACTCTGCAGTCTCATCTGCAAGATTACATGAAGTTACTACCCACATGGCAGCAGCTGAAACTGGAAACAAATGACTGCATGAAACGTTTGATTAATCTCAATGATACTGCTAAGGTGTGCGTCATACAGGTATAAAATTGTTATTCTAATGTTGATTTTGGTAGTGATAGTGTACTTAATTTCAGTCGATTGATGCTGAGGACGATTTTATATCAGTAGCCAACAGTGACATTGCACAATTGTGCGCCGAGAATATCCTTTTGTGGCATCAGTTTCTGGATGCGTTCACCAGTAAGATTCCCATACTTCAACACCTGGCGAAATATCATCATCAGTTGAGAGTAATTCAATAGTTACTTAATAATTAAATTGTCCGTTGGAGAAATCCGTAAGGATATATTTACTTCTATTTTACAGGTGAAAAGGTTCTCCGAAGCATTTTTCGTTGTCGACAATCCCCGCCAATCCGCTGCCGGCTGCTATGACGCCAACTATCAGAATTATATGACTGTTTCGGAAACGGTGAGACGATCTAGATACCTGGCATCCCTTCCGTCACTTCCAGTCTCTTGTACCGAATTGGACGGGGACATAACAACGATGCCCATCATTTTCGAAGACCAGTACAAAGATGTTGGGCAATTTGCCATGAGACGTCACAATGAGGGTTCAAAAAAATCAGGAAGCGGTACGAGTTTTGTGTCTGCCCTGGATAAATGGCCAAAATGAAGCGGAATATTTAATTTGTGTCGCCCTATTAAAACTTCCAGATCCATTTTTGAATGTGATAGGTGAAACTATTCAACTTCGATCGGTTAAGGAAGAAGAATGCAGCTGTGGCATTGTGGCAATATTAGAGTCGAGAGCACAAAAAAATTCTAGTCGCCCTGTTTCAGATAGTCAGCAAAGTTTTAATTCTTTGAAAGTCAACACCAAGCTCTCCCTTGGCGTCCTAAAGGTAAATCTGTACAGGTTAAGATCACACAAGATCACACAACTTCACAGTCAAGTATGTGAAGATATTTTAAAATATACGTAACGAAAACTTTTGCTTCAGATGGAAGAGAGTACTATCTCGGATGAAAATGTTGTGAGAGCAACCCTGACCATTGGCTCTTCAGAAGCGAACTCTGAAATAATGACGAACATATCAACCCTTCTCCTGAAATACAAGGAGTCCAGTAAAAGTAAAAACGAAATGATTCTGGCAGAAACACAGAGTAAAACGCTGCCGGTGAGACAGCGCCACAGCAAGTCACTTGATCATTTAAAAGATACTGGAATTCAAAGGCCAGCGACATCCAATTGCATAACTCGTTCAACTTCATCACATATGTCTTACAACGTTTCCAGCATAAAACAAAGGAGGCCGAATAACGATTATTTAAAGAAACATGGTAAGTCTGGGAAAATGAACTGTCGGAGCTCAGGCGGTAGTGGCAGCGCGGTCGAAGTTACCAGTTCTAGCACAGATTCGGGTGATTCAATGAACGGAAGAAAACTGGAGACAAGTGTGAGTGCTCCATATGGTTTATGTGGCAATCCGATTCATAGGAATGGCAATTTACGGTCAACCAGTAAAATGAAATATTCGGCAAGCACTTTGTCGATGCCCAACACAACCAGTGAGAATCTGAAGGAAAGTAGTAAGCTTCTGCTGGGCAACAGCAGTGAGTCCATGCCAAATCTGATTCAGACGCCTTGCGATTCACCCAAAAATTCTGGAACAATACACCTCAGGTCTAACCACAAAAAGACTTTTGAAAACAAGGATATTTTAGCCTTGTACGAAATAAATGACTCGACCATCGTCGAGGAGGTCGGAGACGATCACTTGGACACGAAATCAACAAAACCAGGTGAGACCTACACACTTCTTTGAACGAAGAATTAACCTAAGTTAAAAATTCTGTAAGCATCAGTAATTACATCACTGAAACGAAACAAGTAGCTAATCTTCTTCAGGCTTATTTAAAGGCATATATTAAAGGTGAATGCGTTAATGTATTTCTTTCAAGACCCATCCTCCCCACCGTCTTCATTAAGTGACGAGTTAACATCAGAGCAAAGTGGTTGGGTGTCGAATTCTTCTCGGCATTCATCGGTAACTCAGTCCTCGAGTGGTGCATTAAGTCCTGAGAATGCTATTTTTGACCGGCAACACCTGCCAGTTTATCCAACACTGGTGACAAAAAAAATGGGCCAACACACTGTTGAGTCTGTGTTTGACGAAGACATTTTAGTCGAAAAGTGAGGTGCCATTGGTAATGTAGTATTGTGTGATCACAATTGACTCTGCATTTCAACTACTAATTTATTACGTTTCTTGTCTTAAGGTTGGAAAAATTGGCCGTAAAATCTGCGCAATCGGGTGAGAGTGCATACGACGATGTTCGTCTGCCACCACCTCATCAATTTCGTGACGTACCATCTCCGCCAGAACACTTCAGGGATCCTCCGACCACCTCCGCTACTTCTCGTCCGGGGAAAACTAATAAATCGTCAGTCGACAATCTTCTGTATCATTTTTACGATTTCGATGTTGACAAAAGGTCAGAGAAAAGTAAGATGAGAGAGTTGCGTACTTCCTTTGAGAATTTGGCCCTGGACTTTTTCAAAGAGGTCAAACATAGGGACCGGTCGCACGGTAAAAGGAGTAAGAAAAAAGCTCGGGAAAAGAAGCAGAAACCGACGAGTGATATCGACTTCAGAGAGTTGAAAACAAAGCAAAATGATAGTGACACAAACACGCTGGACGCTTGGTACCACAATGGGAAAATGGAAAAGTTGAAAATGGAGACTAAACTGAAGAATCCATTCCAGGGTTATCTATTTAAGGAAGATATAGAAACACTAAGAAAATCAATTGAGAAGGACAGAAATGAAAAGGGACCTTTTAAGGATTCAGCCTCGTCAAAAAATATGAGAGAAAACGGAGATGCTACAATGAACAACAAAGTGAGGTCGACGTTTGATGACGGTCACAACGATGAGAAGTCGAAGTTAAAAAGCATCGAAGACGAAGCATTGACTTTCGTGAAAGCCAAAGAAGAATTCAAAAGGCAAATGAACTTTACTGGAATGATTTACAGGTTGAGTAAGACGCGGTTCAGTTCCACATTCAAGGCAAGGGGTTTTGTCAACGTTTCTCAGTCTACAGTTATTATTACAATTTCAGTGACTTTCCAACGCCTGCATCTACTCTTCCTTACTTTCACATCAGTGACGAATACAGGATATTCTCACCCGAAGGTTTACATCTCATTGTTTGCGTCCATGGTTTGGATGGAAACTCAAACGATTTGAGACTGATCAAAACCTACGTAGAATTAGGATTACCCGGTGCCAATTTGGAATTTTTAATGTCTGAAAGAAATCAGGTGTGAGAGAACATTCTAATATTCTTTACATTTTCAATAAAAACAGAATCTTGATGTTGGAAAAATTTCCAAGGCCACGCCCAAAATGTATATTTTTATTTCAGGGAGACACATTTTCAGATTTTGAAACGATGACCGACAAATTGGTCGCCGAAATTCTTTACCATATTGAAACATGCGGCCCCACTCCGTCCAAAATTAGTTTTATAGGTATTAGAATACCACTACTCTAGGTGGATGCTACGATATGCCTGGATGATAACATCAAATTTTTTTCTATTTTCAGGACATTCACTTGGGAACATAATAATTCGATCGGCCATAACGAGGCCTCAATTAAAATATCTCCTACCCAGGTTTCACACCTTTTTATCGTTGTCTGGACCACATTTAGGAACCCTGTACAATAACAGTGGCCTCGTAAATATGGGTTCGTTTATGCTTTTGTAACATCAAAATTTTATTATTCATACGCCAGTTTGCCAACGTTCGGATTGACCGAGACATAGCGAAAAAGAATATACATAAAAAATTCAATTGCATTGTTTACCTCTCGTCCCGGAGACAGTCGTATCTATCGTCTCAACCGTGACCAGCTCAACCGCTTCTTACGGCACTTGGATTTTGCATCGACGTGTCGCATTTGTACGTTTTTTGTCTCATTTCTTCATTTCAGGAATGTGGTTCATGCAGAAGTGGAAGAAGAGTGGTTCTCTCTTGCAACTCTCTTTGAAGGACGCTCCAGACGTTCGACAGTCTTTTCTCTACCGTCTAAGCCAAAAGAGTAACCTGCATCATTTTCGTCATGTTTTATTGTGCGGTTCATCGCAAGACCGTTACGTACCAATGCACTCGGCTCGAATAGAACTGTGTAAGGCTGCTGTTAAGGATACCAGCATTCAAGGTAAACATTTTCATTTCACCACGAAGAAGGTACTTTTATTGGTGTTGTTAATATATCGTGGACGTTGAAATATGACATTAGTGAAAGTAAATAGCTTCAATCGGGCCCTTCTCTATTCCAGGTGTTGTGTACCGAGAAATGGTTAATAACATAATTCACCCTGTGATAAACTCATCGGACACCACCCTCGTGCGGTATGACATCCATCACGCTCTACCAAACACGGCCAATTCCCTCATTGGCAGAGCAGCCCACATAGCCGTTTTGGACTCGGAACTGTTCATCGAAAAATTTTTGGTTGTCACGGGTTTAAAGTATTTCAGGTGAAAATTCTGTGTTTATGTGGGTATAAATTTTACTGCACTGTTTACTTAAACCCGTGCCGTTTTTTTAAAGATGTGCGTTAGATTTTTACTCTTCTTTTTTATGGACTTACTATGGACTTTTGTACACATTGATAATGGAGAGGATTTGTTGAGCGACCATTATTTTTCTGACTCCATCCTTTTTTCCACATGTTTGATTTTATTTATCGACTAATGACGGATTACATTAACAATTTATTTACATCTCCAGGTGTACACTACCAGGTGTCGCAGAGTCAATAACCCTTTACTCACAATTAAAAGAGTTTCTTTTTTTAATATAAACACAACACACACTACGACCAGTTGTGCGTATCCAGAAAGTCTGAAAGCTTGGTGAAGAACTCAAAATGGAAATCAAGTTTTGCTACCTCGTGAGAAGAAAGGAGTCTGTAGGCAGTTTTGACTCCCTCTAAACATTCTTTAACGTGATTTTTATTTTTCTGTCAGTCGTCTGTCCATTACTTTATTTAACAGCTACTCACCATGAAGGTACCCCAAATGAGAAGTGCCATTAAATTTTTTTCTAGTCATTCTATTTTGTGTTTATGTTATGTATGTTGCAAATATTTGCACATTTCTTGAGACAAATTTTAAAAAATCTTTTACTAATATTATCTTTCCTATTTGGAGCTTTGCAATCGAGCTTCCTTCCTTTCCTTCCTTCCTTACTGAATTTCGAATTACTCTAACCCTGTGTTTCCGTGTTTTCCCTCTTTTACGTACCTTCAGCACTAATTTTCTTCTACGTCACTAACCAAGTAGGCATACTCCTTTAACGGGTTTCTCTTTGACTGCAGATGCACCATGAGTTCAACTATCCTTCAAGGTTGGATGCCTCTTTCACTTTCTTCTTTGGATGTTCTCATTTTAACCACTTTGATTTGTTGAATTGTATTATTTTCTCTTCGGAGAAAATTGCTGATTAGCGTCAGGACCAGTTTTCTTCGGTCCAGGGACCTAATCAAGCCAAGCCACATTTGTAATTGTGGAAAGTTAATGGCGCTATTTGATAATAGATTTTAATATGACTGCTGCTCGGAATGATCCAATAGAATCTTTCAATGGAGAGCCAAAGGAAAAAAAATATTTTAATGCCTTCGTTAAAGTTATGTTGATCTCTTATTATTCAATGTAGCTAGTTATTGAAGAAGTCATTCCGATTTCTCTACCTGCTGGGGAGTAAATTAAGTCAAAACCAAAGCACTGAAATTTTATAGTATTATTAAACCCTAAAAAATAGGAAATGGTTGATGTTATGATTAACCTAAATAAAATTGTGCTGATATTACTAAATGTAAAAGTGTAAACTCGTGGCGGTTTAAAAAATAGTAGAAATATTAATGTAGAAATATTTAGTGACAAAAAATGGTTTAACTATAAGAAACTAGTGTGACCATTGACACGATTTGGTATGAAAAGTCTTCAGCAATTAACTTTTTTTTAATTTTTACATTGTGACACGTAGTGAATGCCCCTTTTTGCGACCTTCCAAATCATTTGTGCCATTATATCTTGATAATTAATTATTCTTTTGCCATCAGTGTGTATTGTTATAAATATCGAGCGCAATGTTTAACTATGTTACGTTTATTTGGATTTTAGATAGTTTTCATAATTTTTTAGTCAATTTATGAAACACCTCTACTTCCTTTCAACTCTCTGCCTTGAAGGTTTTTTTGACTAAATGAAGTACACATTGAACTCTTCCGTTCCGTCCCTTGGGTTTCCCAAAACGTGACTTGTACTTGTACTTGAATTCATTTTCCCTACCGAACTCGACGGATTCGAATTTAATCGCAGCATTGTTCGACTTCATTACAAATAGTTATTTAATGTCTTCGTAGGTTTGACTTTCGTCCTTTTTCCCATAACCTCAGTGTTGTAATGACTTTTCTTACTTTCCCATGTACTCGAATTATTGCTCTCAAAATTTTCATTCACGATTACTAACTTTTTGCAACAATTCAAAAACCTGTTGAGCAATGGAAAAATCGGTAAAAGGTAGATGCGTCCTCAGTGCAAGAAAAAAAGGACGGCCAATTCCAATTTGGAATATTCTGCTTACATGTCAATCTAAATCAAATCATATTTTGTTATTTATTTGTTAACTTATTTACATAATACATTATAAACGTGTACGGTACATGTATTTTCTATTTTAAATCCTTGAAATTTTCAAATGAAACCACACTGCACAGTGGTTTCTGAATTCTGGCCTGAAAAAACTTGTCACCAAAAGGTAGAAATAAGAAAGGACCCAGTACCCGATGAGCGAGGCGGTCAGCTAGAACTCGTCATATCAGAGCTTTGCTTTGTTGCCAAAAATCCCACAGCCGCCTGCAACAATTATATTTATATTTAAAAAATAATAATTTTCTCATTTGATCTCCTTATGGCTCATTTCATTCGCATTTTAAGAACTCACAAATTGAGTAAAAAATTAATCGAATATGAAGGTATAAAACTAGTGAGCGTGCCATTAGATGAAAATGAGGGCCGACGATGGTATGCCAGAGCCAAAGACAACCAGGTCCCGCTAAAGACAAGCAAAAGAGATTTACAAATGTCTCGATTCTTCTTCTAGGAGACAAGTCGAAATAGAAAACAAATACCTGGGAGAAATCGGTGTCTTGAAAAGTTTTCTAGGATTTATAGGTAAGTCAAGTGTGACGACGCTGACATGCAATGCTTCATGTGTCATTTTCAAAACCGTTTTCCTATTTTCTTCATTTAAAGTTACTTTTAAATAAGTTTAGGATTTGATTATTATTGTTTGACTGTCTATTATTAGTAGGATGCATTCGATAAGCAGTCACGACAGCAAGTTTAATTTTTCGTATTAGAACTCTCACTTTCATCGCTAGATGTAGAAGATAAGAACACGAAGGATAAATGTGAGTGTGAATTACTTTCAGGTGGAATCCTCCTTACTTTTGTCTTTTTCTTTTTATTGTACCTCGGGGTCAGTTTCTCTCTCAGACGTGTCACATATTTTTGCATCTTGTCTGGTGTATTGCTCTCTCTGGGACTTGCCTTCTCAAAGAAAATCAGGTACCTGCCGAGATGACCCGTTAAAAGCGATTTATAACTTAGGAATAGATAAAACAAGTAGTATATTTTTAGCGTGTTGCAACATTCATTAAAAACAATTTTTCAGGTGTTTCATTCTACTCCTGCTTCCTGTTTTCTTTTCAAAACAAGGTCGTCAAGCCGTGATGGCATATGCCCTCTTCCTCGCTTTCACAGGACCGGCAAAGAATACAATGCTTAATATGAGAACTCTCTCTGATTCCCTCGACTGTGGTCAGGTGCAGTCGTCATGTCATTCTTTCTGCATTAATGTTATTTCATGTGATAACAAAAACATAAATAATTCGACTAGGAAATGGTGAAGGGAACTCTCACCCAAGTGACTGAAATAATAGAAACACCTTTAAAATCGGCAAGAGGTACTTTTCAGAGAATGGAAAGGGCCCTGAAAGAATCAACTGGAATTGTGCACTCGTTCACGATGGAAACGAAGAAAATTATCACGGGTATCGGTATGTTATCGGTACGGGTATCTCTAAGAATCCTCAACCCAGAACAAATTGTAATTTTATTATTTTACCGTTGTTTCCTTAACAGCATCTTGGGTTCGTCTAGGAGCCAACTGGATGGATAACGTTGTTGCTCAGTCCAACAGGATAATCGGAACTCCGTTTCAGAGATGTTTGAGAGGTTTTGAGGATGCCGTAAAAGAGTGCAAGGTGGAAATATTTAAGGAAAATTTCAATTTCCTTGGGAATGAAAAACCCGGGTCGACTTGGCATTTCTTTTGTTTAGGCCAAAATGTTCGTTATGGACTCCATGTGTCACATTGTTCATGTCTTCAGGTTTTTGTGCCACGCTGTCAAAGGTTTAGATTTCATGTTGAGATGCAACGACGGCATTGCCTACGACTTAATTGTATCTGTCCATGAAAGTAAGTACAAAAATATTGAGTGAAGTTTAAAAAAACGACCGATTCAACGTGAAATTGACCATCTTATTAATTTTTTCTTCTTCCCTTAACTCTTCACTTAATTATTTTGGGACTGCTTTTATTTTTAATGATGTCTTAATAGAACGTGACAATTTGCAATTTCCGTTGCATACTGATTTACTGAATTGTTGCAGACTTGATGTTACTTTCTGAGGCCGTGATGGATTCCCTTCGTATTACCCTCGAATTTTCCTCTCCTTGCGACATTAAAAGAGTCGACGTAAAACTCGTTCCGAGTTCGTCCAAAACAATTCTGCAGAAAATAAGTTCTAAAATAGAAAAGTTACAAAGTATTTTCAATGTATTCGGTTTTATGTTCGGTTTTCTGTTTCTTCTCGTTCTTTTCAAGTGTGTGACCAAGTTTAGTAAGAGCTTAAAAATCCGACACGGTGGTTTTTAACATGTCTAATTTTTGTAGAGTTCTGTTTTTGTAGAGTGTACGACTACAAGTATAGATACATGACGTCCGACAGTTACGATAACATATATCTCAGTAATTATATAATTAATTTGGATAAAAACAGAGGGCGAGATGGCCGTGAAACAGTTATGCCTCTGGAACCACGGGAAACTAATAAGTACGGAATGGTAAGTTCCAGAATGGTAAATTCTCTGAGGTGTCAGAGCTTTTAACGTCAATTTTGACAAATGTGTTACAGCCACTTACTCTTAGGGTTCTTGACAGTGAAAAATCACGAAGCACTCAGTCCATGTTCCTCCTGACTCTGGCCTCATTCAAAATAATCAGCTTTCTCATTTGCGACTACTCCCTGTACTGGATTCTACTCAGCACATATGAAGCCGGTCGAAGTGTTTTTGACAACGGTAAAAGTTTAAATTATCCAAAATGCATCGGACACTTAATTTAAAAAAAAGAAATATTGTTCAGTCCAGGGTTCCAGTGTTAAACTTAGAGTTGAAGGCAGGGGAGTTCTGAGTGATTTCTACCGACACCTGGGCAAAATAATTCAGGTACCGCAGAACCCGAGCATTCGCGCTCCACTGCACTGCCTCCCGGATCCAGCTCCGCCCGACACAGGCTGCTACCTTCAAATAGGTTTCTTTTTCTTCTTTTGCTGTTTGAAATCAGAACCTGGCTCCGGATGATCACTTTCCATCTACATTCACAATAGTTTTTCAGTGTTCCTTTTGTGTCTGTGTTGGATCCTCACGGTGGCAGAACCGTACGGACTTCGTTTGAGAAACGTCGTCATGTCACACTACTACCCGAAGAGAGCCAGAGAACGAGCCGTTTGGCTGTACAACAAAATACTCAGATCGAGGAGCAGCTTCCTTAGATTTGCCAGGCGGCAACTTAAAAGGAAATATCACATAGCTGACTGTCGATCAGGCGGAATATTCAACGGTCGAAAATTTGGCTCGTGAGTACACGACTCTAGATTTCAAAATATTTAAAATCCAATAAATACATCTGTATATATTTGTAATTTTATTAGCATTTTCGTGCCTCAAACTTGCATCGAAGGAAAAGCTAATTGTTGCACTTTATGTCGAGCAAAAGTGAGTTCGAAGGAGCAACTCAAGCAGTGCAAAGCTCCAGACTGCACTGGCCTTTACTGCTACATATGTTTTGATAAATTAGAAAACGCCTGTTCAGTCAACAGACATCCGATGGATTACAAAGAAGCAACCGATTTGAGCGAAGAAATGTAAATAGAAATTAATTGCAAAGAATTTCGATACTTGTTGATATTAAGTACACATTAAAAATGTAAAAATTTTTTAATGCTCACAATTGAATGTGTTTTCGATGAAAATAGAGACTCATCGGAGGATGATTGCGACAGGAGCGAAATGACAATCAAAGATAGTTCCAAAACAAAATATTACGTTGAAAACGAAACATTTCTGACTTTCAAAGAGGGTGCAGTTAATCGGAGTGAAGACAACGTCAGATTGGTAAGCATCAGTTTGGTCAGTGTGTCTAAATCGAACTCCCGTCCACGTTTCTCATGACAAGTGAAAAGAAAAAGCAAAACACACGCACACAAATATAATTATTTGTCCCGCTTCAGGGTGATGTACACTGTGAATGTACAAGTGACGGAAATCAGTTGAAGGCCAAGCTGATAGACGCATTGAAGACCCGTATTCGTAGGTTAGAACGAGAAAAGAAGATGAGATCGTTGATGAAGAAAAGTGGCGACTACGAGCCGGTTAAAAAGAGACTGAGAAAAGTAATTTTCAGGTTAAAGAGAAACAGAAGCGATTCAGAGATCACTCATAAAATACCGAAATGCCGGTCTGGAGTGAGTTCTTCGCGGGCAAAAAGTCACGTCTCCTTCGAATTGAACAATAAAAACGAAGAGACCCAAGATTTGGGTCACCTGTTTAAAGTTAAAATGGAATTACGCAATAAAGTACAATTGCTGAAAGAGAAAAGAAACAGTTCAGATCGCAGGAGGAAACCTTTTCGTGATGGTTTCTCTCTGAAATCGAGACACGTTTGACTCATGAATTTTTTTTACGTCCAACAGACATTTTGGCTAACTTTCCTATTGTTTTTGCATTATTTTTTTGGCTTCAATGAGATTCTTGTCTTACTTGTAGTACGTGAAAGTAAGTTGGTAGAGTAAACGTTTCTCCTTCTCATTATCGATGTATTTTTCTTTATTGATAAATCACTTGGAAACTCATCCGCCAAACGGCCATCGAAGGCAAAATAATTATTAACCTAAGGAGTCACTAAAATGAAAAGTATCAAATCAGATTGGTGAAAGGAATGAGTGAACAAAACGTTTTTGTGCCCAATCAATCGACTGGAATTTGAAGTTCATCCCAAGATGCCAGCAGTTTGTCCAGGCCGAGAGAACAAACACCGTCGATGTCACACTCGTGGGACACATGTCTTACTCTCCTGCGAACATGAGAACACAGTTCTCGCAACAACGCAAAAATTCAATGTCAGAAATGTTGTCTGCTTACCTGTATATCCAGTCGGCTTCTTCACTGTTATCAAATAAAATTTCCAAATGTCTCAGATTCTTGCAGTGAACAAAGTGTAAAAGAGCCCGATCTGTTAGGCTGCTGATAACCCTCGGGTACGTCATCACTTCAAGGTACGTCAGGTTCGGACAATTTCGACGGATCTCTGCTGCTCCTGAAAGTGAATACCCGAATAAATGAATACGAAAATAAAAGCGTTCGATTAAAACTCTTTACTTTTAACGAAAACAAAGTAAAACATTTTCTGTTAGTTACTCACCTTCGTCGTTCAATCGACTTTTGTGTAACTTTAACTCTCTTAACTGTTGAAGCTGTCCTAAATGAAAGAACTCGGTAAGGGCAGATGCCGTGAGGACAGGAGAGGAGACGTCCTCTTGAAGTTGAAGCTTCTTGAGGCAACTCAAACGGGCAACGCGTTCCAGCTTTTCAGGGGATGAGTTTCCATCAATGAGGGTCAAATCCTTTAAATTTGGAAATGCTGACAGTAATTTCAAACAATTCTCATCTAAATTATCTATTTTGATGGAGAGAGCCACAAATTTGTCTTTTGATCGCCAAAGTGTTGTGAAATTCGACTTTGAAAAATCCACGGCAGACACGTTGATGTTTTCCAGGTTCGAGCAATCCCTCAGGACGAGTCGAAATCCCCAGGGGTCAGGGTTCGCCCCCAAAAAACAAATCCTTCTGAGCCTTTTAAAGTGTGGCAGGACCTTGAGCAATGCTCTCTGACTTTGACACGAAACTAAATTCAACGTCAACGACTCGACCGTGTCAAGGACGTTGTTTAAGGTCTTTAGATGCCTTGCCATTGGGCCAACGTCAACGTCAAACTCAATGTGATGTAAGTTGCGGCAGTGGTCATCGAGGGATTTTAATATTTCCAGTATCTCATCGTGGGAGTGACCCTGAGAGACGACCACATTCTGAAGTTCTGGTGTATTCTCTAGGAATTTTAGGGTAGCAAACCAAGAGCCGATACCAAAAACCTTCGTCGCTCTGGTTGTCGTCTTGAAGTTGAGCTGTCGCCAAAGTTTTCTGTCGCGCGCCAAATTCGACCATCGAGTGCACACTTTGGATACATTGTATTTCACATCGTGGGCTTGCAAGTAGGAAAAAACAATGAGCAGGACCTCGTTTGGAAGCGATCCGATCGATTTCCTTTCTCGATCCCGGTTCATCCCAGTTATTTCTATAAAATTTAAAATTAACAGGGTAAAACAATATTAATGAAATAATTTTTAGTTCTCGTAATCAGTCGCTGCCAAAAAATTCACTTTACATTTTGTCACTGGGATTCCTTTTCCGACCGCGGATTACTTTTGTTTTCTCTTATTCTTCTCTTATGTTTCACATATCATTGAACAATGAGGAAGAGATTATTTAGATATAAATCGTAATACCTGGCATGTTTACTGAAACCGTGAATATTTTTTGAATATAATAAACATATCGATGTGTCCTTCCTTTCCCATTCAAACGACAGTAAACTACTCCAATACAATTGGGAAACAAATTTTCCATTGCAATTAACAAGGGTAAATTCAATTTGCAAACCGAGTCGGAGATTGACCTTACCATCGAATAAATTTTACTTTAATGCTGGACAGACCAAAAGGAATTGTGCGAAACAGAGTGACAGGAACAAGACAACAAACTTCACTTCCGGTTTGGAGAAACTATTGTGACAGGGTCACGTGAGGGTAGGTTACAATATTAAAAGGTAATAGTAATCGCAAATACGATTCGATCAATGGAAATGTTAACAAATGTTATTCTTGGGGTTACGTTGACTATCTCAAGGGTGCAACTCTATTAAAGGTGTCTGGATTTATTCACTGACAGAATAAAGTCACCATTAATGTTCTCATCAAAACTTTTATTAATTAATTTTTGACGAAATCATTCAAAACATACATAAATGTTGAACTGTTTAAACATGAACACACTTATTATTTATCTTACAAAAATTTATAAATTACACACGCTGTAAATGTTTATCAATTTATTTATTTATTTTTTGTATTGAAAAATTAAAAAATTTCTCAATTTATTTTTATAAATTTGTATTTCAAACAGCTAATGTGAACGCAGGCTAGAAAAGTAAAGATGACGTCGACGCCGAAACCAAATTTAAGTATATATATATATATATATATATATAGAAAGAGAGAGAGACTAGACTTTTAACCAGATTTCTCCAGCCTTTTCTAGTTCTCATAGAAGAACAAAATAGAATACGTTTAAAAATCTCTCACTCTTTCGCAAAAGACTTCTAATCTGCGTAGAAAGGATAGGGCAGAAGAAGGAAATTGAGTAACAAATTGGACTGAAGGAGACTCTTTTTCGGCCACATCCACTTCCGGTCATTTCCACTTATGTACATAAAAGCAATTTCGAACGCAAATTGTCTATAAAAAAAATTAAGGCTTTCCAATGATTCGGCCATCCGTGAACCCGTGCAGCACTAACTGTATTTATGTTTAATTTTAATACATACATATTGTCGTATCTAATCTGGTAGCGAGCCAACTTTTTAAGCTCGGAACTTTGTTTTGTTCAATTAAATTTAACAGAAATTATTTACAAAAGAAATGTGAGGAGAAGCGTTTTCTTCTTTAAATATTTACAAAAATTATATTGAAATTCTTTGTTGGAGACATAGACATAGACGAACAAAAATTACACTCAAGCACATCGATGTTTAACATTTTGCTGACAACTTAACACTTTTGCTGACTGGAATGAAATAAAATTCAGATATGAACAATACAGTTAATAAATAAATAAATATTGATTTTTTTTTAAATACTACGAAAGATCTGAATGATAAATCTAACTTTCTAACATTGCATACTCTTTAGTGCCTCAAGTGTTGTGTATCAATCGGTATAAATTCTAATTCGGTCAAAATGACTTTTTTACGAAATTTTTACAATGATGTAACTTATACTTTAGGAAACACAACTACCGAAATTCAAAATCTCGTATTAATCAATACCTTTGAATTGTGTGCACGTTGACGTATTGCTTTTACCATTACACTTCGGTAAATGTATGTATTTATCACTTATGTAGTACATTAAGTTGAATAATTCAAAAGTAGAATGTCCATGTAGTTGCCAGACCTTATGTTGATTTATAATCTATGTTAGTTATAATAATCACATTTATTCACAAAATTATCTCGGTCAGTGCCCAATTTTACAGTTAAGAAAGACCGCAATCCACAACTGGTGTAACTGACTACAAGACTATGTGCTCTTGAGGATGGCAAACAACAGTGTGACTTCAGGTCAAATTCATGCCTGTCTTTCGCAGGAGAAACGGCAAGCGATCGGCGCCTCCTCAAAATTACTCAATTTCAATTTTTTTCCAGCAATTTTACCCTTCAAATCCCGACAGAAAAAGTTTCATTTTTCATCAGCAAAATACTTGGAGAAGAACAATGAATCTGATACGAGTCGACGGGGGAACGGGGAAATAAAGTGGGGTTCCTTTTATAATAATAATAATAACAATAAAAAAACGATAAAACTATTGAAATGCGCAAATGACAACATCCAATCAGTCTACGGAGGAGACCGCTACGAATAGACTCAGTCAGTTATTCTTTCTAGCCGACGACCGGTTTCAGGTGAAATCTCAGAATTCTAATGATGTGACTTTCCACAAGAACACCTGGCCAAGGGCCCAGGGATATGGCACATGGGATAGTATAAAATAGGTATCGGCACAAAGCAAATTTTGAACAAAAGTACCAGAAACAAGCGAGAGGTGTAATCTGACAGAGACGACCACCACCAGCATCAGTCTTTTCACACTAAATTCATAGCTGAATTAATCAAATTGTCCAAGGAAAACAAACACTGACTAGAGACGCAAATTAAAATTATTAATTGACTAATTTCATATTTAGCTGTTTTTCATTCAATTAATATTTTTTTTCATTAATAACCATATATTTATTTTTAAAATGGTTTGCATATCTATTAATTTTATCGGGTAAAAGCTTTAATAATTAATTCGTGTTTTAAGCTTTTTTCATTCCCTAGAACAAATTCTACGAGTTATTGTATTTGTGTATGAATGAATGAATTCATGTATGCGTATCACCTATCTTAATATCTAATATCAAATACCTAGGTTCAATCTTATCGCTGATTAAAATTTTAATGATATTATTATTGTTATTATTATTATTATTCAACTTCAATATCTTAACACTAGCAGCAGCAGCAGCAGCAGTTAATACTTATGGTTTCGTTGAATTATTTTTGTCTTAAAAACTCTCAATGAAGATATAGTTCACTTATTTCTTCAGTGAGATCAAAGACTATATCATTCATGTTCGGAATGTTGTGCGAAATATTTTAAACGGCTGTTGAACGGTCGCTGGAACGAAAGTCTTTTTCAGTTTGGTATTCTAATTAATTCAGTGCAATTACGAATGGTAATGTAACCCTTTCATTGTGATAAAATAGTTTTTCACGGCGACAAAATCTATTTTATCATATTGTATCAGTTCAGTTGACACTTGGCAAGTCCACTTTCTAATAATACAGCAAACACGTGTGTGTGTGTCTCTCTTTTCACTTCTGTAGCTGTCTACTGTCAGTTCAAAGTATTAAATGATTAACCAGAGTCTTTTTTACTTCTAAAAATTACGATACCGTCTTACTCTCCTCTTTTGACTTGACTTAACTATTTAAATAGGTCTCAACCTTACCGTCTTTAGCCTAATAAATTCTTATGTTGGTGGAAGCCACAGAACAGAGTCAGGCACATTTCGCTTTTGCACATTTCCTCGCTCAAGCAGATCAGGTCCAACTTATAACGAAGAAAAAAAATTTCGTTCCTACCATCTTCGAACATTAACTATTAGAACTAGAGAATGACTCGTGGTATTGCATTAGCTTACACATGGCGTGTTGGTGGCTGGACCCACGTAACCGGCTAAATAGTTCTTCCCCTTTTTCTCCCTGTAGGGGACCTCCACTTTTCGACCACCATACTTTTCGTTTGTGTTTTTGCGTCATAAGGCAAAGTCGTCGCTTACATAAAGTAACAATAAAAAAACATTCCAAAATGTCCCCCACTGGTCATCGTGGACGACTCATTCCTTCCCATTCTCATTGCTCACTTTCCCACTAAATCTCTATCTATTTATGCATCTACCTCGTTCATGCTCATAAAAATACATGCACACATTTAAAATTATGTGTAAACGTTTCAGACCATTACAAAAGCTTCTTTGCCGCAGAATAAAAACGGATATTGATCTATCATTGTTTGCACGATGTCCTCAAGATGTGGACGCATTTGTTCAAAACAGCCCATGTCGCTGAACTCAATGGGCAGCAACGTCGGCCACCAGCATATGGCCAGGTTTTTTGAGTCCATGGAATTTAGCTTGCAGTTCTCAGCGACCCTGACAAAGTGCTGAAATATGAACTTCAGTATCTCAAAGCTTTCCCTCGGGGCTTTCTTGAGGAGTGTTCTGAGGGCCAAAAGACGACAACTTCTATCTCCTTTAATGTCGACGTTTAAATTCGCCTGTTCTATCATCATCATTCCACGAGCACCTGAAATATCTTCGAGTTCGCTCATCAGCTCACAACTGAGCAGAGGAGGGCGTTTCTTCGAGAAGAAGTCCTTTAGGGCAGTGGCTACCGCATTGACGGGAATATCCAAATCCTGAATGTCCACATTTGGGTTTTCCTCAAATCTTTGGAAGAGAAGTTCTACATGTGCCCGATTGCCTGGAACTCGGTAGATGCCCTCCGAATCGAGACCTTCATCCTCTATGAATCTAATGCATTTTTCCAAAAACAACGGGAGCGGGTTGTCTTCAGTTTGACCGAAGCAGTCTAGGGAGTTTGGACCTTTGACAGGTTTATTTTTAAGCTTCTTTTTTTCTCGTTCCTTCTCCTTTTCTGCCACCTTTTTGAGTTTTTCCTCTTTCAGTCTCAGCTTTTCATCTTCTTTTGCTTTTTGCTTCTCTTTCCGCCGAGACGACTTGTCAACCCCGTCTTTTAAACTTTTATTTAGTCCGCTAAACAACGGCGAATTTATGTCTCTTGGAGAAGACACATCTAAACTAGATTCGTCGTCGTGCAAAACGTAAGATGGATTTCCAATTATATCATTCTCAACTTGGAGACCTGAATTGAACTGATGCTGCTGCATGATGTGCGGTGTCCGAAGTTCTGGAGGAATTGGAATCCTGACAGGTTGTCCAACGGGTACTTTACCTATCCTTTTTTTCGATCTAAGTGATTTTTTGTTCAGTTTTGCCCTCGACCTCGAAGATCCTGAAAGGTCAGGTTCACTACACTCTGAACTATCGGAGGCAGTTTCGCTGTTCGAGGGCCGGCCCTTCTTCCTCCTCCTTCGGAGTTTAGATCTTAAACTTAAACTCTCCTGTGTGAATCCATACGAATAGTCACCGTCATATTGTCCGTAGTGGATCTGGACAGGCTCTTTGATTTGCGCGTATTCTAAATCATGGTTGTCTGTTGCTCCTATAGGGAGGTGACATCTACTCGATCTATTTGGCATTCTTTCATTTCCCAAACTCATTCTCGCCACCCCATCTGCGACGTTCGAGAAGTCTTTTAAATTAATTTTGCCCGGTTGTTTAAGCGTTTGACTTCGGTCTTTGCTCTTCAATTTGTTAGAGTGCCTTCTACCGGTTGTGAAGGCATGCTGGGAATAATTGCTCAGCCACTGTTCTTCCTCCCGACTTCGACGGCTCTGCTGCAAGTATACGTCATCCACCCACACCTGATTCAACTTCGGTTTCATTTCGGTTTCATTTTTGACTAGATGATTGTCCCCGCCGTTATCATATATGTCAACGTGAGTGTAAATTTCGCTGTCGTCACTAAGACTGAGCAACCCGTCCTCGGGGTATGTGGGCGATAGGGAGTCGTTCATGTCGTCGCCGTCGGTGGGAAACCTTTCATAAATTTCTGATTCGCTTCCATCGTTCGAACCTGATTTTATGTGATAACTTTCGTGTCTCGGGGGAGGTCGCGGGTGTCTCCGTCTTTCCAGGGTGTCCTCTCCCGAATCCTGCATATTACTGGGTTCTTCCATGTGAAACGCCTGTTCTATCTCTGGTTTGTTTTCCCACACTTCCTTAAAAAAGGGTGTATAGAATGCTGTTTTTTGTTGGCAGGAGGACGAGGAAGTCATGAAGTGGGCTTGCAGCCTGTCTGCTATTGCATTCCCCTCGGTTATGAGAAGAAAACTCAAGTCATTGCTAAAAAAAGCGTTTGCCCCACCGGTTTCGGTCACAGCCAAAATCTGAATCGGTAAATTTGGAATGTTCATAGAAAAAGCATTTAGAGTTGCCAGAGAGGCTTTTCGCTTGGTAGAATACACTAAAATAAATCCATGTACTAATTCTTCGCAGAATGCGTTTGCTCCGTGAAACGAAGAAATGATAACTTCGACTTTATGCTTGCTGTCACCCAAAAACGTTTCCAATATGATACTCTTGTCTCCGCTTAAGAAACAGCACTGGTGGTTTAGAAGAGGGCTTAGAACGTTTTCTACGTTGAAAGGGTCGCCGCAGAACAAGCACATGATGACTCTTATATCGGGTTCAGAAGAATCAATTACAGATTGATAAATATTTATAAAGCCCGATCGATGTCGAATGCTTTGAACTAATTGCTTCAGAGCATCAGAAACCACTAGAGTGTTGAATTGATGCCTGTCCAACGGAGTGTCCTCTAGGGACACATCTATGAAGGGACACTGGAGGCTGTCCGCCAAATTTTGTCCTTCCTCCTTCAATCTCAAGCCCTCCTTTTCATCAACACTCTGGTCCGCCGTGAACAAAATCACTATGGGCAGGCCCTGGAAAGGCAATCTGTCTTCCTGTTCTAAATTCGACAGTAAAGTCTTTTCTAAACTCTCTCTGATATACTCGAAAGTGTCGGCATTCGAATACACGCAAAAGCAACCATGCGGAAGAAAATCGTTCGTTTTGAACGAATTCTGTGGCTGACTGACATCACCATTGATTATTCTGTAATCTAAACTATATAATTGACAACTTAATTCGTACTCATCCCCCTGACAGAGAGTTCGAATTTCGGTAACGAGTCCTTCGGCGAGTCCATTTATTCCTAAAATGACAAGGTTCAAACGATTGTTATCAGAGCTGAGTAACCATTGACTATTGTGGTTCCAAGAAGAGGGCCTATGTGCTTTGGCTCCTAATATTCTTTCAATGAGAGCATCCATGCAATTTGGAAATGCCGGACAGTGCTCCCTTATGGGACAATGAACGAATCCTAAATGCTGGAAGAGCATCAGCTTGCGATCTTGATCGAGCCTGTCCAGCGCCTTGTACCTGGAGTCTTCCTGCAAAGCGTCTGTTATCTCTTTTATGTAATCCTGAGTTATTGTGCCCGCTGGAGCTATACTTTTGAAATGGTAAAATAAATCCGCGTGCTCTAACAGTAGCTCCTGAAAATTATGTTTTGCCTTTTCGATTATTTCTTTTTGGTGTTGATCATATATCATTTGGCAGTCTGTTTCTGATAGCGTTTCAAAGCACTCGCGTCCCATAAATAGCACCCGAACTTCCGAAAGCAATTTGCCAGGGGTAACGTATCCTGTGTCTTCTAGCAACTGTTTGAATTGCTTCTTCCACTCCAACCGTTTCAGGTCTTGTTGCAAAGCATTCACGTGATTCTTGTAGACAGTTTCTGCTTCATTAGAATCCAAAACATCGAAGGGTATCTGATTGTGACCTATTTCCTCCAGGTCGCATTCAGTCCAAGGAATGTCTTCAGGGCACTCAAAAAAGTACTGATGGAAATCCGGATGCTCTTGCATATGTCGCTGAACTGTCGCCCAATCGCAATCCCGTAAAGACGACAAATCTGGAACCATTTCCTGCAGTATATCTGGTAACATCTCCATATAGCCCTGTATCCGTTTCTTCACGTGCTCCTCCTTTAGCTTCTTTATGTGCCGCCTGAACAACCTTTGGGCGTTGTCCAAGCCAAACAGAGCCACGTAATGTGTAAGCTCCGGATGCTGGGCCAGTTTCTTCAGTGTGTGCGTCCACATGACGGTAAAATCGGTAACCTGTGACCTGATCAGCAATTGGAATGTCTGAGTTACGGATTCTCCTAATTCTTTGCGTCTTCCGTCGGCTTCAATGAATGAGATTATTTTACATCTTCCTTTCGTTCTGTCTATTAACTGGGCAACTAGTATAAACGCTAAATCCACATTAACATTTTCGTGAGCGGACGTCTCTACCATCGGAATACTATTTTTATATTCTTTCCTAGTTAGCATCCTCTCCGCTTCCTTCACGTAACTCTCCATCGCCTCGTCGTTCTTAGTTGTAACCAACACGACCGGTTTCTTAGTTTTAATTATATTATTCAGCATTGCTGACACGAGTTCCACTTGTTTCTCCACCAACCTACCCGGGACATTACTCACATCAAAAACACAGAGAAAACCATCTATGTTTATTTTTCCGTCGGGCAAAACTCTCTGCTCATATTCCTTCTCAATGCCCAACTGATTCTTGCAAATATACATCAGTTTCTCGGCCGAGGTAAGCTTGATGGCGGAACACCGCTTCACATAGGGCTCCATTTTGCCCCCTTTAAACGGTTGGAAGGATGCATCATCTATGAATTCCGTTTGTTCGATCACTTGAAACGTAAAGTCGACTCCCTCTTCTGACGTTTTGGTCACCTCACCCCAGTATAAGAAGTGATCATTATTAACGACCCGACTACTGAAGTCCGACTGGCTCAATACGGAGATGTGATCTGAGCTGTAGTCGTCCGCCAATGATCGCATAAAACGGTTGCAGAGGCAGGACTTTCCAACACCAACTTGCCCCTTTTCCTTTTCCGTTCCGGACAATCCGACGACAGATATATTAAACACTCTGGATGAGTCTGCTTTTCGTGCCATTGTGCGGTTAAGGCGGTGTAACTCTTTGTGTACCGTGAGCTAAAATGAAAATATTTCTGTACAGAAACAATACCACGTCAAGCCTGCATTAGTCTGAGACATTTACATTCACATTTCCAAAAGGGACTGAACAAAATATAAAATGTCCCAAAAATGTTCAAACTTCAAACCTAACTGTCCACCCCCTTCTTATATGTCTTTAAAGTTCATAATGGTATCAGAGTAATCTTTCCTTTATTGATGGAAATAAGAAAAAATGGAACAACATTTTAACATCGTTACTGACTACATGTACTTTCTAATTGACTAATAGATCACATTTTACACATTTTACTTTAAACTAAAAAGTAGCACATTAAATGCAAATAGAAAAAAATGTTGATTATCATTGTAAACATGTAATTTATGACTGTTTGGAAAAGTGTCATAATTCAATAAAGATTGAATTGTTTCTATGATTGAAAAAAATATTAACATTTTTAGAGTTTATAACTCATATAATTGAACATTTGCATTTGATAAATAAATGTGCCATAGAAACCTAGGTAAACTGTTGTTATTTGAACAAAAATGCCATTTTCAATAAAAATTTCCATCAATCAAGCAAAGGCCATTTAAACTATTTAAAATTCATAACTATTTCATGATTCTTATGCTTTGTACCCAATGAGAAATATGTTTTGTTTTTTAGACGCACACATTTTGCATCAAATGGAGTTAAAATTTAAAAATAAATTTAATTGAAATTATTATAAAACTCACCAAGATATAAGTTTGATGATTTTATGTCAAAGGTAAAGAGACCTGATTCACATTAAATTGTAGCATTCTCCATCTGATTCCCATAATATTGTGGACAAAATTGGAAGTGAAGTTTGTATTAAGGTGAAAGAAGTGTTTAATACTGAAAAGGTCATACCAATTCATAATGTAACAAGCAGTCTGTTACCTAAGAAATATGGTAGAATAATACAAACATGTTATAACTGGACAAACCACAAAATATTCCATTTTTAATCTTGTGCTACATTTTTCAGGTTAATAGTAAAGTAAATTCAAGAGGTAGTCTTTAAAAAAATCTAATGAAACTTACCTCAATATTTTATGCAAGGAAATTCTACATCATTCACATTGGAAAATTTTACTATATGTCTCCTTTTAATAAAACAAATAGTATTTCCTAAAACAAACAGAACATTTCAGTGCAAATATTCTAACAGAATTGAAAAATATCTTCATCAAGAACCTATACATTTGAACCAATATGTGCAAAGAATAAACTAGACAAATAATAAATTCAAATGTAGTATTTTCTCTATTACAAATCCACAATGAATGCTCATGAAAATCAACGGGTGCAGTTTCAGATTGTCTGAAGTATCATTTCAATCGTTACAATGAAATTAAACATATTATTGACCAGCACTTTTTACAATGTAAAAGATGCAGGACTCCCGTTGATATTGCATTCCAAAATTGATACTTTAACTAGAGGTCGCTGTACCTAAGGCACTGTAACAGATATGTGCACAACTGGGGAATAAAACAATGTACTGAATCCGGCGAAGAGTACGCCTCACGCCAGCAGACATCCCGTAACTTCCACTTTCACTGTTGGAGTAATCCGCCACCAGAGAAAAAAAATACATTTCACTAAACAGTGAGCCTTGCTCAAAATTCAGAGACCTTGTACAAAACTACCACACCCTTCCCTGTTGGTTTTTTCGTCACATCAATGCCGAACAGTAGCAATCTATCACACAAAGTGTATTCAAAGGTACGAGGTAACCAAAGCGAAGAGAACGCATTGAAACCCCGTCAAATTTTCACCAGTACTCAGGTAAAAGTCATTGCAAAAAAAAGGTAATACCTTGAGGAAGAAAACATTATTCCTTTTCCAATACTAAGAAAACGTGATACGAAACACCGAAAAAACCTTAAATAAAATCTCGACAGCCATTTTGGAAAGTTGAGATTTAAGTCGACCACAGCCTTCTGCGTAGGCCGATAGAACAAGGCCGCTTCCCAAAGGCTGTGGACTCCAACGATCATTGTTTATATGCGAAGTTCGTTACGCATTGAACGGAATTCAGGTTCTTTCTTTCGGACACTTTCATTTTGCTGAGACAATTAATGCCTCTAACAATGGTTCTTATGAACGAATTCAACTCATCATCATTATGTAAATAAAAGATGAATAATAACACAGCAGCTAATATGTCATGTAAAATGCAGAATTTTATATTATCTGTTTCAGTCGGTTCATTGACCACAAATTTAAAATAATATATCAATTATTCCTACTATTTTAGTCATTCACGTTTAATTTTAATTGTACTCAGATTATGTTGAAAAATGTTTGTATGCGTTATTACCGTTAAAGGTTGAAATAATAAAGGTCAATTCATGTATGTATTGAAGTAGAATAAATTGCAATGAAATTACATGAATTACACGGGATTGCCACAGAAAAATAATCTTTGGGGATAAAAACCACAACTCAAGGATTGACCAAGGCAATTGGTCAAGGTAGAATAAGATGAAAATTTATCTGATGTGACTCGTCTTCATCCCTACGGTGACGTAAACAAATTCATTTGCGGGGAAGAAGGAGGAAAAATTATTTATACTACACTATTATTACTATACACATACTATTATTTATACTTTACAGATTTATCTTTGCTTCATTTTCATTCTTGTTTTATGTAAAATTTTACTTAATTATGTTGTATATTCATTAGTATCCTGTGTAGGAGGAATTAGGTAGATACGGGAATTCCCGGGTTAGAATAGGATCAACCTCTGTGCTCTGGGTAATCGTAAGAGGCGATTGTTGTGTCAACAGAGGCAGGGGTTCAAGGAAGTTGGGGTTCTTCCTCGCACTCCACGGATCGTCCGATCGAGGAGGCAGGAGCAAAAGATCGTTTTCTGCCAGTTTCTCACCCGAAGAGACCTCAGTCTCTTCTCTTTGGCCGGTAACTTCCTGGAGAAGGCGCAGACAATACCTCCCCGCACAGTTTCCATATAGGATAGGAGGTCTGCCTAGGTTTTTTTAGTGGGTTCGAGCCCCACAATACTGGATTTTCTGTCTCAACGGGGTCCTTTCTGCGCGGGCGTTTTTTCATGGGTAAAAAAAAAGGTGGATAACAGGAATAAATGCCACAAACACCGGTATTAAGCACTGTGGATATATGTAATAGGTACACTCGTAATCGTAATAATAAAGTAATAAATTATAATTTTAAAATCACAATCAAACTCACTGGAAAAATAAGTGTTTTGGTATCTTAGGTTTAGTGAATTCTTCTTATAGTTTGACAACACAAATGGCCTCCCGTTGAAATCTAAATTCAATTATTCTGTATTTTAATTTCAGAAGTACGTAGATATCTTGGGTTCGCACACACAAAAAAGCACTCCTTCACACACGTAAAGGAAGTCAGTCGATCAGTATAGAATCGCATAGAAAATCATCAACTGTTTCCAATGATTTCACCATCACCTCAGGACTACCAAATATACTCCTTCGTTGACAATTTGTAACGCCAAATTTGAAGTGCATCATCATTTTCATTCGCTTTTACTCCTGACGCCATTAGACTTGAACATGTTTGAAAATTTCTTCCTTTTAATAGCGAAATCCTTAAATTCATCTATAAAGAGAAAAAATTACATTACTGTTGTTGAATTATTCATGTTTCATTTATACCTGTGTTTATTATTGCCCATTGGCTTGTACCTTTGATGTATAAAAATGAGTTGTCAATTGACTGCAAGCGTTAAATTTTTTAGAGTTAAAATGCTAAATGCCACTCACCGTACGTGATGTAGCCCCTTGCCGTCTTATCTATGTGATGAAACACGGCAGAACATTCTTCCAAGCTGAGGGATAAAAGCCGGTGAACTACTGTACAAAAGTCAACCTTTTTAATATGACCTTTTCCCTCGACATCTATTACCTGAGTAAAAGAGAAACACTTCAGTATACAATATTAAATATTTTATCCAATTACTACATACTTTGTAAGAACCTACCTTGAACACGTAGAACAACAATTCAGACAAACTGTCATTCTTCGTGAGTACTACTACTGTAAGTAAATATTCCCTTATGTCTACCATTCCTGTTGAATTCTGAAAAAGGAATAATAATACTAAAATTATCTGAATTGTATTTACTGTATGTACCTTGCGATATATTTATAGTGGCAACCTTATCACACAGTTTGAAAAGTCGAGGTGCTGCCGGATCCGAGGGTTGAACCTCCAAAATATCTGTGAACCTCCTGTAGGAGACCACAGATTCCTCTCTTAGAGCCTTAAATTCTTTGCTATTAATAAATATTTCTTCCCTGTTCGTTTTCATTAGACCCAAATGTTGACGAAGTTTCTGAACTTCGACCAGTTTTCCTGCGCAGGACAACTTCAATTGCTTTGCTCGGGTCATTAGTCGACAATCATCGTACGTATAATTCGAAACTGGTACTCCTAAAGCCCTGTTTTAAAGAAATAAACAACTTATAAGCACGAGGACTAAGCAGAAATACCAAAAATCAAGCAGTAGCGTTTGTCACTTACTCAGCCATCAACTTCCTCACATTGTTTGCGAAAAGTCTCGGGTCTTTCTTTTCTTCACTACTCGGTTTATACACGGGTAAGAATTCTATTTCGCAGCAGCTGTGAATTTGAGTCAGCGTCAGCCACAGAAGTTTCAAGCTGCAAGAAAGCGAAATTCAAAAATGAATTCCACCAAAGTAAACAATGTTGGGCCATCATAAACCGTTTTCATTTACAAGAAGACTCACGCTCCTGGGCCTTCCCATGTCCACGTGACAGTGTCCAGTTTATTCGGATACCTGATGCAGACAGGTTGTACAGGTACTCCAGGGTAGAAGGCTCCAGATTTAAACGTAATAAGACAAGATCTGTTGGTGCAAGTACCTTCGGGAAAAATGAGAACCTGAGGCCAGTCCAAGTCTGAATTGGCTCGTTCGATTATTTCCTTTATGGTGTTCTGCCGAGAGTCATGGACATCTCGCCAAACGTAGACCGGCTGGGTGTAATTTATTAATTCTGAAATGATTCAAGACAAATGATTGTCATCCCCAGGTATAAAGCTATCATCAGAACATGGGCAACAAATGAATTGGGAATTTCACGTTTTCTGGGGTCCAATTAACTTCCTCCATTGAGGCAGAATATGCATCTGCGGGCTATAAACGTAAACTCGACTGATTTTTATTTTGTTTAATAAATCTATGCGAGGATGTGTGTAGTAAGTCTAAGTCGCGAGTCAACTTAGTGCAAATAAGAACAAGAATTTGTGCCCATATGTGGGAGTTGATAAATAATAGAAGGACCTAGGAAAAGGTTCAATTTTCAGGTTCAATTAAATTTAAATGATGTATGCTTCTTATGAGTTGCGCAGGCTGACTCAAACGTTGTTGAAGGGGCACAATGGTTGCCCATCTCACAATTGTCTCAGCAATAGTATTTTAATAAAAATAGGAAATAATTATATTTAAAGTAAAAGTATAACGCAAGCAGAATATGAAGACAATAGAGTTGCGATGGATGCAAACAACGGTATAGAAATTTTAATAGAGCATTATTCAATCGCGAAAACCATTTGCTGCGCTAATAAAAACTTTTGCCGATGCCCTCTTTAGATTCTGCAACTTCACTATCCTTGCCCTCGTCCTACTTGTGCCTTCTGTTTTAGACCTGCCTTAGGTAAAATTAAACCGAAAAACGACAGAAAGGGCTGCAACCAGTTGTTATTAAATGTTAAAAGGAACAATGTAAGGTGATGGAGAAGAAGGACCGCAACAGTTCTACCATTCTAAAAAAGAATAAATTCACAAAAAATAGTTGAGTAGAAAAATTACGAGGAATGTCTCAGTGGCGAGCTTTCTCTTTCTTTGGTGAAAAATCAGAATGATTTGCTGTGATTGCTGTTACTTGCTATTATTGCTGCTGCTAATTGCTGTTATTTTACAAAACCTCTCGCAACTTGTTTCTACCATAACTTTTATTAGTTTACCTCCATTTGCTTGACCTACAATTGCACGAACAGTTGTGTACAGATTGGTATTCTACGACCGACAAGTAGTTTCCACTCTGTTGTCATGGGTCATTGGTCATTGGTCATTGGCTCATTTACTGAACTTTGCTTTCTTCGTTCAACTGTTCTGTTCCGTCTAAAAGGAGTCAGCTCTTTCGTCCGGGTTAATCTGCCAGTCTTTAATTATGACTTCGTAAGGGGTACGGTCTAATAAGTAGTGAAGTTTGATTGCTTTTCTTACTTCCAAGCCACGGATTTAAACCGCTTTCCCAACGGGCAATAATCGACGGGAATCCAGTCACATATACAATGACAGCATCCAAAAAGGTCGAGTGGGGCGCGATGACGAGAATGGGTGCTTCCTGTCGGGTGGCCTGTCGTCCTTTGACCACGATACTCATTCCTCCAGCTCTGTAGGTTATCTGTCCGACAATGGCAATTATGTCTCGGAGCTTTCTGTTTTTAGAGGATAACAGATAAAATCAGTTGTGTTGTTTCGTGAGTCATTAAGCCACCTGTTCCCATGTCTGTACAAATATGTCAAGGCAAGTTGGTAAATATGGCAGACGTTATACGTGAAAAAAGCAAATGAAAGAATTTAAAAAATCTTTCGTTTTCTTTTAATTATTGCGAAAATGCTCAAAAAGAAATTCAATTAAATAGTACAGTAAGTATAATTGAAATGATGAACGGAAGCTATAATACAAATGTACATGATTTTTTACATAATGGCCTTGGCTAGATAAATAAAATTAAGAATTTTTTCATTAAAGTTGTCTAATTGTTCTAAATTTCTGAAGAAAAATTTGAAGTTGTCCACGTTTTTATACAGCACCTGTTTAAAGTGCTTTGGGTTTCGGAGGGAGACAACCAAGTTACTTGTACGAATAAATTCCAGTGGTACGGTACTATTTCGTAGGAAAAATATTACCAATGTCACGTTCTACCCCCATTGCAGATGGTCAATTGAAAAAAAGATACTTTATTTAAGGGTAACTCTGGAGAAGAAAAGGAAGATAAATGTGAATGGTTCCAAAACCTTTTTATTCTGAATATTACCGATCGAGTGTAAGACTTTGTGGTAGCACCGAAGCATTGTCGTACACATTGTTAATGCAGCTTCTCAGTGTAATGTGTACCTTTATGATTAAAGGCTGAACTAGCTTTAGCTTTAATAAAACAGAGAACAGAAGTAAGAATTCGAGGAACGAAAATGTATAATAACTGGTAAATAATAGAAATGTAAGTTTTTTTGAAGTGCAAAAGGTAATCAATCACAAACGAGACTGGACTAATCGTACACCGTATTCACAATTCATCACACTCAGGCACATTTCCAAAATTAAACAGAATCAAATAAAACAACTCTACTTGTTGTCAGTGTAACTCGCTCATTTAAGCTTAGCGACATGCAGGTTAATTAAAAGTTAATTAAAATAAAAAAAAGAAAGAATAAGCGTACTTCCAATGAGAGGCAGAGAACCCGTTTCACCTTTGGCGACGACGCTGGGTCCTCCCAGGCAGACCACAGTGAGAACGTCGAAATAAGAAGAATGGGGGGCCACAGCCAGGATAGGGGCCTCCTTTGGGGTTGCCTGTTTTCCCTTCACCGTAACCCAGTGGAAACCACCGGCTGCAAACAAGGCTCGCATGATTATGCATAAAACCACTTTGGTGTCCCTGCAACCAGTTGAGTTAACAAAAAACTGAGTTAACTAAGGACAACGACAAACCCAAAAGAAAATTTTTAAATACAAAAAATGTTAAGTGTAATTTCAAAGCAGACATTAAAACATAAATGTGAGTATTATTTGTATTTGTTTACATGTACATTTAAACAAGGGGCGCTTTGAAGTCAATGCGGATTAAATTTTTGACCCGACGAAAATTTGTCGAGCATCTTTGATTTACTTCTTCATAATTTGTTTAGCTGTTTCGTTTTCCATCGTGTACTCTTAAAACTCCCTCATAGAGAGCGGTCATTACACATCCCACTTAGCATTTGATGTAATTTCTTACTTTCCCTTATTCCTTATCGATCAACTTGCCCAATTTATGACGCATGAGGACGTCTCATGTGCATCATGAACCCACTCAAAGTAATTCAATTTTTTTGATTCAGTGCGCTCACGACACACATTGAATTATGCTCAACGGTAAATATTTTCACTTTAAATTGTAGTTATCTTAAGTACTGACTTAGTTACTTTATTAAGTGTTAGCTTAGTTTGTAGCAGGAAATACACAAAATTAATTGCCTCATTAACAACATTAAAATTGCTAATTCTAATCGTAGCGAGAGCTTCAGTTTCTGAAATCATTTGAAACTTTCGATTAGAAGTAGATACTTGTTGTAGTATTAGTGATCGGAAAGAAGTTATTTAGATGTAAATTCAAGCTTGTTTTGCCTTCGCCCACCTTCTTGTGATTGAAAAATTATTTATATCTCCAAATTAAAATATGAAATTCTTGAAATTTTTCCAGAGTTCGTGTTAAACTACTACTATCCATGTGTTGTGGTGCAACTGATTTTATTTTATTCGAATTGTTGGACAACTATTTGATTCTCCAATACATGGATTTAAGCATTTCCCACTTTGAAAACACAGGAGCTTAATTTTTGGATCATTCATGGAAGTGATGAGTTAATTACTCCCAATATAATTCAATATTCTTATCATTCAATTTATCGGTGATTTCACACTAATGGCGATTCTTTATCACTAGAACGATGTACCCATTTAATTCCCTAATAGTTTTATTTCTACTTCAATATGAATAATATAAAACAGTGAAAACAAAAACAGTGGTGGGGCATCAAAAATGTATTTAAGAGGAAATTGTTACATGTTTAAAGTTGTGAATAAAACATAAGTAAGATATATGAGAAGAGAAAATGAGACGAACAGCTTCTTTGATGAATTTCATTTGTCTGTTCTGTTCTTCCGGCATTCCACGTTCCACCAAACGACATATAGCTCTAAATTTTTTTACATACCTCCTCCATCCCGTCATAGGCTTCGTCCTGAGTTCCTGCTCTGTTAACCCATAGAGACCGATAGAAGCCAACCACCAGGCTATAACTAGAAGTCCACATATGGCAATTACACGGAATGGCAATAGAAAAACAGTAAATATTGCCGTCTGCAAGAAAATAATATGATTAATAATATACGCTCGAAGCACGGTTCAATTTTGAACAAGTTGAGCAATGGGTGAACTAATTATATGACACGGGTATTCGACACATAACAGAAAAAAAATAAAACATCACTCAGGTCTGTTGAAGCTTTTAAAGTGTGGTCTCAACAATACTACACAAATTTATGTTGACCGCGGCAGTTCGTCCTCAACCATCTGGGTGCAGATCAGTAATCATAACAATAAGAAACCTCTACCGGACCGTAACTGCATCAGTTAACATTGTCACTTTTTACAGGTTTCTGCAAAACCACTTCGTATTTGGCCTCATTCAAACGATGTAAAATAACGGCACCTGTAAAGGAGTCGGACAGGCTATTAACATTAATTATGTGGCCGGTTTCAAATAACTGATAAAGAGAAATGGAACGACTAAGTATGCAATCGAAATTAGTTGTAAGCACTAAGTGAGGTTTGAAACAAAAAATAGTAAAACTTATTGTAATAGTAAAATAC
The DNA here is from genome assembly GCA_037055365.1 of Polyplax serrata. Classification (NCBI taxonomy): domain Eukaryota; kingdom Metazoa; phylum Arthropoda; class Insecta; order Psocodea; family Polyplacidae; genus Polyplax; species Polyplax serrata. The sequence goes on from JAWJWE010000007.1 coordinate 333,546, forward strand.
GTTAACGTCTCAAGGTAAAGAAACCATTAGCACACATTTCCGGTGATTTTAAGTGGAAAACAGGGCCAACTTGTAGTAATACTCAGGTACGAGCCTGAACTCTAAAATTAGAAGTTGAATTGGAACGATTTGGCGCTGGTTCTTGTATGAGGAGTGAGTTGGCGATTTGAACACTCTCAACACTGAAAGAGTGACCCAAAGAACGCAGTGGGTAAGGCACCGTCGACCTAATGATTTGCATTGAAGAATTCTTCTTTACCTTTCATTCAACTTTGATTTCTTCAAGCCGGGGAGAAATCACCTCCGTCCCAAAAGTTGCTAAAAGAAATTTTTAAATGGCCATTGCGGTCAATTTCGTTTGCTTTGTTGCTACCTGAGACCACATATTTTTTTTAAACTAGTTATCGTCTTTAAAATGATTTTTGGAAACATTGACGTATTTAATATCGAATTGAATTTGCGGGTAAATTAACACAATTTCAATTTCCCGACGAATATTTCAAACACTTTCTTTAGGTTGATTTAGGCAAAAAATGTTGCCATTTTTGTACAAAGACTGCCGCAAACCTGTTACGATGTTCAGATTAATTAAGACTCTTAATGAGCTTTCCTTTAAGGTAAGACCTTAAATTTGATTAACAATTATTTTTAACTTGGTAGATTGATGAGTCATTTGTTCCACTGACGTTAGTTTTAATTTTGCTAGTTGTGTATTGTTTCATTAACAATTACACCATATACATAAACTGTATAAAATTCAGTTTATGTATATCTTTCAAGATTTGACGTCATTCATCCCACGAAGATTTCACAGAAGCTACAATTTATTCAGTTTTCAGTTGTTTCGGTAACTAGAACTCTAGAAAAGCATTTTAATAATTTAATACCTTACAATACCACATTTATAATTACTAGAATCTAGATTTTTCGGTTTCATCTAGGTTCTTCGAAGGTTCAATAAATTTAATATTCACTTTTTCGTCTATCCGAGATTCCCAATTTACTGGATCAACTTTGTTTTACAATCAGGGAGATGTGTCTTAGTTGTTAATATTACAATTCAATAACAGCTTCGACTTAGTTGATGTTACGTATTAATAGATAATTAAATTCGTTCAACTTTTTCCTTAAAAAAAAGTGACTGATTAAATTTATTTGTTATGGACAAGCCACAAAAGATACAGAATTTGGGAGTAAAATCCGAATGGAAACAAAGTTGGCCGCACAACAGGATCGATATTATTGTATTTTACATTATTCAAAACTTTTTGCCTTGTGCATTTCGTTCATTTCTTATTCTGCATCACTTGGTATATTATTACCTGAACAAGTTTAAACTAATATAATTCTCCTTTGTCGAATTAGTTTAAATTACGAATTTTCAAAAAAAATCAATCAGAATTTAAATATTCTCAGCGGAATTACGAGTTCATGAAGAGTCCAATTCGCCAAATGGTGTTTTTCGAGGTTTTCACTCTAAACACATGCAAAAGTTTATGAAAATTGGTCTCAGGTACGTATCAGACATGGGTAAACCGCTACCGAAGAACGGAGTCTCTTACCCATTCCAATCCGCGTTTGACCTAAAAATTTTTATGCATATCTTGACTTTTCATTCACAACAAGATTGTGTACATTTTTTTACGTTGAATTCGACCTTCTTTTTAGCTGCCTTTGGTACGTCACATTCGTTATTCTGCAGCGCTTTTTCCTCTTCTAAATTGTTCAATTTAAGTAGAAATGTATTTTACAAGTTACAACGTTGGAATGATGCCAAACAATTGTGAATAGGAGCGAGAATTCACCTCTCGATTTATATTAATAAATTCTCCTTTCATTATAAATTTCGGTTAGTATCCCATCACTGGAAAATAGTCGTTTCCAGAACCCTGGGTGAACAGCTGCCTTTAAAAAAGCTGCAACGAATCATTCAATACCAAAGACTGGCACACTGGCCTTGACATTCCCTGTTTAATTTTTTCTTAGTTTACCTAGGAGTGAACCACTTACACATAAAAAATTTCCTCTGTCATTTCTTAAATTTGTTTCCCATCGAATTGCATATCAAACGGTGAACTTTATTCCACATTAAATGTGCTTTCAGTGTTTTTGTATTTTTGCACTTGGTGTAGTTGGCCACATCGCCTTGTTCCCTCCGTTAATAATTCCCATTGAGCTACAATTTTCTTCGAACAAATAAATTATTTCTATATTCTTTAGCGTCAAAAAAGTGTTGAATCACTCAAATTTTAATTTCATCAAGTATAGGATTAATACTCATTGTTCACGCACTTGTTAAACTTCCAGTTTATTTCTTATTTTATTTGAACCAGTCATTCTCCAATTATCTGTGATTTGAGTATCAAATGTAATTGCCAAGGTACTGTCTCCAGTTACCCAAAGTTTTCTATTTTCTTAGCACCACGTAAAAATTGTATCATGTTTTTTGTACACTACTTCAGATGTCACACTAACGTGAAACCCTAAACTTGTGAAACTGTTAGTTCAATGCCGAACGATGACAGTGACAGTGACATTTTCACCACCGCAAGTGAATTACAAAAACGGAAAGTTTTCCTTAGGTATCCAGTTATTTTTCCAATTAGTCCATTGTATCCGAAACATTAATTTATATCATTCATTAAAATTTTCAAATTGATAAAATTAAAATATTTCTAATTGCAATGTTAAGGGAAAAGCTTATGTGAAATAATTATTATGTAATTAATTGTTCCAGAAGAGCGGATTATTAGTCAAAACTACATTGACAGACCTGTAGGTTTCCGATCTTCAATGAGTAAGTTGTGATCGGTCCAGTTTAACTAACTCACTATGTTGTTTAATTTCTTAAATTTCAAAAACATCAGTTATTGACACTAGCATGCAACCTAGCATGACTGCCATGAGAGGGTAACATCCCTGTGTCATAAAAAATTGCTACATACACTACAATGAAATTAATTTTTTCTTTGTTAATCACAGTTTAACCGTTAGTTGTACTTGATTAAAGTCAACGAAACGGATGATAAAATTTCCGACTTTTTATTTTCTTCCTCTACATTCGTGTTAACTTATTAATTTCCTAACTTTAACGATCAATTATGTACAATTTTAGTAAAGATTTGAAATATTTTTTGTTAAATTCGACTCGTTAAAAGCGTCCAAGGCGGCATATTTGAATTTGACAGTTGAATTGCTAAAAGGATTTTTTTCTATTTTAGTTGGGTACGGGCCACAAATCGCATCACTTCAAAACACAAGGCCACTGAAGAACACTGATTCCATACCTTTATTTTTTCATATGTTGTTGAGAGTTCCAGTTTGTGCGTGAAGGGGTTGAGCAAATCGGTTCCATACAAGGGTGATGCGTCATTCCCGTAACCATCGTGCTTCCTGTCGTTCATTTTTGGATTTGCTTCACTTCTGGAAAAGGAGTCAAAGTAACAAACGAAAGTCTATGAGACACATTCACGGATTATTCATTCGTCCGAATGCATTCAATCTCTTTTTCACCAACTGAACTAACTGAACCCCTTTCACCGCGTCGACCGATGAGAAGATCACCGCCCTCTGACATTTCTCCCATTTCCATTCCGTTCCTTCATTCCCCTCTCACCACAATGATTGTACCCCTTAAAATATTACCAATTGGACGTTCATTTTTTCAGAGGTTCCAAAATTCCTCACCAGATATTGCGTGGAACGTGGCGCTAACGGAGTTGCTCGTGTAAGCCAAGCATGGGTGGTATTAGTCAGGACCATCATCAAAATGGCCGAACGAATTTAGTTGAGTCTATGTCACTGATGTGATTTTTTTTTATTGTTTATGAACAGGTGATTTTTAAGTACTTTATTTCTTGGTGGTGAGGCGGTGATGGCTAAACCTATCTGTCGAAGTGGACTGAGTGAAATAAAAATATTTTTTAATTTGGTGTATAACGTTACTGGGGACTTAAGTTTAGTTAGGTGAAAACTAGAAGTGTGTGAAGAGAAGGAGAGAGAGAGAGAGAGAGAGAGAGGACACGTTTTCCATTTCGTTTTCGAACTTAAGCCTGCATTCTTCGCACCTGTACACGCCCTTGCTAAAGATATGTAGGCTCAAGGCTTCGATGAGTATTTTCATTCTTTGCTTTGCATGAATCAAACGTTTAATGAAGACAGAACAAATCGGACGCAGTTTATGTTTAAACATTGTTTAACTTCTAAATCAACAAGTGGCTGCAGCCTGTTACTTCTGTTACTGCCGATTTGGTGGTAACCACCTTGACTACTTTCAAGTGAGTTATGATCAAATTCACACATTTCAAAAATTTATCGATTAAGAAACTTTAAATTTATAAGTAACCCCTGTAAAGTGACGTATTCACTTTTTATTTTAAAGAAACATTTCATCCAGCTTTTAATATTTATTCCGTAGATAAGCACATATATTTCTATGAAACCTTACATTAGTCTCACCTTATTAACCCATTCCAATAATTGTACATTGGAAGTAATATTTGACTCTCTGAAATAAGTATACAATATCATTTTAAGTAATTTACATTACTTTTTTAGTCAAATCTAGTACTTCATTTAATTTTAATGTGAGGAAACCTGACATAAGGTAAATCCATTTTACACATGTAGAATAACAATTATAAAATTTCGCTAATAGACATAAATTATCATAAAACAACAATTCTAATTACATTTAAAATGTTTACCTAGATGACTATGGGATTTCTATTTTGATGATATAAGTAGTTAAATGAAATTTGTATAATGAAAATGAAAAATTAAATGTACAGAGATATATTTAAGACAAATTTTTTAAATGAAATTAAGAGAAATTATATTTTGTGGGGTTAGATCTCATTTTGTATTCAGGTGCCAAGAAGGTATTGACACTGCTCAAGTAAAGCATTTCCTCTTGCTATAAAAAAAAAACTTCAAAATTCTTCAGTTAGAATTTAATTTTTTTGTAGTGCAGGTCCTTCAGTAGGGAATCCTCGAATTAATTGACTTCAACAGACATGTATATATATATATGGGTCACACTGATAAACTGATAAATGGGTTACACCATCGTCATGTATTTCACACTGATTTTGTTCTTCAGAGGAATACATTGTATTATTAAAACATAAATGAGGATGTTCTCCTTCGCGATAACTGTCGTCTGTCTAGTAAATCAAGTGGTAACATGTATAATTACAAATTGACAGCCCACCAAAAAGGTCAAACAAATGTGAATCTTTTGGCATGGGTCCGGATCTAATTAAAATCATAATCTTTTACTCTAAAAGAAAATGAAAGGTTTAGGTATAGGCTCAGAAATAGGCTTTGTGTCAAAAGGCATCTTGCCACCCTTCTGATCCCTATTATTGGTGTTTATCAGTGGTTTTTGTTATGTAGAGTATAAATCAAATACTGTTTTTCAACCCGAAAGGCTAGCGATGGTCCCTACATCATAAATATTTTATATTCGATCCTAACTCAATTTTTGTTATTTTCAGTCACCCTTTGGAAATTAGAAATGTCTCACAACAGAAACAATATGGAAGAACAACCAATCTTCACAATTGAACATCTGGCCACATTCACTGTGGCTAAAGACACAGGAATAGTTTACCCTGCTGATGGAATGAGGAGATTGCTTCAACTTGAAAAGTCAAATGGCATTTGGTCACAGAAAATGCAAATGAGGCTTAGCCAAAACTGGGTACTTATTATGGACTACGAGACAGGAGCCGTAATGGAAAGGTTTCCGGTTGAGCTTATTCAGGAGCCCACCGCATTTACAAGCCATGACCCATTGGAAATTTACAATAATATTTTAGTGTTTATTGTGGGCGAAGAACGTCCGGTGGACACTCACTCGGAAATGCACATATTTCAGTGTCAAAGCGTTCCCGCACAAGAATTAGTAGAAGACCTTAAGTTGCTTCGAGTGGGAAAGCTGCCACTGATGAGGAGGGACAGAAGAATTCCTCCGCCACCTGCAACACCACCACCGGAACCGCCCATCAACGTCCGGGAACAAGTTTCCATTTTCAATTCAAATTCACATCACTCGGATATCGATCGCGGTCGTGGATCCAGGACTGAAATGTTAAGGAATGAAGATGGTTCCCTTTTGGATGAAACCAGTTCGACGTCCAGTGAAAGGTACGAAAGAGATGTTACCATACTGAATCACTGTTTCGATGACATCGAAAAGTTCATAGCTAGACTTCAGCATGCTGCGGCCGCTTCGAGGGAATTGGAAAGACGTAGGCGAAACAGAAAGTCAAAGAAAAAGGACATGGGAGATGGGATGCTGACAATGAGAGCCAAACCGCCTCCAGAGGTGGAGTTTGTGGACGTTTTCCAGAAATTCAAATTGTCATTCAACCTCCTTGCCAAACTGAAAGCTCACATTCACGACCCTAATGCACCGGAATTAGTCCACTTTCTATTCACACCTCTGGCCCTAATTGTAGACGCTTCACACGATACACACTACGGTCCCAATCTACCGGCAAAAGTGGTCTCGCCTCTCCTCACAAGGGAGGCCGTTAATTTGCTAATCAATTGCGTAACCAGCAAGGAGACAGAGCTATGGCATTCTCTTGGAGATGCTTGGTTGATATCAAGAGATCAATGGAAAGGATTCGTAACACCATATCACCCGGTATTCATGGACGGATGGTCCCCAGAGTTCCCCGTCATCGACGAACACGAGCCTATTGGAGGCACGGACGGCAAGAGAAATCGAGGCGACAATAACAATTCGGTTCCCACCGATCCAGAAATGCGAGAGCTCATTAGGGGCCATGATGATCCACACTTCGCAAGTGACTATATGGAATACGAAAGGCAAAAGACGTCACCTGTGGAACATGGACGGTATGATTTTGAGAATCGAACATTCCATCATGAGTCCTTTACTGAACGAGCCAGGTCTAAAAGCCCTGATTCGGACAGGGAGTTCCCTCAACCGATTCACAGCAGAGAGGCCAGAAGCGACATATCCGCAGATTCTATTGAAAGGGGGGGTCACTTGCAAGAATCAAGCCAAGCCTTTCAAAGAACTCAGGCCAGCTGGCTGGAGGACCTAATGGATCGAAATGCCAAGATAGTTAGAGTCACGTATCCGAGGACGGCGAATAATGACAAAGAGCTTACAGTGATCCGAGGAGAGTATCTAGAAATTCTAGACGACAGTCGAAAATGGTGGAAAGGAAAGAATGCAAGAGGTCAAATAGGTCATGTGCCTCATACCATAGTTTCTCCGTTTAATCCCGTTAACGTTGATATGTTTAATAATTCAGTGTACTCGCCAGGGTATGATCGGGACAGGTCGGACAGACACTTTTTGGGGCGGCCCCACGATGAGGTCGATATGCGCAAAGGGGGGTCAGAAAGCCCATTGCGTTCGCCCCCATTACCCCCTCCAGCGCCTGCTGATTGGGTTAGAAAAGAACGTCTAGGAAAAAAGGGAGAATTCAGGTACTTTTGAACTAGGAACAGACATGAATGCGATCAGGAGAGAAAGCCCAAATAATTGGTGCAGTTAAACCGTTGGAAAGCAAGGCACGCCGCATTGTAATCGTCTGCTTTATCCTAAAATGTCGCCACAAGGCTTAGTTTATATTTATAAATCCGTCCAGATTGAAGGTATTCAACAGAAAAGGTGATACGAAAGGATCGACACCTAGTACCTTGGTGTGATCTAGTATACTTACCCGTCGGGTCAAACATTCTCGTGATTATTTATTTGTTTTTTTGAAGTGGGTGTGAAACTGACAGGGACATATAGGTACTTAATAATTGGTCCTGATAAAGCACTTGTGCTGTAGGTATCCACAGTACCATAAGATGGGACCTGTAACATAAGTAACATTAATTTAATGAGCAATACTGAGCACAGCGAATCCGTCAACCTGGGGGCCGGAAGTTTTTTCTTAATTTTATAATTAGATATTCGTTTCGGTTTTCTGAGTTTAACTTATCATCAGAATTGTTGCTTATGTTTGGTAAATGAGTATCTGATTATGGCCAACGGCGCTTATTCAATTCTATTAATTCAATTCGCCATTACTGATGTTCGATAATTCTTTGTTACCCCTTTTAGTTGGCTTGGCTTTCTACCTACTACGAATCCGATCCGAAACCAACTATCCTTATTCACGACCTATGTAGACGGTTTGTACCGCACAACCACCAGAGTGGTAATTTGATGATTCCCACACCCTAGTTATTGAACTCGTGGAACTGCTCCTTCTCGAAGACTTGCATCAGTTTCATTCTCAACCGAACTATGCCCCTTGTGAACTGCAAACCTCTCATTGGTATTAGCTTATTCCACTGATTTCGTCAGTTTGAGGAGCCAAGCACAGCCCGTCGGACACTTGTGAGAGATGAGAATGAAATAGCACTTAGCACACCTTTTTCAGACCCTCTCGTGGCTCGCGTCTGACAATGTCAATATAAATATCCGTCATGCAGGACCAATTTACGGGGAGAAATCTCCATAAAGAATTTAAACTTGTGGTCAGTCTTTATTTATGACTTGTGTACAAGGCAGCCTTGAGAAAGGTACGAATCTTAATCACAACACACTACTATCATGCCATTATTAGCGTTCACCATTATTCGGTATAACTCTACATCCAAACGACGATAAAAGAATGTTTCAAACTGTATTAAACTAGATTCAGTATTATCTTTGTATAACATTTCAGGGATACAATAGGTCTTGATAATATCCCCTACTTTTTCGTTAATATTAATGCCTATTTGGTCCATGAGCATTAACCTTTTGTAATTGTACAATATGTAAGTGGTTCAGTGCGGAAACAGCGCCGAAGATTTTGATTCAAATTTATCTCGAGTTATAATAGTTGTTCCTTGTTTACACTGTAACATCTACTCATGGAAATTCATAAGTAATTTCGATTCTATCGGATTCGATCTGGACGCTGTGTATTAAATTATGAACTTTATTTAAGAAGCGTACCATAACTTATTAAAACCTCTTAAAAAATAAAGAATTTTAACAAAAAAATGCTCTCGAATTGATCGAAAAATAGGAAAAATAACTAAATAAAAAACTTGGCTCAGGCTATTAGTGGCTTCCCCCGTGTGGTCCCCGGGTTAGAATAGGACCAACCTTTTCCATTGGGTGTCGTACGAGGCGACTAATGTGTCAACCGCGGCTGTTGGGGTTCTTCCTTGCACTCCACGGATCGTGGGAGTAGAAGCCGTTTCGGTTCCTGCTCGCACCTGGTGGATTCCCTTCGGGGAAACGGTGGAATTTCTATTCCACCCTTCTTGTGGAGTTGGTCTTAGACCAGCTAAAATCCGTGGGATGCAGGCCATTATAGCGCGAAGCCGTTCGCCACTTCCCACATTAGGATCAGGTGGACACTCAGGTTTTTTAGGGGGTTCGAGTCCCTCACTATTGGTATCTCTTCCCAAAGGGGTCCTTTGTGCGTGGGCATTTTTCCTGGGGTACTCAAACAAAAAAAAAGGCTATTAGTGGCTTAGACGTATAAACCCTTTGAATACTTTGTTACTCGCGTTAGCTAAAAGTAATTGATAAGATCTTATGTCGAAACTTAACTGCCCGTAATCATAGTTCTCAGGCCATATACTGTTCATGTTCGTTAAAAGCATGTCCGTCCAACGAGCACCGGGAATTGGATTACAATCAATGAATCCAGTCCGCACCGGTAAAGGTGTATCTGGATTAGATAGTTGCTCCAGAATACTCCGTATATTGTAAATGTCTAAACCTAACGCCCATTGGATCCCGATATTATATAATTCTTCCGGATCGAAGTTTACCCAGTTGTATGAAACCTGAGGACTACGAAGGACAGGATAATAGTCGTCCGGTGTATGTGCTGTTCCTAAGTCGTGCAGGATTGTATACGTAGCAAGGGGAACCTGAGACACGCCCATCAGGAGGTTAAGATCATCTGCGGAAAGAGGTTGTATCATGTCCATCGGATGGTTGGGGGCCAACGTCTGTGAACGATAGGATAAGGAAAGTTTCAAATGAAATAGATGTAGCATCACACGATAATAAGCATAGACGCTAATCGATTCAGCATCAGCGAAGCGCTGATATTCTAGAACGCTCGCGAAGCCTATTCCACGCGTCGCAACTGGAAGGAGAACGGCATATCCGGATTCTCCATACTCAACAGATGCGAATAACTTCTCTACTGCACCTTCTTCAGTTAGTCCATATCGCTGCTCAATTCCGGTTCTATCTTCAGTGGCCTGTTTCGAATTAATCATACTCCTGAAACGGTCTTGGTTGCGAGCTTTTGCGCCTTGGCCCGGTCTTCCACGTCGATGCCCTTCATGGGCGCGCCGGCCGGCAGGGTTGGGAGCCTCGTTCTCTTGACGAGTAGCCATGTTTGGGGGGGACTCAAATCAATAACATATATATGTTTATATATATATAAACACAGTGAATAACAGTTATTAGTACAGGGAATCTGCAGACAATCTTGTCGCAAATTTGTCTCCCGACTGGGAGGAGGACTCGTAGCCGGACACGGGAGCGAAATTCCCCCGTTTGGTCACGGTCTCCAGGTAATCCGAGCGATCCTGTAACGGATCGTCTTAAAGTCGCATCCACGCGAGGAGTTTGGGCCTCGGGCGTACGACACAGTTGGGTTTCTGTCATCGTATGTCGCAGAGAGCGGATGGCCGGTGGGGGACACGCCGTCGCCTCCGCACGTAAGCGCGGTGACCAAAAGGTGCCTGTCTGCTTTCTCCTTTTACCAGATTTTAATGGTGGAGGACATAAACATGTACCCAGTAGACATTAATAGCCTGCTATTAAAATAAGCGGTTTAATTAGAGTAGGCTGGCACATCGTACTCCTGTAGGAAGGATATTTGTCTGTTTTCTGTTTTCGAACTCCTTTGTATAATAAAGGAGAAAACATTTTTAACTAAAGACATTTTCTTTATCTCCTGAAAAGGAGACATCGTCATCACCATTCCAAATTTATTAGTTCGCTACCGTCTCTACTATTTTTTTTTATTTTATATATATGTACAATAATTGTTGGTGCACGTATATATGCGTAAGCCTTGTGTCAGAATTACAATAACTATTAGTTTAGCACAACAGTATTTTTTGCTTCAATGCGAGAGCAATTTCGATTGATTAAAATCATTTACTTTTTAAAAGGTACACTTAAGCAAAACTTTTGAAGTTTCGGTATTTATCTTTCTTGTATGTGTTGCGATTTATGTCTTATTTTTGTTTGAGTTGCACCAAGTGGGAACAAGAAGAGTGGTTATGGTCAATATCATCAACTTCTTGGTCTTGGCACAAGGAACGGACACATACATGTAAATGTAAGACAGACAAATTTCGAAACTGTATTGGTAAAGGTACTGTTTGATTTTCCCATGGCCCGACAACACACGCTTGAGAATGATCTGTTTCTAACTTTTATACCTAAATCTAGTTTTGATGTATGGGACGAATTTGTATGCAATTCGGCCTCCTTCAGATTGGGACCATCCGATTCGTTTAAAACATTCACCAATTTTTTTAACCATTTCTTTCCAATAAATGTTAGTTATGGGTGTGTCGGCTATGTATTTATTTTTAAAAAATCTATATTTTGGTGAGATTGATTATCTTTTAATATTGCTGGAGCATTGAATAGCAAACTTATTTTTAATAAAAATAATTCAACGGGCCAATGCCTACAATAACGGGTAAGGAGATCGTGGGACACGTACTGTTGCTTTTAGTTGTAGTTATTAAAAGTTTCTTTTCATTTACAATAATTTATTTTTCAAGCACTTATTTAATTTTGGAAGGAATCTTCATGCTCCACATCCGAATATTACCTGAATAACGCCTTTGTACAAAATAATTCTGTCTGTGCTGTCTATCAGGTGTCTTATACTAATAAGAAGCAACTAAATTTATCCAAAATATTACGGCCCACTAGGCACAATGTATTTTAGTCATACAATAAGAATTTGTAAATGACACAAAAAATAGTGTTAAATCGCACTTGTTTAAGCGTCGAATCGCGAATTCGAAAACCCGAATAGATGATATCTTTGTAAAATTTGCATTAATAACTCTTTTATTTATGTAAAAGTAAAAATGTTTTTAACGAAACTGTGCTAACCTGAAGTTAACCAAAGAGTGGCAAGCATGTGCCTTCCTCCCCATACTTCTTTTCATTTTAAGTACGAATTCATTATTTTTGCTTTTAATGTTCTAAAATTCACCCGTACATTCACAGATTAATATAAGTAGTAATAGTATTATTAAAATATTGGAACGACTGAGGCAATTGATCAACATCCAATGATTGATTGATTATTGGTACGATACTGATCCGCCATTAAAGTAAAATTCAATGAGGGGATGATCATGGTATTGGTGATGGTATATACCATATATAGTTACGGTTAACCATTTTTTGTAATTCGGTACGAAACACTTTATTGCTTTTGTTTATTGTTTTTAAACTATTTGTTAATAAAATATATTTCAAATAATTTAAAGACTGTCTGTAGTCTGTGCCCTTTTCTCTTCTACGTGTGTTTCTTTGCAGAAACAGAGAATTAATTTCTCACGAGCCCTCTTCACCAAACTCCTCGGCATAACGTTTCAAATGGACATTAATTACAAAACCAACGGCTGAATAGAAATAGTACACTGTGTGTTTTACAGAGGAGAAAATACTAACTCAAGACTTTGAAAGAAGAATTACAAGAGAATCATACAATAGATTTAACAAAAGTTTCAACCTAAAAGATTCAGACTGACTTTGCTTGACAAAAGATGAAGCTATTTATGAATTACAGTTTCACTAGCAAGACAATCATAAAAGCATGCGGTCTTGTCTTATTTTCCCCGTTTTAATAGTGAGAATTCATTTAATAGCCGTTACATGAAGCGGGAAAGTTGACTCTGATATTTCTGCCTCCGTTAAGTTGGCAACGTGTGCTTGAGACTTCACTGACTTTCACGTGCAGCAGATTAATTTGATCATTTATTTAAATTACTCACTAAAAGAATTCGTAATTTTCATCATAGTATAAACAAAAGAAAATATTCGTTTTCGTAAGGGGTATTCCTAAAAGCCATCAAACTGGAACGTGTTGACTTCAGTCTCTCAGCTAGAACAACCGGAGGTAACCTCTGCTTAAGTTAAGTCTATAATTTTTGTAATTTGCATTTAAAAATTCTAACATTTCCACCTTATTGTTTAAGATAATTTCACAACCAAAATGTGAATCGTTATGGACAATTTGAAAGCGCTCGCGAATAAGATAAAAGTATTCAGCGAAAGAGTGGAGGAACAAGACAAGCGAATGCAGGAGTGGATAAATAAATTGGAAAAACCCAGTAGTTCCATAATAAATCAAAGCTTGCTGTTAAGGGCTGTCATTGCCCAGGATTCAATCACTAATTCTGGTTTTGAAAATCTGCCGTATTTCAAAGAGTCTTTGAAGCATAACATTCGACGGTCGCTGGACGAAGAGGTGCAGTATTTAATTGAAATCAGGTAACCACCGTTTTGATCCATTAGTTTTATGGCTATATAAATATAGTTTTTATCAATTAGTATACTTTTATTACGAATTATCGTTAATGCATACCTTTTGCAGTTACTTGATTTAAATGGTTTCCAGTGTTTTCTCCCATTCATTTGTTTTATGTTACCTTTATTCTGAAAGGAAAGTTACTTGTCTACAGGGATGTGCCTCACACTTATTGTCAGCCTATTTTTCACAAGAACTCAACCAACTGGACATGAAATCTTGTTGGGGTGTAAATAAATGTGAATATTTTTGTTTTATGTTGCAGGGATAAAATCTCTGAAATAAATGATGAACTGTTTGAAAACCATAAATCAATAGAAAATTATTTCTGTAATTTGAGGGAGACCAAACAGTTAGATATCTCACAGCTGAATCCATGTTGTCCATCATTAGAACATGTAATAACTTGGTGTTGTGATATTTGGCGCTACTACCAAGCATTTTACATAAGAATGTGTCAAACTATTTCTTGCCTCCAGTATGAAGATGAAAACTCTGTGACTGCGCTAAACACTTTACTAGAAGAAGACCCAAAATTGAAAAAACATATCAACAAGATAAGAAGTTATGATTTTTCAAACTTTGAATTTGTGATTTGATTAAGCAAAGTGAAACATGGCATCAGAAAAGTTGGAAATTAGTAAAATAGTATTTGGTATATTCACAGTGAATGAAATTTTTGATCTTAGTGTTGTTGAGGTTAAAACATCACTTTGCTTCAATGCTTTGGATCATCCATTAAAAGATGGACTCTATGATTTGCTAATGGGACCGTCTGGCACTATTAATGAAACTTGCTTGACCTGTAGGCAAACAGTTAGAAACTGTTCTGGTCATTTTGGTCACATTAATCTTCCATTGCCAGTTGTGAATCCATTATTTCACAGAGAGGTTTTTACAATATTGAAGATTTCATGTGGTCACTGCTTCCATTTAGTGATACCCTCTGATTTAAGAAATATTTATATCCATCAAATGAAACTCATCAATTTGGGAAGAGTGACTGAAGTGGAGGAGCTGGAGTATGTGAGTTCAGTCAAGGATGCTGTATCAAATGAAGCTCTGAAGTATCTATTAGAGGATAGATTAAATGCATCTTTAAAAGGATTGAATGGAAATTTGGATCCAGTAGCTGCATCCAGGAGTATTGAATCATTACGGCTGAAATGCACAAATCAATTTGTTAAGGCTATTGTGTTGCCCAAAGTGTGTCCTCACTGTAAGAAACCCTTTAGAAGAATGACTTCTTTTCAAAACAAAATTATAGCTCCTATAACAAAGGTTGAAGTAGCCAAAAAGTTCAAAAATTCTGGTCACCAAAGTAGTGGCTCACAAGAAACTGTGTTTATTACTCCAAAGGAATCTCGAGAAATGTTAAGAAAAATATGGGAGGAGGGAAAAGATCTACTCGAAGAACTTATGCCCGTATTGAAGAAAACGAATTTGGACCACCCGACAGATTTATTTTACATGGATGCAGTGCTGGTGACACCGCCAAAAACGAGACCCGTTAACATTTTGAGAGATCAGATTGTAGAGAACGCACAAACGAGCATCTACAAGAGTATAATTAATAATTGTATAATAATAAAAAATCTAGTTAAAGCTGTTAATAGCGACAATTATGATGATCTCACGGATGACTGCCGTATTTACGTTGAGTCAATTCGTGGTTCGTCTCCGCTAGCAAAGTTCCACGAGTGCTGGTTGCAGTTGCAAAACAACGTGAACGGTTTACTTGATTCGAGCATGAGCGGACTGACCTCGCGAAAAAGCATCGGATTGAAACAATTAATGGAAAAGAAAGAGGGTATCCTGAGGATGCACATGATGGGCAAGAGAGTTAATTTCGCGGCGAGATCTGTCATAACACCGGATCCCAACCTAAGGATCGAGGAGATTGGAGTGCCCGAACATTTTGCCAAGAGATTGACCTATCCAACGCGAGTTAACTTTTTCAACGTAGAAGAACTTAGGAAAATGGTTGAAAATGGGCCGGACGTGTACCCAGGAGCAACTCTTGTAGAAAACGAAAATGGGTCCCTCATAAAATTGGTTGCGGGCGAAAAGAATCGCAAGAAGAGGATAGGAATCGCAAAATTGTTATTGAAATCGATTGAAAGTGGGGGCCTGACAACATGTGGTGCCAAAAAGGTTCACAGGCATTTACTTAATGGAGATATTCTACTTCTAAACCGACAGCCAACACTTCATCGGCCCAGTATAATGGCCCACAAAGCAAAAATTTTGAAAAACGAAAAAACCTTGCGAGTTCACTACTCAAATTGCAAGTCGTACAACGCTGACTTTGACGGAGATGAAATGAATCTTCATTTGCCACAGACCGAACTGAGTCGAAGTGAAGGTTACAATATTGTTAACGTAAATAATCACTACCTGGTACCGAAAGATGGTACTCCCTTGGGTGGACTCATTCAAGATCACATAGTTTCAGCTGTACGTCTCACAGTTCGGGGTCGTTTCTTCGACAAAGAGGATTACCAACAATTCGTTTACCAGGGGCTAGCCCATAAGCCTGGTAACATAATTCTTTTGCCGCCCTGCATTTTGAAGCCAAAGAGATTGTGGTCAGGAAAACAAATCATTTCAACCATTTTAATCAATACCATTCCGAAAGGAAAGGGTCTGATATCATTTCATGGTAGTTCAAAAATTAATTTTAAGCTGTGGGAGAAAGAGACACGGAGGCCCTGGAAATGTGGAAAAGAATTCAACATACCCAGCGAAATGTCAGAATCGGAAGTGGTCATTGTAAAGGGAAACCTCGTTTCGGGTGTGCTGGACAAACAGCACTTCGGTGCTGTTCCATACGGTCTGACTCATTGTATATATGAACTGTACGGTGGAGATTGTTCATCCAGGTTTCTGGACTCTATAGGAAAACTTGCGACGGCTTATTTGCAACTTCATGGTTTCACTTTAGGAGTCGAAGACATCTTGGTCACTTCAAAAGCAGACAAAAGTCGTAAGAAAATCATTCAGCATCTGAGGAAGTGCGGAGATGCAGTCTCAGCCAGGGCGCTCGATTTGGATGAAATACCCAATGATCTCGCTCAAAGGTTAGAAGCGGAGTACTTCAAGGACCCTATTAAATTTAAAGCAAAATTGGACCAAGAATACAAAAAAACTTTAGACTCATACACAAACGACATAAACAAATCTTGCCTACCGTGCGGTTTGATCTGTCGGTTTCCTAAAAACAATCTTCAGCTGATGGTGACGTCCGGTGCGAAGGGAAGCACTGTGAACACCATGCAGATTTCCTGTCTGCTCGGTCAAATAGAATTGGAGGGGAAAAGACCGCCACTGATGATTTCCGGAAAGAGCCTTCCTTCTTATAAAGCCTTTGAAACAAAGCCGTGCGCTGGTGGATATATAGATAATAGGTTCATGACAGGCATCTGCCCCCAGGAATTCTTCTTTCACTGCATGGCGGGCAGAGAGGGATTGATCGACACGGCCGTGAAAACATCAAGGAGTGGGTATCTGCAAAGGTGCTTGATAAAACACTTGGAAGGAGTGCGAGTTTGTTACGACGGCACCGTGAGGGATCACGATGGAACCGTCATACAATTTGCCTACGGTGGTGACGGCATGGAAATTCAAAAGTCTACTTTTTTCAAAATAAATCAAATGAATTTCCTATGTGAAAATCTTAATTCAATAATTGACAAGTCGACAATAAAGAGATTGAAAGATGGCGTCGATTACCAAGAAATAAAAAGGTACAGAGAAAAGTTAGCTTCATGGGAGGACCCGGGACACCGCAGAGTTTTTGCTTTCACTCGTTTTAGCCAGGTCATTCGGGACGACATTTCAGAAAAGTACTTTAAGAAATACAATAAGGCGACGGGTCGGTCAAAAGCATACAAAAAAATGTTTAAAAAGTGGAATTCCCTGACCTGCGAGGAGAGAAAACACTACGACCACGAACGACGACCGGACCCACTGACGGCCAAGTACAACAGGAATAGCGATTTCGGGGCCATCACCGAAAAGCTGGAAGAAATAATTCAGAACTATTTGAGGACGGAACTCGCCGAGCGTGCCGACAAGGAAAAGAAAAGATTCAGGAGCACGATAGAGGCAAAATACATGTTGTCGTTGTGTCAACCTGGTGAACCTGTGGGTATATTGGCAGCTCAGTCGGTTGGAGAACCTTCTACTCAGATGACCCTAAACACATTTCACTTTGCTGGACGTGGGGAAATGAATGTCACCCTAGGTATTCCGAGACTTCGGGAAATTCTTATGACCGCCTCAAAATCGATTAAGACACCTTATGTGGACATTCCCCTGAAGAAGAAGTCAGAAAAGAAAACGGCAAAAATTGGCAAGAAGTTGAAAAAGATCTTTCAGAGAGTGACACTCGCGGACGTCTTGGAAAAGATTTCAGTCGATGAGAAACTCATAATGAAACCGACTCAGGTATTTACTTACAAGGTTCGGTTTCATTTTCTACCCCACGACTGCTATGCAGAAGAATTCTCTGTCACACCAAAGAAGATTCTCGCCTACATTGAAAAACCTTTCCTTATATCCCTGTGCAAAGAAATTAGGAAATTGGGAAAGCGATACGGAGATCTCATTTACGAAACCAAAGAAGAGAAGTTGATGGGAAAAGAAGACAATGAGAAAGACGATGAAGTTGATGTCGATGCTGCGGATGCGAGTGAAAGAGTGCCGCGACTGGGCGAGGACCACGAGAGTTCGGATGAAGAGGAAGAGCTCGATGACGATGATGCAACGAAAGCGAAATTGCGAGGTCGGCATCAGGAGAATCAAGATTACGACGAACCCGAAGAATCAGAAGAGGAACGTAGCGAAGAGGAAAACGAAATTTACGAGAAATCGGAAACAGGAGGAGGACTTCCCGAAGAGGATGCAGATGTTGGTTTGACCACGGAGGAATTGCAGAATGCAGAGATGAGGAAGACCTTCATTTTGAAAACTTTCCCATTGATAAAAAGCTACGAGTTTGATATCGTTAAAGAAGAATGGTGCGAAATGGTCATCGGCATACCGCCGACACTGAGTAGGATCGACTTTTCCACTGTTCTGAGAGTCCTCTGCGAGAAGTCCGTCCTCCACGAAGTACCTAACGTCAAGAGAGCCATCGTCTACAGTAAGGACTCCGGGGAAGTCAACCTGAAAACGGAAGGAGTCAATTTCATTGAAATGTTCAAACTGGACAGACATGTGGACGTCAGCCGACTCTACTCGAACGACGTTCATCGTGTTGTCGAATCCTTCGGAATTGAAGCCGGCGTACGAGTCATCGTGAAAGAACTCAACGACGTTTTCGGAGTGTACGGTATCACGGTGGACCCCAGACACCTCCACCTGATTGCCGACTACATGACCAACCAAGGCTTTTATTCTCCTTTCAATCGGACGGGTTTGGCCGACAGTTCGAGTCCGCTGCAGCAGATGTCTTTCGAAAGCTCCACGGGTTTTTTGAAGAAATCACTCGTCAGACGCCAGGAAGACAACATGGAATCACCCAGTGCTTGCATCATGGCCGGAACGTTTTGTAAGAGTGGAACCGGTTGCTTTGACGTGATGACCCTTCCAAGCATTTGACCCATCTCTGAAATTAATAATTTTTTTTTGTTATTAAGTAAAAAATAAATATTCACTTGTTCTACTGTCATTTACAAAATTTTTATATTCGTATAATTTGTTTACAGTGAACTTGATTTTCTTGCGGGAGCTCCATCCAAGAGTCCTACTCAAAAACAACCCTCTAGGACTTCTATCTCACTTCTTTTTTTTCTCTAATTACAACTCAAGAGTTTTTATCTTCCCTTTTTTCATATGGAATTTATAAATAACTTTCCTATCAAATTGAAAACATAAAATTTCCTGTCTACAGTACTGTATTAAGAGGATTAATTAAATGGTGTTGAGTGTTATATCATTCTTCGAACTGCAGGAAATCTTTCCCCTACACGCCTAGATTGTTTACCATACACGTCTTAAAACGATTTTAAAAGAAGTCAAACAATTGTAAAAATTATTTTTTGAGACGCTATTAAGAGTACAGTTTTTAGGCTTTTGATTTCCACGTATGGCAGGAAATTGTTTGATTCGGTGATTTTGTCTCGTTGAGACCGAAGAGACCAGGTGTCAGTTCCAGCAGGTTCCGACAGAAGAAGACAATTGGCAGTGGCAGAGCGGGCCGGGGATTGCAGATAGCGCAGGTTTCACACACAAACACCTCTCCTCCTCCCCCGCCCCTGTGGAAATCGACCGACGTCGACGTCGTCGCTTTGCAAAATTTTGATTTCCACTCAGACGCGGTTCTCCTTCCTGGAAGTTCCTGCCAAATCCTACCACTTTACCTATGTCTTCCTCTTATTGAACTGACTCTCTCACTTTCCCATTTCTACTTTAAGTCTTGTAAAAAAATTACCTTCCATTACACCACCCTTTTACGTAGTGTTTTCAATGGAATACGAAAAGTCACTCGGAAGTTGAACGCTCTCAGTTTTTTTTTTATAAGAAAATGTGGATTGCTCTGAAAGGTCTGTACATCCGAACTTTATTGTTGGTCGTAGGCTGAATTTATTTGATCGCCTTTATGAGATGGTTTTTTTGTTTTATTTCAAAATATTTAATAATTTATACAATAAAAATAGACCTCGAGTAATGGGTCAATTTGATTATTGTCATTGATCCATTACTATTGGTTAAGTTACAAATAAAAACTTATATTAATTTATTTTAATTTAAGTTATTTACGATTAGATACAATACATATCTCCTAGATGTTCAAATGGGAATTTATTATTTTCAGTTTTTACTTTTAAGTGACTTTATGTTGGTAGGCACATTCAAAGAAGTTGCCCCTTTCATTTTTATTTTGTATTATATTATATTTATTTTGTAATTGTTTCTAATTTCGTTCCATCGATTACATTCAAATAAACCATGGTGTACAGAATGTACGTGGCCTAAATCACATTCAGTACAATTTTGTACACAGTACGGTATAATTTTCTTTTAAATAAGTATTTATTTAAATTTCAATGTCCTGAAAGAATTTGACAAATGAAGTAATTCAGTTGGATTGATTTAATTTTTTTTTCTATTGATGGAAAGAAATCAAATATTAGCCTGCCTTTGACGGTGTTCTCCCACTTGATCTGCCATTTCTTGAAAATTAACATATCCATTAGTTTTCGGTATTGTTCAAAATTAATAAGTTTGTTATTTTGATCATAAACATGACCATTTTTTATGTTTAAAAGAAGATCTTTGTCTTCACTAATTAAATTTAATATAATGTTATCTCTAGAAGAGAAAATTTTGATCCGTTTTTCAATAGCTCGATTGGGAGATGCCAACAGATGCCAAAACATCCGAGGCATCGGTTGTGACCGATGAGTAAGCCTTGGTGGCAGACAAGAGACAACTTCTCTGTAAACTGCCCAAAATTTTAATTTTTTTCTTTGTAAAATTTGACATATAAACTAAACAACAATACCCAATGAGGGATTGAAAAATTCATTTAAATAAAATTATTATTTGGCTGCAATCTAGACCTCGGTTTCTGTCATGTCAAAATCAAATATTTGATTGATTTTGATAATTCAAATTCCCCTAAATTATTAATCTTGTTTTTTACAGCTGATATTTGTTCTTCTTTATCAAATTTTTTGGTAACCAACATGAGGTGTGTTTTTTTCGTTTCCACTACAAAAGACGCAAGCCCTATTAAATCTGCCACCTGTCTATTAATAGTTTTGAAATGTGAATAATTATAATTTTTATTAAAACCACCTAGAAATATCGAATCATCAGCAAAACTTATAATTTCCGAGTTGTATGGGCAGAATTCGTTATGAATTTGGGTATATATGATGTTCCTTATGGTTTCCTTAGGAGATGGTACGTTTAACCCGAATCAGATTCAGGTAAAATACATTAAACAAAGAAAAGATGACACAGATATATCAAGTGCACCCGTGAGCTAACAAACAGAAATTTATAACTTGATTTTTTGGGAATTTTGTCGATGTTTTGTCCATTATTACCATAGTGTTAATAATTTGACTTTGAGATTTTGAATTCCTCCATTGTTCGTTTTGCTGTTAAAAAAATTAAATCAGTTTGATGTTGCAATTTAAAAGTCCGGAAGCAAAGTAGTTATTAAAAGTAGTATTTCTTTAGAAATAGTATTTTTAGTCATGTGGCAATATTATAAAACGACAAGCGGGTGAAATACCAAGCAGATGCTTTCTATACTATTAAAAAAAAATAAATTGACTTGAATAGAGTAGAATCATACTACTTGACTTTTACTTATCGCGCCACAGTTTAGTAAAGGCTGTGCATTAAAATTACAAACACATTTCAAAAGACAATTATTTTTAAATATCTGAAATTAAATTAAACCTCAGGTGAAAAAGTTGAACACCCGGATGTGAGCATGTATCATCTTTGTAACTTTTACTTGAGAAATTGTCAATCGTTTGAATTTACTGGACTCTTTCAGAATCATCTATCCAATTACTTCCTTAATTGCTTAACAGACTATATTCAACGATTCGGATGATCGAGTGAAGAAGAAAAGCTACAGCAAGAAATGGCTAACACCGCTCATTTAGTCAGACGACAGAGCTCTCGAGACCTCCACAACCAAAGGTCGATCGATCGGTTTGAGATGAAAGAGGTGAGGGGCAGGTTGATTGACTCAATGAAGGGCAACAGCATCGCCGCCAGCTATGGTGCGACCAACCTGGCATTTGAGGCTACCAGTCCGAACGAGCAACAGGTCTTAAAGGGTGGCGGGACCATACCTGAAGAAGCCGAAAAAATTTTCAAAAGTGACTGCGACGATGAGAGAGAGTCTTGGGACAGCAAACTGACTTTTCTTCTGGCTACCGTTGGCTATGCTGTTGGCCTGGGAAACGTCTGGAGGTTTCCCTATTTGGCACAGAAGAACGGCGGAGGAGCCTTTCTCATACCTTACTTTGTCATGCTGGCCATTGAAGGTATTCCAATATTCTACCTAGAACTGGCAATTGGTCAGAGACTGAGAAAAGGTGCCATAGGAGTGTGGAATCAGGTGTCACCATACCTAGCAGGCATTGGAATTAGCAGCGCCGTAGTGTCTTTCAACGTAGCCCTGTATTACAATACGATAATTGCTTGGTGTCTGTTCTATTTCGTACAAAGTTTCCAGTCTGAACTTCCCTGGTCAGAATGTCCGAAGGTCTATGGAAGTAACGGCACGTATTTCATGGAGCCGGAGTGTGTGGTGAGTTCACCTGACAATGAGGAACGGTAACGCCACATTGCCCACGGCACTCATGTAGCACCACTGAAATGTCCTTCATTTTTCAGGTGAGCGGACCTACCCAGTACTTCTGGTACCGCACCACATTAAGCGCTTCCGAAAACATAAACACTCCTGAATCTTTCAACTGGAAGATTGGCCTCTCGTTGATGGTTGCCTGGTGCCTGGTCTACTTCTGTATGATAAAGGGGATTGCTTCGTCAGGAAAAGTAGTATACGTCACGGCTACGTTTCCATATCTTGTTCTTATCATATTTTTCTTCAGGGGTGTAACGCTCAAGGGAATGTCCGATGGATTGAGGCATCTGTTTACGCCAAGAGTTTGTTGCATTTCATTATTCAATAACAAGTCCCTTGAGTTTTCACCTCACTATTTCACTTCATGTGTCATTTTATTCTAGTGGTATACAATTGCGGATCCGGTAGTTTGGCTGGAAGCTGGAACCCAGATTTTTTTTTCATTGGGACTGGCATTCGGTGGCTTGATAGCCTTCTCCTCCTACAATCCAGTCAATAACAATTGTTACAAAGACGCCGTCATGGTCTCTCTCACAAATTGTTTTACTTCAATGTTCGCCGGAATTGTAGTTTTCTCCATTCTCGGATTCAAAGCAACGATGGTCTACGAGAAATGTCTGGCCGCCCGTAATGAGACCATACAAAGACTGGCAGCCTCTGGAAAGCATCTGATTTCGGGTGATCTCGCCCTAAACAACTCCACCAAGGAAATCAGTCTGCCCGTTTGTGACCTGGAAAAGGAACTTGACAATGTATGCATTCTGATAAGTAGATAGATAAATAAAAGTATTTATATTGCAGTGCTTCAGGTCAGCTGCTCAGCTTTCAATGGTCGAAACGGTCAACTTCTGCTTCCAAGAAAGGATATTGCGTCCCTTTCCGTGCTCTTTTTCTCTGCAACACCTTTTTTCTCAACATGAAACTCTCATGATTTTCTCAATGATTTTTACTTAGCTTAACCGATGATTCCTGGTCGTACACAGTCTTGCACCTTCTGTTTTATTTTGAAGTATTTTACACTTTTATCCACTTTTTCTGCTGCAGTCAGCTTCAGGAACAGGTCTGGCTTTCATCATCTTCACAGAGGCAATAAACCAGTTTCCCGGTGCTCAATTTTGGTCTATTCTCTTCTTCATGATGCTCTTCACTCTGGGTATTGACTCTCAATTTGGTACCCTAGAAGGAGTCGTCACATCGGTTGTTGACATGAAAATATTTCCAAATCTACGAAAGGAGATTCTCACAGGAGGTATCTGCCTGACCTGCTGCCTTCTCTCCATGATGTTTGCTCATGGAGCCGGCAGTTATATTTTCGTCCTTTTTGACATGTTCAGCGGCAACTTTCCGTTGCTGATCATTGCTTTTTGTGAATGTGTAGGAGTATCCTACATATACGGCTTAAAAAGGTGAGGAAACTTAATTGGTTGTGCTACGGTTATACAAGCTCTTCATGGGGCGTTAAATTACGAAATTCACTTTTCAGGTTTGCTGATGACATAGAGCTAATGACAGGTACCCGACCAGGTCTCTATTGGTTAATCTGCTGGAAGTACCTAAGCCCCTTTGCCATGCTTGCCATATTGGTGGCTAGCATAGTGGAAATTTTTACTGACGGAAGCGGATATCCGGTCTGGAACATGTCGAAAGGTGCAACTGAACGACAACCCTGGCCGACCTGGTGCATTGTCCTCATAGTTTTCCTGATTTCAGTATCTGTACTCTGGATACCGGTTGTTGCCATTTGCAGGTAATTTTTCTGAGATTTTTATTATATTAATTTCAAGTAGATGGAGCAAGGCAACAAAAACTTTTATTTATTTATTTTTTTTTTCTTGCAGGGCTTGCGGTACAGTCATTATAGATGACAATGAAAAGGCGAGATTTCCGGCGAACGAGTTAAAAGAATTCCACGGCGTTGTATCACATGAGGTGACAACATCCGAGAAAATTCTCTTTTGCATCAGGGATGACGGAACAGAAGGCCTGTGCTGCCCAACAAGAGGCCACAGAGATCCTGATGAAGAGGAGGACGACGACGATGACGATATTTCCTAGAGGCCTTTCCAACTACCCGTAGGTGTCGTCCACCGATAGACAAGTTGTTCTGTTCCCGCTCCTTTGTTTTTCTTCAGCTCCAAATTAAGGCTTATCTTCTTATTGTTGAATTCTCCCGTCTGACAATAAGCCTGACAATAATGAGTAGACAATTTTTTTTGTAATTGAATTCTGTCATAATAATAAAATAAATGAAGGTAACGTGAAATTACAAATTAGTCGAAAAGTTGTTAATGTTATTCGTACACGGGTTTAAAGTTCTTATTTCCACAGGTGGTTTACCTCTTTCGACAAACAGGGGAAAATATACGTGTTTATTATTGTATGAACTATACATATGCATACATAAATAAATGTCTAACGGCGCTATAAAATTAACGAGTGACAATAATTTTGGTTCTAAAGACTTGTTACTTGTATAGTTTCGAATTTATGGCAAAATTAAATGTCGGATCAGTTATCACGATTTATTTCTATTTTGATTTTAAAAAATTACTGATTCCATATATGAATTTTAAACAATGTGATACAATAATTATATAGCCATTAATTAGTGAATGCTCTAATAAGGAAATTCCGTAAATGTTATTACAGGGACATCTTCTGTATAGATGTAATTACTGGTCAGTTAACAAATTTAACAGAGTTTAAAATATTATTTTTCAATATCATTTAATATTTTTAAAACAGGAATATTTAGCAGAATGAATCAGGTTTAGTACTCAATCGGTCAAGAATAAATCCTTATAAAGTTAAAAGTATCTTTTGTTAATATAAGTAAATCACAGATTCAGGAATATTATTTATACCGATTATGTAAAAATACATAAAAGCTTTGAGTATAGCAAAATAACGAAAGTTGCCAAAGGGACTTTTTCATTGCTACTAAATCAAATCATTAAAAATGTGGTTTAATAGATCCAAAATCGGACCGTACACTAACGCCAATATTATAAAACTGATTATTAATATAATCAAGCATGATTTTTATTAATTCAAAAAAGAGGTTCATATTTATTTTGATAATTTTCAGTAATGCTGGTCTGAATCTGTGAACGAAACATCGTACATTTTGTATCTATCCTAATTATTTAAATTGTATCAAATGTCTATTTTCAGGAGCATTTGTCCACATCCCATTAATATCCGATGTACTGTTTGTACTTATGAGACATTCTCAAAAATGTCCAGGACAATGTAACTTGTAATCATTTGGTTTTGGGTACAGGCAGCCACTTCTTCTCTGACCTCTGATTTCAACAATTTTTATTTATTAATTTACTTGCTGACATCTGACCTCATTTACTATTTCATTTTCTTTTCTTAACAAACTTGGTCTTTCATCTCTCACCATGCTTTTCTAACCTACTTATTTGTGTATTTATTTATGAGTGTTTTCCAGTTATTCAAATCAACAATTTTCGATTTTAAGGGGACCTTGGATCTTGGAGTGGTATGCAGTACTCTTACTATTATTTGTTGATCGTTTTTATAATTTGCTATTTATCAGTAATTATCAGACGCGGGTTGAAGGAAAAGCGATTTGTGGAAAATATTCACAACTAAGCAAAATGCTTCCTTGTTAACCACGGTAAGATTTTCTAAACATTTCAGGGAAGAAGTAAAAATAGTAAAATTTGACGATATCAAAGACGACTGCTCTATTGATATGTTTTAAAAACATCCGATTCGACAAAAAACTCTATATCATCGGTGTTTTTTTACTGATTTCATATTATGAGGTCAATTGTTTAGTAACTAATAGAAAATTAGATATAATATTAGGTCAAGTTGCTATTACAAAAAAAATCTCGGACCTGTGCCGAAGAGTAAAACTCAAATATAAAATATAGAGTGAACTTTCATTAGTTCATATTCCTAACGTTTAAAATTTACTATTAACTATGTGTACATAAGTAAATAGATAAAATTGTTGTTTTTGGTGAAGTGAAAAAGTGGGATACGATCCACATTACGTGAATGTTTCTTTCATTTTAATACAGAAACCCATCTTTTGTATTAATTGATGTTGACTTGTTGCGAACTGTCGATCTAAAACCTGTTTAGTTATTTACATCAATAACCGCATTTTATTCAATTCATTTATGTATTTTATTTCATTGATATTTCACTTGTACTTCTCTCGTCCGTCTGTTGCTTAATCGTATTTATGGATTCAGAAATTTAACCACCTAACTAGAACTTCTCTTAATGGTATCTCGGATACCTTTGTGACATTTAGAAAGCTTTTTTTATAAAAACTTTCAACGTCCTTAATTAACTGAACTTTAATTCATATCGGCATAGCAGAATTTGTACATGAGTTTTCCCGCTTTTGGGTTTTATTAATTCAGTTTTCTTTTGTAAATGTTGACTTGTATTTGACAGGTTGGTTTTTCTATTTTTCTAATATGATTAATCCTGCCGTACACTTCTCCATGTTTTGAACAATTGCAACCGCAAGGCGACATTGGCTGAGAGTTCCTCTTCTCTCTACATATAATTCCGACAAGGATTACTCGATCAGTAACATTCTCCTCCTGTGTCCCAATCAAAGTTTAAGACAAATAATTTGATACTCACTTTTAAGAAAATTTCCTCTGACTGCGCTCTGAAGTGAAACTCTTTGCAGGAAGAGAATTTAATTGCAAAAGAATGAATTAGACTTTGCTGGAACGAAATATGACAGAAAGGACAATCAGAAAATATAAATTATTCACTGCCACTGCCGATTGGTCAAATCTATGAACAAAATAACAAAAATTGGACGGTTGGGATTGTAGTGACTGATACATACATACATATATACATATACATAAGTTTATTAATTATTTAACTGTTGTTGTTGTTGTTGTTGTTGATTTTAAAATTCTTAAAGACATGAGAAAGTGACAAAACGAAGTGCCTCCATTCCTACACCTAGAGACCCACAACAGGAAGAATTCTGAAAAAAAGATTATGTCGAGCCGATTCTTACTTAATTTTTGTTCTTGTGGTTTCAGCGATTCAATTCCTATGCAGAATGCCCAGTTTAAATATTTTACTGCACTTGTTGAATTTTTCACATACACATTTCTTTTTCTCTTTCTCGTGTCTCCTACTGAAATCAACATCAATTTTATGTCAAACCGATATTTGTATATATATTGAAATATTACATATATAAATACAAATGATTGTAGCCGTAATTTTATTCAAGAATTACCTTAACCTAAACGGTATTAAGATGCGACGAACGATATGCTTAATTATACATATGGCAAGAATAAGTGACTAAATGCTAGAATTCTATTGCATTATTTCAAATAATGGTAGAATTCCAGCAATTCTCCTTAATTCTCCCCAAGAATTAAGGTGAAGCAGGTATAGAAAACTAGCTCTTTGCAGTTGCCGGGCCGTAGTTTCCAACCACCCTGGGTGTCGTAAAGGGTGACTAACCTGTCACACGTTGGAGGGATTCAAGTACGTTAGGATTCGTACTTGTACTCCTCAGAGACATTGAGGGATGTGGATTGGTTAACTAGCTAAGCTAACGCCGTTCGCCACTTTCTCCAGACGGAACGAGGTGGCCACGGTGTTTTTTGGTGGGTTCGAGTCCCACAGTACTGGATTTTCCGTTCCAACGGGGTCCATTCTGCACGGACATTTTTCACTGATACTAATCTTTCATACTTTCTTTTGGAAACAAAGAAAAATTGTAATTGAGTCCCATCGAGGTACTCCTAAACCCTTTGCCAAAAAGGTTTGATCTTCACTCGACCTTTTGTCCGCCATTTTTATTAATATTTAAGTACCTGCCTCGCAAGTCAGTGAAGACTATTCCTTTCGCGCCCCTGATACTGTCATAATTCTTTCGTATTGGACTGTTAGTCCTGGCTAAGTTGGGGCTACCTTGTTCATCACTTGTTACTTGTTTTGTTTTCTTTTTGTTGGACGAAATTCGACACCCAGTGTTCTGTTCGGGGAATGGTGTTTGCGTCGTTTCCATTCATTGTAGTTCGTTTTTTACACAGGGGGTCGAGACAGTTGGTTGCACTTAATAAGCGGCAGCGATAGTTCCAACCAATACCAAGCCTTGTGCTCATTATGAATTTGAGCTACGCCTTTCATCTTACTTTATTTTGATATTGCATGTACGTTGTAACTCATTAAAAGTGAAAACCCAGCGTTAAATTCCGAAACAGAATGAGAGCTGGCAACTGTTGACTTGAAAGGACGTTGCGTAGTCATCACATCACGCTGCAGTCATTCCAGACGTAATGAATACTTTATCAGCTACAAATATAATTATTATTTAATTGGGCAGGCGAAATCCTCATTTGACGGAGAATAGCCTGACGCCTGTCTGGAGTGCACAATGCTACCACACTAGAATACAATAACATTAACTTCCGTCCACTTAAAAATAATGTAATTGACAATGAGAAAGAAAAATGTCACTTTCTACTTGATGAGTTTTCTCAGAATATATTTTCAACTGCTGCTGCCATCCGGATGTTTAAATAGCAGAATTAGATGAGACTGTTAAAAATTTAAACAATAAAAAAGCCCCAGGAACAGACAGTATTTCAAACAAAATAAGAAAAATAGCATGTGAAACATCCACAATTAAAACTGTTGTTGTACCAAAAACGTTACAATTTACAATGTTTTTGATCTTCCTTCCGACATCCTCATCTAGGGCGAGCACCAGCAGGTACCGCTGCAACCAACAAAGGACCCCTTGAAGATTATAGAACAGAAGAAAAAGAAGAAACTGGGAATTGCTCGTTAAAAAAAAAGAAACAATCAAAATTGACAAGTGGTGTGACTGGACTGATTTGCTAAGGAATAAGAGAAATAAATTAAGGAAAAGTAGGGAAGCTGGTTTTAAGTAAACTAAGGAGAAATTCTTATAAATTTTTATTACATTTCTCAAATCCAATTGTTACATTCTGTAAAATTAAAATTTGTTGTATATTTTCATAATTTTGATATACCTATGTCAGTATTAAGTTAATCCCAAAGCAAGATTACACTCATTTAAACGAATGAAAAATCAACTTCACGGTCCTCGCCTCATATAATTTTTTCGGTGCCAATGTACAGTTACAGCGAAACTAACTTTGAACAGTTATTTCATAAAAGTATAAAAAATAATTCAGCCTAATAATCCAGTCTCTCTGTTAACATCCAACAATTATATTAAAATTATACA
Source organism: Polyplax serrata (assembly GCA_037055365.1). Classification (NCBI taxonomy): domain Eukaryota; kingdom Metazoa; phylum Arthropoda; class Insecta; order Psocodea; family Polyplacidae; genus Polyplax; species Polyplax serrata. The sequence goes on from JAWJWE010000007.1 coordinate 363,709, forward strand.
ATTAAATTATACGCGATTTATAATTAAACGGACTCTATATATACACCGTTATTCTTAATGTTTGCACAATTTATATGAGGAACATGGGGAAGGTACAATGCAAGGAAGATAGGAGTTAGTGTGATGAAGCTATGGTTACAATATTTGGTATTGATCCCACAAATTAAACATCTGTGATTCAACCCTTTGTTTTTACAAGAAAAAGAGAATACTCAAAGGCCTAGTTTTCAAGATCTGTTTTGATGGGTGATTTATTAGGGAACCCAGACCAAGCTTTTCCTCAGAATCTATCACATTCACTACTCATCATGTTCTGCTTGAGAAATATACCTAAGCTATTGTGCCCACGAATAGACGACAGAGATCCACCACTATCAAACGTCCATTGTGCACAGGTGTGAACCTCTAGATGAAATTCAAAAGAGATCCTGTGTCCTTGACAAAGTTTAAAACACTTAAAAACGTCCTATGTGAAATTGTCAACGTTTTCGGAGGACCTCTAACCCTTTTATTTGAAAACTTTTCAAATTTAAAACATCTCCCGGACACATAGTTTTCTTACTGACATTTTGCTGGATTAAAACATGCGTGCCATAGCATAGAACTAATAACCACAGTTTAAAAAACCTTTGTCTCAAACTTCAAATAATCGATACTTGGTACTGAATTGATTATGTATTATTAAGAAGATAATAAAGGGAAATTGAAGGACATGAATATTTTTTATTCATTCAATGAAGTGTAGAAAATATTCATGGGAACAACGCGGATCAGAAGGAAACTAAAGTGAAACAAATGAAAAGGAAAGTAAGAGCAAACATCACAAACAATAACCTAAATTACACAGCCGAAATAAAATGTTGAAGAATATAAAGCAGCTAAGCATGAGGTTTATCTTCAGATGACACCATGCGAAAGGCCAATGAGCACGTGGAAGGTCAAATACTGCGCTACCTGGACTTGTTCAAACAATTTTTAGTATTGCAAAGAATAAAACGTTTGGTTATAATAAAAACCGACTATAATTGAATGGGTTTATAGTTAAAATAATATAAACAAAAACTGAAAACTTGTCGGATCAAAGTAGTGCATTATAAATGGAGCAGTTAAAGCGTCCGACTCCCACTTACAATCGAACATTCATGCAGCACAAATTTTCAAATTCACACACACACACACACACACACACACACACACACACACACACACACACACACACACACACACACACACACCTGTACACAAGTATTACATATTTTTGTACAAAAAATTCCTAACGTCATCGTCTTGCCATTGGTAACCAACCACACTGCCTCACAAAACGTTTTTTTTTTGTAAAATAGTACATTCAAAATAATAATAAAAATAACAAAAAACTAGAGCCTTCTCCCATTAGCCCAGTGTCAAACTATACATGACTTTGGGTACCTAAAGCGTAATACTCCACGCTTCACCTTATAGATGAGATCTCATACCTTTCACTGACAACTTTTTCTTAACTTGTAAACGGGAGTGATATGTTAACAGATAGCAGGGTGCAACATTCGAAATGCCTGCGAGATGTTGGTGGGATTTCTCACGCCTTATATACTATTCGTGTTAATATGGCACTTCAGGTTCGAGTACATAAATTCCCTACTACCTTTCCTTTACCGCTTGACTTTATGTGGATAATTATTTTCAAGTCAAACTCCTTAAAATCGCACATTGAGTAAACTCATCCTATTTCTAATAAAAACCCAGAAAAAAACTAAGTTTTCAGGGACGAAGATTAACACAGAAAAGACTCATCCCTGATATCTCCTCTCCTTTAATTATGAAGAATCATTTACGTTTCGACGTGGTAATAGGTCAAAACTTTTCATTTATATGCTGCGACCTGAGGTACCTGTTTCTTCCATCCAGAGTGTCAATCTCTGCGAGTACACAAAAATTCATTTTCTTTCACGACGCCCCATTTTGGTAATCGACACCCCACCCACAATGTAATATTTTCTGTTTATAGAAATACAAATTAGAAAAAAGCTGAGAGCATAAGTAAATAACGAGAGAAAAACTCAAAGGTCACCTCCTGAATAAATTAAATTTAAAATAAAATAACAACTTCCTTCTACTAATTCAAAAGGTAAAATTTCAAATTCGTTTTACCAGGGCGGCCTACTTACTGCAATCAAGTGTTCAGAGGACGAGCACCAATCATGCCAGATTGGCGAGGGCCCTAACCTATGCAAGACAAAAAGATGTTACGATACAAATGTTGACTCGGATTTGGGTGCATCTTAATCACCTACCTCCACAGGGCTGACACTCGTAAAATGGAAGAATTCAAAAGAATCAAACCAAACATTTTGCACTTTCAAAATCACTGGAATTCGTCAATTTACAAAATGCGAAACAATTCAAACAAGAAAAAAAATTTTCAATCAACTTTAACGGTTGCAACAGAAGAAGAATGTCTAATGTTCAAAGGGGTCTATTAATACGATAATCCTGCCGTTCCAAATGTAAACCGGAAGCGCTGCAAAAAAACCAATGTAGGTAACTCGATTGTGGGGTCTTGTCAAGCAACAACATATATAGTTCTATATACAAATTGTATAAGGGCGTAAAATAATTTGCACTCCGGTGCCAACCCCTCACCGGGTGTTGTCGGCAGAAGCTTGTATTTTTGTTCTGCACCGTGAGGTAAACAGTGACGTTCCTAGTTTTGGCGGCCCACAGAAAACTGCTGTCATATTGACCAAATAGTGGCACCAAGGCCATGTGTACAAAAACGGGGATCGTGATGGAGAAGAAGATTGAAATTCGTGCGCTGTTAATCTCCTGGATGCTCCGGACAACATCGATTCACGTTGAACCATTTATCTATGCAGCTGAAAATGTAAGACAAAATTTTTGAGTTTGGAAGAAATTTACCACAAAATTGAGAAATAAGAATGTCTTATAAAAGACAAGTAAGAAAAATGAATGTAGAAAACTGAACGAAGAATAACGAGTTTTTGTATTTTCCCCGTCGCGAGGAGTTCTAATAGTAGAGACCGTAACGGCCAAGTTACTTTACCTGTAAAGGTTAACGGATTCATTTCGATTACTGGCAATACGAATTATTTACAATGTCATACTCGTTAAGGATCAGTTCATAACATCAACTACGAGCTCAAATTGTCAAAATGTAAGGAAATAATGACAAGTAAGTAGTAGTAACTCTGAGATTTTAGGTTGCTTCGACTCGCTATACAAGGCAAATGAACTTCCAAACCACAATTACGCGGGTATTTCTTTTGGGCCGATGTCGACCCCTGATCCAGAACAAGGGAAGTCAACAATATGAATAAGGTGATGAACCTTTCCAAAAGCGGCAGTTGTCATTTTATGAAGGCAAAACTGATGATGTTATTATTGGTAAAATTTAAGCAATTTAAAAGAATGAAACCTTTCGACTCAGCATTAGCCAAGTGTTGGAAACTAGACGGAAATAATAAGAAAGGTAATGGCTACCCATTAGTAAGTTCATCTGCACAAAGTGAAATCTCCAAATGAGAGTCAGCACGACGTAAAGCTGACAGGGATAATTTGTGGTTTGCGGTAGTAAGTTTCCACCTTAGCAAGCCTTTCTCCAAAATATTTCTTCTTGCCCTTCATTCCTGGATTACAATTTATACTTAGGGCACTTAAGTTACACTTCTGCCTCAAATTAAACAGAGATTTTTTCCGCATCTCAAATAGCTGTATTAAGTAGTAATTATTATACACAAAGCAATCAGTAATCATTTTGAAAGAAAATAAAAATTACAACAACCAGCAAAAATAAACGTGAGTTTTAAAAGAATCAAAATCGCAAAAACTCACCCTTTATGGTAAACACACAAACAGGGAAGTCTGGCTATGATGTCTCCCTGTTTTAAATCTTCAAAGCAAATGACACATTCCCCTTTGTCCTCCCTGAGTACGTCCTCTGAAAATATCATTACAATAATTTATTTGTTGCCCTAATAATACGAATTCGACGCAAACAGGATTTAGTCAATTTTAGTAAATGACTAAGCAATATATACATATAATCTATATGTGATCAAGCTTCTCTTAAAAATATGGGTAATAATTTTAAGTAATGCCGAATAATAATAATAATTATTATTATTATAAATTAGTAAATCAAATTAATTGAAAACAATTTTATAAAAATAAATTAATTGTTCAGCAGGAGTTAAAGCACATGTCCTGACGTAATAAACTAATAATAAAAAGGAGATTTTTACTTACCATTATAAAAGAGAAACGGTTTTGTGAGGCACATAACAAGGTGACATTCTAAATCACCCGGTAGAAGAAATTTAGCACAGATTGGACATTTAATACCTAAAATTCATTAATAAATATTAGAATATTTTATAATAATTAATATCCGCAAGAGAATTATATTATCTAGAATTATTTATATTCACTTTATAAGATATTATAAGGATTGAATTATTTAAAATTCTACATTAGGAGAATTTTATGAATTTTATTTTTGAAATCGGTAAAAAGTTCTGACAGAACGTGACAGGAAGACAGGATAACTCTAAATGTGTGAATTACACGCTGACTACAGCCCTCTAATGCTGACGATTCTTAGAGAGCAGGAAAAACCTTCTAAGGACTAAGGACTTTTACTGTTCATAACTTTACAATACTACTGTTGTCGTCATCCGTGAGCCAATAATATTTCGTTATTCATTTATTCATTCATTCATGGTCGTATCTTTCATATTCACTAGGTTTGTTCAAACCATTGATTCAGATAAAGTACAGTTGTGTCAAAGTTATTGATTAATTTGAGGGTCGCTCCTTTACGTCTCCGCGTAATTATAAATTATTACCACCATTTATTTGGTGATCCTCCGTTAAAACCTTTTCTATGTATTGTAGACAGACTTTCAGTCACAACTGACAACTATTCTGCAATCAGACGTGACCAGGCAGCACACAGGATTTTGTTATAAAACAACACAATACCAAATTGCATTCAATTCACGCCAAATCGTTATTTGTCTCAATTCAGTCAAAGTTCAAAGTGTACCCTGCTAAATTATGATTATACATTACAAATAATATTCTTGTGTACGGTGAATAGGCTGCTTATCGCATCGTTTCAGTTACAATTATTATTCTTGTCCCGTACATTTGCACCGTACGACCTCTCCAAAATGCCTTACATGTCGGTAAATTAATCGAAGTTAAATTTTCACGGCTTACACTATTTTTGTATGCACACTTATCTCAATTCGTACTTCTTGGGTTGCGTTCATGTCGTAAATATTTCCTTGTCCTTTTTGTCTCAACCGTTTTTTCCTAAACCAAATATTTTAAAACCATATTTTACAACGCCTTTTGTCCATTCGAAAACTCATTTGCAATTCGTCCATCTCCTTCCCACACCAATTAGCCCCTAGCTCTCCTTTCATCTCCTTCCGCATTTTCGGGGTGTTTTTTACCCCTAGTTGTTATTTGACACTGTTCGAGTGAGTAGCAATTATCGCTACAAAACTATCCATCTAACCACTGATGATGCCAGCAGCTGGGAAAGCTGGCGAAACGTTTGGGACGGGAGGTAACCCACGTCACCCAAACTGGACACGTCGTGATTAGAGAAAAAAAAATAACGATAAATATACATGTCGGTAAATTGTTTGTTAAATGTAAATCAATATAAGAACATTCAGTTTGATTTACAAGCTCTATTAAGTGAAAATTAGCATTCAAATTTGTTTTCATTTCAATTCACTTTCTTACCAACGCAGTGAGACAACTTCCTCATAGTCTCTCAACCTGATCTTCCCAAAATTTATGCTTAATTTTAAAGTTAGTTTTGTACCTGCCGTGTAACCCTCTGCTTTGCGAGAACTGAATATTTACTATTTAATCGATACCATACCGTTTAGAAATCGAAATGAAACCGAGGCTTTTCGTGACTGCAAACGTTCACGTTGTTATATAAAGAAATTATAAATGTCACCTCTAACATTCAGTCAATTCATGAATTCTTAAGAACTAATTTAGACCGGTGTGTTTGACTCCGACTTTTACGGCGTTGAAGGGAACATACTGAGTGTTCCGTTATACAGCTTGTCGCGAATATTTATTCTTACACATTCACGTCCCTGTAGTAAATGTGACAATCAATCTCTGGGTTGATTGGGTTGATACGAAAGGAGAACTTCAGTTCTTAATTTGTATGGCGATAATTTGTAAGACGTCGCTAAAAGAATCGCGTTCAGAAGAGGAAGCAACTGAGGTCCACTGAACAATGGATCCGTCTTTTATGTACCAGCGGCTATACAAAAATATGCGGAAAGAATAATAATAATAATAATGATTAGAAAAGACTTACTATCAATAATATTTGTAACCAATTAGTAAAAGATGTATGTGCGTATCGTTTAGATTAATAAATTGCCCCCATCTGTAGCGTGAGCATAGTAAAATAATTGAAAATTTCAATGCAACAGTATAATACAATGTCAAAATGAATGATAAAAGTGGAGGCAATACATACACTTCTACGTTGTCGTACCTTAGTGAGATTCGTTTAGAAATTAAAATTGTGCGCAGCCCCCTCAGAATTACAGCAAAGTGGGAGCAAGCAAAAAATACCATTAAAAATAATGATTCAAGATGATGAGTATGTATGTCCCTTAGCAAAAATTTCGAAAAGCAACACTTTTATTTCTCTGGATACAAAAACTTACCATACACTACTGTTCGACCTGTGTTATAAGAGGTGGCGACCGTTCTTTCTAATGGCTCAGGTTGATCGGGCATACAAGACCCAATGACGATTCCCATATGGCTAGCTACCTTACCGAATATCCCACCAATAACATTAAAAATGTCGACATCACAGTTTTAAACACAAATTTATTACTTAACATAATTTATCCGAAGCAAACTGGCCGTCATTCATGGGTGGATGAACACATTGGAAATATCCCCCACAATGAAAAACTAAAAAATTTGTATACTGATAGTTCCTCAAAACCTTTTTGCAATTTCCACATTCCATTAGATTCAAAAACCGACACTTTTCAGTTACTCTACTTACTCCCTAATTCTGCCATTTAACATTTAATGACAATAAAAATATCTGAATAAATGAACGACATCAATGTAAGAACGAAAGAAAACATTGGGCCTCCATGTAGCCTGTTATGCTTTCCTCTAAATATTCATTCTAATTTATTCATATTTTCAGGGGACCGTAATTTATCACTCAGGCAATGAAACGAACCCTCAAACTGTTTAACAAGTATATGCGTAGTGTTAGAAGTAGAATTATTTCCAAATACCCTGAACAATAGTGGGTAAGCAAACTTTGCACATTGGAGATCATTTAGGCCAGACGTAATGAATTAAAAAGATTTGCAAGTTGCGTTGGCAGCATCGATTAAATGTTAAATGTCATTGGGAATGTACACGCAGTTTTTAGACCTCAATGCACTACGACAACCCTTCCGTGGTAGATTACAAATAATTCAAACTTAAAAGGATTTGACTTGTAAGGTAGCTTGAATCCTTTTATAAGCACAACTGCTTCTCTTTTTATTATAGCACTACATCACTATACGTTTACTTATTGAAAATGTGGTACATAATTCCTCGAAATCTCTAATGCAACACAATCCCAAAATTTGCATTTCTCCAGATTGTCACTTTTTTAATGTCTGGTTTTATAAATTCACATGCACTTTAGCAAACCAATTAAATTCATATATACACTCCTTTCGTCTCTAAAATACACTGCAGAATATAAGCAAAGTATTGTCATATTAGTAGTTTTCTTTAATTTGATGAATCCCGCTTCTAGACACGTACAGTATATTGTAACATTAGATTACGAGCACTTTTTCTCTCTCCGAGTTGAAAGTCGGTGCTTCTCTGTTGCATTCGGGCTACAACTGTTTTAGTGAGACCACATTGTCTCCCCGCGCATACTTGCACTCTCATTTTAACCTTTCGTTGTTTTCGTCACCACCCTACGAGGTGAACCGTCACTACGGACTATTTCCAAAAACAACAAAGACAACCATACAATCAACACTAAAAACCCCAAGTGAGAATCGATTTAGTTGGCCAAATGTATTGCCTACGTCCTTGACTGATTTATTTAAGGAAACTAAGTTTTCGCTCCCCCGTTCCTGACGGTCCACCTAGGCTCAACGCGCCTGCTGCATTTTTATGTAAAAACAACACAACAGGGGAGTACCAGCGGAAAGCGCCCTTTTATGCAGAATTGTATATTGAAATTTCTGACCTTGTGATTCAAGGGTACTCCTGTCTGTTTTCCTACAAGTTGCTGACTTGTTTAACACCAGAAAATGTTGTATAAAAAGTTTGATTCAAATTGACATCAAATTGTTAATTTATGAATGTCGGATCCATGAATTGCCATTGTACAATACACGTATCCTTATGTACATAACCTGACAGTTGCTAAAGTTTTGCCACCAGCGTCGTCAGTAACAAACTATACAACGGTGTATTTAATATAAATTTCAACAAAAAGTGAAACCGGGGACTTCAAGTGCTTATTTTACGTCACCTTTTTTTTACAAGAAAATAAGGTTTCTTTATTAAGCTGGAATACAACTAACTAAAAATTCGGGTAAAATAATATAAATTTTAATGAATTTTAGAATTCGGGACTTTTAAGGTAAACGACATTCTTGACAGACTCTAAAAAGTGTACAAGCAATACAAGAAGTAATTCAAGTAATTCAACAAGTAATAATTATTATTAAGTGAACTGCTAATGTTTTGTGTTTATGATCTTCTTTCTGTATAAAGTAAAAACATTTTCTCTCCACTTCCTATCGTTTAACACGAATAATAAAAATTTATCAAGAAATCAATTCCACTTCAGCAGCTTTTACGTGTCTCACTTTTCATTTGTTGGAAGTAAAAACATTTCAAACATTCCAGTAACGCTCAATCTCAAAAACCATGTCTTAGTTTCATAAATTGCTGTGACCCGATTTATGTGGCAAGAGAACAAATTCATAACTCGCGACTGTCACCGCATTGCTTTGCCCTGGGTAGCTGCCTTCCAAAAATAACAAACCGAGGGTAAAAAAGCAAAGTTTACCGTTTATTTTTTCATTGAATTGCGTCATTCTCGCTCTGGACAGAGCTCAGACAACAACTGACTCTTACAGATACATTTTTTATTTCCTTTATAAAATTTCCATTAATTCGTGAAACTTTGGGTTTTAAAGAGTTTGAAAATGACCCTAAATTTTCATCAATGCAAATATAAACGAACAATTAATATTATTAAACTTCTGATGACCCAAGAAATTATTTACACTTATTATTTTATTAAAATTGAGAAATGAGTGCTACCGTGGTCTTAATATCCTGTCATTTAGATAGTATAATTCCTAATGACTGGGAGTCAATTCTTCATTATATTCAGGTAATAATTAAATGTATCACAGATCAAGATTCAATAATTGATCTGTACTTTTTTACCTACTAGATTTCCTTCCAGATTACTTCACAAAAGCAACTCACCAACAACTTCTAGAAAGGCCTCAGTCAAATTAAAATTTATAATTTTTAATGATGTAATTATATTGTTTGCTTCTTATTCACCGTCGTAGGCACCTTTAACTGGCATTGCAAATGACAAAGTAATATGATAAAAAAATATCTCGGAAATATTTGCTTCATTTATAGATTTTTTTTAATTTATTTATTTATAATAATTGTTACAATACATTTATTAGAGATTCTAACTGGCCATCAGCCTTGTGTCAGATCATTTATAGATTTAGACAGTAAACACTACTTAAAATTGAGCATTCTGCAAAATTGAACTGAAGGCTGTAGGTAATGGATTACACACATTAAAAGTAGGAACACAGAAAATAACAATGTAAAACATTATGGCATGGAAGGTCTTAATGACAGAACCGTAACACAGAGCACAAATCATGGAAATTACATTACTTACCATAAGAATTTCAAACATATAATGTTTTGTATACTTGAATGACCAATAAATCATCTGGAATTTTTCACAAGGTGAAATAACTTTTTACTCTTACATGATCAATTATTAGGAATGAAATGTGTGAAAACATTACAAAAGATTACTTTAATCTGAAACAATGATGGCTACTCTAATCCCCAAAAAATAACAAAAAATCTTTTGTAACAAACTTAATGTATCACACAAATAATGCAAAAAGCACATTAGAAACAAGATGACAGAATTGTCTAACATAAAAATATACTTCTGTTCAATCAGTCTAGTCAACAATAGCAATACCAATGACATTGTTCCTTGTTTATACATGTGCAATTATTTGTTTAGAATTTAGAAAGATGTGGCAAAATTAAGAATTACACTGACAAAATTATCACAAGACTAAAAATAATGGAGTTAAGGAAGTGACATTTGAATATGTCATGCAGCAAACAAAGAACAATTTAAGCACACAATGAGACACAATCATTTATCTAATACAAGTTGTTTAGGTTTATTGTTTTATATATAGCTAGTGCTGCTAGAGATATTAATTTTTTTTAAATATTTTAAGTGAGGTACATGTCGAGGTAACTTAACCATTCATTGACTTTATGCGGCTCAATTTAACTTACTGTTTTATACAGCAGTAACATAGAGTAAACAAATGTAACACTACTGAAAACTATGTTGTATTTACTTACAAGCAAAATAAATGAGAATGGTTTTTATATTCATTATGATCAAAAATGTATCCTTTTGTACCTTTGTTCTAAGAACAGCAATAATAATCTATTGTGTCAAACTATATTTATTTTAAACTGTAAACATAAGTAGTGGAAATGAAAATTCATCATACTTATGTACAAGTGAAACTCATTTACTTCTGCTAAATAATTATTTGCTAATGTAAGAATGTCATAACAAAATTTTAGACAAATTCTTCCATGAAACCCTGGTTACTTTACACCAAATCTTGTCCTTCAGAGTGTTAACATTTGAGAAGGTAGAATAACTTCTCAATGAAATCAGTACCTTGTTACACTGACAAAGGAGGGAAGGAGGTTTTTCAGGTGTTAAACAAGGAGGTTATCAATTAAAAATCAGATTGTGACACACTCACCGTTCAAGGTTGAAATACGTGACCGTAGGGAATGAGCAGTGTAGACCCGGCCCCAACTTAAATTAGGAGCTAAAGGACTGTCCAGAACTTGATCTTCCGAACTGCTATCAGTTTCTGGGGATTCTGATATATCGTATGTCCGAATGTTATTGGCATTTGGTATTCCTAATACGTCTTGGCTGGAATTATTATTGGGCACACTCGACAAAGATCTGGCTCTTTGTCTGTCACCCAGTACGGCACTCTGAGTCGCATGTAACATACTCAAACCTGCACCACCGACCACATCGGAGCTGCTACTGGTTGAAAATGTCCGAGCCCTGGGACTACTACTGTCACCATTTTGCGTACTTGAGTGTGCTCCCATCACTGTTTATTTTTAAATACCAATAGCACAGCTGAATTCGATTAGAAACGTCGGGCGACGAGAAATAAAAATCATCTAATACAATTAAACGCGTTAAACCACCCGCAAAGATTGGTAGCCATTTTGCACTTTGATTTTTTTCGAGATTTTCGTAATCGTAATCGTTTCCGGTTGGTCTCTGACAATACTGCCGTTAAGAAAGACGTTCAGGAAACGCCAAACCGTTTCTCTCGTTTTTCAATTAGTTTCTTACGTGAAGCAACAAATGTCATTTGTTGTGACAGTCAATGTTTAGCCCGACTGGAAAACTCATTTGCCATTTGGTGTTTGGAGTTCATAAGTATGGGTAAATACTTATGTGATCATTCGACATTGTTATGAAAAACCTAACCTAACCATCTTCGATTTCTCAGTGCTACAGTCCGTTCTTATATTGCAAAAGAGTCGGTGTTCAATTTTAAATTTTCTTGCCCTGAGATGAACGGTGGTCAGGTCTTTGATACAACTACATCTGCTATTGATTAGACAATCAGAAAAATGAGCGACGAAATAAATACAAATATTTATACACTGGAAGGAGTAGCAGAATCGAAGGGTGGTTTAATAATAAAAAAGAAACCCACTGAGTGTTCGGACGGATTTAAAGAGCCAGCAAAGGTTTCACTCTTGGGTTTGGACAAGTTGGCCTCAATAAGACGTAAGGAAAAGTTAGAAGAACTAGAAGCGAAAAGGGCCAAGATAAGTAAGCCAGAAAAATGCAGCACTAAGGTATATAGGAGAGTGACAGATGAAACTCCCACACATACAGGAGGTGTTTCCTATGAAGCAAGAAAGAGAGCAGAAGAAAGATATGAGAGGCACAGGGAAAGAGGTGTTCATGCATCAACAAAAGGTGAAAAATGGCACAGACAGAGAGATAGAGACAAACAGAAGTATTCAAGTCATAAGCATAAAGATTCAAACTCTCATTATGACAAAAGAGATCATGATAGATCACACACATCATTCAGACAAACATCAGAAACTCCAAGATTTAAGGATGAACCCAGAACACCTAATTATAGAATGAAAAATCCTACATCAAAAACAAGCTGGGATGAAGATGATTATGGAACAATAAGAAAGTCTTCTTGGGATTACCCAACACCTTCACATGATAAAAATCGTACTGATTGGTCTGAGAGAAAATTATGCAAATCAGAAAGACACTCAGAGAGGAGCAGGAGACATGATGACACAGTGAGAGCAACACCTGCTTTTAGATATAATAATTGGGTAAAAGACAGAAAACACAGTGGAGCAACACCTTATGGGGACAATGGTTTGTTTTTGAAATAATAATGTAATTAAAAGCTTTTTAATATTTTGTATTTACAAAATGAAACTCAAACTTTTCAGATAATGCAGTAAAATGGGGAGAAAGTCAAGAAGACATTGAGGAATGGGAAGAAGAACAAAGGAGGTTGGATAGAGAATGGTATGGCATGGATGAAGGCTATTCTGAAGAGAACAACCCTTTCTCAAATGTTTCACAAGATTACACTGAAAAAAAAGAGGAACAACTAGAGCAAAGGAAAAAGAAGCGGATATCAGCACAACAGAGACAAATAAACAAAGACAATGAGCTCTGGGAGAGGAACAGAATGCTTACAAGTGGAGTTGTACACTCTATTGATGTGGATCACGATTTTGATGAAGAAAATGAAGCAAGGGTGCACTTGCTGGTTCATAATATAGTTCCACCATTTTTAGATGGAAGAATTGTTTTTACAAAGCAGCCTGAACCTGTTGTTCCTGTTAGAGTAAGTAGAAAAATGAATGGTAATTAAAGTAGAAAGATGATGACGAGAATTAATGAAGCCTTTCTTATAAAAGTAAAATTATCTTGCAGGATCCAACATCTGACATGGCACTAGTTTCCCGTAAAGGTTCTGCGCTTGTTCGCGCTTACAGGGAGCAAAAAGAGAGGCGAAAAGCTCAGAAAAAGCATTGGGAGCTGGCGGGAACCACAATTGGTAATATTTTAGGTGTTAAAAAGACGGAAGAAAACGACGAAAAACAAGATGTTGAAAACGATGAAACCGACTACAAGACAGACCACAAATTCGCTCAGCATATGAAAGGCAAAGGAGAGGCAACCAGCGATTTTGCAAGGAAAAAATCTATTCTGCAACAAAGACAATATTTACCTGTGTTCGCCGTCAGACAGGAACTTCTCAATGTCATCAGAGAAAACAACATTGTCATTATAATAGGTCGGTCCCAACTCAGTTTTCTCGTAAAGTTCCTCACAACTTATGAAGACAATATAAGATTATTTGTGACAAAATTATATGTCGTAACATTTATAGTTTGCATAACAATCGATCTGTCAAATAGGTGAAACTGGTAGCGGAAAAACAACTCAACTAACTCAATACCTTCACGAGGAAGGTTACAGTAAATATGGAATGATTGGATGCACGCAACCTCGAAGGGTAGCAGCCATGTCTGTCGCCAAGAGGGTATCAGATGAAATGGGTACAGCTCTAGGAGAAGAAGTTGGTTACGCAATACGCTTCGAGGACTGCACATCAGAGGTTAGTTATTCATTAATTTAATTTAATTTTTATATGTGTTTACAAATGAAAAATAATTATTTTTGGTATTTCAGAACACGGTGATAAAATACATGACAGACGGCATTCTACTGAGAGAATCCCTTCGGGAATCTGATTTGGATAATTACAGTGCTATCATAATGGACGAGGCCCACGAACGCTCTCTTAGCACTGACGTACTCTTTGGTCTTCTGCGGGAAATCGTTGCAAGACGTCAAGATCTTAAGTTGATCGTCACCTCAGCCACTATGGATGCTGGCAAGTTTGCAGCATTCTTTGGGAATGTTCCGAGTTTCACGATTCCTGGACGAACGTTTCCTGTCGAAGTTTTCTTCAGTAAAAACCCGGTCGAAGACTACGTCGACTCTGCGGTCAAGCAAGCACTGCAAATTCACCTTCAACCCTCACCCGGTGACATACTGATTTTCATGCCTGGACAGGAGGATATCGAAGTAACTTGCGAAGTTCTCGCAGAGAGAATCGGTGAAATAGACAACGCCCCGCAACTCTCTGTTCTACCCATTTACTCCCAACTACCGTCAGATTTACAAGCGAAAATATTCCAAAAATCCACGGACGGTCTTAGGAAGTGCATAGTTGCGACAAACATAGCAGAGACATCTCTAACGGTGGATGGTATCATGTTTGTAGTGGACTCCGGATACTGTAAATTAAAAGTGTATAATCCGAGAATCGGAATGGACGCTTTGCAGATTTATCCAATAAGTCAGGCCAATGCAAATCAAAGGTCGGGACGAGCCGGACGAACAGGACCTGGACACTGTTACCGATTATATACAGAACGACAATACAAAGAAGAACTTCTAATAACAACAGTACCGGAAATTCAACGAACTAACTTGGCCAACACGGTGTTGCTCCTTAAATCATTGGGTGTTCAGGATCTTTTGCAGTTCCATTTTATGGATCCACCACCACAGGACAATATTCTAAATTCGCTATACCAGTTGTGGATTCTGGGAGCTCTAGATCATACAGGTTAGCAAGCAGAATTTGGGAAATTTTGACAAAAGGACAAGCTACGTTAAATTAAAATTTTATTGTTTTTTTTAAACCAGGTTCCCTCACAACATTGGGACGACAGATGGCCGAATTTCCCCTGGACCCGTCGCAGTGTCAAATGCTAATAGTTGCCAATCAAATGGAGTGTACAGCAGAGATTTTAATAATTGTGTCCATGCTATCAGTACCTAGCATATTTTACAGGCCTAAGGGTCGGGAAGATGAAGCCGATTCGGTTCGGGAAAAGTTCCAAGTTCCCGAATCGGACCACTTGACTTACTTGAACGTGTACAATCAGTGGCGCCAGAACCATTATTCGTCAAATTGGTGCAATGAACACTTCATACACATCAAAGCAATGCGGAAAGTTCGCGAAGTCAGACAACAATTGAAAGATATAATGGAGCAGCAGAAAATTAAGGTGGTCTCGTGTGGTACAGACTGGGACATTGTTCGCAAATGTATTTGCTCCGCCTACTTTCATCAGGCCGCTCGTCTCAAGGGAATAGGGGAGTATGTGAATTGCAGGACCGGCATGCCATGTCACCTTCATCCGACTTCGGCCCTTTTCGGCATGGGGTACACTCCAGACTACGTGGTCTATCACGAGCTCATTATGACAGCAAAGGTACCAATTAAATACACAAAATACACAAATACACACGGTGACAGAATATGTCATTTAATTTTTTAAGTAAACTATATTTACCATTATTTTTAGGAATATATGCAATGTGTGACCGCTGTTGATGGACATTGGCTGGCAGAATTGGGTCCTATGTTTTTCTCTCTCAAGGAGACCGGGAGAACTGGTCGGGACAAGCGAAAACGTGCCCTCGAACACCTCCAAGAAATGGAAAGCCAAATGAAAATAGCCCAGGAACAAATTCGAACCCGAAAAGAAGAGGCAGAAAAGAGGGAGTTAGCTGCCCAAAGAAAGGTGGACATTCTCACACCAGGCATTAAAGAACAAGGATCAGTGAGAAGAACCCCAGTTAGATTGGGCTTATGAATACATAAATCGTACCAATAAGTCAGGATCATAAACTGTTCAACAACCTGTGTTGTAAAACTGCACATAAAGAGTTGTGATCACCCAATAGTATTGTAAACAAATGACGTTAAAAGGATTTTGTACACATTTTTTATATCCACTTTTAATGAACAAACAGTAGCAATGTAAATACAAAGTAGTACGTCTTTTTTAATCTTTTTTATCATAAAATGTCTTTTACCTTTTAATTAAAACCTAAAAATGAAACTGTAAGCTTGTAACAAAACTACAGATACAATTTAAGATTCAAAAGTTATTTGGTGATAAGGGTAAGGAGACGTAGACATGTAAAATCATTTTGGTGGGAAAAAAGCGGCAACATCGAATTCGTGTACTACCACGTTTCTCACAACTCATCATGGCGCACGGCCTCAGATGACAACCGTCCAGGTGGTGCCACAACAATGGTGCCGGCTTTTGTACGTTACTAATATTCTCAATCTTACTATTTTACTTGCAATGTCATCGAATCAAAAACGAACTATTTACGCAGGTAACAAATATATGGGTATTTTTGTTTATACATTTTTCTGAGATGAACATAAATCCCAATGCAAATTTTAGACATCAACTGACTTTAAATAGAATTGCGCAACCAGCGTTTTAATTTTAACCGGAATTTGTAATTAAATGGGCACAATTTATTGTACAAGAACACATATCTTACCAATTAATTTTAGGTGGTCTAGCAGAAGAAGTTGATGAAAGTGTTTTAAATGCAGCATTTATTCCCTTTGGGGATATACTCGACATACAGATTCCGTTGGACTACGAAACAGAAAAGCACAGAGGGTTTGCTTTCATTGAATTTGAAAGTGCTGAGGATGCATCTGCTGCAATCGATAACATGGTAAGTTCTTTGAAAAATTTTACATTTTTAAATTACAACAAAAAAATTAACTTACTTTAAGTAATGTAACCATTAATTGTTAAAACTCAGAACGACTCAGAGTTGTTTGGGCGGACAATTAGAGTAAATCTGGCGAAGCCACAAAAGATAAAAGAAGGTTCAACAAAACCAGTTTGGTCAGAAGACAGCTGGCTTCAGGAACATGCAGGGAAAACATTGAATAATGAACCAGAGAATTTGGAAAAAACAAATGAGGATGATTTTGAAGGGGACATACCTGAGGAACCGATAGCAAAGAAATCAAAGGATACATAAATTTAATAATTTGTTGAAATTTTACATTGTTGAAATGTGTACATTAAATGAGGAAAGAAAGGGTCTTCAAGACTGACTGAATGTTGAAGTTGCTGGTTAAATAACCAATCCAGTTAAAGAAATCAACACATCTCAAATTCATTGTGTGTTTCCCTCATTATTCAGTGCTTTTTATCAGCCAAGTCCCAAATTTCTTCAGTTCAGAATGAACCACCCTTAATGGAAAATATCATTTAAAATACTAAAATTAATTTTAATTGCTCTAGTTAATCTTGGCTGGATTTTTGAAAAACTTCACTTCATTTTTTTAAAAAAGAGTTACACATTTATTGTCTCAGGTAGTTGTGGTTGGTCAAGTGACCAAAAACAAAAAACAATGTAAGTGTTACACTTGAGGCAACTTCAGCAACCTTAATGATACATTGAAATCTGTAGATATGGAGCATATAAAAACATTTCAGAAAGGTTAAGGTAAGATTTCCACTACTTGAATCTCCATCATTTTTCCTACAAGGCCTGTCAACATTCACTGCGAAGAAGATGTACAACCAATTATCTGCTGTTACCAGCCATCAAAAATTGCAATTATTAGATTTATTTGAATTATCATGTAGAATGTAATTTTTTATAATATATTGTAACATGAAAAATGTGATTTATATTATTGATGTGTTGCAAGTTTTGCTCTCAGTAACTTATTAGTTCTAAAATTATTTTTGTTATATAATGACACTACCTTTAAAAAAAGGTTCCTGGTTAAGTACATTATAAATTGACTTCTGACTTCAGTTAAGTTTAAACATCCTTTTGTTACCCTCTTGAATCACAGCTCCATTCAGTGTAGTTTGTTTTAAGTTAGAGAAGAATTTTAATGGAGCTACCGTTGAATTATTCAATAAACAAAGTATAGTAATTTAATTGAAGTTATACAATTTCAAAAACTGGTAGATGTTGAGTGACAATGCTTTTGATAAAATCACAATTATGTTATTGTTAATAACAATATGTGAATAATGATACATGATTGAGTTGATAGATGACAAAACAGTGATTTGGGTCCTTCTGTACAATGTATCCATCTCAGTGTTCTTTGAAAATATAACATAAACATCATGAATAACGTTCACATGTGGTAGGAATATACATGTTTTGGTCCCTACCTTGGTGCAGCACATGAGCAAGATTTCTACTGTAAAATAAATTGTGATTAAGGAATCCAAATGCAATACATATTAATAATAATGGTAATAAACTGCCCAATCGCTGAAATCAGTCAATGTTTTCAATAGGGATAAATCAGTATCCATCAACAGGAACTCTTCAAGCAATGATGGTCGTTCTCTCGCTGAGGATTATGAATTCCATCTAAACTTAATGGATAAGATGCAACTAGCTTTGAAACACGTGTTGTTTCACGCGTATACAATACAGGGAACTTAGGGTTAAGAAACTATTTATTTCTTCAGTTTGACATTTTACATTATTCTTAACCATTCATATAGAACTATTTCTTTCCTTACAGAACAGAACTAATAAGTTTTACGTTTTATGTTTCCATCTCGTTCAATATAAAAAGGTCAACTCTGTCGCACAACCAAAATTTTTTTCTAGGATCTCTAATTTTAGCGGGATATTTGGAAATTTGAGGGAAGCAACAATGCAATTACATAAATACGTTACTATTATTATTATTATTAATTGAATACAAATATTGAAGTTTTACATTACACTTTGAGTATAATTTATTTAATAGGAATTGAAAAAAAGGTTTACCTCTGAGGTAAACCAAAATAAAAATGAGCTTTGTCAAAGATGAAGTTGAGCATTGTCAAATATCACAGTGTTAATATATTTTTGTCGAAATTTGCCCTGCAGTTTCACGGCTTGTCAAATTTTTTTAACATTTTGATCATTTTAATTTTCCACTTTTTATTTTGGTTGACATCGTATATATGTTTTACTTATATTCTTATAATTGTTTCCTGAGTCTTGGTTGATTGAAACCTACTTCGTGTTGGTCATTTTTCCTAAGGCGTGTAATAAATGTTAAATGCAGAATTGAACAAAAGAAATTTTTCATTAAAATATTCGGTACGCGATACTGTCAAACCTAAAAGTGAAACGACATGTGCGTATAATTTTTCTAAAATGCTCACCCCTTTAGGGGTGATACAATTGATGCAATACCGTATCAAAATGTTCTCTTAATATTTGCTACACTCTACTAATTAAGTCATTAACACTCTATCAACCAGTAGTAAAATAATAAGGAAAATTATCTTGTGCAAAATTTGGTAGCTTATCTCTACATAAGCATTTATGTACACGTTTCTGTTGTTTTGTCAAAGGAATAATCAGTTTGTCACCAAAGAAGACACAGATGGATGAACACATTTTTCAGATGCGAGGAAATTGTTTTGAAGATCTAAAGCACAGAGGCCAACAAGATAAAAAAAATAACGCATTTAAACTTTAAAAAAGTTTATTTCCAATTTTTTTACTCCTCAAAAATATGTGTACATAGTCTTGAGTTACTTTATTTTCTCATAAATGCAATATTCTGTAAAAGGTTCAAAACAATTAATGTAGGATATATTTATTTCCATATATATTTATATATACATGTATGTCTGCGAGTATATGTACATATACATATAAATATATACATAACAACAATATCAAAATACGATTTATTTTTTATCATAATAAAAAATAGCGTGTTCGAGGCAGCGCCCAAAAGCATTTAATTCATATATTAGAGATATTTAAAATCAGGTGTTTCTAGGTGTAAGATCAATTGCAAATTGCAGTTGACACTGGTAATCGTTAGGAAAATGCCGCCACAGAGACATCAACTTCAGCAACTTGAATCTGACCTAATAACTCACTGATTAGCAACGATGGTCTAATCAGACGCGGCGAGAAAGCAAGAAACCCAGTCCCACTGCCACCACCCGTTACTATCGGCGTGTGGGGGCACGGAGTTTTTCTTTCAAAGTCCCAGAGTGGTCGAATGCCTTTTTTGAGAGAACGAGACTCCCACTACCATAAGGCATTAGAAAACTGAAGGGTCGAAGAGATTTGACTCAGGCTTCGATGATTGAGTTTGCTTGTCGAAGCTTTCATCTATGAGACAACACGGGTGGAACCCTATTGCTTATGTCACGTGACTAGGTTAATGTCCTGAGATACGAGAAACAAGTGAACAATATAAATGAAACGGTTTTTGAGGCAACAGCAACCATAAATTTGAAAGGCTGTTACGTTTTTTAAGTTGTGCTTAAGTTTAATATTTTTATTTCTGGACAATTTCCATTTCCACAATTCTAAAAATGTACTTTTCCATTTTGATGTACAGGTAGAAAGTTAAAATTTATGTCAAATTGTAATTGCTTAATTACTAGTTATTAAATGCAATCTTCTGGATTTCTATAAATTGGAAGACTTTTCAGCAGAGTTGTTCCTCAGAGATGGCGCAACTTATTTCAGAAAACTGGTAAAGAAAGTAGTTTAGTAAAAGAGAGTAGTAATAACAGAATTAAATGAATATGAAATCAGATAAAAATTTGCAGCAATAGAGGGAATGGTCTTATTATTTTTTACCCCTTGTGTCTTAAATCCAATGAAAGACATACAAAAGGTACAAGAATCGTATACCTGTCAAGGTGTCTTTCTTACAAAAAATGTATATTTTGAGGATATTGTTATGTATATATTCATGCTTGGGTTTATTATGTATCAATTTCTGGGCGAGAGGGATAGACAAATATCGCCAACTTTCAATTGACTGCAGTGCAATCCATAGCAATTCATCGTCCTTTCGGGCGAACACGACGTCCATCCCTGTCCATAAACAAAGTAAGGGTACTCCAACGTCGACTCCATTTCGATCTGAAAGAGAAAAAAGTAAAATGAAATCACAGACAACGGACGTAAACAAATGTTATGCTACAAGACGAGAAAAAATGAGATTTTTTGTTTGAGGCAAGCAACGAGCGAAACTCAAAATCAAAAAAATAATTTGCTGAATTCTATGATTTCCAAATTAGGGTCTCTCTGGTCAATATATCAAGGTAATCCGTATTATCGAAAATTTTATATCTTTAAGAAAACAAATTTTGAAAAATTTCTTAACACCCCGAAAAGAGAGAGGCAAAAGCGACGGTGCCTCTTGATAAACAACAACGAAGAAAAAAAAGGAAAAAATTCAAAATAACAAAATACAAATTCACATTTACATTGTTTCGTACTTGTGTAATTTAAAACTAGTTTTTTAATAACAAATAATCCCTATAATTTTAAATGATAATTCAAAGTCATTTGTCATTTTCTCCATTTGTAATTTGATGAAGATCTCTACTCTAGTCCAGTTCTTAATTTTTTGTAATTCATCAACATTCTCTTCAACAACACCGCTGAACCGAACCAAATACATTTTTTTCTTCCTTTTCATGTTCCACCTTCCACGTTCTTATGAAGATACTCATCTTAGAGTATCTTCTCCTTTGGGAAGCATTACGTTACCTACATAAAAGAAACTTATGATTACACACCCAGAGGCACAGAATACCAGAATCCAGTCAACATCCAGTCGAACTTTTCATAAATAAAAAAATTCAACATGAAGGGGGACGTGTAAAAATAATTGAAAACTCTACTACCGGTCTCGTTCTCATCTCGTTTGCACATTCAGAGAATTTTCTATGCACCTAAAATGTTGTTGACTTCGACGTGACGCCAACTCACTTGAGACGGGGGAATCGTAATTTGGTAGTTCTGACAGCTAGCAATAGCAACATATGCAAATTGTAAATAATTCATAAAAACCGGATGAACCAGACGTAGCACTCATCTCCCACCACACGGCCTAACATCTTAGTATGGTATAAATCTGTGTGATTGTGTCAATTCACATGTATCACCCGCCAAAACAGGAGTGATTGATAGTATGGAGTTGGTACGTCAAAAGTAACGAGTCTGGAGATGTCGCTAGGTTGGAAGGCGACAGAAAACCGGAACGACAGGATTCCCTTGCCTACATTAATCATCGTCATTAATAACAGAAATCTGTTACCGAGGGTGCTTATTGTGTGACGAGATGAGGCAGTAGGGTGGACATTAAGCACCGCAATTTACCTATCCAAGACACCTAACGTCCAAAATTGAAATATCAGGCGATTCGTAGTGCATGACCAATCCACCCTGTCGACAGTGTGAAATTGACAATGGGCAATCCTTAGTTAAATGCCTGGCTTTCTCCGCCGGTTATGAAGACGCGAGTGCATGATCATACACATAAACCTTGCAGGAATTGACAACCGGACGGAGCACGAGGTTCATCATTTCTTTTCGATCTTCCCATCATGTCGGTAAACCTTGGAATTTGGCAAACAAACTTTTACCTCTTCATGTCTTTGATCGTTCCTGTCCTCCACTTCTACTCTATTTCAACATGCATTCTGACTATAAAATCATTGGAAATATTATTCAACGTTATTCTGCTGGCATTGTTTGAGTAACACTTTATCAGACAGAGTCACACCGTGTGTTCTACTAGAATCTGTACGCTAATTTCATTCCTGTAGTGACCCGACCCCAATGTTCTACCAGGCAGCCTTTTTTGTTTTTCATTAGAGACGTGAATTGTCAGGCACGTGTGATCGAGTATTACAAGAACCAAGTATCGGGTATGCAGTCACACACAACGTTCTCCAAAACAGTAAGCGATTTGTCAATTTTTTTGCTGATTTTTTGCAATATGATGCTAACCTGCCTGCCACAAACCCCCCACCCACCCAACTCTCTTAGCATGGTCTCAACATTGGCAAAATGTTTTCGGATACCCGGTCACGGAGTGCTGACGCTTGGTCAATACTGGTTGAAATCGAAAGCCGTAAAAAAAATTAAATAAATTTTCCTTTGCAGCCGACAGTTCGGTTTACATTCCAATTTACCGATACGAAACAAACCTCGAGAGAAGTATTAGATTGTTCTGGTTAGAATGAGTTGTCTTCTTCTCATGAGAGAAAAATATCAACAAAAAAAATTCTGTCTTTAGAGTGAAAAAATCAGATGATAATTGTAATGCTACTTGTTAATAAAAATTGAAACACGAGTTGGAGAAAACAAGAAACCCATAGGTGTAGATGATGACAAATCCTGAGCCCCATCCTGAGCCCAACGGCCAAAAACCTCGTGCGTACGCGTAGACCAGCTATAGTAGAAGACGCACGCATACAACCATGACCGTTTGTAACGCCGGCCGAGTTCCGGGACATTGAATCTCCGGCCTTGAGACACCAGGCACGGCCCTGAACTTTTAAAAAGTCTTTCTTCATACGTTTCACTGCCACTTGGGTACCTGCGAGTACCTCCACTTGGAATGCAACTGACACGGGTCTCATGCGGGAACGACGGTCACATGGTCTCCGAAATCCTCTCGTGTTGCTTTTTTTTAGACAGAAATATCCCTTTTCCTTGGGATAAATTACGTCTGTTATGTGGATATACCTCGATGTAACTGGCACCACAAAGGGACAGATACCACTTTTGGCACTCATCTTAAGACTAGTTCGTCGCTGGTTAGATTTATATATTTGTATTTTCTGCCAGGGCACTGGAGCTCATTGGTCTACCAGTTGCTTTGTAATTATTTGGAGGTTTCATTTCTTCAGAAAATTAATCCGCTTTCCCGAATTATTTTGATTAGTTTATTACACCTGTTCACGTTGCTCTTTGTGCTGTGTTTTATTATAAAACATGTTATTGTTAACTGAACCCAAGTTTTTCCTGTAATTCTAAACAGATTTAAGAATATTTTACTTCTCAAAAGAAAATGGTCATTAAACTCTTCAAAAGGTGCCCTGCAATTATACATACTGCTGAATGACAACGAATCTATTTTCAATCTTAGAGGCTATTGTACACTAATTACACTACAGTTATTGTAAACAAGCGAAACGATAAAAACAAAGAACAGAGTTCTCTCACTTCTTTTAAATTGCATTCCAATTAAGTCATGATTTTTAGTTCACCACGATTTTGTTTAAGCAATCCAACCATTAATTTAAAAAGATGCATTTCGGAGGCGTTAAATTGATCCCAAAATAATTTGGCGAAACGTCAAACGCATGAGAGTGTCAACATTAACCCAATTCAGAGCCCCCAATTGGTGAGCTGTAGGACACTTTCCCACCTTCAAATTTCGACAGAGATGCATCTGGCACCGCATCAAATGCCGTGTTACGGAGGCCGGATGTGTTCTGCTTCTGTCTAATTACCCCTCGTCTCCCGGACTCTTCCATCTTGGTAGTAAACATGTTAGAATTCGTGTCATGTGTAGCGACAGCCTCTTGGAATTGTTCACAAACACATTTTTAAATAATGTATGGTTGTCTTCATCTTGACCATTACGCCATGAAAAAATTGGTATTTATATAAAAGTAAATATAATTAATGATAAAATGATTACCAATTTATATACGCAGAGTAATGTACACAAATTACGAAGTCCAGACAAATGTCCTCTTACCTGTTTTTTTTTTTACATTAATAAAATTAATAAAAAAACATTAACAACCTTTCAGTAAATTTTTGGTAATTCATAGTCCGATTCAAAGCACAAATACTTATGATGTTACGAAAGCATTGTATTATTTCGAAAAATAAAATTACTGTATAAGCCATTGCACATGTGATGTTTCTACACTACAGGTCAAAGGAAAGCACAAAAAAGCAACTCACCGTCTTTTTATTTTCTCCGTAACTAAGTGTAAGTAAAACTGTTCCATGGTTATTTTCCATGATTCTAACAACAGTAGATGGGTCCAGCCGGAACGCAGGACACCTTTCAGCCGAAGATACTAACTCTTCGGTGGTTACATCTTCGACCCTCTTCAGGTCACCGTTGGCCAGTTGTATTAAGGAACCTTTGGTGAAGTTAGGAGGAAGTAAATTGTTATTGTTGTTCACGTTTGATGACAGAGTGATCCGTTTGGGGGCACTTTTACTGGAATTCGGAACCTTCTGCCTGGTTCCCGGGTCCTTCACGGTGGGTACTTTGAAAGGTCTTTTATCGCGAAGA
Organism: Polyplax serrata; assembly: GCA_037055365.1. Classification (NCBI taxonomy): domain Eukaryota; kingdom Metazoa; phylum Arthropoda; class Insecta; order Psocodea; family Polyplacidae; genus Polyplax; species Polyplax serrata. The sequence continues at coordinate 389,133 of JAWJWE010000007.1, forward strand.
GACAAATTAGATTTAATAGTCTGTGATTGCTGGCCGAGGCTGATCGGAGGAACAGTCGAACTCGTTTGTGGAATTCCCGGATTCGGATACGTTCCAGGTGGTTGTAGGAAAACGCCCGGGCTACCGGGTCCGGAGTTTGATTTTTGGGTCGGACTGAACTGGTTCTCTAGAGGGCTCAGCGGAGTCGAGTTGATGTATGTTGGACGGTTTAAAAGAGACGAATACGTGCTTGAGTATAGGCTCCCGTAAGGGTTTTGCAGACCGGTGTATGGGAACCCGTGGGGTGGGTACATTCTCGGCGTGAACCCCGCTGTTAAATGCGGTATCTCGATGTTGACACTGGTCGTGGGAATTTGGTTTTCCGGGAGTACGCCTACGTTATTTCCTCCACTGCTACTCTCCAATTTAACAGAGCTTAAATTCACTGGTCCAGATGCCGATACCGGCGAGACAGGTACATTTGAGTAGTCCTTCCTGGGGCTTTGGGACGGGGATGGCCTCTGACCGTTGAACCTTGGTACGATGGGTGCCGGTTTAGCAAAAGGCCGCATGAATTCTGGAACCCCTCCTGATAGCTTGTTTCTTAAGTAGGGGTCGACAAATGTCATGTGATGAGAACCACCTAGACCGGGTCCCGGCCCAGGTCCGAGTCCGTGACCGTGGTGTCCATCGAGAACTAAGCTACTGGTCGAAATCATGGTTCCTGTGTTGGTCTGAAAATAACAAATGGATACGTCTTATTTGTTTGTTCGTCTCTTGTAATATGACGAGAAGACTCCGTTATTTAACAAAATAATTATTATAAAATATTTGGTCATATAATATACATTAACGTTTAGTTTGGGGTGGCCAAAAAAATTTCTACGTGTTATACGCAAGTAATTGTATAAAAAATGTAATTTCATTTACTGCTTCAGTTTTCTGCTCAACCACTTGACACGGTTCAACACGTACAAAAATGGCAGATGGCTGGGTTCAAACAGAAACTGCCGCAGCGGGAAATAATATAAAAGAGCCAAAAGAAGAACCGTACACCTGTGTGAATTTCATTCCGATCTGCTGAGTGACAAAATTACCAAATAAGAACGCAACCTACGACATTCGAATGTGTTCGATTTCAAAATCGGAAATTAAAACAAATAAAAAATAAATAAACGACCAAATGTCATGAATCAATCATTTTTTTTCTTTATAGGTTTTACATCCCAAGATTCCTCGTGGTAAAGTAAAAAAAAAAAGACTCTACCACCCGGTTAGATAATGGTATTTAAATGATTAAGAGACAGGTCAACTGAAAGTTACGGTTCAGGCTAAGTGGAGCAGAAAACCCAGGCCTTGCACACAGGTCTGGTACTATAAAAACCGACCTGAAAATCGTTCGTATCGGGCAACCCGGCGCCCTGCCGACTATCAAAATGAATGGAATTCGTAGTTACACTTCATTTATCGTCAATTACCTAAAAAAACAACGAGAAATGTAAACAAATACAATAGGCTTTGTTTCAACTGCGAATTGAGAGGTCATTGTTACAGAAATATTAAGAATTGTAAAAGCAGGATGAATAATAATGCATGAATTCGACTATAACTAAACTCTTTGGGGAGGGAGGCGATAATAAGTAAAGAAAATATCCTCCCGTTATGTAATTTAAAATTAAAAGTATTGAAATGGTATCGACATTGGAAGGTCAAATGTCAAGGTCACCACGTGCCGGCGCCTTAGAATTCAGTCATTTAAAGTCCCACGCCGTGGGATGAAAAACTGCCGTTTCATCCCTCTTCATCCGTAGATCATTCTCGGATGGCTCACTTTCACCACTGCTAATTCTTCTGTCAGTGATATGTCATGTTGTTTGTGATTCCATCTTACAACTGCCTTTAATTCTGCCATCTCTGCCATACAAATTTTCTTGTGAGTTTTCGCTTTAAATACTTGTATGACATCTCTTCTCTACTTTCTTATTCTCTACCTTCCTTCAAGATTCTCAGAAAGCAGTATTAAATCTGCATTTCAGTTCAAGTGCTCCAAATAAACTACTCTATTTTATTCCTCTAAGGCATAAAAATATCTTAATGTTATATATTTTCTTCAATTACACCCATAATATCAATTTTAATAGTTATAGATTACATTATAGATTACAATTTATTTAGTCGCAAGTAACAACATCAAAAAATGTTGCCATTATTGTAGGTTTCCCTTCCTGCTGGCAAACATTCTTCGAAGCACAGCCAACCGTGAATCGATTGGCCCAAGATAGTAGGTCATTAGATGTCCCGTTGTCCTGGCAACCATTCAAGGCGTCCCTCCCCCCTCCTCTCCGCCTCCACTACTTCCAACCTCCCGACTTTCTTTCCCATTCCCAGATTTCCCACCATCAGTCCTTCTCGCATGTCCTTCAGGCAGAGGTCACCCGAGGACTACCCCAACAGAGCCTCTTCACCTTCTAAAGGCCGAAAGACACATGTCAAAACCGTTACATAAATTTTCGCTTTTAAACCAACATGGGTATCAAAAACATTTTTTCTGATCAATCACAAAACAGTTCTTAAACATTTTTAAAAAACTGTTTGGCTACTTGAAAATTCTGCGCCAATATGTTACAAAAACCTTACTAAATCATAACTATCACTGTTACACCATCCTTATTGAACAAGGGAACAGTTTTTTAACTTAGTAGTTATAACTAGTCGGTAAGGCCAACTGTATTGCCATTATTTCAAAATTTATAAGACTATTGTTTTTTGCTTATTAGGGTGTTACCAATTAGTTGTAGGTGTTACAATTATTGCTTAGACGTCAAAGTAACAAATTTTTGACACTCAACTACTCTGGTTATTTTTTAATTAATTACACGTCTAATTTAATTAATTAAATTAAATACATGTTCTCTAAAGAAGCAAATGAAAGAAGTAAATATATCATTAACATAAATTTGGCGTTTGATACTACATATCGCATCAGGGGGGACTCTCGGTGTCTTTTCAAGCAATCTTTGCAATTCAATTAAATACCAATAAAGAACAGAACAAATTGTTTGTTACACGCCTTTTCTGTAGTAAACCACAACTTGCTGTTGCACAGGAAACCTTTTCTTGTTATCATCATCATCATCATTATTATTACTATTATGCTAACAAATTTATTAGACAAATTCAAATTCTTAAATAACTAATCAATACAGAGAAAACTGAGGAAGATACCAATGCTTTGTTTAAACAAATCATGCATCACCCTAACAATGCTCTTTCACTTAACTGACTAGTCCATCAATGTTGTTGATTACTACTGAAGAAGTGGCTGTTTACACTTTCTCCGCAAACGGTGCAGCTTAGTAACAAATTCTCCCTGGCAATTAGCTTCTTTGGTCCTTAACTAAATTACATGCCGTGGCAATGAGCAACATAATTTTTAACAGCATGACCCAAAGCACACTCAAGGGTCCAACAACCTATGGTTACGACATTTTCGAAATACAACGGCCTATTTAAAATGGTTCAACTTAAACTCTTAAGATGTGATTAATTAATAGAAATATCTAAAAATTTAGAATGACTAAACTACGTTGTTTCCCTTGATATTCAAACACCACATCAAACTCAATAAATTTATTCTCAAATGCTTTTTCAAATAGAGAGTAACATGAAGAGCATTCAAATTTGCGACCAACACATTAAGTGATGTTCATTACAGATGTATTTTAGGCTACTTTAGCTAGATTCAAGCACTATGACACTTTTCTACGTTAGTTTCACGAAGAGGCAAAATGGAACAAAACGAAAAGGGAAACAAGGATGAGAGAGTTTAACAAAGGTAAATGACGATGGCTAAGTTAACAAATATTTCCAATTCAGTCAGATTTGTTCAAGCATGTACTCGCCTACAACTCGGACACCATTAATATTTTCGTAGCTTATTGCAGCGAAACATAAAACTAGAAGCCTTACACAAACAGAAAGAAAACAAAATCTGGGGATTTGTAAGTCCCATTTTTTATCAACTACAGCAGAGTACACAAAATTGCAATAAAAAACAAAGTAGATACATTTCAAGTGACACTAAACCTGGAGACTGCCTAACGTATTTAATTTGATTCATGTAAACCACCCGAACAGTGAAGTCGTGTAACCGCGACAACTAGGTGGTGTTAGAGGGCTCCGTCCTAGACCCTGCCCTGGACCGTTAAATACTCCCTCATTCGCGAAAAATGTAAGGAAAACGATACAGAACCAACTTCGTATGCATGTCGTAACGCCGTTGCGACAGGTATTGACTCGGCCTTCGTGCCGCACCCTGCTCAATTGAAAATTTCAACGAAACCCTCATTACTCCAGGGCTCACTGTAGCAAATAACAAAATACAAATCCTTTTCCACACCCACACAACTCAACAAATCAACTAGTCATCTAAGCCGTCTTCTCAAGTTCCACCCTCTCGTAATTTACTTCAGTATTATTATTTAATACAACCTTACGTTTAACAAATTAACAAGAAATAAGTGCAAAAGAAAAATATTCAATTTTTACAAGTATAAGGAAAACTCATGTTTTCACAGAGACATTGGTCCACTCAAGTTGAATAACCAATAATTCTTTTGACGCACTGAATAGATCTAATTTCTGACCTACTGGGTACTCATCAATTATATACGAAACCATGACGGTGTGGGCAGGAATTCTCTCCTCGGATTTTTTCTTAGACAAGAAAATACCCTCCTGCACTCTTGTTTCGTTCGTTTGACCAAACCGTTTACTGAAATTCTAAAAACTATTTTGCACATTCTCTTTGAATGCTTTAAAGCAGAATTCGGCAGGGTAACATATGATGTCGAGGTAGGTACTCCCTTCCTATTCTATATTCAGCCCAAAATCAGCTCACCGGTTCTGAAAAACTTTGTCCCATCCCGCGTTATAGATATTAAACGCAAATCCATAAGTCACCGATCGTAAGCCTTAATTTCTACAATTTGCATATTCATATCAATAGTACATTTCTGCTTCCTCCTGTCTTAGTCATAAGACATCGGTTTTGGTATACCAATAGTATAATAAATTGAATCAATATGTAAATTTTGCGAATATGGTCAATAGAACAAACTCTACACCCCGTCTGATTTATATTTCACAACGTGATTTAGACAACCGTGAAACAAAACGGCTAAATATTATGCTACGTGATGGTCTTCAATTATGATGTAATTTTCCGTGACACAGTTATCTATTCCTACTTTTCAGTAACTAAATTACAATTTCTACATTCTTTGTCACATTGCAGTCTCCCGATAAGATACATAATAAATGCTTAATCATTAAATTTATATGTAAGATACATATGTTATATGTATGTACAATTATAATAATTTGTAATTGATACTAACGTCACGGAAAAAGGTAATTAAATATGAATTTAAAGGGACTGAATGTAGACTGGATGTAAAAACACCAAGATCTTGAACAGTACACCATGACAATCAAGTAATTAATGAAGAAAAAAAGTGAGTGAACTTTCAATTTCAAGGAACCACCCACAGTGATCCAACGAACTAACATCTATCCAGTATTTTTATAAGAATAATCAGAAATCTAAAAAGCTAAGATGTTTGCCTGCACATCACTTTTTAATCAAGTAGACTACTGGTACGAGTATAATTAAGGTAATTTGATTTTGATTAATCGGTGATAACCAGTAAATAGAGGCACCCAGAGAAAAATTATCTGACTAAGGCTCATACATTCGGATAGTGTAATATAAAAAAAGTTAAACATGTGATCTTACGATAAAACTTATTATTTGGATTTGAAGTTGTTCATCTTAGTGTTTACATTTGCATTTACGTCCAGTCAAGGCGCCACAGCCACGTTGTTCTGCCACCGTTGTTCAAATACAACCAAGAACAGCATCACAAAACGAATTTGAAGGCCAGACCTTAGAAAGAAAAATGATGACGCTTGTGTATAAATACGAATAGTGTTTGAACATTTGTAGGAACATTTATGTACAATATATACTATGTAATATATGATTAAATAATTGTGCCTGAGCGGGTCTAGCTATACCTGATTCTGCTGTGGCTTAGTTGGTTTATTTTTTGTAGAGCCATCTTCAAATATCTCATTTTTTCCCATTTTGTAAAACCTCAGCTCTACGTAAGGATCTTCCATACATAATATAGACTCGCGACTTAATGCCAGTTGCGAATTCTATAAATTCTGTTTCGTTAATTAGTTGAAGTAAATAAATTTTTGAAAAAATCAACAGTAAACAAGTAGAAAACAGTAGTCCAATCTAATAATTTACTCCGAAGGTAAAGACTAACCACGAAACAATATTTACATCACTCATGGAAGTTACTTGATTCTAAGATTGAAAATTAAGCGAACAAGAAAAGAATAACGAAAAGACGAACAGGTCTGACGAAAGGTGAAAACGATTTTTCCACTTGAAACAGAACCAGTTGTTTTCCAATGCAAAGAGCTAATTTCTTTACCACTTAAAAAATCGCAAATCCATATAAAATAATTATCCCTTTCTAATTGTCATCAACAAGTCTGGTAAGCCAGCTTAAACGAAAACATTAGAAAACACTCGGGTGGACTGATTGGCGTTCAAACAAAAGAGCTGAAGCAATTACAATTGCATTCAAAACCTGTAAGACAATAAACGTATATTTGGACGAAATGAGCCGGAAGATGACTGGGGCGAAAACGCGTGAAAATGTGCTTGTTCAAATGAGAAATGGTGGCGATAATGATAAACACCAGTGTACTCAGTGATCGAGTTCATAAAGTACGTTACCTTTGGTACTCGCGGTGTCACTTCAAAGTTTAATGAAATTCCTCCCGCTTCTGGCCTGAGTATTGAAGTCTACCAGAACAACCGGATAACAGATTACTGGATTTCGAATCAAACTGACCACCGAAGTTAGTATTGTCTAGTAAGCAACACCCAGAGTATTCAAATTAATTGGATACCTGACATACGAATTTTGTTGTACCTGAATGCAGGCATTGAACAATAAAAACAATTCTACAAAAGATCAAAAGAAACAAGAATTTTGAATCACTGAATACTAAGATAGAGGTCACCTAGTACATCGTCCGGCGATTGCAATAATAATAGCGGATGAAAATACCTGTGCTCAGACACAAGAGGTTACGAGTACTCTGAGACAGGTGTGGCAAATTGTGAAAAACCGACATGGGGCCAACCTTTCTGTGAATGTCCGGGACTTAGACAAGTGGAATTTCAAGGACAGTGCAACACTCGATCGTATTTTAAATGAATTTATGGAATTCCCTTGGTTCAACTTTTCTTACAACTCCAACAGCACGGGACCATGTTACTGATTCATTTGAAAAAGTGCTACTTCCAAGTTTCCAGTGCTAACTAATAACTTGTAATTTTTCCTGATTCATTTATTATGGTCCTGCGTGTCGTTTATGAGAGCTGTCTGTGTAGTTACTAACATCAGCCATCGGTAGTATGAGTCCTACCATTGGTATTGCTTTTACATATTATACACAATTAATTTTGTTCACTTATTCAACTTGGAATATTGAACATTCATAGTGATGTACACATTAATGGGACAATAACAGAATGGAATTGTTTCACTAAATTACAAGGAACATGCCTGTAATTTTCATGTATTTCGTAATAAAACTACTACCGTTTAACGCTTTTCATATTTGCATATTTGGAAGATGATCGACTTGGTGAATTCAAGAATCAAAATTAACTTTAAGAGTGCCACAACTCAACTTTAAGGAGTGCTCTCCTAAAGGTGTAATTGAAGTTAAGCATTCGGAGTAACGATTTGATTTTCACACAATCATTAGTTCTTTTCATCATTTATTAATGTCTAAGATTACTCCACGCCAATGTGAGTGTATGCTTCATGAAGACCACAAATTTTCATTCGTTGAGAAATAAATGTATTTCAATTTAAATCAACACATCTCAACCTCTTATCTAAGAAATGGTTTCAATTTCTAGAAAACAATTAATCGAACTCAAAATAATCAGTTGTCCCCTAAAAGTGGAAAATTGCAATTGGTGGCATCCTTTTTATGTAAAACAAATTGTATGATTCATAGACAAAATGTCCACGATTGTAATCTGAAGCATCAGAGAATATGGCACGTTTAAATGTGAAGGAATCAGCGACAACGTAATGTGCACAAAATTTGATTTTTCGAATTCATAGGTCTAAACGAAAGAGAAGAAATAAAATAAAAAGTCCACTACACAAAAAACAAGAATTAAATATATTTCCATAAGAAATGTCAAATTGGAAAAATTGCATACCACAACTTTGGTCTCTATGCTTCCCAGAAGAATGAAGCGCTAAACATTTCGGGATTTCGAGGGATGAGGAAATAATCCCAACCTTAAGTCCTCGTGTGGAATTAGTAGGTACCAGCCTACAACTGCCACATGGGTATCACTCACGTGGTGCAACCACGAAAGATTCTCTAGCCCTAGCAACCAACTACAGCAAGTGCATAATACTGCAGTTTTACTCTGATCGGTTTTTACTTAAAGAATTGCATGTGTGCGTGTATCAGTTTCCGTTTACAACTGATAATCCATTTAAATAAACATCAACGTAACAAACAACGAGCAGGGTCATTTTCGTAGAATCAGAAGGAATGCGAGAGTGTGTGTGTATGTGTGTAATCGGCGGAACATTCCATCACCAAACGAATTCCACATGCATGCAAGCATAGACAAACAAAAAATCGTAACCGTAAATTCCACGGTGTACACAAAACCGGTCTGCCCAACATCCTTTTCCAGGTACGTCACTCCTATGGGTTTGAGGTGGACCGAAGGGAATGAGAAAGAAAGAAAGAAATACCCAAGTTGTACGCATCATAAGGTTTCTTAGTTGTACAGGTACAAATGCTCCACAGACTCTTAAAGAGGGAATTTCTTTTGACTTCATCGTATTTATTTGCTCTAACCAAACTTTTAAGTGGCTCTATTGTTTCTCAATGTTGCGGCGGAGTCAACATTTCGTCTACCTCATTTTTTCCTATCAGTGGCTTCGTTGCCGGCGAGACGTACCGTTTAAAATTCGACACGGCCTGACAACCGAATGCTAATCAAAGGCCGGATTTAACCTGCCAAGGCGCCAGGGTTTTTTCGACCAAAAATTGGGGAATGATCGGTCGGTGGAAGGTTTTTTCTAAACAAATTAAAACTAAAACTCACTTTAACCAGAATTCATTCCTATTACGTCGGAGTATGTTTTAGTTTAAGTCCGATCTTCGTGATCGATGTTCCGATATTTGTCCTCGTGTGTCACATGGAAAACGAAACACTACAGCAGAAATAATAATTATTATAACTGTTAAAAAAAACGAGCATGCCAACGCGCAACACTTTGTCGAAACTAAAAATTAAATCCCCGATGAAAAATTAAAAAATAACAAATGTATAGTTGTCAATATGTGTAAGAGTACATTTAATCGGGCGGTATCCTTCCGCGTGAAAACAACCGCTCAAAGGTCAACCAAAAACTGAGACGAACGAGTCAGTGACTCACTGAGAAACACGGGCAAAGCTACAACTTGATCCTTCCAACTTCAGACTGAAACCATAGCGTAAAACGCGCCCGGTTCAAACTCAAAACGAAACATCGACGTAATAAAGTAGGAAGACAAACAACATTCCACTGACACTCAAACTGATTGCCTCCCATTTTTGTGTGTCCAATTTTTTTCTCTTCATTGTTTCCACTACCAGCTATGCTTGCCTCGGTTATTAACAAAAAGCTACTTATTAAAGTAGAAAAGAGCACGCAGACCAAATTCTAACAAAATTGTAGGTAACGTTTCTCTCCCGGTCATGTGCGCATCAGACAGACAAATTGAAGTGAAACGCAAAAGTGCGACAATTAAGTGTCGTCATTTGTCAGAGACGATTTGATGATTGGTCGAATTCGTTATCATTCCCTTGACGTCACACGCCACGGGAAAGATAATTCCTGAACAGGTCTTGGTTTCGGCCATTCCGCAACCGCTAATTAAAGCAATTGTCTTCTTTAAGTGTCCGACGATAATTTAAAACCGAATTTTATGATTGATTGATCTGTAGTGCAAATTCAATTTAATTATCGCTTCTTGAAGAAAAAGTGAGGCATGACCTCTTGATCACTAAGCATCGACGCAAGTACATCTACTCTCTCCAAGAACTTCAGTTTTTAATTCCAGGTATAATCTGTGTTAATCTTGCAGTCAGTTTTTGCAAAATACAAATTAGAAAATATAATTAAAAATACTTTAGTAAATGTCGTGTTCAGACACCCTGGTCGGTTGGTGTATGAGTTAGAACGTTTTGTCTGGCTGCCGAAAGGCCGCCGCAATTAAGCTTAACTTATGAAATACCCTTACGTGAAATTGTTTCTTGGATGTGAATCTATGTTTCGTTTTCAAAAAACACATTCTTCTAAACTGATTGTTTCTTTGGCCTCTCACGCTGTTCGCGTGTGCCCATATCTTTTTTGGTTTTCTTAATTCCAATGGAATTTACAATGTTTTCGACTGGAATCTGTCGGATTCCTTACAAGAAATTCGGTATGATCGTTATTTGTTTCCAACATGCTTTTGTTTCAATAAGAATCGACGGAAGAAAACATTTTTGGGGTGGAGCGCAACAGGTTCAAATCTCTGTTGTTTTAGGTTAGCATATGCAGTAATTCTCCATTTTATTCCGAGTTATTATTTTGTATTTTAGTTTTGCTTTGTACATGGTATAAATCTGTATTTATCGAGGTCGGTCCGACAATTTTTTCGTAGTTCATTCCCTGCTGCATTTCTCTTTCCCTCTCGTGCCCTTTCTATACTTTTCTGCTGTCTGCTCTACCCACGGGCACTGATGTTGCTTAAACAGACCCGCCCTTTCATTTTCTTTTACTAATTTTCCAATCGATGATATCTTATCTTCAAGTAGGTGTGCTCTGAACTTTTTTATCATCGGATCATTTGTAGGAGTTCAATGCGAACATATGTTTTTTTCAGGTACGCGCCTGAATACCATCTTTGATATATCCCCCCTTTCTCGACTGCAGGTTCTAAATTAAAGGGTACACATTATTTATTTTTGCACGCGTCAATTAACGCATATTAACGCATTCAGCAATTTTTCGTGCCTTGTATTTATGAAATTGTATTCTCAACACCTGATTAATCAAACTGCTTACAAAAGATGAAATTTAATTGAAGGGAGAAAAACCCGATTAAATTAATGTTCAGCTCAGGTTAATTTGTTTCACCTATTGTATGAGACGTATCGAATTGTCAAATATTTAGATTTTAGTCAGTCAAATCTTTCTAAAAACTTTACAATCTTGAACTTTAATCATCAGTATATTAACTCTATCGACACTCTTTGATGATTAGAAAATTGACCTTCAGCAGTTGAATATCTATAATTTTCTATTATGTGTATTTATTTCATATTTTATTTAATTTGAGTTAAATTACCTTGGATGGAATCCTTGCAAAATTCTCTGAAAAATAACAAAATTCGTGAGCAAAAACTATTTGTTTGAAAACGGTGCCCCTAAAAATCAAAAAATGCGGCAAAACCAAAATGGGAGGTGTGAACTGTGTTCTTGGTTTCAGGTGCGAATAATAAGAAATTAAATTTCCAAGAAGGTCTGAAAAACCATTGACCATTTTCATTATTAACGATTTGCAGACAATGGTGTTCACAAAAAATAGACAAATGGAACATGGAGAGAGTTAGTGAGGTAAAGCAATGGAAAGAAAAAGAAAAAGTAGTTTGAGGGAACAGAAAGAGAAGAACCTTTTTTTTATGGCGGGTATCGTGGCCAGGCGCTATAGTGTGAACCTGTTCCTGTTGTATACAAAAACTGGTAAATGTTTTTTTTCTTAAGAAGATTGTTAAAGGTTGACGGAGCGCCATAGGGCGCCCTACAAATGAAGGTATCCTTTTTACCTTTTGCTATTGGTATTCTCTACTCTGAAATTGTTTGACAAAAAAATTATTTTTCTGGCCAAAAATTTACTTACATTGTCTGAATGTGGTAAAGTGACAAATAGAGGAAGTAAACTAAATAATACATCGTGGTGTTTATTTGTTGTTTTTATATATATATATAAGACACTTAGGAGTGCACTGACTAAATATACGCAACCAGGGATTCTGGCCCAGGACTTAATTCAAGAGGCTGACAAATTCGTACGACTTTCAAGTTTTCCATGTATTACTTAACGTTTACATATTTGACCCTGAGCATTGGGTTATTGTATCGAACTTTTTTAAGGTTTTCAAGATCCATCAAGAAGTCAGGCCCTTAAACAGCTTCTAACCCGTGTGAAGGTTCATTACTGCAACAATGAGTCAGGCTTCCAGAGCTGTGACTTCCCATCGAACTCGTTCAAAAGATTTGCGTCCAACATGTATGAGATGCATTTAATGCGTAACTTACGATGGAATAGTAACTGTGAAACTACTCGTAAAGTAGTAGTACCAGTAGTAAACTATTCATGGCTTTAAGCCCCTCTCTGCGTGAGCCTGTTTCTTTCATTTCAGGTATTTTTAACCTCAACACTCTGGATCTTTTCTTTTGAATTGCCCCGGAGGCACCTGAAAATAACTCGGAATGATTCATCCTTCTCTACATTTCCTCCTCCCATTTAAACATTCTCAGCACCATATAATACTTGACATTTTTTTAAATTAATTTTAATGTTCTGCTAACATTTTAGTTTTATGTACAAAAATATGTCATCTTTAATAAAAGTGTCTCAATTTTAATTCCAACTCCTTTTGGTTTATCCTTTGATGCCTCAAAATTTCCAAATTTTTATAGAGCACTTCGTCTGGTAACTATAGGAAACGCTGATGCAATTTAAAAGTTTATTTTTTTGTACATTGTACTTTTTCAATTCTTCTCATAATATTAAACATTTTCTCTTTCTTATTACTTTCTTAAGTGTATGGAATCATACATGAAGTAATTTTGCAACTGCCCTTAACGCATCGTAAGCCTTGCCTCTTGTGCTTATTCAAAAAGTCGTCTCACATAATTTGGCTATTGTTAGGGCATTTAACTCTTGTCTTATTTCAAACTCAAATAATGAACCCGGCGCCCCGCAGTTGAAAAGGCTTACTTCCAGATATTACCTAAATTGTTTAGTACAAACTATACGATTCATGTCGCATTTGCCGAGTTCTGTAATTCTTATTAGGTAATTCCCATTTGCTTTGCATTGAAAAAGAACATAAAACGGGCTTGCCATTAAGACGTTTGATTCCAACGTGAAGTATCTCCAACTATAAATTTCTCCAAATCAAATTATAGTTCTGGTTGACTCAAAATTTCTAAAGATCACCCCATCGTAAGTCTCTGTGTCTCGTAGACAGCCAAAATACAAGAGGGAAAGGATACAAAATTGAAATTTATCATGTATTGGCAATTCACGAAAAATTTAGACTTCATTGTTGAGTACAAATGATGAAACATCGGAATGAATTTCGGTGTTCTTAGCGAAATGATGTGACGAGACAATTGAGTTCTCCCTGTAAATGATCTTCCTCGTGTACCTGTACACTAAGAGATACTAATTTTGAACATCCCCTTTGACAACATCAGGTTCACGAGTTTTGATGCATTCTCTTTATTCCTGTTATATAATTTATTGTGTCATTCTTTTAGTAAGATGGTAAATTTCTTTGCTAGGAAAGTGTCCTTTAGCAGAAGAGACTCAGTGAAATTATTCTTTCGGCGTCCTACACTATTACTAATGAGAAATTTTTATTATATACATTTATATTTTCAAGATAATATATTTTATGGATCTGATCATTTAAAATTTTCTATAAAATTCAACTAACGTGTTTCTACACGTAAATGTATGCAGTTTCTCTAGAAACTTCAAAGTTTAATTTGTAAAAAAATTGTCTTCCTTTTCCTTCGTATGGATCCCATATTTCATTCACATCTCTGTTTTTTCTTTCCTTCTGTTTAAACTTAATTTTAAAGCATTCTTCTGCCAATATTCGTTTCCGGAAATAACAAAATTTGAAATGCGTTGTATATTTTACAACTTTCTGTATGGAAATATTATTTGTGTACCTGAGTGTCGTCTTCGTCTAGCATTTTAGTTTTATAAAAACCCAAAACAAAAATCGAAATAAAAGTAAAATCATTCAATATGGCCCGAAAAATATTACCCATTGAATATACGCTTAAGCGAGTTTAAATTTTGCTTTATCCGAGAAAATCAACGTGGTTTCGAATTACCAGACCACCTGTCTTTATAAGGTAGGTCACAGTCAACAATTTGTAGTGCATCATTTTTTTTTTCTTTAAACAACACGCTCTGACGATTTTTTTGCATCAAACTTCTACGTGTTGGTTTTATATATATATATATATATATATATATACCCATTCGTGTTACCCATTTGTAAGAGAGGTATTAATTTCCCGGATGGATCACTCTCATAGATCTTACTTTACACATACATTATTTTATGGAAGAAAAGAGATTTAGCAGGAAACTAATTCTGTATGTGCAGAGGTGATTTAGTTAAATTTAACTCTGGAACTCTGTATTGCATTAATAAAGTTATGGTTACTCTGCGACTTATATTCAATTATTTTGATTCTTTCCTTACAACGTATTTATTTTTCTGTAACTGTTGACATCGAGTCTCGAGTCTCGACTTTTCCCTTCCCTAAGAAGCCTGCTGTTTTTTTTGTCCCACCTATTTGAGTCAGTAAATTTTTCTCTCCGTACGGTACATTTCCAAATAAATCACCGGTTAGGCCTAATTCTTTTATTAGTCTAAACTATTAACATGCAGATGAGTTCTAATAATTTAGAATAAAAAATAGCGAACTGATTAATTATATTTAAAAAAATAAGCGAATGCAGCTAATTTAAAAAACAATGCTGACATAATTTAGCGAAGATTACCGCTTACCCGAGACATTTGCAATTAGGCTTTGACTTTTACTAAGCATAAACAAATTTGTTTCATTTCCAAATTGTCAACATGCGACGGTGGGAATGGGAGGACACGAAAAAATAAACCAATGAACACCAGTGCCCAGGGTTGTTTTAAAACCCGAGTGTAAAACTCAGACCTAGGAAAAGCTTCTCTCTGCTCTGCCTAACATACCTGAAAGCGGAACAATCAAATCGAAAATGATGCAACGGTGGTCTAAAGTGATTTTAATTGAGTAGAGATTCCAACTGGCCGTAAGCCTTACGTCAAAATTAGTCTAAAGTGCTACGAAAACTAATACAACTAATAAAACTGTAACCAGCAGAAATATTCACTCGGAACTTGGAGCTTCAAACACTTTTCATTCACGTATGCTTCTGTGTTATTCATTAATTATTATGGGGTGCCATGCTTTATGTGGTTATGTGGTGGATCTTCAAAGCTACCGGGTTAATGAGCAATTAATAGACTTTGAACAATTAACAGAACGAGAAATGTCGCCTTCTTGGCAGGTATTTGTTACAACTAGTTTATTACCCCTGGTACTGGATTTGTATCGGGAGGTGGTTGTGCAAAGACATAGCAGGAACGAGAGGGCCAACAGAGGAAAACAAAACGTTTGATATTCCCATAAACTAATTTATATCAAATTTCAGTGCTATCTGATTCCCTTCGTCTGACTCGATCGCATGTGAGACATTTCTCGAAAAATTCCTTTTCAGAATTTGTAAGACGATCAAAATTTAATTAGAAATCCTCTTTGCTCGTCCTTGCCAGCTTTGCAGGAAATAAAAAGTCGGATTTCGCAATTGGAAATGCGCGTGCAATACGAAACTATTTTCTGACATTTTCCTCAATTTTTTTTTATGTTGGGTGGGTCTCCTTCAGAATCTTATTTACTTTAAAGCTCTAATTCTTTGCTCTTCTGGAACTGACATGTTCATTTTTCAAATTTTGAATTTTGGGCTTTTGCGAGGTGACAGCCACTTGGCCATGGGTGACACCCAGGTGACAGCCGTACAGGCAAGGCCAGCAGCCTTGAGATTCTATGAATGATGGAATTTGACGACCCTTGCTATTGCTTTACATATGGCACCTTGGTATCTAACAATGAATGAGTATTTTTATTTATAAATTGTTGCATTTATCCCTGGCATATAAGATTTGTAAAGAGAAAAGTGTTGAAAAAGACTGTGCAAAATAGTATTTCATGTGGAACCTAAACGAGCCAAGTACCAGAATAATTTTGAGGTATACGAAAAGGAAGGGGTATATTTTGTTATGTGGGTGGTTGTGAACCATTTTCATGGGTAATTATCTCTAAAGAATTTATCACTATTGAAACAGATTTGTATCAATAATATGTAAAAGTTATGGGAATGCAAATTCATCAAAATATAAAACTAATGTATAAAATATAAACCCAAAGGTTGTCTAGTCAGGGCAGGGGTCTTTCACAAGTTCAAAACGGTTCAAAATTCCCTTGCGTTCTCAATGAATTTTTATGAAACTGGGTGGCAACTACTACGAGCGGTAATGCAGTGGAAAACCGTTAGATTTATACTAACTAGTCCTACGACTAGTAATTGAGTTAATTGACTCAGAGCACGAGGGGATAAGATGGAACCCGGAGCCGAAAGTTTGACACCCAATCCGAGGGGTACGGAAAATGCACTGCATTCACTAATCTTGGAGGACTAACACATACAAACTGTGCGTGTGCTTCTACGCGTACAATTAAGGATGAATGGTATTATGTAAGAGTACAGGGAGTGTTGAAGTAAAAGGGTTCGTGCGGAATTCACTTGCACCTCAGCGGAGGGTGGCCAGTCAAAGCCACCTTAAAGCCACGTTGGACGGTCGGGTCCAAAGAGGGTGGCACATCTCATCTGTGGGTTGCCTCACTTGAATGGATCTTTTCCTCCTATTCGGTCTTATTTCCAAATTCGTCAGGTCATGGCCTGTCGTATTCTTCTATTGTTTGAGTGTTCATGAACGGGGAGTAAAAACTGCATTGGTTATTAGACAATGAAACACAGAAAAGGACCCTACTATGTCATAAGGCTGCTGTTTTCATGATAGAGTAACAAAAAATTTTACAAAGATCAGGATGGAACTCTGAAACCTCCTTAATGTAGGTAATTGCCTATGGGAAGGGAAAGAAACTGCAGAACGAATCATGAAGTTTTCTTCGGGGGAACGGGAAAAAAGCTATAAGTGAGAAATAAAGGTTTAATAATTTTCTGTAATTTTTTAGAGTCACATGTTGATCAGCAATTTCGTTTTGTAAATTTGAAATGTAAATTTAAAATGGAGAGACGTAACAGCAATTAGACCAGGAGAATAATGTTTGAAAAGAACATAGGAGGTCATACACTCTGCCTTTCTGCCTTAATACTGGTTATAATTTATTAAAAATTATAATTTTTCAATTTTCTCGTGACGTACTCATTTACAGCTGCCCTTCTGCTATTTTTTAACGGATCAGAAAGGACACTGCAACAACATTTTCAAAATCCATTATTTTCATATCCATTTGCTTTCACAAGGATTTCAGGATGGTTTCTTTTCTGCTCTACCGTGACACCTGTTGAACACATGTGTCTGCTCTCATATGTTATCAGATTTCTCACCATTGGGTATCACTCCCAAAAGGAGCTGTCAATTCACATACCCATAGCAGGTATGAAAGGGCAAGGTTCATTGTTGGTACATACAGGTATTGGCGGGGGGCCTCGTTGGCGCCGTGAAAATTCACTGCGGTGATTCTCTTCAGAAAGTATTTGATGGTGGAATTCCGAAGGTGGTAAACGCACCCCCAGGGCGAAGAGTAAGAGAGAGGGTGTTTTAGTGTAACCATAAGTTGGACTCAATTTTTGTGAAATACATATTAAGCGGGCCGTTTTAACTCCTAGTCAATAGTTTTTTCACGCTTCACAACGATAAATAATTTTAAAATAAGGGTTTGTAAAATTTTTTAAAGGTAACAACAGGAGCGTAGACTGCTTTTAACAGTTCAGTACCGGAACCTGTATTATTTTATGAAAACCATTTCTCGAAATTAGTTTTCCGTATTATCCGGCCTTGCAGTAGAGTAAGACGATGTGGTTGACGGCGGACTTCAAACTACTCAATTTTAACAGGGATTGTTAAATATACGATTTCGGCAGGTTTTACAATATATACATATATATATATATATATATATATATATATATATATATATAAAAGGAGAAACAATCTCCTTGGGGTATTTGAAACGAACATTATGTGGGCGCTTCCAGAAAAGAACTTCCAGCGAAGAAAAACCCAAAATTAACAATTTCGGTACAAGTTACCAAAACAAATAAAAATAATCACTTTATAAAAGTACCTGCTTGTGCGTGTAAGGCCATTTCTCGCTGAGGATAGAACGATTTCATGGAAGAAAATGATAATTTGAAAAATTTAAAACATCTGGCGGAAGTACATATATTTGTACATGGGTGCTCCTGACAATACGAGTACACTACGTATTTTAAACATTTTAATCAACAACTACTTGTCGGAATAGTTGGATCTACTAGACGAAGGAGAAGGTAAACATTTGTTGTTTGGTTCCTTGGGCTGTGCTCGGAATAGGCGGCACTGTAAGACGTCAGACATACCAAGTAGGTTCTAAACACTGGTAAATCCACGTAGCCACTGTAACAGAGGGCCGTCGAGTGCAGAAAGACATCGTGAGTCCTAGTGTTAAGGCTCTCTTTCTGATTGAAACGACAAGCCAGAACTTCACTACTGCAATACAGATACCTTCAGAAAGCAGGATTATGCCAATTTTCTATGTAACCTTTCAGGTAATTTTTAAAACAACGTTGGCACCACGTACATCATTGCACTGTTGATTCTTTTAATGAGGTGACCGTGTTTGCGTTTCCCCGTTTATCATACGGATTTAATTACCGTGCGATTTCCGAATTGGAAAGGCCGTGACTCACCAGCCAGTCTGGCAAATAAACAATGGACCTTGTTGTGTTCTTTTTTCTGGCTGACCACTGATTAAACACCGGAAACCTGCTTCACATGTTACGTATCGTTGCTCCACGCATACGGTTCAGGTACACGGGCATTGCATATCTGTGCAGCAGTAGGCCAGGAAATGGACGAAAGGTAGTGGGAGAGCGCAGGGTAGCGACGTACCTGCCTCCGTGGTTCAGGTTTACGCCTGAGATTTACCCGGAAATTTCAGATCTTTCAATCTATGATAAAAGTTTCACCTTTGGTGATGACCAAAGGTGGTGACCGATAAAAAGTGATTCCCCTCCACAAGCAGTCCGGATTCTGTCGTGTGCTTCTGCTGGTTCATTTTTGCACCAAAAAACTGAAGTTTTAAATGGTAAAGCGTAACAGAAATAATATAAATTTTTCACGTTTGTCAACTGTTTTGAACAAAACAAACATACGAGGCCGGTCAGAAAATCACCTGAGTCATATGAAATTCCATTCTTTTCAATCGAAGTTACGGCTCCGGTTTATTGGCATCAGATTTATTTACATGGAAATTGCTAATTTAACACTGCTGTCGGTAGCTCCCTCCAACCCCACAACTTTCAAGGTCGACAGCACTGCACAATAAAAAAGTATTGTAACACAATTTCAGCACTTGCAATTCGTCATGTGCAGAAATTACTCTGTAGTGGTTTACGCTTCACGTAACATTCTATTACATACCACCTGTGGTACAACCAATTTTTTTTTTCAAGTTAAGTTTCAGTAGCTCTTAAACACCTTGGAATTATTGCATTTACTTGTCTGTTACCAAGTGTAATAAATTTTTCACCATAACAGATTCCAGTTTCAAGTCCTGTAACTAACGTAGTAAATCGTCCCAAATTTTACGCATCATGTAGTTGATTTCCTGCAGAACAAAATTCGGAGTCGAAATTTATAGGTCAAAGGAAAGGCCCACTAAACGGTTAGAGCAACAGAAATATCAAAATAAACAAGAAAGGCAGTAGTCAAATCAATCGCAACACGCCAAAAAAGTATAATAAAAGGATACTGGTGACTGACTTTTTCTGAAAATGGTTCAGTTGAACCATTTTATACGGTACCTAATATGCCCAATACAATATGGAAACACTGGAGGGAAATGAAAAAACCAAAATAGAGTTCAGTCATTAATACCATCTATTTTAATTTCTTTCCCCTTCTGTACATGTAATAAACATGCTCACTGTTTCCCTTTTTTTAAATAAACAAATTTACAAATTACGTGGAATCAAAATAATTGATTCTTTCACTTTTTATAATAATTGCAATTTCCTATGGACGTTGGCTGTCCATCCACAAAATAGTCACTAACCAATTTAGGGCAAATCCTGCCAACGGCCACAAAAAAGTAAAAAAATCTTTTGGGGGGTGGGAGTTGTGAAAGGACGCCGGGGCAGGAGCAAGTCATGGGTTTTAGGTCAAGGGTCAAAGGTTGCATGCGTGTGTATGTGAGCATTAGACAAAGCGAGGAGCCCGCAAGTGCCCCACTCTATATTGTTCTTTTCGGCTTTGGGACGTCGCTCAGTCGTCTCTGCCCACCGTTCTCTTCTTCCTCTGGCTCGGACTCTGTTGCAGCTTTGGTGACTTCGGCGACTGATGTTGCTTCCCAGGTTTCGGACTCTGGTGAGTCTTTCCGGCTTTACCACCCCTTGGCGATGATTTTGGTGACATTTTGTCTGGTAAGAGAAAAGCAGATAATTTGTAACTCAAAGATTAAATTAGAAGTTTGAAGAGCCTGTAAACGGCAGCAGCATAATCGAAATATGAATGAGTAATTAAGTAATTTTAGAATATAATAGTAAAACAATTGAATAACTTAAAATTAATTTTATTTCTTTGTTCAGTATGTGGAAGATCTTCTCCATTACATATAAAAGTAAAATACTGCTATTCATTTTGATTCTGAAATGAAAAGTTTAAATCTGACAAGAATTTTATTTAAATAAAATACAGGAAGGATGAATTACCATCTTACAATTTACAATGTATACAATTTTACAATATAAGGAGGTCATTTTATATATATATATATATATATACACATATATATTTAAATATTTCTTCCCCGTCGCAACAAAGTCAAACAAATTTTATGAAGAACATACTATTAAAATAAAGGAATGAGGCTTAAGAATGATATAAATTTCGGAAGTAGGGAATTAGTAATAATCATAAAAGTGAAGATATACATGATGCTACATGTGTAATGCTACAATGAAGCCCAATAATGTGTACCAAAGTCAATGAAATTTGAATAAGATACTTCAATGTTCTATACTAATAATGAGTCACCTTGTTATCATACAAAATATTCCACTGAATTTTATACAGTATTATCAGAATACAGAAACTAAACATTGCCTAAATAAGTTATTATTCTTTCTTAATGAAGTTAAAAACAATATAGTAGGTAATCTAAAAATCTTTAATAGCAGTAGAATTTCTTAATACAAGCTTCTGTAATTTCAGAAACAGAAGAAATGCCTCAACAATAGGAATATTGTAATTCTCTTTTAAAGTAATGTGAATAATAAACCATTGAAGCTGAAACTGAAATATGTCCAAAAGGCAACATGAAGCTACAATATACAACAATTTACTTTTTCTTTGTGAAAATATTAATTCACAAAAAATTGCCATTTCATTATTGACTCTTACAGCTTTGCACAGTGTTCATTGTATTTGAATTTATGCAAAGTTAACTGGCCTGGCAACGGTTCTACTTTAGCTTACTTCTACTATTAAGTTTATTATTGTAAGTTTCTTTAATGAAGTAATAGTACCAACAGTAATTATGAATGAGAATGGAAGAATTAAAAATATAATGACAGTGTTATCAACTTTAAGAAAATTACTTACTTAATGTGCTCAGCATTTCCTTAGGCAGCCATTCATAGTCAACATCATTTGGATTTGAAGTTCCTGTTTCCATTACTGGTCGTTTCCCAACCCTTTTCTTTCCAACAGAAACTAAAAATTGTTGACCAATTACAAGTAACAAAACCACTAGTGCTGCCAAGAAGACATACAGGAAGAATGTTTCACCATCTAGACCATCTTCCAATTCAATTATATTAACAGTCTCATTGAACACTGATTCACCAAACAGATTTCCTTCCTAAAAATAATGAGCAAAACTATGATTTTGATACTTAAAACAAATTTAAATATTTACTATTTAACAAATCTGACAATAGAAAAGAATGATAGTACAACCTTGATATTCAGGTTTCTTGCATTCAATTTAAACAAATTAAGCATCACAATTTAATAATTTGATTTCATTGATTTACAATCGTTGATAGTCACTGTGTTATGAATATCAAACAGGTCAGAAAGAGTACTGAAATCTGAGTTTATTTTCAGTAAAATAATCCTAAATAACCAACTCTTTCACTCACTAAAATTTGTGTAATGTTGTACTCCTCAAAATAGAAACTTTACTTCAAGAAGTTAAATAAACTGGGATTATAAACCTCAGAGTTGGGTCACTTTTTGGTAATCCACAAACGTTGGACCATAATTAATGCTAATAAAGTAACTTAATGCTTCTTCTGAAAGGTTAGAACAAACAAGGTCAAAATGAAAATTATTAGTTGTTCACTCACAAAATCTCTGTAATTCAAATGTATGTTCAATCCAAATGGTCTTCCAGCAAATGATTCTGGTGTCATAAATGAGTAACCCAATGTCGCTTCATGAGTGGGCTTTACAACCTTATTGTAAGCAATCATAGAAAAGTTTTGAATGTAAAAACTGTAATCCATCGGGTATCTAAATGAGGCTTCAAGGGTTTCCAGAATGAAATCTTGCTTTCCCTTATTTTGAAACCCAACAAGAAATTCTACAACATGTCCTGCTGGTAATTCTAAAGAATGGAGAGAGTCAATATTAAATATTTAGTTGTAGTGTTGCACATTTAATTACACATAAAACAACTTACCAACACTATTGGCAACAGGAACTGGTTTTGTAAAGAGTAAAGTTGTTGCAGCATCTGGTGATGCTCCACTCTGCACCACATCCTCATCATCTCCTCCTTCATCAGTCATAGATGTATCATCTCCTTCAACATCTACATCATCTCCCTCATCATCTGCAGCTGCAGCCAATGGTTTGGAACCTGTGGGATTAACATTAAATATTGCATGAAAAATGTGCTTAGAGTAATGTGTAACAATTCTCATACAGTTTAATAAATAAATACAGTATTTTAAACTTGCAAATTTCTAAATTTTTACCAAACCACATTAAATAGTAGGAAATCTGTGATACAGGAACATGAACACGAGATCGGTTAAGAAGCGAAATTTCATGCGAACAATATATCCATATTTAATATTAATTACTATACTTAAAAGTACGCGAGCATATAAATTACACACTCAAATTTGAAACTAGTTGATATTCATTTAATATATTAGTACAAATAATACGTTTGGCCTCAGTTCGCCACGTATTTTGAACGTTGTCCTATTTTCAAAATTCTGACTTTTAAAATCAAAAGTGCACCAAGTAAATTAAAAAAGACCCACCTCCATTAAATGTTACCACTATTATCGGGAAGAGAATGAACAGAATGAGATAAAGGTGCTTCATTTTACATAAGGTTTAAATTAAAACTAGAAAAAAACAGTAAACTCTTCTTGACAACATATGTATAAGTCACGTAGAAAACATATAACCAGCGACTGTCCGGCTTCTCAGAGAATTCTGGGACAAGACGTGGAGTGAACAGGAAATGATGTCGACGACAATTCAACCCGCCAACTAGGCGGAAACAGAGCTATTTGATTTCCTGTAGATCGTTCAAGTTGGCCAAACTGATGATGTAGTTTCTCATTCGACGGTTCTTCTGCTTCTATAATATTTACGATAAATACCGGCAATTGATACCGAAGGTCCTGAGATTTGTTTGACACGATGGTATTTGCTTGTCAACGTGACAGCTTCCAACGACAGGTACTTGAACCGATTTTTATTTTATTTCTTCCCATTTATTACTTTAAATTTTATTTTCAGTTTGAATTCTGTTTTACTTTGGAAGTTGCTTTGCTATTATTGAGTGTCCTACTAGTAGATTGTGTAATTTTTATTAATTCAAAGCAAATGAGGATGATTTCTTCATCAGGAAATATTAGGGTGACCTTTCATTTTATTAGTCACCCTGTTTATTGTAATGAGTATGTTATACATAAAAAACAAGAATATTAATGTTTTTCAGCTTTCATCAAAGGTAAAGTCTTGCACAAAAGGAGTTGGAGAATATGCAGATTTTTATGAAGTAATATGTGAGGATTCAGTTTTGTTTCCTGAAGGAGGAGGTCAACCTTGTGACACTGGTTTTATAAATGATATAGCAGTTGAACAAGTTCTCAGAAGGGGCAATGAAGCTGTCATGTATGTAAAAGAACCTGTTACTATTGGAGAGGAAGTTACACAAAGGGTTAATTGGGATAGAAGGTTGGATCACATGCAGCAGCACTCAGGTTTGAAAACAACATTACAAATTTTGTGCTTGTTGAAATATAGTGAGCCTAGTAGAAGAGCCAGGGATCATGTATTGTTTTCAGGTCAGCACTTAATAACAGCTATAATCAATGCTGAATATAAAATTGATACAACTTCTTGGTGGTTGGGAGATAAAGTGTCTCATATTGAATTGGAGACAAAGCAATTAACAGATAAACAAATAAAAAATATAGAAATGTTAGCAAATGAAAAAATTCTGAAGCAGAGCCCTGTAGTTGTCAAACTCTGTAACATTGGAGATGAATCATTAAAAGTTGCAAGAACCAGGGGATTACCTAATAATGTTTCAGGACCAATTCGAATTGTAGAAATTACTGGCATGGAAAGAGACTTATGCTGTGGAACACATGTGA
Organism: Polyplax serrata; assembly: GCA_037055365.1. Classification (NCBI taxonomy): domain Eukaryota; kingdom Metazoa; phylum Arthropoda; class Insecta; order Psocodea; family Polyplacidae; genus Polyplax; species Polyplax serrata. The sequence goes on from JAWJWE010000007.1 coordinate 414,039, forward strand.
ACAATTTAGGTGAATTGCAGTGCATCAAATTGTTGCATGCAGAGAAAGGGAAAAAAAACAAGACAAATTTGTTCTTCCTAACTGGAAACAGGGTACTTAAGTATTTATCTGAGTGTCTCAACAGGGAATGTGGTCTTACACAACTTTTAAAAAATGAACCAGCTTCGCATGTTGATCTGGTGAAGAAGCTTCAACAGAACTTGAAAATTACAAATAAAAAATTGATGGTACTTTTGAAAGAAATTGCAATTTGTGAAGCAGAAAAATTCAGAAGACTCAAACCTAAGCCGCGGTACTATGCACACCACAATAAGGAAGCAGAATCTGACTATTTGGAGAACTTCTGGAGAACAGTAAGAGATGATGAATCTATTGAGCAGACATTCTTCATGCTGGCTGCTGGTACAGACACAGGAAGCTTGTTACTTCAAGGGGATGAACATGATCTACTAATTTTGGGGCCAAAGTAAGCAAAAATGATACTATTAAGAACTCGGGGCTAGCATGTAAAAGTTTTGCTTGGTCTATTGCTAGTACCAATTCTTTCTTGAGTTTCATTTTGAAAATATTTATGTCAGACCACTTGACAAAATGCCACACTGGCTAATTTAGCAGTGCTGTAACAAATATGCAAAGAACATCATTTGAGTCTCATTGCTTTGTTGCAGGATAGCAGATATACTTGGGGGCAAAGGATACATTAATGGGAGAAGGTTTCAAGCAAAGGTTTCAAAGTTGGGGAGTTTCAGTGATGCCCAAAAAATTTTGAGCCTGCACTTTGACAAGTGAATAACTTGAGTAGATTCAAGTAAATTTGTACAAGTTGGTACTGTTAGTAATATTTTCTGATTATTTAATAGACCAGTTCCATATTCCATATTACAAATAGAGTCTTCCACATTTTGGAACTTTTATGTTTTTTACATGTACCCATTATACAAATTTGAAGTTTAAAAAATGATGAGTACCACAAAACTTTAAGCAATATGGAAACTCAAACAAATATTTGCATGTGTCAGAAGACTATATATATATATATATTGCAATGGCTTAATGGAATGGATCTTGGAAGAAATGATTATCAAGTGCAAAATAAGAAAGCAGCAAAAATTTCAGTCTCCACAATTAAAAATTTGCCTTTGTTTTCCAAAATAATGTCAGAAAGTGAGATTAAGAGCAAGTAAAATGCAAAGCTAAAAACATCATAAAGAGCCAATTGAAGTTCCTGGAAGGATCACTGTGGAGAAGAGACAAGTCTTTGAACATTGCAGTCAATATTCTGTGTTATTAATTCATATATATTGTTAAGTTGATAGTGACTGAAGAGTACAAGAAATATTAATAAATGAAAAATTTTTATTTCCTAGTAATAAGAGCTATGTAAAAACATCAGATATTTCACTAATTATTGTTTAGCAACATTGCATGTTCAGTTCCCTTGTTCTTCTCACTGGATAGGGTACCACACATTCTCCTTAAAGCCATTCAATGGCAATTCTAGATGTCATTTCTTAAAAGATTTTGCACATAACAACATCTCAAATTTAGTTCACCATCACAAGACTTAATTCCTTCCCTGCCTCTCCAAGGAAGCATCTCCGAGTCTGTAAGCAGGATGATACTGCTCTCCTAGTTCAGAAACTCTAAGGGCAGGATTGGGTTTAGTGTTTTTTATGTTCCCAATAGAGGTGTACCCCTCATCATAAAGGCTACAGTAAGGCACTGCTAAGACCCTCAAGAAGTTCCAAATGTCTTCATATGACCAATCCAGAATGGGGTTCACTCTCATCAACGGTGGCCAATCTTCGTCACACATCTGGAAAAATTTCATTTGTGTGACAAATATTTTCAGGTATTTACAGGTGGTTAGGTTTTCTTAATTTTTGGTTTAATTACCTGGAATTCATTCAAGTCTTCAGAATACGGATCGGTACGTCTGGTACCCATAAAAATGGCTTTAATATCTTGGTTGGACCCATGCAATTCTAGGAGAGCCCCTTTTATGTTACCACAAACAACTACAATGTTCATATTGTACCTTTCAGACGTCTTGGAGACGAAATCGTCCACCTCCGGAAAAACAGCATCTGATTTTATGTATACAGAATTAAGACGTTCCTTTCTACCTAAACTGGACCAAACGACCCAGATCAGATGCAGAAGAACCGTGCAGTCTTTTCCGCCATTGAAGCTTAAGTAAATCTCTTTGGATCCGTACTTTTTTAAGGCTACTTCAATCACCTGAAAACAAAGACGACATGTTCCATGTGTATACATTGCTTTGGATCAATTATTTTTTTTCCATGAAAGACTTTGAATTCGCACCTTCAATGAATTCCCAACAACGTTGGATAAAGATTTGGTGCCGGTGGTCAAATCACGCACCATTTCAACGTCTTTCTTCTGCAGATCATTGTTGATGAAATTTCCTGGCAACATCGATGTAAGATACGAGAAGGCAGAAGTCACATCGTCCAGTGAATGGCTCTCCAGCATTATTTTTGTTTTGAATTCTGTGCCTGAAGAATGTGAAGGGTAAGATCCAAACACAACACGGTTCTCATATCGAGTTACAGCTTGATTTAGCTCCTGTAGGACTTTAAATTCGGACACCTTCAGGAAGAGAGTCATTGAGTACACGTTTACATCTGGATCTTCAAAAAGTTTTTGTAGGTGATGAAATGCATACTCCAGCCACTCAGTCATTCCCGGAAGAATGTAAACGTTTCTAACACGAACGATGGGAAAAGACCTTTTCTCACCAGGTTTGTCTTCTTTTTGAAGCCCATTTTGCCTATCAGCTTCCCAAGTTTTCTCCTCTTTAGGGGGAACGAATATCAGTTTGGCACTCTGGGGTAACCGAGCCATTTTCAGGGCCGGATTTTCAGTAATGTTGAAATTTCCCCCGAAATAGCTGCGAATAACATCCGCCATTTCCGAATTTAAAACGATTTTGTCATTCATCGCAGATGCAATTGCCTCATAGGTGATGCCATCATGGGTGGGGCCTATGCCACCTGTTGTTACCACAATGTCGAAGTTTGCACTGAATCTCGCCACTTCTTCGGCAACGATGCTGACATCATCGGGTACCGTTGTAATACGACAAACTTGGACGCCAATGGCATGGAATCTTTTACAAATGAACGCCGAATTGATGTCCTGCACGTGGCCCTTAAGTATCTCACTTCCCACAACTATTATTCCGGCTTTCTTTAATCTTTCACCCATCTGACGTTTTTGGTAGCACTACGACAAAAATAAAATGCACTCAAGACCGGGAAGTGTTACATTTTGTGGCTTCGATTTATCAAGGTCCACCGAATGACGAATAATTGTTTAACTCCATGGGTACATTTCGGGTGAAGTTTTCAGGGCATTCAATAACCACTAATGTAGCGAATTGACAAATTGACTGTACGATAGTGACTGTTGTTCAGGCAATTAATTGTCACGTACACACATATTAGCTTTCAACACGCTTATTTTTTAATTCTGGTTAATCAAATTAGTTGTTTTGGAAATCAATCTTACAAGCATCAAATTCTGTTATAAGTTTACTGCAAGAAGAGTACTTATCCGTGGTAACAAAAGTAAAATAAAAATAAAAATCTCAATGTTAAAATATAACCATTATTTATAATACTACTTTCAAAAACTATAAGTAATATTAATTCTAAAAAAATGAACCTTGCTTTTGTTCAAATTCTGAGTCAAATGGCATGCACTTAAGTTAGCCATTCTACAATTTAGGATCGGTCGCATCATTGCAGTCGTTATATAACCATCATTGGGAAAATAGCCCTTCAATAAGACAGCCACCGCCTCTTGCTTTTGAATGACAAGAAATTCCACATGAAGAATATTGAAGATTCAGAAGTCAAACCTAACAAATAGGTCGGGGTTATTAATATAAACGTAGTATTATCAATGAAGCTTTTTTAACTTATTGAGTAGCTACAGCTAATTGCCAATTTGTACTTTCATGTAGCACCATTGAAATGCTAATAGATTGATCTACTTCATCTACCTGGTTAACAATTTTTCCAACAAGACCAAATTTTCTTCTACATGAAATAACCAAAGAGTTTCAAAGAGGCTGAAGAGTCAGTTAAAAATCATATCATGAGTATGTTTCTTATTTTTTTGATAATTTCAAACATGAAACTAACATTAATTTCATTAGGTTTACACATATCTAATTCATGCTTACAGGTATATTAAAAATAAAATCAGTTATGGTAAGCCAATCTTTTATGTAATTATTATGCTAATTATATCAAATTTTACTAGCATTTAATGAACATTAGGGAGTGAATAAAAAAATAAATAAATATAAATGTTTCTATAGACTTTACCAGTACAAGTTAGAAATTTTTTTCTTTTCTAGAACTGTATAAGTATGTAGATCAAACAGTTCCAATATTAGAATTTCATTTCACTTAGTTTCTCCAGGGTGGTTTCTTTGTCAGCCACCAATTTGGCAATTTGAATTTTTTCCTCTTCAACTTTGCATTGCTTCTTGTCCACTTGTATGGGCTCTGCTTTCTTTTTCGTCATATCCTTTTGCAGGTGAATTAACTGACGATCTATTTTATTTATATTGTTTCGAAGACTTTCTTTGATCTGAAAAGCAAGAAATAAAAATTCAGAGATCAGGGTGATGAACAAGGGTCATTTCTGTCAAGTGTTAAATGATGGAATTGATTAGTACTTAGAATAAACTAGTTTACACAGTTGAGTTACACCTTTCCAGTTGAGTTTGGATAATGAAAACTTTTCTAGATTATTGGTTATCAAAGGTCAAGCAAACTTTTTAATTCAAATTTTAAAATGGCAATTTCATCTTTATTGAGGGAAGAATTGAGAAAAATACATAAAATCATCCCAAATAATCTGTTCAAAGTACCTACTAAATTCATCAAGGCTGTTTGGTTATTTACTTTCAGATATGTATCACTCATATGGAAATAATGTAAAAATAAAATGTAGCAAGACAATTACACCCATTAAATTTCAGATATAGGTTTTAGATATTTTTTGGAATCAGATGCAAATAACAACTATCAATGTTTTATATAACCAAAGATAGTGAACCAAAGTTTACTTGTCAAGAGGAAGTACTATAGGTACCTAAAAATACTATAAAAATGCCACATGAAAAGAAAACTGAAATGAGAAAATGATAAATGTGAAACCTACTTTTTTTAAATTCCCTGTAAATGTTTTAGCTTTCATTTTAGCCTTCAGGCTCTTTGCTCCTGCCACCTTGAAAACATTTTTCTTTTTGTTTGCCTTATTTTTCACCATGTTTCAAAGTTTTAGCCTGCTTAAAGTGAAACCAGAAATCTGCAAATGAAATTTGTTAATTTTATTTGAAACAACAATGCACCAAATCATTTAAAAGAAACATATCACCTTGCTTTGTCATCCTTCTTAATAATTCTAAATAGCAGTTTGGTAAAACCAAGTATTACTCTCTACAAAGCCTTTTAGAGGCAGGTCCATCTGAGTTTCCAACTACCATGATTTCAAATGGCATTTCAAATGTGACTCTGTACATGTCCTTTCCAGTTGAAACACTTCTAACTTGATGAAATTTATGAATTGTCTCATCATACTTAAATTCAGAGTCCCTTTCAAACACTGCCTGCTTTTGTTCAGGTTCTTTTACAAAGAAATAACAATGAACAATTGGCAAACAATTTTTTATCCTATTAATATCCACATTTGCCAAATCACTCTCAGATACAAGTCCTTTGAAATATTTTAAAAAAGTCAGTGCTGAAGCTGGTAGGTTCATAACAATGTGAATATTCCCCAGAAAATATTTATCCTTCCATATTTTTAACAAATTTTCCTTTGTATCAGACATAATAAAATCACCTCCATCTTTGTTAAATGTAGTTATATGACCTACACACTTTTTGTTCAGCTTTACATTGTGATTGAGCCATTTGTATGAATCAGGGTTCAAGTCATTGGCAAACACCAAACATCTTTTTTTTGCTGCTCTCACTGCAAATGGACCCACACCAGCAAATACATCAAACAATGCATCTTGGGATGCAAGAAGGCTCACAATTCTGTCATGTTCTGTGCTCAGTCTAGGATTCCAGTATACTTTTGAAAAATCAAATTCAAATTTTACACCATACTCTATTACAGAGGTTAAAAAATTGGGTTCACCACATAAAATTTCCATTTCAAAATTTCTATATACATTATTTATAATATTCTTCTTGTAAACCACAGTCTTGGCATTCCTTACTTTGTCCAGTAGTACCTCTGCAATCACATTCTTGTAGTCAAGAAGATGTTCTTTAATATTGAGATGAATAATATGCCCAATTGTTGAAAAAGATGTCAAGGGAGGTTCTCCTTTTGGTAAAATAGCTTTTAACACAGATGATGCATTATAATTTGCATAGGTTAGTGTAATGTCATGTTCCCCGAAGGCCTGAGAACTTATATTTAAGTTGTCTAATAAGCCACAAATATCTGCAGGAAAATCTTCAAAACTTCTCACAATTAATGGATTCAAAAAAAGTCTGTTTTTGGTTCCTATGTGAACAGGTTTCATATTTGACAATTTAAGAAAGTATTTTTTCAATGGTTCATTGATATGTGCCATTTGAACTTTTTCTACATCAAGATATGTTACTCTTATTGTTTTTTTAAATGCTTCTCTATTCAGGGTTTTCATTGCCCTGACACACTCAGGTGGGCTCAATAAATCCATGACACCAACTTTTGAGCATATTTTATTTTCCATTCTAATCAAATTTAGTAAACAGTTTTGAAACAGATAAAATTGACGTCCAAATATGTTTCTTAGTAAAAACTTTTTATCTAGCAGCATTGGTACTTTTTAAGTTCTACTAATGTTCCTAAGATTGGTTCTCTTCAATTTGGTGGACTAGAATTAAGGTACAGAGATTTTTGCCCATTGTCGTTCGATTCATTTTAATGATCTATCGATTATGTAAAATTTGTTTAGTTTTAAATTTATTTACCTTTCGCCTGTTTTTTTTCAAACAAATATTGTCGGAGAACGTCGTTGCGATTCTTCTTATAACACGTGTTAGGTTGATTGCGCGCTGTTAGTTTTCAAAAGGATGCTACCACTATTCCACTATTTTCACTTTTCAGGAATACGTGTTAGTCACAAAAATTCATTGCCTTTCAAATGGTGTTACGTCTTGTGGAAAGTACAAAATTAAAAATTCTATAAGAGTACCAGTTTCAACGAAAATAATTTTAGCAATATCAATTACCAACTGTGTTCGACACGAAGTGTCACCAGACAATGGAGTACAAATGGAACATTTTAAATTGGCGCGGATATACTTTTTTCAAAACTTATTCTTTGAATTAATTTTTGTACTATAATTTTAATTTTTATTTAACAATTCGAATTCGTTGACCACTCATTTTCGCCTTATATTTTCTTCTGGTAAAAGTGAACTACTTTACATTGTTGTTACTGAGAAAAATATCTGTTATTTTTTCTGAATTAGGTACTTCCTTTATCGTATGCTGACTATTTCCATGAATGTCGTTCCTTTCTTCATGGGCGGTTATACGTATCAGTTATAGACAGGACTTATTAGTAACAAATTATTAAGGTAGCTTACAAGAAACCACATACCTTAAATCAAATTTAACTCTTTGGTATTAAAAAACATTCTATTATATTAAAAGTATTATTTTTATGATCAGTAGCAATAGTGGATTTAAGATTGGTGGTGGTTTAAGACTGCGCATCGTTGCGGCGTTTTAATGAATTTATCTATAATTTTGTTCTCAAGTGTTACACATTTATTTTTGAAAGAAACATTTGCCGAGAAAATCTTAATATTTTTAAGTCACGAGTTACCCAGTTCGGATAGACCGAAATAAAATTATAGGTCCTGTGATCGACTTGTATTAATTGAAAACATTAAAAATTTTTATCGGCCTTTTTAAATACAAATAAAAATTTTTTATCTACAATCTGAGCCAGTACAAAACTTTTCAATTGTTATTTTATAAATTATGTGAAAAACATCATTAATATTTTGATACTCGTCAATTAACTGGTGGCATTTAAAAATGCATTTGAAATCGTCCGTCTTTTTTTGGGAAAATAACTTTGTTTGAGTAACACACTCACGAATGGATTGTACAATTCAACGTGATTGACAGCAAACATTATTGACCGGTACGCAAATGGTCCTTTGTTTATTATTTTTGTATTCTAATAGGATTCTTCCGTATTTATAATGCTCTTCTTTTCCCATCATCCAGATGTATCGTGTCATTACAAAATGTGCTCTGTCAGAGCCGCATCCAGGATTATATTCCGGAATTCAAAGTTGAAATTTGATTTTAAAAAGTAAAAACTACAATGATGTTACTTATAGGTCAATGAGTCGTATGAGGCGATATTGAAAAATTATTTGCACAGTGCAAGAGGAGAAATTGCCAAAAGGGGTACAAAAACATTAACCCGAATACGACCTGTGGTAGAACAAATAAAACATAAGTAAACTTTAACTAATTTTATTAAACCTGCACCGGACCAACTCAACAGTTTGGACTTTATCCGAGGGAAATTAATGTTCAACTAATTTTTGAAATGTTAAATAGCCATGAAAGACTCGCGGCAATGTGTAGGTAAGTTGACAGTTGCACGGAAAAGTGTTATTAATTAGAAACATAACTTGACATTAGCAGGAACTATTGAAACAGTCCGACCAATTGAACAGTAAATTATTTTTGGTTTACTCCGCCTCCGAAAAAGATTTCTACAAGAATGAGAAAAGTACGGAAAGGAGGGCGGAGGCCTCGTCTAAATTTAAATCGAATGTTTTGGGAAGTAAGCTCAATTTTCAGGAGGTTTTTCATAGATATTGTTTTTAGTATTAAATTTATATAAAGTTCTGTGGGGGCATTCGCGATGATGTTATGTAGACCTGCTCTTATGTAGGTGACACCAACGTCGTACAACCTACAAATATTTTGTCCTTGCCAGAGGAATACATCGTGCCGGAACACACACAAACATACACGTGCTAGGGATATTAAGGGGTAGCTGCCGTCTGCCAAGCAAAACCAAGTAGACATTACTTGTTTAATTTATGTCTTCATCTGGTAAGGACGCATTAACGCTTTACAGAATGTGTTAAAATATATATATATTTTATATATACACAAGTCCCGGACGCAGTAGTTTCACTGGCTCGCGAGTCCACCTATTTGGTGGAAAGAAGGTGAATCTTTTGACTTGGATCTAAGTCTTACTGAATCGTTAAACAAATACTGAAACAATTCAAATATATATATTGCACTTATACGTATTGTTCCACGTGTTTATGTAAAAGTGAAACAATATGGTATTTGAGCAATTCTCCCTTAGATATTCCTAATACAATTTACCGTATTAAAATGTTAAGTACACTGAATTGTACGAATACTGGAATAGATGCGATTAAGCTTAATATGAAATAAAAGAAAAAGATAAACTGTTGCAAAATGTACACATATATATATATTGGGATTCATTTGGGATACATGAAACGTGTTAAAGATACGACAAGGATGTAAATTCGTGTGATATTAGCCACAATAATTTAGTACTTTTGGAGTAATCAGACCGATGGAAATTGAAAGTCACATAAATTGATGAATTTCTGTTAGAGAGAAATAATTATTTAGAAAAGCATCACCATATTTTACTTATTTGTGCATATAAAAAAATTGACCAAAAACCGAATTAAAGGTGCGCGGAAATGTAAATGTGACCACGAGAAGTATGCAAAATACAATTTAATTAGGGATTCTTTCAGGTACTGTGCGTGCGACAATAAACACCACAGAAACAAAAAAAAGGTAAGTTAACAGAGAAACCATATAGAATTTGTAACCTCCCATAAAAGTCAAAATGTGAACGGGAAAAAAACTAGAAAAACAAGAAGTAAATATTTCCCAAACGGAGATTTCTGTCTTCTCTGAAGAAGTGCAAAACTCCTCACAGACTCCTCCTCCTGGACCAAAATTTTCGATTTTTAACCCCCAAAATAAACTGTTGTAATCATCATCATCATCATCATCATTGTAGTAGTAATCAGAGTCATCAGAGTCACGTTCAGCGCACTCGTCATATTAATTAAAAGTATTTAGAGTTCGGTTTTTGGTGGTATCGGTACCGATTCGGTGCTAAACACAAATGTATTTCCTTTTCGTTGTATCGGTTTTTCGAAAATTATTTTGACTGCGGCAGTGCACATTCAGAGTGAGTTTTATTTATTTTTTAATTAATAAACATGATAACTTGTACATCCTGCTTAATTAATTTAACAATTTGAATTACACCTCTAATTCTATTATTCCAGAGCAATTGCATTATTTGATTAACTTATTCAATTAACTTCCCCAGTTCTATTGTTAATTTAAATATTACTAACATTTGGAATTGTCTACAATGTTAAACGGAAACTGAGAGCAATTCTATACATATTTTTTAAAAATTTAGTGATGTAGTAAAAAATGATAATTAAAATTTATGTACATTAAGATCAATCTTTAGTTTTTATAGAATCTTCCAATTAATATTTCGATATCTTTGTGATCTATTTTCTATAGTTTTTACTATTTGTTCTTAAGTTGTCCTTTTTGTATTTAGCTGTACTTGATTAATTAGAATTTACGATTGACGGACCATTAATAGGGTCCTTTCATGTGATTCTAAATGTTTTCAACCTTTGTTGCATTTAATTAATTAACATAATATCCAATTAATACCGAGTTTCATGTGTAATGCACATTAATGTATATTCTTGAAAGGAAGTTACACAAATTTATCAAGTTGTTATACCCAATACTAGGCAATATTCTCTATGATAATTTAATTTATGTTTAATCTCGTAGGAAAATTAATTATTTAATTGCATTTAGGACCTATTGTGATGTTGTCCGTTCAATCTCAAGTTCAATCTCTCCAATGCATATTATGTGGAACCAAACGTATTATTTTTGAATGCGACAGGTATGCCAAGGCATAGAAGAAGCATAAATCAGAGCATTGAACTGGTCGATGAGGACGACAGCAGCCAGAAGTCCGAACCTGAAAAGCCAGGTCAGAGGAATGCAGCCAACGCCAGGGAAAGGGCCAGGATGAGGATCCTCAGCAAGGCCTTCTCTCGCCTGAAGACGACCCTACCCTGGGTCCCTCCCGACACGAAGCTCTCGAAATTGGATACCCTGAGACTGGCAACCAGTTACATAGCCCATCTAAGGACCATCCTGACAGACGACGGAAGTCCTCCTCCAATTGTACATCCGCTTAATTTGGTGAGATTAATTTTTTTAAAGCCTTTTCTATTCTATGGGAATATTTACGACCTTTCGTTCAGCTCGCTTGTGGTCTGTGTTTTTGCCAATTGGCCATTGTTGTTCTAGTTGGGATAGGAAGAAGGTTCCCCTAACTGGGCTCTTGATTTTTGACCATGTTCAAAATAGTGGTGGGTTGGAAGCTACAACCAGTTATTATTTTTATTATGAAAATAAACAATTTAAGGGTTTGTTTATTTTTATATTTATTGTTTTTACAACAAGCACTCCCTCAAAGGCTGTCTCTGATTTGACCTCCAGTTGGGAAAGAGATGCTTCCTTAAGTACAATCCGAAACAGCTGCAAATTTCCTGTATAAGTATACCTTGCCATCATTTTAACCCACAATAACTTTTCCATTTTCTATCATTCTTATTTTTTCTATCTACTTCCCATTAATGTTTCTTGCCATTTATAATTAATTTCACTTGCCTTATATTCAAAAGCATGCTTTTATTATTACCACCGGTATTTCATTTATATTACAAATATTTATTTTTTCTCAGTCGGCTGCCTTTCTTACATGTTTTTTTCATAACATCATTCCTTTTTATTAATTCCTCTTAAAGTCCGATATTTTTGAGTCAACCTCTTTTGTGACTTCTATTACCCATTCAAGTTTCCATTGAACCTTTCATTATTTGACAATTGCATAACCACGATCAATTTTTCTATATTCATTGCTTTCTATCTATTTCCTTTCTCTTTTGCTCTGTTTTTATTTTTGTCGGTGTTATTGTAATAAGAGTCGGTGAAATTCTTAAAACAACATCTGGAAGTAATAAAGTAACAAGCTTAAGTGTGGAAACACTTTACAAGAAAATCAGAATAACCAAAACTGAACCCAGAAATGAGAAGGATTTAGGCAAGAAAGGGACAAATCAATGTCAGACAATATCTTTCCTGACTGAACGGGTATGGCGTACAGCCAGAAGACAGAGAAAGGGCTTGGGTTATACAAACAAAGAGAGAAAAAGTGGGTTCGATTGAATGTACGTCATTAAAGCTAACTTGAGCCGTAAACATCGGCCAAGGATTGGGCCCACCTGGACTCTGTCGCCGCACGAGCTTTACTTCGATTCTGGGCCCAGTCCTGCGGCCCCAAATTTTGCCTTCGTATGTCCAACTTTTATGTTATATTCCTCCGCAGACATGGCCTTTTACAATTCAACCGCAACAGTCAGAACATTCTGGCCGAAGTCCTGGAGACGACTGGTCCTCGGAGGAACATCAAACCGTCAGCAATAGAACAACGACAGGTCGTTTAGACGTCATACCTGCGTACCTAGATAGTTCCACAGTCTGTGAGAACCCGTCCAGACAGTTCCAACACAGAAGTCTACATCTTGCAGATAGGAGGCTGCATTACTCAGATTCGCTTCTTAATATCGCATAAAGTTTTTTGTTTGTCCGAAAGTAAACGCCTTAATAATTTTATTTATTTATTGATTAAGATAATGATATTTTAGTAATTGTTTGCAAGTTCCAACTGGCCTTGCACTGTTACATTAAATTTATAAAAAAACGTAAGCTTAATAAATTAAAATATAATAAGAAAAATTACTATTTCCTAAATGATCCAAATTGCTACATAATATCAGAAATTAAGTAACCTGGTACTGGAAGTAAATTATAAATCAAGAAATGAGATAAACCATTAAAAATTTTCATGCCTTTGCTCATTTGTAAATATTTAAGCAAATATTTTATCGTAATTTCTACTGATGAACCTGCGTACTTCCTTCCTCCAATTATTAAATGTTAATAATACATGTACATAATTCGCTTCACCGGCAGGTAGTTTAAATTAATTAGCTCAATATTACAAGATGATGACAACCCGTTTCAAGACAACCTCTTACGTGTTGCACTCCTCTTTCTAAACTCAGAAGGTGATAATAAACGGACAATTGAAAAGTGTAAATTACTGGAAATGTTCTAAAAACCTACCGTACCCAATCATGTCTATTTTACAATATTTCTCGTGCTATGCTGCTGAGCTGACTCAGCTTCTGTTACCCTAAAATTAATTGTTCGGCACCCCTGTTTTACGTCAATGTGCAAGTAGGCTCGGGCTCAGGAAAGGACTCACAAAAGAGAAATTAAAAAGTCAGACATGAAGAAAGGAATACGAATGAATCGGTCGTACTGGGTAAGGAAACGAACAGGAAATTTTCAAATTTACGTGTTTTAATTGAGAGTGTACGTGATGGTGAGTGTAACTTGCAAGAACGTGTTCAGGTAATGTCGCTTATCGCCAAAACCATCACCATCCTTTGCAAAATTGACCACTCGTCAATGTATTCTTTTAATGAAAAATATAACAAATGAAGAGATATCAAATGACAACTGGAGTAGAACAATCTACCACATGTAAAGTACATAATGTCAGTTTTTATTACACAGATTTGTAAATAAATCAAGAAAAAATGTGTTGTACATGAAACAATTAATATAAATATTTGTAATTTCAGTAATGAAATTAATTTCTGAAATAATAAAACCGGAATCCGACAAAACCCCCAGAAAAATGAAATTCACGTACGGAGTGTAATACAAGTGTTTTGTGTGACGTCGTATGGGCATGAGACACAATTGTTGTTCCTCTCTTTTCATGGATTGAATGATTGCAACCAATCAATCACTCATAAATCAAAAGATGTTAATAAATGGTGTTTCTGAAGCTCTAGGACTCTATTTGAAGAAAAAGAAAATTTGTTTCTTACAGTTTTTAGAATACAAATGTGTTAAAACCTGATCACATATTATGTGTTCCAGTGACTCTCTTATAATTAACTTCATGCAATTCTTCAGAAACCCTACACCAACGCAGCCAAAAAGTCGGGCGGATTGACGTCAAAGTCGACGATCATAGTAATAGAAGGGTCTGTGAACAACATTTGCACATTGGTTCCTGTGAACGGGTGCCTAACCTCGGTGATAATCCATGTGAGTCAATTATTACAGAACTACTCCAATGAGTGAAATTAAATAATAGAAACAACCCAAAACGTAAAGTTTGTAGTGGGAATGAGTCAGAATCGCCCAGGGTAAACAACATTTATAACACAACATTGAGATTTACTCTAGTTATGTTTTTGTAGATGCAACAAGAATGTAGGATTATGCAGAAATAGTTTAAGAGACGAATACTAGATGGTGCTACATTCGCCATTGAATGCGCTCGTTTTTTAATTTCCTCGAATATGTGAATATGCTTTTGGCGATACTCCCATGCCTCAAAAAAAGACAATTAAAAACTGACAGGTTTGGGCACACAAGTGCAGGTTATCAATTTATAGTTTTTTACTTAGGCAATGAACAGGGCAGGACACTAGCAGTAATTAGAGTTTATTACACAATAACAATAGCAATCACTTGTAGCAGGCAATTATGGTTACCGATTAAAGTTTTTAAGAGTACCCAGTAAATTATATTTAATGACGATAGCCGTGGAACATAACGAACCCCAATTACGAGAGCGCAGAAGAAAAGTCCTTCCTGATAATTAATTGATATTATTGACACATTACGTATTGCTGCGTTTAAAAAAATTTTTGCTTATAGCTACTATTGTTTTCTCATTTTCCAAATTCTAATGCAAACCTCTGACATTTTTTATTGACGCAGTAAGTGGGTGGTTCACACGTCAAAATCTAATCATCTGTTCAACGTCAAGTCATATGCACTTTAAGATCTGAACATCCTCTCAATAGATCTTTTCGTCTAATGTTCTGCTAAAACCAACTTGTCTGGAAACTGCCGAGCATCGTTGTTCAACATAAAACCATTGCCACATTGCGAAGTTGTAGAGTCCAACAATTTGGAAAGGAGTCTCCGCAGATTTGCACTAGTTTGTTCCCTAACTTACAAGTAAACAAAGAACGACTGCCACACATTGCAGTAAGTTATGAATGAAAAGACAACGTATCTTGGTGAAAAATTATACAATATGAATGGGAGTGATGTTCACAAGAATAATACAGACAGCAAACAAGGATGCGGTAAACATTTTTTTACGACGTGGTTAATAAGTTTGTTGTGACCCGGTCGTCGAACCGAACCTTTTCTAATTCTAGAATCTAATTTTGATTCCATTGAAAATTATTTAATTCTGAACCTGGAGAAAACTATTTCTATTTCCATACAGACTACAGTTATTAAATTGCTAAATAAGTCTCGGATAACGGTAATCTGTCTTTCTCCTTTCTAAATTAAGGTTCGGCAATCCACCCCCCATACACACACCAATATATATAAACCCTAGAATCTTCATTAGGGATGATCATTATTATTAGAGAGATTAGAAAGGACACTAGTCAGAATAGTTGTTAGATTAGAGTAGTTTTCGATCGTGATTCGTCTAGAAGTTTTTCTGTATTACTGCATATATATTCAATAGAAGGTATTGAAGCCGTTTAAGAAAGTGTTTTCCGGTAAACCTAAAATCTAAATACCGTGCGAGTAACACCAGGACGGCAACGACGAGGAACAGCTCATCTAAGTGAACACACGGTCACAACAAGTTGATGGTAATGAATCAAAGTCATTTATAAAGTAGAATTTCGTTAGCTTGTCAACCCTAAGGTGAAACTGCAAAACGGTCAGATCAACGGTTAGCTCTTAAACAAACACTCAATTGGTAAAAGTCTCTCTGGCAAATCCATGGGTGACAGCCATACAATTAAGTCAAATACTCCTATTTCCAGGAATCTTTCCTTTGAATTTCCAATCATTGAAGTCGTGCGGTCGAAAAAATATTAATTTTTTTTCTCAATAAAATTCATTCAATTACCAACTTGCACCCGGGGGAGGGGGGGGTACCTGATTTTTATTTCAAGTATTAACCAATATTAAGCAGCAGGAAAACATCCCCCCTCCCCATGCATGAAATTAGTTTCTGCTTCCCAGAAGACACAGGCATTGCAAAGAACTGCCGACGTCGAAGATGCCTGAAAAAAGGCACCACTTAAATTTACTCTAAATGTCTGACAAATGTGTTGTAGTTTCCTAAGTTTTCGTAGGGGTTATCATCTCATCCCCGCACCCATCCATCAACAGATAGCACACATACAGACGCACTCAACCTTCTGCTTACCAAATGTTTCCGATATGTTGACCTTCTGTAAATGTCAAGTGAGAAAGAGGCGGACAAAAGGGCCAATTCACTTAACCTTCAAGGGATGAACGCACCCCCAAACTGGTGCAGGTTTGTGTTGCAGGTGACAATCGATTTCTAGGAATTTCCGCAAGTCGTTCCATGGATGAATTATTGCGTAGGTTGTAGGGCAGGCAAAGAGCAACAATAATTGTCTTGTGATATGAGAAGCAACCATGATAATGCTCCTGTTCAATGTTCGATTCAGAGTAATTTATGCCGTTCCAAAAATAATTGAACTAAACTCATCAGATTCACTTTACATAGAAGCTCATAATTCCTTTAATTCAATTAGTTTGGCTTGAGAAAGTTTGTATAAAATATTCAATATATGCGGTACGGTGTAACACTATTTGGTACAAAAAAAGAGGAGTTACAAATCCCTGGTGATAAAGGAAATACTCATCTGTTGGGCTGTACTTGTCTTAGTTAAAATGTACGTATCAGTAAATGACAGGCACAGTTAATTTTTTCTTACCGTGAATAGTTTTATTTCGGATTATTTGACGAGATGTAAAGAAGAAGAATGTGGGTGGGAACGTTCTCAAAGTGTATAAAGATGAGAAGCCTACGAAAAAAGAGAAAGATGAAGGGAATAAAGTTGAAACACCTGTGAACACTAAAATAGGTAAAAAAAATAGTTTTAGGGGCACTATGGTAGAGTGTGTTTAACTTGCGGGTAGGTCTGAGTACCCTTTCGGCCACCTGCAAGCAACTTGATTCATTTTGAAATGAACGTTTTTCTCACCACTTAGGGAGAAAAATAGTTTTATAGGACACAAGACTTAATAATGTGAACTTTACTTGCAGGTATTAATGGGTTATAGGTTTGATTAAGAATCATATTTATAGGTAGAAGTTCGAAGAGATCAGTTTTTGCAATACAAGACGGTTGTATCTCTTAATTGAAACATATCTATTACTATCAAAAGTTAACTGATTATAGTTATACATTTACAAGTATCATTTACGCTACGTTTCCAATATTTAAACACGTCTGTTTAAGTGAAGTGTCTAAAATTTTGCGTGTGCGAACCTTAATATCAACGTATTGAATATTTTATGAGCACGATTTATAATAATGTAAACCGTTAGGATAGTTCACTTCATCGGGTGGAAAGCTCCCTTTCCGGTTCCGCCGCTGTTGAGTGGCACACCACAGAGCCAAAGCGTTTTTAAGGTTTCGCAGCAAAATTAAAAAATGTTCGTATAAAACACAAGTTCCAAAGGTGAATGTCCTGCGCCACGATCCTGTATATTCAGGTGTGGGGAATGAGAAAACCTCCCAAGTTTTCAGTCTCTAACTCATGTAAAAATGAAAAAATAAAAAATAAATAAATAGAAATTAGAGGATGTGGGTTTTCAGGTACAGAGGTAAGTTTCATTTTCCTACCGAACCGAATGATAAATGAACCTGAGACATGGCTACATGATAAGATGAAGTAATGAAGAAGTGCCTGAGATCACACGTGAGCCTGTGCAGGTGCAGACCCGACATTCTGTCGCCATCCTCCATTGTTAGGCTTTAGTCTCTCCCTTTAAATATTCTCTCTCTCTTGCTCTTTCACATATTTTTACGTTCTCTCTCTCTCTCTCTCTTTGTCTCCCACGTTAAGATTTACTTTTATTCGTTTCTTTAGGCCCAATGACGATGACCGTAATTAATTACACTTTTTGCCAGTAAACGCAACAGATAGATTTCAATCCGTGTCTGGCCCGTGTGGCACTTCGGACGCATCCGACCGGATCCTCATAAGCCAAGAGTTTCTGCTAATTCCTCTATCTTTGATCTATTCATTGCGCTTAGTGCCTGAAACGTCTCTGTCTCTGAATGTACGTAGAAACTCAACTTTGTGATGTTCGCCAGGAAAGCCTTTCCGGTAGGTCTTGTACATCACTCTGAGATTGATGTTGACCCCAAAGACGGCGTACAGTCACTCTCGTTAATTTCTCAATTGGCAATTTTGTTTGTTTGTCAAGAGAGCCAAACAGAACGATCCGAAATCTTGTCAGATGGCACGTTAATTTGTTTGCGCATCTGTCCAGCGAAGCTTCAACCCGCTTGTTGCGGAGTGGAGGGCAGTAAGCAGTGCTGCGTTTATGTGTTTTTGTGTACACAAAGCCTGCACACTGTTTTTTCTGCATTCTAAAGGATGTGACAATTCTTCGGAGTTCGGGAGAGACTCCCCACTTGTCTTCACACTGCACTGCCTCCACAAGGACAACATCCAAAACTTGTGAAAGAACTTCAGAGCACAAATCTGTCTTCGGTCATTAGTTAAGTGGAATGATGCGATAAGTGGATGAATCGAAGCTTTCTGAGGCAACGAAATTAGATGTGGTGATTTGTTTATTTGGAGAATCGACAGAACTCTTCGAGCGTCCATCTTGTCAACGACTCGCTGGTGTCAGGCGGTTTAACAAACTTTTTTATTCCTGTTTTAACTCATATGTTGATTATTTGACCTTTTTTGTTTTTGTATACTCTATTACGTTCTTCCTTTCCTCTTCCAGCCCATATAATCAATGTTTTTTTTTATTAAAATTTCTTTAGTGGAATTCATTTTGTCAAATTGCATTAATGCATTAGTTTTGTGGCCCCAAAAGTGGTATAAACATTTCTGCCTTTATTACATGGGTGGTTGACCATGTTTGTTGGGGTTCGTCTCGGCACCCAAGAAAAGAATCAAACCTTTTGAATTGACAGGTACTTGACATTGTTTGCCATGTGGCCGAAGGTTCTACTTTTCAAATTTTCACGTTTCTTTCTTAACTTGACGTCCGCCTCAGGAATTTGGTGGGAAAATAATGTAAAATCTGTGGGTCTCAAAAGTAAACAACACCAGTCATATGTGTCTGTCGATTTGAGAATTGGATTTCATGTTGTTTGCATTCATTTACCAGTCAACTTCAAAAATTCCGATTTTCCTGCGGTTTTTTTTTACATCAAAGGACCAAACCTTTCCAGCCACCTGTCTCTTTCCTCCTCAGGGTAGAAGAAAAACTGCTTCTTCCCATGTTGTGGATCCCTCAGGTCTGTAAGCCTCGCCGTATCATTCTTTGTCTACTTTATTTTCTGCACAAGTGAACATGAATTTTACAATAACTAAATTATTTTGTATAATTGTATTGGGCTACCATACAGCAATGTTTGAACGCCATTTATTCGTTTATTGTTGTTTTACTGTGACAGGACAGCTAAGCAAGTAAAAAATTTATTTATGAAATTAAGTTATACCTTGATTTGGTTAACCACCCTTCAGGATTCAGGATAACACCAAAGCTGTCAATCATTTCGACAATGTTTACTTGGACTTGCGTTACGATTTGCATTTTCATAAAATATTCCAATTGTCACTTTCCAACATTAGTGTTAATTTTCCTTGTTATTTCTGGCTCGTAACGTTTTGAACCACATTGTGCTCACATCTTTTATTTCATGTTGGAATAATTTTTCTCTATTAGTAATCTTTTCTTTTAAGTTTACGTTAAAAAGACAGTGATTTGTTAATATGAATGACTCGTATCAAATAGACGAGTTCAAGTTACTCTTACCATTATTCTTTTCACCTCTGTCACATTTGAGATTTCCATTGTTTTGTGCGAATTGGATCCATCGGTGTCATTTAAATCAATGAAATACGAATGATTCGATTTCAAAATTGCCAGAAAAAAATACTGCAACTTTTTTTACGTCGATCTTGTAGAAATCTTCACCGTCCTTGACCGCTTCACGGATATTCATACAATGCACACGGTCATATGTACAAAATTCCGTATAACTTTTTTTACCAAAGCCATCCAAAAGTGTATTAATGTGTGCAGACGCAGTCAAAGAAATTGATTAGATCGACATGTTCGGGTTCATTGCAACCTGACACACTTGGTCTTTACTAAGTAGTCCTAGTTTAATTATTTCAGTAAAAAATAATTGTCTCTTTGAATTATATTTTACATTTCTTTCGTTTCAGGCAGATTCAAACCACAGCTCAAAAAGGTGTATTTCTTCTTCTTATTATTTTTTTATTTAAAGGAAATTTAAAACGAAATTTATTTAAATGGGACATGTTGTAAAAGCAGAAAACCCGTGAAAATAATGTCGGAAGTAGGAATACCAATATTAGAGTTTGCCTTCACTCGACTAATTCAATTAATTCAGCAATTGGAAATTAGAATTTTAAGAAAGTATACGGACGTCGATCAAGTCGCGGTACTCTCGCCTACCTGGTCAGGTATGAACGTGATACAGCACCTCACCTACCTACCTACCTGCCTACCTGTTTGGCGACTGGTCGTCCGGAGAATTTTTTCACGGCGCCACCGCGTCGTAAACCGGGTGCTTTGATAGCTACAAAAAAAGCGATTGTACATGGGAAACCTTGAGAAATGGGAGTCATTTCCTGTTAGGCCATGCCCAGGTCTCTAGTTGTCGGTCGATGAGTCCATTCCTACTGCTGACACCTTAGGATAACTCTTTTTTTACACCATTTCAGGTGTCGGGTTGCACAGAACGAGCTTCCATTGAAATTTGAGACTTTGGCGTACCTTGGCGCCCCATCGCCTTCCGTCCTGGCCTGCCGCATGCCAGCAAATTCACTCGAGTGTCGTTTAACTTTCGTTTACCTCTTAATCGGGGTCCTCCCATCATTGTTTTGTCATATCGTCACGTACCTAAAGGAGGAACCCACTTAATAATCACATCTCGTTTAACGACGATGCTTCAACATATAGACTTTGATTTTTTATTGCCCTTTTCGCTGAAAAAGCAGTTTACCGCTGTGTTTAACGACTAGACAAATACAGAATTGTTTTTGCAAGAAAACCTCTGCCGCGTAAGACTGAGACAAGACAGATCGCGGTGCACGGCCTCACAGTGAAATTTCAGGCTGGCTACCTCTCATGTAAACAGTATGTATCCTTACAATCATGGTCACTTTTCCCCCGATATGAGAATTACATCATTGAATTTTACGAGGTCGTAAATCCGTCCGAAATAGTCTCGACCTGGTTATTATTGTGTTTACAATTCGTTCAGTTTGCACCTGAAATCTTTTAAAATATTTGAACGGGACAGGGGTGACCAAATGCATGCATTTTAACTAACAAGTGAAATATTGTTACTTTTTCTTATTGCCAAACAGGAGTGAAACTTATAAAATCAAAAGGGTTTGTCATCTCCTTTCAGGTTTGCGGATTCCACGTGTCCATCCGTGGAGGAGGGGAATCCTTAATTTATTTCTAATTTTTATTACACACCGAGTAAATGTTCACTGCCAACTGAGGAACCCTCTACTTTCCGCATCTTCAACATAATCGTTGGCATATTTTCCTTTCCCCAATACCAGCTTATTTAAAAGGGTTTTCCTTAATTAATCTGGGCTCCATTTCTTTCGTTCTGTTTCTATCTCTTCTCCAAAAGCAATTTCTCCATTGCGAGTTCAGTTTTCTCCACATTTAAATTCGTAAATAATGTTTCCTACATTAAAAAGGTCATGCAATTCCTTTACTAATGTACTAGAGTTAATTTTGTTTGGTGAAAAGTTCCATTCAGTGGATTTGTTCGCACACGTCCACAGTCCGTAAAATGATATGCAAAGGAGAAAGAAAGGAGAACCTTGGCATATAATTACATTTTTATTTATTCACATCTACTAAAATCTACTTGTATTGATAGAGTTTGACTTCCGGACATTATTCGTCAGGACATTCTGGGAATGTTCTCATAGAACCGACAGTGGGAAATATAAACCTCAAAATTTGTTTCCCATGAGAGTTTTTCCTAAGAATAGGTGAAATGCCTCGAAAGTGAAAAATAACCGATACTCGTGAGTGTTACAACCACGTGGATGTAACGGAAAAAAATCTTTCGGAATATTCCGTGTAAGGCACCTGAAAATTTTTACATATTCAGGGGTCCTCTGCACAACAAGGGGTCAACAGCAAGTGAAAGAACGTGACAGTCACACTGACAATGGGCTTACAAAAATGTTTTTCTTTATCCAGTCAACGAGTTATTCGGTCTTTGTTGTACTGTCACAGTTCCATTCACTTGTCTTTAATTAATTCTTGACTAACAGAGCCAATATTATGTTGGCAAATATTAGGTTGGCATCATACGATACTTGTACGGCCTCTGGTGATGTTGATTCTCTCACATGATTTCTACCTGTTGAATTGAAGCAACGCTTGGTTGTGACAGAAAACTCTAACAGGTAAACATTGTACAATTTCAAAAAGGTTTGAATATGTGCCCCTGGACATTCAACCTAGTTTTCAAGGTATTCATTTCTCATGCACTCACACTTGGGTACCTTTCAAATTATGTTAAAAGGACCATAAAAACATGTCGAATTGGCGAGACTAATCCTCCTGGCGCCAACCAAAGACTATTCTTTGAGAATGGCTGACCAGCGTTTCCTAGTTTTTTACCGACCTTTCAGCCTCCCCGTAGTTTCTTGCTAGTGATCGAACCTCTTCTCTCATTATTTGCGCCGATTCAACATCAATAAATCTTTTACACCAAAGAAAGACTTCCTATTGTCAGGTGATTTATTTACAAATTTAAAAAAAGTCGGCGGCATTTGATTTGACTTGGTCATACCTAAATAGAGATTTAGCTAAAAATTATGACTTTGAACAGCTAAAATTTGAGGTAACTAGGAAAATAATTTAGAGTAGGATATCAAATATAATAATGTGTGCCCGTACCTGCATTTGTAACTGACCTTCATCCAGGTTCAGTTGAACCACTACTTGAGGAATAAACTACCCTAGAAAAAAACAAGTGTGACCAAACTACTCAAGGCTGTTAATTGTCATGTTGAAGAATTTTGTTTTCTTGTAACCTCTCCATATTTATGCTGTGTACTTTGCAACTTACCTGGGGAACTTGAAAGGAAGAAACGGCAGCTGCTTGACCCTTCCTACTTTTGAAGTTCACTCAGTTTTGGATGATCCTCCTGAATGGCCGATTGAAACTCATGAAATACCATTCCTTCTGTTAAAAATAAAAAAAAAACAATACAGCACCTGCCTGTGCCTTTTTTGTGGTCAAAGCAAAATTGTGTACGAGAATTACAAGTCGAGGTGCAACAATTTGTATTCGTTTAATTCTCCTTAAATATTTTATTACGAAAAAGCCTTAACTGAAAGTTTCAAGATAAAAATTGCGACTTTCTTTTGTAGACCTTTTTCATTCTTGAAAACAAAGTTTTATATTTAAAATATTAGTTTTCTGGCATTCATTTTAATCATCAATTGTTTACGTCTCAGAGTTGGAGTTAGAGTTTAAACTGTGAATCACTTCAGAGGAATTGAACTTTAAATTAAAATTGAATGTAAAAGAAAGAAAGGTAAAAAATAGGTTAGGATTTGAGGAAAATGTGAGTGAATGTAGGTTACTTGAATAAAAAAGAAAAATAACTAAGAATATGAATAGGAAGTGATATCGCAAGAAATAAACACGGTCAGTTAGTATTACCCTTGTTGAGGGATGTTAGCAGTTTTTCAAGGTTTCAGCGCTTTAGCAGACTCTCGTGGCTCTTTCGAACGAAAGAACAAAGTCCTACATCGTTGAATGATTCCACTGCGGCACAAACATGTTCAATATTTGACTTGGGTTGGGCTCCATTATCTGTTTGTTTATTTCCCACACAGACAGACTGACACACACACACACACACACCCTGACACCAGCAACTCCCGCTCGAACGCCTCACTCATCGAATTATAAGTCATTTGTCTTAAAGAAAAAGATTCAGCTTATCTTCCTCTTATTTGGCTAACATCGTGGCACTCTTGCCTTCCTTATCATTGCCCTTAAGATAAATAAATAAGGATACACAGTATTAAATGCACGGGGCATAAGTTTATTGAAGATTTAAAATAACTGAGGGTAAAATGGTGACCAACAGGTGACCTGCTACGACAGGCGGCGGAATTCTTCTCTTTGGGGTACCTACTGGTACCACTCTAACGTGGATTGTCATATTATTTTCTGTTCGTGCTCCAATACGTGCTGAACACCTCAAAGTGTCTCGGTCAATATCATAAAACTATCATTCATAGGTGATCTTTATTTTTTCACAATAAATAAACAAACACTCCCTCGCCCATGTAAATATCAAGAAAGACTGCGTTGTTGGTAAACTATACGAAAATTTAGTGGGCCACTCTTCTCAGCGGTGTTTCTGGCAAACTTTTTTCCTAATTACAAGTCAACAACCTTCTTTGTCACTCAACACATTTTTATATTGTGAAAAAATACGTTTTTTTCTGACATGAACAAAGAAATACAATAAGTTTTCAGTATTAATTTAATTTGTTTTATTCTCATGTTTTTCTAATCATTTAATTTTTCTTATAGTTGAATGCTCTTGACCGGACAATGCTCCACAGTTTAGGGAAATATGAAAATGTTGAATTCCAAATATTTCAGAATGATTGAAGCCAAGGTAATTCGATTGTTGACCTGACTACTACTTTGTATCTTCACCAGCAAAGGTCAAAAGTCCAACACAAAGTAATTTGCTTTCAAGCATTCTGGTTTCAGGTCAGCTTGAATTCATCCCTTTAGCACAAATAAAATTATAATTATGCTTTCATTCGATAGTAATGGCAAAATGAGGAGGAATGTAGTGTAACGTAGCAAATTGTTTCGGTGATTGGACAACCAGTTTACCTTCGGTGTTTCATTCATTAACTAGTCTGTTTCTCCATGGGTGACCTCACTTGAGAATATCCAGCTTAAAATTAATTTCTGATACACGTATTTGCTAAAACAAAGATAAATAAAAATAATTTTTCTAATTTTTTATTCTATTACTGATTGGTGACTAAATTGTATTTTCCTACGTAGAACACGGTATTACGGTAGAAAGACTAAATTGGAAAAGTAACCTAGACATGTTTTTTAAGCTTTTTACCTTACGCATTTTTGTCTGTCGTACAAAAAACACTCATCACGAACGTAGGAACTGCGAAGGAAAAGCTTTTGCTGGAATCACCTCTAGGATCAAAAGTATCCTGGAATATAAAACAGAAGATTAAATGGAATTTCCTCGACATAACACAACTTCCTTTTAAGCAAGTTTACACCGGACGAACCAATGTAAATATTTATGCAAAATGTCCACTGTCGTCGATAGTGAAGTGTCACATCTTATGTCTCTCGTTCACGTTACCGACATTTTGACACATTGTGTTAGGAGTCTTCATCGAGAAAGAATGGTGGTAGGTGCGTGACAACAGGTGACGAATTGGACTGAACGTTTTAAAAGGAAACAAGAAAGAACAAGAGATTTTCTACAATTCCATCGTTATAAGCGAATTGTTCGTAGTGTGGGCGATAGGAGCGCGTCTCGACCATCCCAAGTGGCAGCGTATTGTTCGACATGGTATGGTCATACCATAAAATCCCAAGAAGAGAGGGATGGTTCTACAAAGGTACGGCATACCGCACCAGAGTGCCGCTACCTGGCACCTGAGGGGAGGAAGAGAGTGGTACCAAGAAGGAAGGGGGCACATATCCCTAGGTGATTTTGTCTTTGTACTTAATCAGGTCCACCTGACACCTGTGTCTTGAACGTCTTTGAATTCCTTTTTCTTCTTTCTCTTGTGTGAGAAATCCTTTTTGATTTTCATTTTTCACTTCACTTCTTTGGTGCTCCCCGTTTGTTGATCGCCGAGCGAGCGCACAAAGGCTAAAGAATAATCTCCTCTGGCATTTTCAGGTGTTTCCCATATCTCAGATTTTTCTAAATGTCTTTTTAAATGTTTGGGTTCTAGGCGAGGTCAACTTAATGTCTAACGGTTGTCTTATTTATCATTCTCATCTGCCTCTTTCTCTGTCATTCTTTTTCATAGCTTTTCTCAGTCGTTTTGATTGAAATTTTCCTCATTTCTTCGCCAAAATTACCTTTGCGGCAGATCTCTTTGGTTAAAAAATTACACCAACCAATTGGTTATTTAGGATTGAACAGTCAATTTGCGATCTCTAGAAATGTGAAAACAGTATTTAAAGAATATTGAATATTTGTCGGGTGTACCGAGTAAACGCATGGGACACACCAGTAAAGAGGAAAGAAAAATATCAGACAGAAATTAGTTTTTTTTATTTAAATTAATTGGTTAAATAACAAAAAGCGACCAAATAGAGAAGAAAAACTTTCCCACTTTCAGTGGTCAACTGCATTGATGCAGATTAAAAGTTAGACTCAGTGAAATAGGCAATATTGGAAACGAAATTTACACCAAAATACGAAAGAAAATAAATTTGGAATTTGTCTCGGTATCTGGAAAACATTGAACCAAGTAGGTACCTTATTTATGTACTACAGACTTATACCGTCCATCAAGTTTAGGATAGATATATTTTTTAATGGTATGGTACCTGCACCTGTGACAATTACTCAAAAATGACTATGGACACCCAGGAAAATGATTACTGCGGAAACTAAGAGACACCGAGGTCTGTAAACCACGAAGGTCCTAGTAATTTGTACCTGATCTGTTCTTGAAATGTGCAGGTGTGCAACCTCGAGCATTGAACACTTGGTCTTTACAAGGCCTTCTCTCTCAGTTACCATCATCATCATCATCATCATAGGTATCTTTCAAAAGATCACGATTTTTTTCGTTTTTATGTTTCCTTTTGAGACGCAGACATAAATACTTCGCCAATAGAACTCATTCTCATCTTCTCTTCAAGACTTTGTGGGCTTTTCTAACTTGAGTTTTCTGAGTCAGAGTTTCGGAATGTCCGTAAGAAAATGGGTTTCTACGATTTTTGTTGAGATTAGGGCCATTGACATGCCATATTATTGGGGTACTTTGTCAAACGAATAATTAAAGTTAGGAGGCAAAACTTTGTTCATCGCCTACTGTTGCGCCTACTGCACCTAACGTGGCTTACCGGAATGACTGAATTAATTCTGGACGTACTGGATTAATGAGTGCTGCTGATGCCAGTCGGTAGCCATTTGCTGAATGTCAACTTGATTTCGATGAGACAAAAGGTCAGTGGTTAATTAGGTGCCAATTAGTTGAGGAGTCAAATAAAAATAAAAATGAAATAGAAACGAGTGTTCTCCGAGTTAAATTCAAGTCCTCAACCGTGAAAATGACACTAATCAGGTCTCGCATGTGGAAACACAGCAAATCAAATGAATCAACTCAACTTTCAACGTTCCTTCACCTGTAAAAAAAAGGTTTTGGCAGGTACCTTCTTCAACCTGCCTTCCCTGTTATCATTCATAATTCAATAACAAAATTATGTTTCATCGGCAAATTTCTGCCGGTGCCTACCTGTTTACTTTTTGTTCTTCCGCAACTTCTCTCTTCCACATTGGTAACTTGACGCTTCTATTTCTGACTCTTCTATTTCTCTTGACTTTATATTTCACCGTTTCTTAACTCTTACTCTCAAAACTGTAAACATTTTTCATTCATTTCTTTGCCAATAATATTCTTTTTACATTTCTGAAAAGTGTGATGTTTGCCTTTCCTCTAGAAAAAGTTTGTCACTTCGGACTTCTGAACGTAACGGGTGAAGGTACACGGTTACCTAAAACTGTTTTGTCCAAATTAAAAAAAAATGTATCATTTGTTTGGATTTGAAATGATTTTAGTCTTAGGATATGACTTTTTCCGATTACCTATAGATAGTGGTATTTTCTTATTATATATATATATGTGTGTGTGTGTGTGTGTGTGTATATTTTACCTTTGTTTGGATGTATTGCCATTGGAGGCAGGTGGTGAAATGGCACTCACCCCTAGTAGGAAGGACCTACCTTGGCACAACTCGGTAGTCAACAAGTCATGAGAAAGACGTTTTAATCGAGACATTTCATGTGAGGTCACGTACGAAGACATTCCGAGGTCTGAGGACTCTCCCTCACCAGCCAAGTACTTCATTAAATAAATATTTTCACGTACGCCCACCCAAGGATCTGCCGATTTCCTTGGTGACACCTCTGGCCCCATCCTTAATCGGGTACCTGCACTGGTACCTGTCTCCCCTGTCTCACCTGAATACCCCAGGTGTTTATGCGTTCATTGTTGTGACCATGAATTACGCTAATTCCCACATTCCAAATCAAATCACGTTTTTTTTTCTTCTTTTGCTTCTTCCGCCATTCCCTTTGGAGAATCGAATTCCTTTTTTCTCCATTCTCATTCTTAAGGGTTGTCATGCATTTCGAAAAAGGCTCATCGAATGCGTTGACCTAAGCAAACCGTTTATTAGACTTTTTGTGCGCCAAGATGTAAGGAAGACTACCACTAACGACCACAATAGGAAAGCTAACTAGCCTGATTTAACCAGCCCACTTGCACCATGAGTGATATCAAATTCATGGTAGCTGCCCTGTCAGTGGCATTACTGTTTGACCCTCCTCTGGGAATGGGAACCTATAAAAAATACACTGATGGATGCTAGTAACGAGACATAAAAAGACAAAACCCACGGTACAGGTACGAGGTCCTATTAAAAACCCATCCGGTCGGAGCGAGGGAACCAACGTATGGTCACCATAAAAATTCATCGTCCAGTTCCAACGTCAAGGAATTCAAGTAATGATTTGGCCCGAAGACAAACACTTGTGTCGAGATGCAGCCATGCTAAGTTCGTTCCCGATCCTACCAGGTCGTGGTCCCCTAGATTGAAGCTCTGCTTCGCACGGTAACCTCGGCCGCAATCAGGTTCTTACGTTCAGGTCCATGCCGGCGCCAACGAGTCTAACGCACACCTGCCTCAGTTAAATTCTTTCTTCTTCTCTTCGGTCTCAGGCTCCGTTTCCTTCAGGTTCTTCTCCTCGGTCACGTTTCTTCTTCCTTCTACCGCTGCTTAAGCTCCTTCTCTATGTATCCGTCTCATTGTCCCGCACAAGGCAATTTGCGCCAAATTAGGAAGATTTCAATTGCTTTGCCTTAAACCTGAACCTGAACGGCGGTCCGGCTGAACACATTAAGCACATTCTTTGTTTTTCTACTTTCTAACATCATCAACATCATCACGTTTTTTCTTTTTATTCAATTCGCTTCGTGTTGACATTTTCTGTTTTTGCCTCCATTCGTCCTCTTTGGCCACTTGGACCGGGCCACTTGCACATATTAGTCCTCCTGACCCTTCTTGTTTCTCATTCGCTTTGTACCTTTCTTTAGTGGCAGGGACTCACGCGGTGTCACGTCATCCTTTGATTTCTCCCTCTTACACTTTGATGTTCGATTACAAAGGTAACCAATTTCCTCACTCTCGTAATTTGGTTTGTCACACTTTTTCTTACGCGGTGACCATCATTTCAGAGCCTTGCTCAATTCACATCGAACCAATTGATGTAACTTCCTCGAGCAATTGCCTCTGCTTCCTACTGCCATTCAGCTAGGGAAGAGAAAAATATTCATTTGGATTGTGAACTCGGCAAAACGTTAGACAGTTTCGTTTTCACTCACTTGTCTTGCTTGAGTATTGTTTTCGGACAAATTAAAAGAGACTTGTAATTTCGATAGAGGGAACATGCGTGTGCACGAAAGTTACAACAGAGAAGAAAAACATTGGACAAAGTGCAGAACACGTGTGTGGTCACGTGTCGTATGCGGTACACACGTAGCTCCCATTTAGAGTATTTCTTTTCAGAATTAATGTTTCCAGTTGGAAAGTTTTATTGGTGGGAAAGTTCGAGCAGATTCAGTGGGATGCCTCAATTGGACTTTACATGCAGTTATAGGCTCATATGTCGGTTGGACAGACTCCCACTGTCCATCGCCCGACAGAACGACATTTTCAATATTCTCATTCATTTTATTTTTATGTTTTCACTTCTCAGTTTCATTCGCTGTTGAACGTCTTTTTAAAATTAAATATTTTTAATTAACTTTACTATTACAGGATTACGGTAGTTTAAACTCCAAATTTCCGCTCACTGATTTCGTCACTAAAATTTCATTCCACGGCCATTACACGAACACGAGCAAACAAACCTACCAAATAAATATAAAGCACACCTCATAATTTTAAGTTCAAATATTAATAAACGTATTTACACGGTTACTAATCAAAGCGATAAGAGTTCTAGAAGCAAGTTTGAGGTCTGGTCCCGGAATCTTTACTTGTTCGTGTGCCAATGACATTGCCAGCTGAATGGTGACGTGAAACAATTGCATAGTACGTCAAGGAACACCTTTTTTGCCTAATAAAGGAAAGATGATACATTGAATAGGTCGGTTTAACTAAACAGGAACAAAACTTATTGCAAAACTAGTGGAGAAGGCACACACAAAAAACAGATGATTTGTAAATTAGGAATTGTGCTCGATCGGACTTGTATTTGTGATAAAATGACTGGTGAGATGAAAGTTAATGTCAGTAATTTCAGATTTAAATAAGCAGAGAGTCTCATTTGAATTAAGTGTGTAGGACGGAATAAAAGGCAGCAAGGTACTCAGGTACACGCAACAGTCAGCATAACACCGTCTATCTCTATCCTTAGGAGGGTATGCTGGGTAACGCGTGTCTGGGCGTACGTTCGTTCAACCCTCTGGCTCGCGTCCACCCTCATGGCTCACACGAAATTAAACGCAACCCTGTGTTGGTTCACTTAATAAAATTCGACCAGGGGCTTTGGGAATATTTGCCACTTCTCTCTCGCACGGGAAATGCACACACAGCTGCCATGTTCTCGTGTGAAATTTCATTTATATCGGTTAGGAAAATCTCAAAAGTGAATAATCAAATTGTAACCAAATCAATAAAAATCTTACAAAGTGTACGGGGGTTCTGTCGAGTGACAACTTGTTTTTATTTGTTCTCCTTTCAATTGGATTATTAAATCATTAATTTAATAATGATTTTTCTTAATCGTGTAGTCTTTTTTCTTAATTTAAAAAATATTTACTTAAAAGCATGATTTTCTTATAAAGGTTCATTTTTGCAACACCTAATTTTAATGTCATCGGGCAGAAGAAACTACCAATAGAGTTTTGAAATTTCATAGGACAAAGGTAAGGGTTTTGATTCAGTTAAAAAAAAAGCAAAGTGGCACATGTGCTTCTACTGAGCAGCTGGGCAGAAGGCAGAAAGGCTCGCTTGTGTGAGTAACCTTTTGTCAACGACAAAAATACGTTACTCCAACCAAATGGCGGCTTTTCTTCGTCCTTTTTGTTTTCGGCCACCTTGCAAACAGTAGGCGATCAGATTTTTGTTTTGACGGCCAACCCTTCGCTTAACGATTATTAAACACCACATTATGTAGAATTATGTATTAGACTATTTATTTATTTATTTTTGAAGTCTAAAATAGTACGTCAGTAGCCTTGTAAATTCGTTTTTTTATTTTTATATTTAGAAGACCATGGAAAATACAGTTAATAACTGTTGTCTCTTTGAATTCATCATTGCTTGATTTTTCACACTGAGAATTCCGATTAAGTTAATAAAAGTTTTGTAGTGACTTAAAATGAAACCGCAACCTCGGCAGAGGTAGCTCTTCAAACAATAAAGAAAAAAAAACAATTGGAAGAAAGTCAAATGATGATATTTGTGTTGAAGTTCTGTCCAATGAGAAAAGATCAGGCGGAGAACTCGTTTTTAGCACATTTGGCAAGGGATCAGAGCTTCACCCCGTTTCCCATGGGGGTTGAAATTCTGCCAGGGTTGGCCAGGTGCTGACATGCCACATTGTTTCAAAGATACAAATCCTCTTCCATTCAACATCTCCTCACGTGCATGTGTGCGAATGAAAGCAACTCATACTGAAAATGGCCAATTGATCGCGACAAATGCGGAAATATCTTCTTCATATTTCGTGGCATTTCTGGCACGCCCCTCTGTCCACTTAATTTACTTTTCATTTTTCATTCCACCAGTTTTGTCTAATAACTTCTTAAAAAATTAGTCAAGTAAATGTATGCCTGTGTGTGTCTTTCCTGATTTTGACTGCTGTAACTCATCTTCCTTTTCCCTTTTCATTTCTTTTTTTTGAATCTCCCCAATAAACGGGCAGAACGTTAAAATGTTAAAAAATCTGAAACCGCTATCTAATCCTCCATAAATGAGAGCATCAAGTTATCAACCAAGACGATTCAATTCTTATTTATTAATATGAGGTGCCTTTTAAATGCTTCGACTGCTGTTTTTTGACCACCACAAAATTCCACGGTTTGCCCGTGAGCAAATCGACCTTTTCTTCTTCACCGTCCCTTTTCCCCATTTACCCGATTTCATTTGTTTTGGCATTGACGAATTGATTTCTTTAAGATGGCGAAATTCAAAATGATTATGATCTACCAGACAAGAAATGTTGGGACAGAATTATTACGAAAAGTTGCTGTTTTAATAGGCTGAACGAAGAAGGCGGCAACACGACAATCGAATTGCCACGAACGAGAGAAAAAAATCAGGAAGAACAGGTCGAAGGACAGGACCTTTTCTGCTCCCAACTGGGACTTCCCACAAAAGGTCGTTGGAAATGGATGACGAGCCTTTGCATCTTTCCAGCGTTCGATTTTTTAATTGTTTCGTACTCCTACCGTGCGTACATTGATTGTCCCTGAATACTACTTATCATTGTTACCTTTCATTTGTTTACCTTAATTTACTTTGAACAGTAAACCATAATGAAACCTTAAGGATAGTTCTCGGAATAATTTACTTGTCTCTTTTTGTTTTGTATTTTGCTCATACTTTTGTCAAGGACGTCAGACAAGTGGTAAACCAACCACTAAGGTGACGTCACTGCAAATGGTAGGCTGCCAGTAGTCCGTTAAGTCTGATTTGCTAATAAGTAGTCCTAATTCGTAGTTGTTGTGAACGTTTTTGATCACCCTGTAAAACTATCTAGTGAATCTATTCACATGGGCATAGGCAAAGGAGAAGAGAGGAAGGATTTCAAGGGTCATCACGGGGTACGTCGTGTGGTTCCAAGGGGTCAAACACTTTTTGTTTATTTTGACGTTTCAGACGTGGAAGAATAGTATCTTTATCTCAGACAACTAGAAGAACTCAGTGAAGGAATTGAACTTTGACTTTGATTATCTCTGTTGGTCTCACGACCCAAACTGAACTTCAAATTTACAGGTGCGTCTGCCTCTGAACATATTTCTAGTTGACTGCTTCCCTACCGTGTAAAACATATTAAAACCCTTGAAGCTGGTTCGAAGGGTACATTTCAAAGAGAGAGCTCACTCTATTCAGTCATTCTATTCAGATACTAAATTTTTAAAATACAATTATTAAAACATAAAATGAAACACCATCTACACCAGAAGTTTATTAAGGTAGAAATATGTGGGATTGATACGTAGGAAAGAGCAAAAAAGTCAATGTACAACCATTACATACGAACAATTATATTGTCTGTGCTGTAAACGTGCCTTATTTATATAAAATCTCCCTGTCCTTAAATGGGGAAGAATTATCTATCTACGGTGAGAACAGGATGACCAGGAACTGTGGTAAGTTCACAATGCGACGGGTCCACTCTTGACCGAGCAAATTTATGCAACCGAAATTGTCCAAGTCTTAACTCAGAATGGTTTTCGGAAATACATTTGAACGGTCGGAAGAACTCACAACAGCTGAAGAAGTCTGTGCCTTCTGAAGCGTTCAGACATTTCTGCTCGGTTGGAAGAAGAAAACACCTGAAACCTGAAGGATGAACAGATTTCAGGAACTGCGGACGATGGTTTCACCTGTTCATTGTCTTCGGTTTACTAGTTCATAGGGATTTCAGTATGAGATCGTATCACCCTGACCTCTATTATTGCTGTATTAGTGCTCCACTAGTTTACATCAACTATCCAATAACACGTAGCATTAGCAGGAGAACAATAAAATTTTATATTTAATTGATACTTTTTTGATTCACTACTTTCCAGTTTCAACGGTAATTAGTTTATTTATCTCTCCAACACGAAGCAATTGATTACTCACGTAATCGAATCAAAGTATTAATGAAATAAAAATAAATTAATTAAAAAAGCTCATTCAATTTGGTAGCTCTGAGCGTAATATGAGCGCTACTTAAATTATTTAAAACTACAATTGCGGTTGATTTGAAATAAGAATTTGTCTCCTTTACGTCAGAGGCATTTCTCCCATTCCGAAGGAATGACCAAATCCAAAGAAAGAAAGACGGGGAGGGAGCTTAGGTTCGCGCTAGGGGTGTTAGTTGGTACCCTGGCCGATTCAATCAGGGTGGGTGTCTCTCCCTGCCTCTGTGTGTCTGTGTGTGTGTGTGTGGAGGGGGTGTTTATGCGTGTTCTCACCGGAAATAAGTCACGCTTGGTCAAAGTACCGGTAAGTTGATCATCGCAGGTGTCTTCCTCTTTAATTTTCAACGGGATGACTTTGAATTTGCTTGGCTGCCCTAACGAGTCCGATTGCTTTAATTCGAAACGCGGGAGATCGTTTCATGAATGAGTTCTTAGGAAGAGAATGAGAGAAATCGTACCTCAACATTTAAGCGGATTGATTGAACCTCGTAAATATAAGATGATCCTTAAGTGAAATTCTGCTGTTGTGCTACACAACATCCTCTATGTGTGTTTTGAGCATTTTAAAGGTGACTTGAGTTGAACATCGCCCTTCTATTTTCTAATCGGTCAATTGACACGTTTGAAATCCAGCCTTGTATATTTTCCGTCGCAGGTTCCTGATTGATGATGAGAGCTTTGACAGTACGACAATACGATTATATAAAGGATTTAAGAGTGAATATTCATTTCTAATTGACGCATCAATTGTTCTGACACAAGGCCTATGGCTAGTTAGAATCTGTAATAAACATATTGTAATAATTATTTTAAATAAATAAATTTAAAAAAATGACGCTTGACCAATGATCATCGTTATGATTGCCTGACTTTCTTTTAAAATTTTTTAAAAGAAAATTTTTAAAAATTTTTTTTGGGGGTCCCATAACAGTATCTCCATTGTGTGGAACGTCATGATGAAGGCGACAAAACAGAAAGCATTTCTTACAGGAATGATGCTGACAGTTGGCGACAGGGAAGCGCTGACGTTCCTACAAGGCGTTGCCTCCCGTCTCTTTCTTTTCCTTTAGATGACCTTCATCTTCATGGTCTCCCATTAAACCAGTTTGTTTTAACAAATTCCATTGAATATTTTCGTCTTTTTAACCCGTTTAGTTCGATTTTCCAATCAGAAATCTCAAGAGTCAATGTCACTTTCACCCAAAAATAAGGCACGAGGAACCCAACGAGGAAGGTTTTAAGAGTGACACAAGTCAAAAAAATATTCTTTACGGCACAATAAACTTGACTTTTGTGTTTTCGCAGGAGGGTTGTCTGTTAAGGGCGGACTGCAAGAAAAACCAAAAGTCAACAATGACTGTGTCGAAAATATACGACTTTCTTGTTTACCAAATTTTACATCACCTTTTTACGCCGGTGAAGGTGTGAGGTGCTCGTGTTAGGTCATCGAAGAGAATTCCGTGCAGACAGAATGACTGATGATGGGATTGATTTTATTATCATGAGAAAATTAATATTTCCCAGGTGAGTCTCAATCAACTGAGAGAATATCTATTTCTGCAGGTTTATTGGTCACCCTTCTGGTCTAAATGTACGATTTACCGGGCCGTCCAGTCTTCGTAAACATACAGAGGGTTTCTCTAATTATTTGTCTTCCTACGATAACACTATTTTCAATTACGGAAATAAATATGCTAAGAAAAATAGGAAGGTCTATTTCTTACTGTATTAGGCTAGTCACGGATGTATCTAGGACATTAATTAGCAATGGAGTGACGAAGAGGTAACCAATTGATCAACCGCGTGACAACTGTGTCGTTTGACATACCTGAAAATGATTAACAGGTGACACTTTTTGAGTCATCCTGATCACAAGATCATGAGTTGTCATCATCATTCCTATTCAAACGGTTTTAATGGTGTTATTTATACACATTTAAAGTGTTTGTTGGTGTCGTTTTTCCGCAACACGTTGCCATAAGTTTGACTGAAGTATTAATTGTTCATCCGGCACGTTACTACTACTACTACTACTACTACTACTACTAATGATAATAATAATAATAATAATAATAATAATAATAATAGTAATAGAGAATTAGATACGCATTGATAGTCGTGTGCTTATATTACAACAAGCTACCGTCCCAAGTTCCTGGGCGGACAATTTGTCCGCATTTATGACAGACTGATATTATATATGTAATAATAGTATACATAAATTCCTGTTTACCAACGACCGAGGAAATTGACAAATAAAATTGGAAAGGACCCTCCTGTATTACCTTATCCATTTGCTAATTCTTAAGAAACATGTTGGACTTACCCAAGGATCAAAAAGGCAACGACACGTACAAAAATTGTTATTTTAAATTTTGTTGTGGTGTCAGATATACAACTATCGTAAATAAAAGCAGAAAGGAAACAAGACATTTAAACAAGATGAAAGGAAAGGCCGAAAATCCACAGCCGGTCGAGCGGATGTTGGCCATTAAGGCCACTCTCTCAGGCCCTTTAATCAAAGACCCTTTTATTCATCTGTAAAAGTTAAAATATGGCTTTATGACGGTTTCATATCACCAGAAATGTCTTCTATCCTATTTAACCACCCCCTGAAAATATTTTTTTTAATACTCCTTTACTTGTTCAGTCTTGTATTTTAAAAATTTAATTCAATGTACGACGTTTATGAAAACAACAGGAGTTTAATTAAGGTGTTTTGGTCAAGAGAATTCGTGAAACACCATGTCCTACTGTCGTTTCATTAAATAAATTCAACAAGTGACGAATTTAGACGATTTCGTTCTCGGCTACTCTTTTATAGTCTCTCTCGCCAGCTTAAATTTTGATGTTTCTTCTCATATTACCTTTAACCATTAACACGTTCCGTTTTCAAATTAATATATGTAAAGCATCATTGTCTGCAGCAGTAGCATAACAACAGCCAAACGTCAACGTTTCAAGGAGATCAATGGAAAAGCAGTGGACTTATTTAGGACGAAGCAAAATTACAATTCTTTGATGCCCGACGTGCCAATGTTCATCATCTGGGCAAGAGGGGTGGAATTGTAGAGTAACGGGAACATCTTCTACCCGATGACAAACTAGACATGTGGTACAAGTAAATAAGGTATATGTCTTCTTCCAGAATCAATTTCACATGAGGTAAGGGCCTGATAATTGTCAAAACGTTCTTTTCTGATTACCATACATAATCAACCTAGCAGTTATTAAATGTCAAATTATAAAAATCTGCACGTACAAGGAGTAATATCGGGTAGTAACCCCCTAGGGGTTCTTTAGCCTCCACGTTGGCTAGACATCTTTTATTGACTAGAGAAATGAATGATCGCCTGGAACAAAATTGATGACCTGCTGTCACACAGGTTCTTTGCTATGTCCAGGTCCGTCGACTTTATTGATTCACCTTCTGAACTTATTAAGCTTCTTTTCTTTTCTATTTTCTTTTCGTCTCGCGGTCGCAACACTGTTGAATCAAAGCCAGGACGGGAAACCAAACGAAAAAATTGAAGTGAAACGCAGTTAGTCGCGAATCTTCCTCAAATCACTTTCATTTCCCAATTTTCGGCTATTCCTGAAGGGGTGCAACAGAGCACCCCATGAGTCGGGCAGGAACCAACCCAGAAACATCTGTCTTTGAAAGGGAAGAATAAAGAAAAGAATGTTTTTAAATCTACAACAACTGTGGGGCCTCTGAGACGACTCAAAGAAACCCTCCATCCTTTGATATTCCTTCTTTTAAAAAAAAAATGGGAACATCTTGCACAGTTTTACATAAGAACCCATATTATGTAACCAACGGAGGTTCTCGGCGATCGCAGAGGGTAGTTACTCATTATTCTCGCTGCTGGTGCTACCCCCTTTCTTATCAAGTAACCCGCATGACACCTGGATTAGGACTTATGCAATATTGTCGATTTATCACCATCTGAGTGCCTCCGTGTGATTGCCATCTCCTCTGTCTTGTCTCTGTTGAAAGGTTCGGGTTGTTGGTTACGACGTTTCGGTCGGTGGATCACAAACTACAGTTCGTTTACTTATACACTTTTGACAGAACAGGAGTACTGCACATTGCTTCGTGGCAAATGAATACAACAGAAATTCTAATAAATGTTTTAGTTGATGCCGATATGTCGATTGTCGTTTTTTTCATAATGCCAGGAACTTCTAGGGGTTTGGTCATTTGAACATTTTCGGTCCACAACAGACATTCGTCAAGGGGCATCAAAGTGACCAATAGTGTCGGTCCTATTTCTACCCAAATGAATAATCTATTAAATGTTTATAACGATCTGATGTACACAACATGGCGGATTTCGTCACTTCATTGTCGTCCTTCCAGCTGCAAAAAACTGCAGCTGAATTTTCTTTGCCTTTTTAGGCAACGTGCGACCGTTTCAAGTGACACGAAAACATGTGGCCCTGGACAGATGTGCACCAGCTTTCGGTTTCTCTTTTATTTTTATTTTTAGACTGTTGTTTGGGCAAAAGGACAAACATACAACGAGTACTGTCGAAGAAGAATACCAGTGTAAAATACGAGGAGGTGTTGCCTTTAGACGAACCCGACAAAAGTACATTTTTTTGACATTTGAGGTTTAGGACATTCGGTTTTCCGTACTTAACTCTTGTGCACTTGTTCTCCTAGACATGTCACTGCCTTCACGATTCGTTCATCTTCTAACTTCCTTCAGAATAAAAAGGCTACATTCTTAGGAGCGCCTATGCAAATATTTATGATGAAATATTGCGGCGTTAATGAAGAATATTAAAAGGGAGACTCGGAGTCAGTCGTGGAAATGATTTACAGTCAGTAAGCGCCGACGTTAAATGTCATGAAATCATCCAAATTCGATCGATCTTTTTGTTTTCAATAACTCAGTTATTGACACAGACACACATTATTCAGAGTTATTAAAGATTTGATCCGATCTGAGACTACTAACTTGGTTCTATTTTATAAAATTTTCCCTTCACCGCTACGCGGTACCCGGCGGTTCTAACATCCAATCTCTGATGGAATTTATAAATACTGTCTATACATAATGTTGCCATTTAAATTTTCTTATTATTATTCGTAACCCATCATACTTGGTCTCGTTCATACCTTTCATAAATCGCATTGATATATTTTAATTCCATAAATATTAATTAAATTGTTAAATGATTACCGTTCGCACAATATCATGTCTGTTTAATTTGTTTTTTAACTGATTCTTACGTATCGAGAAATTCCGAGAAACTGAATTTCCAATATTTATATCGTAATTCTCAACAAAAAAGGCACATTTTTAGCAGGAATTAGCCATTAGGAATGGAAAATCTTTTGCAGGGGACTCCACACCACTGGGCTGGACAAAAGGCAAAGTGTCAAGAGGGTGGACGTGGAAAGAGTTAGAAAAAAATATTCTCACGATGGTCTCTAACTTGCTCCTGTAGAAGATTATGATCGTGTGACTGCAGACAGAGAGGCCACAGATTGGGGTGCAGTGGGAATGCACACGGCTGGTTAGTGGCCCTCATAGAACGACCAGCCAGCTGCACTTTTGGTCCAATTAAACACGAATTACAGAGTTCTCAACATTTAAATTGTATTAATTGAGATTTTTTCGTTAAATTTGTAATTGACGTGTGTTGGGACGAAGACACTCAGGACAGAGCGCCGGGTGTCGAGAGCACCAACCTTTTGGTTCTATCCTTACGTTGAATTTGTCTGTTCTAATGGAAACTTCGTCGGAAAGAATAAAATCACATTTGTACTTCACACGGGTATGGGTATGAGGTAGAGGTGTGAAATCGAAAGGCGAGGATGAAGCTGAAAATATATGCACTTTGTGTTTCATCAAGACCGGATGATGTGGTCAACCGGTAATTTTTAGGCAAGTCGAGGTCACCACTCAGTTTTCATATGATTCCCTTTAATAATATTAAACATTTTTTGAGAATGTAAATGAATTTATAGTACACTTTACTCCACCGAAGTACGCCATAACGACAACAAAATAATAATGGCCATTCGATTTCGAGTCAAATTTCTGACTGACCTAATATAATTCGAACAAGAGGAAAAAGACAAAATCAGGTACAAATTGTATCAAGTCACAATTTGTTTTCCACAACCCCATTTGTACAGATTCTTATTTAAATAAATTATGAAAATTTCGTTTTAAACATTGACGCAAAGCAATATTGTTAAAATTGGTACATGAGTACTCAATCAAAGCTACTCAGTTCCGCTTCACGAAAATTTAAATGTTGTAATAATAATTAAATAGGGAATAAATTTACGAATAAATGGCCTAATTTATACAAAATAAGTGTACATGTGCTTATCTATGAATTCCAGTGATATGTGCAAATTAATAAAATATCATACGGTAGAGGAATTGGAGTGAGCGAAACACATAAAGGAGCCGTTGGATGTATTAACATTCTCGCATTGGTTGTCCTAACACCCAACCAATATGATATACATATATTTGCGATTAAGCTACATAACACATTTTATGTAAACAATGTCGACAT
The DNA here is from genome assembly GCA_037055365.1 of Polyplax serrata. Lineage (NCBI taxonomy): Eukaryota > Metazoa > Arthropoda > Insecta > Psocodea > Polyplacidae > Polyplax > Polyplax serrata. The sequence goes on from JAWJWE010000007.1 coordinate 455,107, forward strand.
TTGCACAGAACTTTGTGTCTAGGAGATGTCATGTTTCGGCCCTGAAGTTTCACTGACGTGGTCGAGGCGGAGCAAACGATCCGGGGAAGATTGGGAGACCCGTAAGAAATTAGGATAGAAATGGCGTTTCAAAGGCACCCGTAGGTCTTTTAACGCTGTTCTCGATCCTTGAATTTTTGGCGTCGTCGCAGCACTCAATAAGAACAGGTATATCAGCCGAGGCCAAAGCGAGCTCATTCGAGTTCGAGACATCGATTTGCTCGGATGTGCTCGGATTCTTGTTTTCGATAATTCGTTTGAATTCAACTATTCGACATTTTGTTGCTCAACTCAAATAGGTCGTCCTACTCGAATAGAAAAGGTAATCGTGCGTGTTTTCTGTGTTTTTGTGCGCGAGTTTTTTTTTCAACTGAGGAATTTTCTTGGATAATTCATTTGTGAGAAAATGAAGGCAGCGGTCGATATGGGCGCCTCATCCGGAGCCAACAACCTGTCAGGCGTTCAAACCGGACGAGTAAACCGTAGAAGAGATGTAGAAAATGAGGAGATACAGATGTACCTGAGCAAACTAAAGGACTTGGTGCCATTCATGCCCAAGAATAAGAAACTGACCAAGTTGGAAGTTATTCAATACGTGATAGACTACATATGTGATTTACAGTATGCTCTTGAAACGCATCCGAATGTGAACGGACTGAATGCAGCCGAACTAACTGCCAGGTTGCAAGGAGAAAATGGGAGTTCGATGACGACCGTACCTCAAGTGATATCGACAGGTACCCAGAGACAGCCCCTTGGTGTTCTGGCACCCAGTCCAAATACATTCGTACCGAACGTTAGGCCGAGTTCGGCGTCGCCGACACCAATGGAATCCGCTTCGCTCAGATCGGTAAGGGAACTGTTTCTTCCTTTGCGACGTGTCAGGCTCGACAGACTAGTGAAACTCCTCTCGTTAGGTTAAATTAAATGGGAAGAAGAAATTCTTCCTTTCAGAGCACTCGTGCCGTGTAGTTACGTTTCTTGCTCGAAGAAACAGGTACTCTGTCCTGCAGGACTGTCTCTCCCGTTGCTCGTTTTGATTTCCATGGCCAGCAATTGATGATTCAATGTACACGACCAAGAAGAATCTGAAACGTAAACGACACGCACACAAACGACTAAATTTGTCATCCATTAGGGAAATACCCAAGGTTATTATGAACACCTGGACGGCAATGCCCTTCTTTCGCACTCGACGTCGTTGAGCAATCGTTTTAGTTAGTTAGAGAGAGAGAGAGAAAACGAGCCAGAGTCTTGATTAAATCCGGAACGACTCCCACAATTATTCTTGGACACCTGGACGGCGAAGCCAGGTTATCAGAAAAAGAGAAAGTCGGTGAGAAGGAAAAGAATTTTTCAGCGGCCATGTTTTATCGGATAATAATTTGCCAAAGCTGGTGCCAGCGTGGAAACTTTTCACTACTCCTGGTGGCTACTCCCCTCGGTACTTGGTTTCGTTCCCACGGAAGTCATTTTGAATTGAAAGGATTCCCAATGTGATGAAAAGGGCTGTGATTTTTTTTGCTGGGGTTCGATGAAACACCTGGCTTGGTAATGACGGTGGGAATGACCTTAACGAGGGTTGGGAGTGGTGTACGACGTAACTGGGGGTATGTTGACCTGATAGTCACTTTCTGTGCAGGAGATGCTCGTTATCGGGTCGAACCAATGATATCTTTTGTCAGGTTTCACAGGTTTCGAGTGACAGAACTACCCTTCCACTATCACTCGGTCCTTCGCATAAAAGGAATTCAAAGGAAGACCATTTATTTTATTTCATCTCTTATGTTGCAGTGCGTTTTGTGTGCACGTGTGTTTTCTAAAAGTCCCTCTCCTGATCGTGGAATTCAGCTGCTAGCTTATATATTTCTCTTTTCGGTTAGTTATATAACGGACTCCCGGATGCGTCTAGATGTGGTCGAGAGGGGAAAACCCCAAAACCGAGCATTGGTGTTTGTCTTACGACAAAACGGCCACTGGGGGAAGAAGAAGAAGAAGAAGTAGTAGTATTTAAATTTAATGTTGTGCATGTGCTTTCACATTATGCGTTGATGTGTGCGTGTGGAGCCCGGTGGCAGCGGTCCTTCCGCCTCCTCTCATGTGCCCTGCGTTCTCACTTCCTAATAATAAACCCACATAAATTGAGAATTGTCAAGTCTGGTTCATGAAGATCACAGATGTTCGTCGTGTGTGTGTGTGTGTTTGAGAGAGAAATTTTTGTGGGTCATCGCGAGTGTTCACTGCTGATAGCCACCCACATAGCTGACTTATTTCTCCGGCAGAGATGCTCGAGCTGGTTGTTTTGGATTTTTTTTTGCGTCAGTGGGTCGAAGGTACAACACGGGAATGTTGCCTTTGTGCACAATTTTTGTCTATCTTTTACGCATAGGAAGACAACCTGCAGAGCGAAGTGTCACACATCGAAAAGCACTCCTACTTGTTACCATACGATACAGTTGTAATTTTGTCACGAAAAGTACTCTTATGTTAGTAGTAAATTCTGCCCATAGGATTGTGGGCCTCTGCCTTTTGTCAGAACGCAGCTGAACAATAAGGTCATGAGTCACGGTCCACGCTGTTTTGGGTTTTGCGCCATTGATGCTATGTAGTCATAATTTTAACTTGAGGTTGTAACTTGTGTGAGTTTTTTACCGCAATTAAGTTGAGGCCGAACAAGAGAGGAAACGTTTTTCAACACCTGCACGTGTTTCATTTCCCTCTTTCCATCGCGCACAGACAGCTGAATTAGCAGTAAGTGGACTGAGCTAAAAATCTACCGGCCGACTTATTCGTTTGACACGTGTAAAGTTTCACTGTCTCCCAGTAACATCTTGCTTCACAATGGTGTCCTTTTACTCTGCTAAGGTAGTGAAGCAACGCACTTGTAACAAACAAATGTACATTTGTTTCTTTACCTGATCGTACGCAATTTAATGTGCGCATTGCGATTTGCGTTTCCTTTCTCTTTTGACCCGAAGTGCACCCGTGTGGCAAATTTTACCGTTAACTCTTACAGACAATTTTCAATCTTTTCACGTAGCAGTACGAAATATTTGTGAAGGAAGAATCTGAACCAAAGTAAGCCGTCTTGCCCCTAGTTGGGGCAGGTAGCTGTGTCGGTTAGAGAAATTCGCTGAAACGTTTAGGCACACGTGAGCCTAACACCTGCGCTTGTGTTTTATCGTTTAGGCAATGTTTTCATTAGTCGGATTGCGTTTTCGAAATCAGGTACGCGGATTACTCAGGAGACAGTAGTGTGTTATGGTTGGAGAAGGGAAGGACAGGGGCCTGTTGTTTTATTTGTATTGAATTAGACTTTACAAATCTCAAATTAACCAATGAAGCCTTCCTGTTGTCTGTTTTCTCGTTGTGATTTCCCACAAGCACACGTTCGTAACGACAGGCTTGCTCAGGTTCGAAATTAACAGAAATGTCTGATACCGTAGAATATGCCACAGATATGACTTGGGAGTTATATCTTGTTGATACATGCAATGTAATCAATCATATGTAACTGTTGTGTTCTCTTGTTACAGATATCACCAGTACACTTGGAAAAAATCCAGGAGTCTGACAGTCGGCCAATTTCGTGTTAAGATCTGGTTGGGACACGTAGAAAATTTTACTCATCAGATTTCCGGACTGTGTTTGTCCCGTTCCTGCGGGAGCACTCGAATGTGAACGGACTCCCCGGGTCTGCACCTGACTGATGCACTTCAAAGTCAATCGGTACTATGGGGAATAGTAATATTTTCTCTGGTCACCTAGTCAAAACCGGGGGAGAACATGCACGTTAGAAGACTTCAGGGGAAGAAACGCAGTGAAAGCCTTTGCTGCTCCACAACGTCTACTGTTTGTGACGGGCATTTGGAATGAACAAATTTGTTTCGGTGTTGTTTGTTGGCTGTTTGCCTCGTGCACCTGCAATCAAAGATCAATTTAGTGCACACGGATGACGGAATTTGTTCCTCTGTTTTATGAGTTGAATTAAGCCACGTTTCTTTCGCATCTGGCATTATTGAGTGTCTTTTTCTTTTGTGTTTTGTTTTTAATATGAAAATCATGGCATTTTCTAGGAAAACCCAAAAACTATGATTTTTTCTAATAGAGCGGTGGTTCGGCGAGAAGTGCCTTTCTTTCCGTGTCAGACAAACTTCCACCGTACAAATATTAAACTTTGATTCGTATAAACTCTAATTTATAAATTTACTACAGAATCAGTACAATTAGGACTTTGATACTGTATTTAAATTTGTGGTACGTTTGACTGGGACCGGGAGAAGACCACGCGGAAACCTCTTGTATCACAGCAAACTGGAAAAAGCACTTTCATAAAGCACCCAAAGCGAAAGGATTTTAACACCCCAGACGGTCCCCGAATTTTGGGGCACGAAATTTTGTTCTGTTGCAGTCCCTGTTAGTGTAAATCAAAATGTCAACCCTAAGCCATCGATGCAAAGATGCTATTTCGTCAGTGGTAACTAGAGGTATGGGATTTTGTGGGGAAGTTAAATGCTTTTATTGAAATTTCCAAGTGTCAGGCACACCTTGAAGTTTCGAGTACCTGAATTTAATTAATAATAACTCGAATGAGAATGAGACAGCACGCAACAGCCTGGTTTGGGAATGGTCTCTAAATGAATGTCGAAGGGTAAAATTCTGGTGTCGTTGTGTTCCCTGAGACATTCACAAACGGTCGAATGTGTTGTCCTCAAAACGGGAATTCTGGCAATATTTCGCCCATGCAAGGTATTTTGCATGGAGGGAGGGAAGTTTTTCTTTTCCTAAGGCAAAGTCGGTAAAGAAGAAAAATTCCACTGGAACCTCAGACGTGGACATTTTCTTTTCTTTCAATACTTACGATTATTATTTGTATAATATGTATTATTACATAATAGAAAATTTTGTTTATATTTGTATAGTTGTAAAATAAAAAAAACTAAAAATGAATAATATAAAATTTTAAACATGAAATTTCAAAGAGTCTTGTCTTCTATTTAAATCTCTCCTTACCTTTGGTTGGCGACCGGGTGGTTGTTAGTTTCTGATAGTTTCATTTTGCATATCGGTACGAGTGGCAAAATGAAAATAATTAATTTTTGGTAAATATTTATGTTTCTTTTCGTTTTGCATAAATCACAAATTTATTATTTTCATTTTTCTTCCTCACTCCTATTCCATTCTCCTTAATTTGACCTTGCGTGCAGTGCTCATTTGACAACTACACTTTGTTGTCACTCCACCTGTGAAAGGTTTCCTCTTGTAAAACGCGAGATGTCTCATCGGTTTAACAATTTTTTGGAACCGGAAGAGGCAAATGAACTTTCTTTCCAGCCCACACGGGGAAGTGAGGAAGGAGAAAAATAGTTAGAAATAGATGTAAAACTATAGGAATTTGATTCGATTAGAAGAGTAAAAACAAAAATGGAATCAAGAGCGTTTCAAACGAAGGTAGTTGACACATTCATTTTTACGTCGAAGGAAGGACGAGAATGTGTTGAGTAATTGCCATTTATAAATTGAATTTGGTTTTTTGATTGCTTACGAAGATGACATTCGTTAACAGTAGAAAATACCCATTCATTTTGCCTTTCGTTTGAAAGTTGCAGAACCAGGATACCAATGATAAGGACGAGACTGCAAGTGTGGCGTACGAGGAGAAATGTTAGTGACAAGTCGCGTGCAGAACTTGCGGAAATTAATATAATAGTGCGAAAACAATGTGCGTAAGTGATGTTGTATAAAATGATACTGTTGCCGAGCTGTGGTGTTTGCTTTGCTTTGCGTTGTCATTGTTGGTCTTCCTTTCCATTGGGCAGGAGGTGAACGTAGAGGTTGACCATCGGCTCAGTTGGACACTGCCTGGAACTCGTCTCCGCTGTCTTCGGGCAACTGCATCTTTTTACTTCTCCTTGTACTAATGACATTTCTGGTGAGGGACATTTTTTTCGTTTTCCCTCAAAGTCCCACCTACCAGAGCCCATGAAAATATCGTACCTGTGCTTCGGAATTGGGTCTACCAATTTTTGGTAGTTTGGCTTGGTGTTTTGCTCGCACATTTGGTTTCCCTATTCTTTTTCCTTCCACTTAAATTTTTTTTTGTTTTTATGTGTAAAAATTATTTTTATCAGTACCAAACTGTTTTGTTAATCCGCCATTTTTACGTTTTATGTTTCAACTTTGAGTGTTCGCGAAAATTAAGACTCGACAGTGTTCTGACCTACTGGAAGTTAAAAAAAAGGAACAAATAATCTGAAATTGTATAAATTTTATTCATCTTTAAAGAAAGATGAGACAAAAACAGATTTACCCTGAGGATCATTGGCTGACCAGCGTCACAGGTTGCGATAATCACGGGCTAAAAAAAACGGCGCCAGTTCATTGGCTTTCTATTAATTTTGTTTTGAAATTATAAACAAATCATCTGCTACCGAAATGTAAACAATTAAAACTTTTTTACCAAGAAAAAGAATAAAAAAATTTGAAAACAAAATTATTTAAAATTTTCAACAAAAAAAAGGTAAATAAAAAATAGTCTCGAGCACAATGCAAAATTCTCAGAACTCTCAGAGTAGCAGTAGTCCAGTGAATAAGCCCAGGATGATACCTCTGGTGTTCTACCTGAACGAAGAGAAAGACGAGGAAGAAGAACCGCCCCATAGAAGAAGGGAAATGATGGAAAACCTACCGCCAAATGCAATGTTCTTCAAGCCACAGATTAACGTAATCATCGATTGTTTGCCTCCACCAAGTTATGAATGTGCGGACATAGACGAGGACAAGTAGAAGCCTGGGATGTCGAGAAGTTCGCAAGCTGTTCCAGTTGGTAAGAAGATGCGAAACCACAGAAGAAGATTGGTCAACGAAGGCAAAATTACAAGTATGAGAATGTGAAGGTCCTTGAGTCCCCAGAGGTTCAACCCCCACAGCAAACTTAACCGAATATTTACCTTATTAACATAATGAGTTAATTGAATAAATAACGTAAAAAATCAAATTCATTGGATTGCTCTAAATTTATCTAAGTGAACGTTTTGTCTAAGAAATATCTAAACAAAATCTGTATCGTTTGATACACAAAGAACAAAATGCACATTGGGAAACAATAAATGTGAAATTGTGTAGTTCTCCTGAAAGAGAAAACATCAGAAACAAAGTTGTAGGGTGTAGCAACGGTAAGTTTTATAGCAAGACATAGTAGAATTATTTAAGTGTAATTCTATGTTTAATGGAACGTTGAGTCTATGTTTTACGTATCCTTCATCAAGTTTTGTTTTGTCTGTCACGCCGTGAGTCTATGTCTATGCTTCACAGCCTGCTGACACTCTGTTTCGAGAAATCGTTTTATTATTTTTATATTTTTAAACTTAGTGAAGGATACCATGATCCATGAAACCGGCAGACCATCCACCTCAATGCTTCTTCCTTCGGACGAAGTCTCCGTTCAGATGTCACCGTTCAGCGAGGACAGGTGGGAGGCTGACCGCATAGAAAACCAACGACGAAGGGAAATTCACAGGAGCTACGTGTACACGAGACAAGTTCCAGTCGAAATTGCCAGACCTACAGTTAAGCAGGATGTACGGGAAGAAAAACCGGCAGAAACGTCGCATGTAACCCAAGAGGTTCCACTCTCCGTTACGACGCAACCAGAAATCATCTCAGATCCAGAAATGGCCCAGCAGTATGAGTCCGTCCAACACAGACGTGGGTCTGTATACGAACGAAAGACATTCAAAGACATTAAATTCGAAAGTCCCGGTCCTGTAAACCTGTATCCACTTCTTAGGTGTCCTAATACCAGGACCCGGAAGGAATCCCCGTACAGTGCGACAGCAAGCGAGAACTGGTATGGCACTCAGAGGACAGAACAATACGAACTTCCGCCGAAACCCCAGTTTGCCATCTATAAAAATATTTTACCTGAAAGGGCGCAAGTTCAGCACTACGGTATTCATGTACCTTTTTGGCAGTTTTGATGTAAAACTTAATAGAGCAAATGATTGTGTGTAATCTAAATTTATAAAGTGACCGATTGGTGAAGGATGACGAACTGAATAAAACGTATTATTTTTGGAAATAATTTGGTAGTTGTACAATCGTTTCTAATTACGAAAGACAGTGTTAAATATTTTTATTATCATTATATGTTGCAAAGATAGCGAAAGCAGCAAAGGTGCAATCGTTTTATAGGTAAAGGGACCATAACAAAGGAGCCATACCAAGGCAAAAAGAATGAGAGGATACAGAATAAGAATGACCATTTGAGTCAAATTGATCAAAATCAGAACGACCGCGCATGTTATCTAAATCTGATTTTGTTGTGATGTATACATAGACTTAACGAAATGAAAGAGAAAAATACACTAATACGTGACAAATGTTGTCACTTAATGGTAGTTCTATACAACTGCAAAGAAGTAACAAACACAATTTAAGCTTGAATTTTAATAAAGCTCTGACCTTTTCGTTTTGTCGTAAGAAAATGTCGAACACCTGCCGCATTTGAAATGAGCAAAATTTTAAATATTGAAAAAATTATCACGAATTCAAATCTGCTTTTCAAGTGCACCAAAACTGAAATTGAATGGTAGAGGTAAAGAAGAAAACTGAGAAGCACAGCAAAGGAAGTATATGGAGGTTTAAGCGAACAGAAATTTAGGAGGAGACAATGAGGGGCACAAAAACTTAGAAAATAAAATTTCACAAGAGATTAGGAGAGTCAGAGAGTAGAACATCTGAGAAGGAACGACAGATAGACAAAAAAATGAGAATTTGAATCTCATAAATTTAGAGAGAAAAGGTTTATTTTATTTTGAAACCAATAGATTTAGTTAAACTTGTCAGCATTGCATTGGTGTAAATATTTTGAAGGCGGCCGAGGAAGTAAAAAGTTAGAAAAGAAGGAATCAGCTTATGCTGTCTCTCTAAATTTCTATCATATTCTATGATACAACATTCTAATGACACTGAGAAAATAAAAAATATCTCGGAGGCTGGGTTCGGACCTCGATGGCCTTGCTCTAAGAAAACAAAATTTTACTAAACAAAACCTTAAATTTTTAAAATTAAAAAAAAAATTAACGACAGGAAGGGAGCATGAGTGGTCCATGCAACACATCAGGTCCAAAGCGTCTCTGGCGCAATGGCATGGAATTTGAGCCAAAGAAAACGTACCCGCCGGACTATTCGAATGTGCCCAGCGTTCGAGACTGGCAGATGTCCCCGTTCGCCCAAGAACGCTTCGACCTGGACGAAATTCAGAGGGCCGAAAAGAAAGGCTTCAAAGCCAGGTTCCAGCTGGAGGAACTGAAGAAGAAGTATGGATACCAGCAAGGATCACCTTGTTCTTCTCCACCGCCGCCATCATGCGAAACCTGTCGAAAACGAGAGGAAAAATCCCGAGTGAGTTCCAGGGGAAACTGCAGCAAAGACCTACTCTACCAGCCATATGGACCAATGGTGGTGTCATCGGTGTCTTACAACAGACCTGAACTGAACAAACCCCGTATGTATTCCTACATGGGCCCTTCTTTCTACTCTGGTTTCCGGTTTGAAACACCCGCACCGAAGATGGTATCACCTGTTCCCTGTTCTCAGGGTGGACAAGCAGGAAAGTTGCTGGCTAACACCTACGTACCCTACGGACCTTACGGTGAAGTTAGGGTGACACCCGATTTGTACATACCTATGGGACCATCGATCCTTCCTGTCGATTTAAATTTTTAATCTGGATAAATAAAATTTTTAAATTTTAAAATTACAAGACAGGTTGATACCTTGTACCTGTACTGAAAGATACACGAAACAAAAGCGAACTGATGGTTTGCCATCCGTAGGCCAATTGTCATATTCAGGGATAGCAAAACAGTTGTGACCGTATTATTGAACAAAACCAAAATTGGGAATGACAATGCCCAGGTGCAAATGAATGACTACGTGTAGAATGAATGAATAACAAAAGTTGTTTTTTGACGATGGTCACCGCAGGTTTCAGGTAGTCTCCATTTGGTTTCAGCCATTGCTCGTCCCACCTCTGTTTTACTCATTTTTAGGTTTTTTATCTAAACCTGAGCGCTCGTTAGACGCAATCGGCCACCGAATGTGTACACGGCTGTTCGACGTTTACAGGAACATGTTAAAAACCAACTATTATTTTATACCACCACAAATTAATATGTTATTTTCTTACTCGAACTTCTTCGCCTATCTCGAACCTCAATAATAATAATAATAATAATAATAGTAAAAAAGCTACCGACCTGCACAATGAAAAGAATATTAGAATATTTCGTTAATCTGAACATACACACACAGGTAAAAGACTGTTAACAGTCGGATTTCGGTTTCTCATCCGACATCAACGACATTGATCAGTTTCTAAATTACATTTAAAGACTCAGACTCATTTAAAGGGTAAAAAATTGAATTTTTTACATGAAATGAAACGTTGTTTGTCGAATCTTCCGTTTTCTCCGAATTCTCCGAAAGAACAAAAAGATGCAAAATCAAAACGGACGACTGGAAAATGAAAGTGAAACAATGGAAATCGCCGCATTCATTAAACTACCTAAAATGTCGAATACCTAGTTTGTGTGTGTGTGTGTGTGTGTTTGGGGGGGGGGGGAAACCCCAGGTTCTCTCAATGAAACGTCATGAATTGAACATGAAAAATCCCATAAAATGCGTGTGTACTTTTAATAAAAGTAAAAAAAAGTTTCTCATTCAGAAAAGTGTGACGGCCGAATGAGTGCAGGCAAGGGCAGCCAACCTCAACTTCCGGCGATTATACTTTTTCCTTCACTTCGTCTGCATTCTAAATGTTGAATATGCAAATGTAGAATTCAGGTAGATGCAAGGTACGGAGAGGTACGCAAAGGTACGCAGTGTAGCCATCTGATCGAATTAGAATATCTCAGATGGGAAATTTCAATTTGTCCCTGTGGAGAAGATGTGAAGAAACGTAAGTCTGGTGAATGCGACACCCGTGTGTTCCTGCACTCTTGTCCCTCTGTGTCTGAGTACTACCCAGGCTTTCTGAGTTTTGAATTCGAGTTGGATTAAGAAATGGGGACTGGGAGGTTAAGAAAAGTTATGTTTGTTTTACTAATGTTCTTTTCACAAAGTTCCAAAGCGTCGTGTTTCATGACAGAAAAGACATTATATTATTTGTACATTGGCGTGACTAACGACCTGACAGGACGTCATGGCCGAAGAAGACAACATTCGCATCTTGTCACTTTATTTTTATAAATGTGAAAGTTAACTAGGAAAGTGAGAAAATATAAAATTATTTTAGTTCCTTCAAGATTCTTGCACTGACAGACATTCCAATTCGTTTGTTCGGTTCAATGAAGAGTTCACTTAATTATCCTAAACCGATATTTTATTCTGCCTAGTTGGTGTAGTGTTAATGGATATCGTTGAACTTGTTTTTACCTGACAAAAGGTCTCTCAAAAAGTACTGTCAATCTCAACGTGATACATTCAATTTGGGGGTACCTGGAACGCGTTTTTCCTTGATTGACTGTCGCAGCCAGTTCATCAGGATGCGCATGCCTGCAGTATTCGTTACGTAGCATTTTTCCACAGCTTCCAGATGGAATTTGTGTTGCGTACCTAATCAGACTACCCCCTCCCCTCTCCGCCTTTTAGAATGAAACTTTCTCACTGGTTCAGGCACACAAAATGATTTTTGTTTCATTTTAATTTTTGTTATTTAGGACGCAGGTGTTGTGGCGGTCAGGTGCTCAGGTGTGCGCCCGTCTTATCGGTAGAAAATACCCGATAACGATAACGGGAATCTCGTGGCCGTGGGCTGAATGATCTCATCGGGTCTTGTCCTCACAGATTTTTGGTACGACTGCACCAAAAGAATTGAATGTACCGATGACTCAAAAGAAACTAAAGCTCACCAATTCACAGTTCATGACGGACTATTTTTTAACGCCAAGAATACAAAAAGGATGAGAAAAGCTCTGTCGTGACAGTTGTGCGCGGTCGACAGAGTCACTGTCAGAGTCACTCCAGGAAAATAAGTTGTACATTGGGGTCAACCATATATGAATGGAAGACGAGTTGATGTTTCGGACTAGTTGAAGTTCAGATTTATTTATTTCGTGTTCCAACGAAATTCGTGACAAAAAACAAGAATGAAGAGGTTCGAAAACAGACTGGGTGGGTTCATCGTTTCAAAAGTTAATTACCTATGAAAAAGTAATGAGACAGTCACTCACAAGCACCCATGACACAATGTCTGATATTCTGTCTGTCACGTTCGGGTATTAATTGGAACAGGAAGGGTTGGCCTGATTAAAATCACTCAACCGAATCGGTTTATTTTCAACCCCCAAGAAATCATGGGAGGTCTCGGAAATTAAATTTTTCTTATTTTCTCGAATGAAGAATTCACTTTCAGAAGAGCAGACAGAAGAAATTTTGATATTTGGGAAAAGCATAGAGGACGTGAGTCGGCCACCGCCTTTCGATGAAAAAAACAATTAATAAAATAACAAAAACATAAAATTTATATTTTATAATTTTCGGAAATGTGCGAGAGAACAGAAAAAAATTATCAAAAACTGGTCGATCCCCCTCATGTGCCATACGGAACCATTTTGGGCGATCCACCAAAGGAAAAATCAAAGAAAAAAGGTGAATGTGTCCAGGTGGTTGTGTGTCTGCCAAAACCCTCGGTTAAAGAAGAAGCCAAAGTTGAAAAACAGCAAGAAAAAAGTCCCGAAAAGAAAGCGCAGTAAAATGAGAATTGAGAGAAAAGAAGTATTCGCGGGTACTCAGACACAGGAACCTGTGGGTACCAGGACGTTCGTCTCCTATTTGTGTTCCAAATTGTAAAAAAAAGTTCAAAATTCTCTATTATCTTATCAGTGACTCCTTCTTCTCAAGTTCTTGTGTACCCGGTCACATATGGCGGTCACAGTACGCAATGAGTACGCAATACTCGTCACCCTTCGAGGTACTCTGCGTGACAGGTGGCTGACTTTTTACACGGGAACTTGATATAAACATTTTCAATAAAAAGTCAAAGTGACAATTGAAGTTATCTGCATGCCTACACATCTACTGGTACTTTTCACAAGCTACTTTTAGTTTGTTGCTGCCTTTCAGCCGATGCTTGCCGCTTTAATTTTAACTCTGACCTTCATTTAGTGAACGTTTTCATTCTTCCTCTGATTGTTTTTTTCACATTTTTTCAATAGATAGAACTTGCCACGATTTCTCTCTTCCTTACCTCTGTCCTTTCCCTCCAGTTATAGTTGATTCCCCAGGCCATACGTTTTGACTGTCTTGCATTTCAAGGCAAATGATTGGTCAGGCGTTTCCCGTGGAAGGAGAAGTCATAGTCGCGACCTTCAGATTTGCATTTTTGAATGTTGCTCTGATTGTTTACGACAGATAGGACACACACCACATCGATGTCCCTAAAAGGATGTATTGTTTTTTTCAATCAAACACCTTTGATATTTTCTTCTCTTACACCTTATCACGGCGTAATAACATGACTTTAATAGGCGTTACTTAGAGGAAGTCATCAAATGAGTCTGACACATTCGCCGACACCTGCCACAACGAGTTGGAGGTTGACAAAAAAGCACGAAGTCAATCGTTTCACAGCAAATTCTATGCGAAAGTAAATGTTTCCGATGTTAACATACCTGAGTCGAAGTGCCAAGGTACACAAGTGGAGGCCCTCGACTTGTAATTATCATTTAAAAGAAGAGTATTAGCGAGTTCCTGAGGGCCCTCAGGTGTACCGGCGGCCACACTTTGGATGGTTTCCTATTAAGAGGAATTACGACAATCTAATTCTTAATTTTTTTAATCAATGCTTTCGATCAGTCAGTCAGTCAGTCAGTGTCATTTCTTTTTCTCCATTTCGTTTTATATATTTTTTCTCTGATATTTGAGTTTCCCCACCTAAAATGAACCTAAGGACTGAATCCTTGTGAATGTGCGTATGACGAAAACATTTCCCCCCGCGGTATATATGATTTTGGGTCAATGCCTACAGAAAGAAAGATTCCAATTGTTGTACTACTTTCAGAGGTATTTATGTACCGAACATTTCAAAAAGTAAAACTTTACGCTTTCTACAATGCTTTACGAAAGTAATTTCAAAGAAACTGATTTATATAGAAAGCGTCGCACTTACGTAATTGGACATAGTGCAAACGTCCACAATATCTGCTATATCTAACAGAGAGGATGTGGACAAGTCCTGGTGCAATTAAATAGCTTTTATTCACATGCACCGGCTTGAAGGCTTATGCAAATGTTAGCTAAACCCTTGGTGATGAGATTGCCACCACCACCCTGATAATATATTCATTAGCGTAAACAATTCCCGTAAACTTTTTCTTCCACCCCTGGGCCCCCGGAGACGCGCACACGAGTGATTATATATTAATCCTTTTTGTTTTCCTTTCTTCCGGCTCGGTCCAAAAAATTGAAGGAAAAAGTCGACAAAGACCGACGATGTGCTGGGGTTGCACGGATATAAATATAAAGATAGTTTGGTGAACATCTGTTGTAGGCGAGTGCGTTAGACAAGGGTGAGCAAGAAAATGCCATTCAACAGGATGGCATGAACGTCACTGTATTACTGTCTTTAAATCAGTTATATTGATGTTTAAACCATTCGACTTTACCTTCAACAATACCGGTCACAACAGTCGAACAGAAAAAAAGTAAATGTCACCAAACATAGGGCGTTATTGACAAACTCACTACTTATATCATGTTGACTCCTAGCTCAGCAGCTACTCGCCATTAAGTTGACAAAGGTTTCTAGAGTTGGTTCGAGAGCTTAAATAATTTGGATGGCATCCCTCAAGGAACCTGGCCTCCCTCTGTTAAACGGCTGCCCATGGATGTACGATGTACGAGATCAAGTGGTCTGGACAAATTCGCATTAAAAGTTACTGCTGTGGAAGACTATTGACCGAGGTATCGTTAACGTTTACTACAATCGCTTAAAGATAAAATTTAATTCTAATTAATTTAGTTAATTGTAATTCTAACAGTCATCAAATGTTAATTACAAGTAAGAAATGTTCAAATACTAAAAATTAGAAATGTTCGTGTTAAACACTTTTCTTGTACTTTGAGTAACTACAATAATTTGTAACGAGTATCTTGTATTACAGGAAACATTAAGTAAACAAAATAAATTTTATATTGCAGATATATTTAAATAGGAAATGTGTTAATTGTGAGTGTCATACTCACACTAATTACGCACTTGTGCATGTCCTTTGTTATGCAGATGTTTACATCTTCCTTTCCCCATTGAACAATAGATCAGGTTCTTTTTAAGTAGAACTAAGCAAGTACCAATCGACAGTATTCACCGACATTGTGGAATTCAAGAAGGAATAAAAGTCATTCTAAGTCCAGGTGTTCGTCACACACAATGTCAATTAGCCTTCGATGGTAAAAAATTTTTGAATGAGTTGCAAACCACGTCACTCCTTCAACTAGCACAGGTGAAGTGCAGGTGCTAAATTTTTGTTGGGTCCCTTCACATTTAATGTAATGCGAAAGTAAAAAATACCGACGTGATGGTGCAGTCCACCAAACCTTCGGCACCTTTGGACCTACCCATCCACCTATGAACGAGTACGAGACTCTCATCACCTGGTTTCTCATCATATGTTTTTTTTTCGTGTCACATGCAGGTTCCCTTCGAGTTTAACATATTAATTATGTACGTTACACATAAAAGACCTTGATTATATTTTAGACGATCAAGAGTCAACAATAAGCAATTCTTTCAACTCTCTTCATTAGTTAAAGGATTTTACGCAACAGAAATCGCAACACGCAACTTCCGAGTCAAGGACAAACCAAAGGCGTTCCTACTGAAACGTCAAATTTTATAGCTTCTTTACGTAATCCTGTGGGTCAACTAAAGAACACATTATGTACATTAAAAGTAAAAATAAATAATGACGACGTCACAATTTGAGATGTTAAACGAGGCAGAGAGAAAGTGAAATATTTTTGAACGATCAATGTAATTAGTTATTGAGTAAACCAGCAGGAAAAAAATTGAAGAGAACCTTTTAAAATTTGAAAAAAAATTATTCAACAATATAGAAGTTCAATCGAATAAATGTATGACAGTTTTTCAACCGAAAACATTCGAGCAATCGACCTGCTCGTGTCAGACTGCTTTGATGCTGTCGTTCCTTGTGGTTCTACAATCGGAGATTGAGACCACATTTGAGAATTTGTTCAGGTTTGATTTCCTGTGGTCGACCTTTAATCAGAAGCCAATTTAAGTAAAACAACCAAAGAATTTGTTCTAACATATCGAGGCGGATGTCTACGAAATTATATTTTTTCCACCCCCAAGTGGATTCATCGAAGCGTGCCCGGTTTTTGGAAGGATGCAATTGTAGTTCAATTGAATAAATCTGAATGTCCGTCGTGCGTAGCAAAATGTCGGGCAACGACGCCCTTTAAGGAGTCTCCTCTACCCCAAACAGTCAATCAGTCAGTCATTCCAAGTCCAAATTCTGGGTCTATCCAAATGAAAGTTCCAATAAATCAGTCAAAAGCTTACTTTCTCAGCAACTCCTACCCGATTTAATTAGAATTAATGGGAGCGGTGCTTGAGAAGAAGGCCAGCCATTCCTGTTGGCTGCCAAAGGGGACACCTCCACCACAATACACGATTTTAGGGGCTGAGGGCTTGTATTGTTTACTTTCGTCTTATAATGACGATCAAATTAAAACGGAAACTTCTGTCGATTACAACTTACAACCCGACAACCAGAATTGTTGCTTTCGTTACCTGTGACCAACTAAATTTGTAATTTGTGAAGTTTTTCCTTTTTCATTTGCATCTCAATTTTTCGTCCTCTTTCATTTTTTTTGGCTTGATCACAAGTCTTCGTCTTTCCAAGAAATGTTGGTAAATTACAAACCATCCGTGGTAACCGTGATTCACATGGTGAGATCCTGTGTCTTCTTCTCTATCTTTCTCGCCGCTGCAGACCTACCAAAGACAACCTAAATTATGGTTCCTTTGTTCGCATATATTTTTGTTTGTTTCCTAAGTAAATCTTCTTGTATCTTTGACGGGAGAACGTCTAATAAAAGTGCTTTCAATGGATAGGGGCTGGAATAAGATGGGGTTGATTCATTCGTTGGGCCGTGTGGCAAGGGTGGGAAATTGGGGATGATCACTTGTCTCCAGGCTTTTAATAAGTTAATTCTTGTAATGCTCGCATTAAATCTCTGTTTGCTTTTCATTTTTTGCCGTCGACAACCCCAGTCGACGGGGACATCCTCATAATTTATAATCATTGTCACTCGAATAAAATGGACCTGTGAAAGTTAAATTAATTTCTTCCGTGTCCTTTGAATTTATCAGTCGATATTCAAAAAACAACCGTTATTTGAATGGAAATTATTAAAATTTTACTTAATATTTTGTTCCCAAGATGGCCACTTACGTTCCTGTTTCAACATAGAAATTTTATGGGCACAGCACACCGCCCATTGCCTAACCCAGGTGGGTTCAGTGTACTCCACTTTAAGTGCGCGGCTATGTGCTTAACGGAACAATTGAATTTATGTGAGTCTTCTTCAAACAATAAAGGCAGCCACGAAGCCAAGGCGGACACCTCATTCTCTCTGACCCCATTGATCCCTTTAACTTGGTTTCATTAGTACAATTCACCAACAAAACTAGTCGTACACGTGTTTACTGCTCCCAGCCGAATGATAATTCTATGCCCTTTAACTATTTCAAACATCAGCATCTCTGCTTTTATTTTACGTTCATTCAGTACTTCTTAAATATAGTAAAAGAAAGTGTTGTACTAAAAATATGTATTGCGAAATAATCCTCTTTTGCGTTACGTATGATCGTTACGCTTCTTCTGTTACCTATTTACTATTTCAGAGTTTCGCTACTTGCGATAGTGACATCACCAACGTTTTATCTTCTAACCTTACTATTTTGATTACGTCTTATAATTTTATTAATGTTGTAAAGTACCGTTATTTAGTTCAATGGAGAATCATTTCAACTTTTGCATTCCTGTCACGTTGTCCAGAAGCTGCACCAATTTTTGAAGTAAACGACATTTCGTGTGAACTGGTCCTTCGTAGAGTTGAATCAATTTCATTCAATTATAATTATCTCGCAACATTATGTAAAAATTATGGAAACATCTTTAAATATATGAGATACATTGGATTCAGAGGATACAGTAGGATTTGGATGTAAACCAAATAAGAATTAATTGCATTGCATAGGCTGAAGTAGAAGAGTAAAAAAAAAAAAAAACAAACCCTCCCTGCTCATGTGGCCATATTAATGTCGGCCTTACATTCATGAGAGTCAAGTTGATTGAAGTTGGGGTTGATGTTATGAGAAAGGGAAAGGTCGAGTTTTCCCCAATATTTCATTTGGCAAAACGAATCTCCCATTGGATGTGAGAGTGTGTACATAAAAACACATATAAACTCATAGAGGCTCAAGTGATGCAGACCCGACAACATTCTCATGCATAAAAGAGGCGCCATTTTGGTTAGGGAGATGAAATGGATAAACGAGGCGAAAGTTTATTGTTCTTTTAGCTATTCTTTATTTTTATTTACTATTGATATGACATTTATCTTGCCAAATCTTATGGTGTATTTTAATTAATTTTGTAAAGAAGAATGTAAAAAGCCACCGGGACAACAGACCTTGACACAATCAGGTAGACAACAGTGTTCTTTTTTTCCAATTAGAAGGCAGCTCAGACATGAGTTGCGATTATAACCTGATGGCCAACAGTCGACCAACGGCAAGAAGACCACTCTGAATAACAACATTTTGGAAGAGGACGATTACCAAATTAAAGGAATGATCAGACCAGGCAAAGCAAACGCAAACTCGATGAGAAAAAAATATATTGAGACAGAACATCCATCGAATTTTAGATTTGGACATTGTTCAAAAGGAAGACGACTGATTAATCTAACATGTGAGTTATGAGAGGCAACCGAATGCGCCATATGTCCTCACCAGTTTGTCTAGTAGTGTTCTCTAATTTTATCTTTTTTCATCAGGGAACGAGAGTAAATGGAAGGCAGCGTTAGAAAGAAAGGGCCAGACAAGACAAAAATGCTAAATAATAAAAAAGAAATAATTCTCTTATGATGTCGGAACCCAAGTCCGGCACTGATCGGTAAGAGAAAACGAAGAAAAAGTACATGAAACTAGTGAAAAAAAAGATTTTGGTGTAGTCAAAAGGATTGCCTCGGCCTGCAATTCTTCCTTTAATCCTAAATCTCTTAACGGGTTTGTCTTTTTTGTTTTTCAATCTTTACTTCTGTTGTCTGATATTGGTCTACTGCTTAACTGCATTATACATGTTTAAAGATGTAAGGCAAGTCTCGAGTATGTTTCATATTAATTATTTTGTAGGTTTCTCTAAATATTTGAGGATAGAAATGTGTCCGGCTGTTCTCTATAAATGTGTATTGAAAAATGGAAATGTTCAAAGGAAAAATTTGAGTTCGGATCGTGACTTTCTGTTCTGTTTCTCCGAAACATGAACACTATAGGGGTGTAACTACCCTTAGCTTTTTTCATTAATTAGAGTCCCCTTTTTTCCTGAAAGTCGGGCGCACGGCCACACGTGCAAATTTGTACACTCGTAAATTCAATCGTAAATTGAACTGATTTTCTTAGTTCCAGTCTCTGCCTTTTATTTCCTCAAAGTTACAACTCTAATTTGATCAGTTGAATTTTCACTGCTTTTGGGGTTACATTGAGGAAAAAACATTACATTATTCAATTAAATTTAAAATGTCGATCTTTATAATTAATAAACGAGTTTTTTTTTCTGTATTGCATTGTAGTCGGCCAGTTCGAATTGGAAAATCAAATTCAAGCAAGTTTACTTGTTACTAATACTTACTAACTACAGTTTGGATGAAGCTTTGAGGCGATTCAATATGTAACTAAACAACGCATTTTAATTCGGTTTTTTGCTTGGGAGTCAATACCGATTTGTGACAACCCCCGGTTTCTTGTAAATTGGTTTCTCATTAAAATGGTTCAGTGGTACTCACGGATAACACAGAGTACAAGTAACGTATTAAGATAACGTAGTAAGATGTAGTATTAAAGTGAGGTTGTGTACAATTTGGAATTACACAGGACCACGTTGAGGGAGTTTGGTCGACCAACAGTAAGACAAAGATAAAACCAAATGACAAAAATCAACTAGACTAAATGATAATTACAGTGACAATAGATAGTAGGGCAGACTGCATGTTTCGTCACAGGATATGGTTAATTTTTATCGTGAATTCAAACGCAGATGTTCAATTCAATTCAGGCAAGTGAGAGAGAGAGAGAGAGAGAGAGAGAGAGAGAATGCTTTGCCCTTTATAATTTAATGTCAATTCATGTCAAATTAAAATATTTTGCAATCATCTATGTCATTTGTATCCATGTACACATGCATCGTTACTACAGTGTACCGTTTAAGATATTGTTTCGATTAATATAAGGTCGTTGTTTCGGTGTCTCTAATATGTCTTACTTTATCAATTTGCATTGGTGTCTGTGTGTACAACAAATCCAATTCACAATGATCTGATCTGTTTTTGTTTCCTTTGTATTTGTTCTCTCAAAAATATTTGGAATTAAAGAGATTTCGTACTACCAATCGCCATGTGTTGGTTTCATTTCTTACCATTTTCTTCTTTTTCCTAAAGAACAAGAATACATTTATCTTCTTCATTTGTCCCGTCGCCTCTTGTTTTCCGCACGATACTTTGGAGGACCAAAAAAGGCAAAAACAAGACGTCTCGGCACGTAACAAATATTATTTTTAAAATTAAACAGTGTTTTAGAGAACTCTTAAATAACATTCAATAATTTGCTTTTTCTTCACCATGAGTTGACGACCTCGGATTAGGTAAAAATTATTTTGGAACTTTAATTGTAAATTAATAATCCATAGATTGTTTTATATTTAATTTTGCCTTGTTGAATTTTGAAGTTTTCTTCAACTCGGTTTTCATATTTTTGTACTGCAACGCCACGATTCAATTCCTATTTTCGTATCAAATATTTTATTTCTAATGTTCGTTTTAGTTACTGACATTTGTTACCATGATGATGTGGTGGTGGTGATCTGCCTCCCTGAACTAAGAAATGCAGAAACCTGTGCTGAGCAGTTTTAATGATGTACATATTTCTGTTACATCCTGATACCTTCTTAAAGAGTCCCAGTCGCTGGTACTGCTTCTTTGAGACTCGTCTAACAGGCAAATTCTACAGTGGCCAAAGTTCTTCGACAATGAGAGGGCGTAAATGAAAGCTGCAACTAATGAAAACATGGCTTCCCAATTCACATGTTCTTGGGAAAACTTCCCCATTGAGTGTAAGGGAACCTCCCCCATTGAAAATCCCGTGAAGCCGCATTACTTTGGCTACCCCAAGAGACACTCCCCGCCATTCCACCCCCTCCCGTTTTACTATCATCCCTTAAAATGCCGGGGGCCTCTTGACTTATTGATCTATGTTGACTAGTTGATCTGCGCCTGCTTGCCAGATGTTTGCTCATTGCAGTTCTTCTGAAATGTCTCCTTTCCTGCTTTTTCCAAAGAATATTTTCCAACGCAAATTTTTAATATTGTTACAATGTTTCCATTTGGATTAGGAACTTGGATTAATTCTTTTAGCGGTAGCACACAAAACGTACAACAAACAAAATTAGAAAAGAATCTACAAGAATGTTTCTTAAAGTAGGACGGCAAAGGCAGGCCTATCTATAATTCAACAGGCAATTGAATATTTTTTATATTTCGGCTGTAGGGAAATTCATCCCTTTTCTATTTTAACCTTTGGAAAATGAGTCTTCTGAGAGCAAAATTCAAATTGTTTCATGGAAAATATATATCGCGCGTGTAAACTAACAAAATGTGTTTTGTGTGTTAAAAGCAAAAAATGACTCAAGAAACAAACAGAAATTGGTTCTCTTCTCTCCCTGGAAGGAAGGTAGTTAAGTTAGATGTCTTCTTATGAGTGAAAACAATAGCAGATGTGGTGAGTCGCCTTGAATATGTACCAGTTCAGTTTGAGAAAAAACGAGTGTGACACAGGTGTAAACAGAGCGAAACATCCGGATTCGATAAAGAAAGTTCAAAAACCTTCCAATTTCATTTGAGTTTGTTTGCTAATTAACGACACAACACACAAATAAATGCAGGGTGCCCTGATTTTTTCGACATTGCCTGAGCTTGCCTTATTTGTTAACAATCATGTTATAGTACTAGGACCTTGAAAACGCTTTTAGTTTTTCCGAATGCAATTTCTCTCTTACTCTTGGAATGATACTCTTAACCTGATGAGGGCGAAGCCAACCAAAAAATTAACTCATATGAATTATGACGACTAACAAATGCATCGTTTGTTGCGAGTGTTTCCATATAACAAGCTGTACTACACATAAAATATTCTGTTTAAATATACAACCTCATGTATTATTATTTATTACTATTACATCATTATTAATAATAATACCATCCTTAAGTAGAAAATTTTAAAGTCAAAACAAGGATAGCTGCTTATAATGTCCGGTTGTACTCCATTCCCCAAAATGAGGTGTACACAAAAGTTACACAAAAGTTATACAAAAAACCCGGCCAAAAGTTAAAGGTGGAGTTCTTCTTACTTATACTTTACTCTGTCATTTATATATAAGTTATATAACTCAAAAGAGGGTGAGATTTGAATTTTTGTATTTTCAATTAATATTAAAATTTACGTTTACTTTTTATTATACAAAATGTCTGCAACCTGTTTCTTGAAAATAGAAAACAACAAATATTCAACCAAACGTCAAGTGTCATCTTAAAGAAACTTTCTAACGAACTACTAAAATTTCAATAAAACTTTTAATTCAACGAATTTTTAATTTTAATTCAGTTTTAGAGAAAAACATCTAATTTTGGCCTCTTCACTGATTTCCCTGAAATTTCTTTATTGACTAATTTATGGCAAAATTGGTCGTCTTTCTGCCAATTCTAGCAGAATTAAACAAAATTGTATTTATCAAAAGAACTTGACGTGAACATAACTTCGCTGCATATGCTTATTCTGCCGGTACTCAGTTGTACGTCTATTCTTAAAGTTATAACTTATTATTAACCAAATAATATTGTACCACAGCACCATTGATTACTAATTACAGCAAATATAATTACAACTGAAGTGCGAATTCTGCATAACAACAGTTACGTAGAATAAGTTTTTTTCAAATGAGAAAAAGCAGCGAATTCCTTTACAAGTCGAGGGGTACGAGTTTTTTTTTTAATTTCTCAAAATTCAAGATCGGTTGCGGTAATGAAAGTCATTTTCTTGAGATCAGGTCCAGGTGTCTGGAAAGATAGGTAATCAACTACTACAACCTCAGTTCACCCAAAGGCAGATAATTTCTTATTAATTATGTTACGTATAAAAATTGAAGGCATAGGCAAACCGAATTTCATGGTGGTCTCCCTCAGTGTGAACCTTTCCCATCGTATCTCTGTTTTTCCTCGGAGGACGCAATCTCTAGGAGGATTTCCCCAGAGCAGCCTTGAGGACTGAGGAAGAAACAATTCAAAAACCTAAAACAATGTGAGCTTTTAATAAAATTTCTTAACATTAGTGTTAATTACATTTCTTAGTAGTTACAAAGTTGCAGGATATAGAAAATATATGTTTTGATTCAGTTAATAATAAAACATCATGGCAAGTCAAATTTGCCTGTGTCCGTGCCGCATGGCCTTGTTCTAATGGGTAGTTTGTATATTAGACCAAGTGGAGCAACTAACGACGTCCGATGGCGCTGTTGGGTGAACATGGTTCTTTCAATCACTTCATTTAAGGCATCACTGCATTTAAGAAACGAAAGAAAAACCATCCCCAGTCAATGAAGGTTTATGAAGACAATCACTGTGGTGCCGGTAGAGGCCCGAAACTAGACATGGGCAAACGCCAAATGTCCGTCTGTTGTGTTCGAACGTTGTCCTCGACAGAGTATTACCCAAGAGAAACCAACACAAATGGAAGGTTTCCTCCCTTAAAACCGGGATCAAAATGAGTCAACCATTATCGGCATACGGTCTGACCAACGTTCCAACAACCTCCCTTCGACTTGGGTTAACTCCCTTGCGACTCCATTAGTCACCGGAACTTTATTCATGAACGGCTTCCAAAGGCTTTTGACATGCACAGAAGATTGTGTATCTAGTTCCGGCCACGTGGCCACAGTTCCTATTTCTCCAGCAAATACGCATAATTTCTGAATTGTATAACTTTTTATGTGCAACTCCATGTCTCTTATTCGACTATATGTTACCGTTTAGCCAGACAATCTAACAACTAAAGTTGGTTTTCCCAACTTGGAATGAAATCAGAACCTAATCAGTAAATCAGAACCCCTTGATTTACTTAATTTAGAAAATTATTTACTGGAACCCAGAAATTATTGCAGTATAAAAGTAGAGCAATACAGAAACGAACTATGAAAGTCAGAAATGAAGGAAAAGTATGAAATGGAGGCCTAGGGGGGATGAAGCAAACAACGCAAAAATAAAGAAGAAATGTGAGAGAATGCTGTAAATTATAAAATACTAGTAGTAACTGGATACTCAAGGTATAATTATAAAGCAGGCAGGTAAGAAATGGGAGAACATTCGAAAACAAAGATTCAAATTTAGGGAGAACAAAAAAGTGGTTAAATATGCAGGGAGCCCGCACCAAATATGCTAATAGTTCACCAAAGCAGTTGACAAATCCTCAAAAACCCGACATAAGTGAGGCCAATGAAAATTCACATTCTGCAGGCACAATCAATAGAAAGAGAAATTATTTCTCTTACGGCGTAAAATTCAATTAAAAATATAAAAGAATCATACGCAGGACACATTTTTGTTTTGTCAAAACCTCGGTTTTTGCAAGTAAACCTGTTCCCGCATTTTTCAGTTATTCTTTTTAGTAACGTGACCTAGTGGCTGTAGAAGCGAAAGCAAAGCTGCTAAATGTATGGACAAACGAAGGAAGCGCCATTTGTTCCAGACCAACTCAAGGAAGATAACAGATTTGACAATCTGACAAATGAATTGGACGAGCCAACTAATGAAACTGTTAGCATCGAATGTTAAGTACTAACAGTCAGGGGACACCCGTCAGAAATGGCTTTTCATAAAAGTTTTAAATGAAAATGAACAAACGTATTCCCCGTTTGCTTCATAATGCAATTTAGTCTCCCTTCTGCTGGATGAGTGTGCTTCTCTGCAGAGGGATGCCCGTCCTTCTTGTCTCTTTCAAAGGAATCACAAGAATTTTTCTATCAATAAGAGAGTGATTTCGATTCGAGAGAGTTTGCTGATTCAGAGAGAGAGAGAGAGAGAGAGAGAGAGAAAGTGCAGACACCCGGTCTTGTACTTTCCTTTGTCTGCAAATGGATAGTACGTGACTATGACATAACTATAAAATATTTTGATAAAATGTATTCAAATAAGTCTGACAACAATTTCATCTTTTTTGAGTTGTCTTTTCTCTGGATGAATTTAAGCATAAACTTGGTGGTAAAATTTCAACCGGCAATTACAATTACAAATTCAATGTATTCATGTAATTTTATATAAGAAGTGCCAGTCAGTGGGAGGATAAAAAGAAATAACAATAAGAAATTCAACGAATACATAAACACATGTAAAAATTCTTTTTTCTTCCCCAAGTTCTCAGCTGAAATTGCTACTCTCGAAGTAGTCATTTCCTGAGAAGCACCACTGACGTTCTTTTGCTTCTTTCTCGACAATCTTAGACCTGGTGACGGACAGAAAGACAGATGCGAACTAAAATTAGGACAAAATTGCCGGATTTTACTGAAATCAAACAGACAGAAGGAGTTAAATTTAGAGTCGATTTA
Organism: Polyplax serrata; assembly: GCA_037055365.1. Lineage (NCBI taxonomy): Eukaryota > Metazoa > Arthropoda > Insecta > Psocodea > Polyplacidae > Polyplax > Polyplax serrata. Next base: position 481,107 of record JAWJWE010000007.1, read on the forward strand.
GGGTTGAATCGACAGGCGCCCTTTACTTTGGCATTTTTCTACTCGATGGTCTCTGAGCGACGCATTCTGGTATTTCCAAAAAGACACAGAAAATATGTTTAACTCTCAAAGAGAATTAGGTTGTGATTTATACATTTTGTTTTGTATTCTCATATATTTCAATAAATTTCAATTAATCAATCGCAATTCAAGGGTTCGGTCACCCGTTGTGACGAGAAAAAGAATCTCGGCAAAGATGAGCTTCCTTTCGGTCAGCCTTTTTTACTGTTAGGTTTGCGCGTACCAATTACTTTTTATAAGTGTCTAAACTATAAGTGAAGTAACCGCAAAGTGTTCTGCCTTTGACAAGGCTGGGTCTTATTCTCATCATCAACTTTCATTAAGCTGCCGTATTAGTATTGCGTAGAACCTCTTTGTTTCCATCTCAGGTAGTCATAGTGAAACGAATCGACAAGACAAATAACTGACAAGCCAAGTAGTTAATACTAATAATTATTTAATGCCAAAATTTGTTTTGCATAATACTGGATATTTATACCAGTTGATCTTCCAAATGTCACGGTATTCCTGTGTACCCCCGTCGGAACCAACAGAAGACACAAAATTGCGTCCACCTTTTGCCTGCACCCCACAACCATTTTGTCTAGAATGACGTCACTTATGGCGTTGCCGTAGATACTCTAAGCCCCCTAAGAAAGGCACATTGCCTGGTTACAATGGTGTTGACTTGTACGGGTGTAAGAAGTTAAGGTTCGACACCAGACACAAGTGACCGGAATCATCTTTCTAAGGGAACAGATGTAACCATGACGACGTTTTCATTTTCTTTGTCCTGCGTACTGAGTCTTGCCTTTTACTTGAGCATTTTCATGGGTGCCCAATGAATTTTTTAGATGAAAAATTATGAATAAATCAATTTTGCACATTAGAGTAAAATAGATGAAACTGTATTTCGTAAGAAATAGATTCAAAAGAAAGGTACAACGTAAAAAAGTATTAGCAAAATTGTTATTTTTAAATGGTTTTGAATGATTAAATAAAATTATATTTATTACGCGTAAAAGTACTTCACGATACCTATGGATGTAATTTTCAACTTATGGCGGTACAAAAGATTTTTACCTTTTCACTGAATGTAATAAATTACTAATATTTGTATCAGAAGCAGTATGTATTGGTTCCATTGATCTCCTAGGCAACAAATAATTGCATTCCTCCAATTATTGTCAACTTATATTTTCCGAAGTGGAATTTATAATATATATTTTTCAATGCCCCAGGATGTTAAGCCCCAGGATACCCAAGTGTTCAGTCAGAAAGCAGGACAACGGGATCAACTCTGCAGGGTAGTTGGAATTAATATGAATTGAACACGTGTTCCCGCACGTGTGCGAAGGGCTCATGAAACGTTGCTTAGTATTATCTATTAATGGAGCCCACGGTTTATAATGAATCTCAGTCGAGTCGGTTTTTGGAGACACTCAAATCCATAACTACAAAGCAACAACTTTTTGTTTTTTGCGTTTCTAATTCTCCCAAACCTTTTTATGAGAAAATCAAATTTGGTTTACGAAAATTCGGGTAAAGGACAAATGTCTTTGAAATTTGATTTTCATGTTCAACCCTCTTGTTACTGCCCCAAAGCCCATTCACTGTTACTAAAACTTTAATATCCGACGTAGGGTTTTTATTAAACATTCCTGAAATTCCTCTGTAATACTTTATTAATCCCGGGCAGAAGTCATCTACCATTATACCATTGCATTGAATTAAAGCAATACTTTCGTTACCTACACTATCAAACATTTTTAATGTTACAAAGTAATGTAGAGTCACTCACAAAGTCAGGGTGTTTAAATATAAAATTGTTACATAAGATTCTATTCTATCATTAGTGAAATAAAATTGGTTCATTGAAAACTATAAATGTGTTCAATGTGTTGGAACACAATTACGGATTTTTGTTGTTCGCATTAATCTGGATGCAAAAGTGATGCCACCTACACGGAGGATAACATGTCAATTTTGATTACAGGTAACAGATTTTGAAACTAATGTTTATTTTACCACAGTAACAAAAGGTAATTTTTTCCAGAATGCAAAACTTCATTATGGCACAAAGGAATGAAATCAGAAACTAAATAAATTATGTAAATAAATGTAAAATATTCAATAAATAAGTAATAAATTAAGAAAAAAACAAACAAAACAAAACAAACCTATATTGTTGGAAGAAGATCAAGTTAGACTGGAAGCATGGAAGAACAAGTTGGACTAAGACTTGTTGAACTTAAAGCAAACTATTCTTGGTAATTCAAGATCGATTTGACCATTTATAAAAGAACATACAATGAATAAATAAATAAATAAATAAATAAATAAATAAATAAATAAAAACTTCATTGGAAATGAATATGGATGATATGGTTCGTTGTGCAGAATTTGAAAAGTCTTCTACGATTGTCTATTAAGATTCTTCACTTCATCTCACAGACTATTAATCTCCAAAAACTTGTAAAACAAGTCACTGTAAGACGCAAAATAAAGTAAAAGTTAAAATTAAAATAACTGAAATTAATGAATTTCAAATTTTCTGCAAATAATGGTGTGAAAATTTCAACAAATTAAAAAAAACTTGGCGCGCAAAAAAAGCGCTCCACGTGAGCGTCGCCCGAGTTAAAATACATGGAAAACATCAGTTTTAGTTATGTTAAGGTTAGGTTTTGGTTGTTTCACAATAAAATAAATAAGTTATGTAAGGCAATTAATTCATATAATTAAGAATCATAAGGTGTAGCCAACAGTTAATCTCAGACATTTGTATTCACATGTCGACGAACTAAAGGGAAGAATATTCAGAGGACTTTCAATATTAAAAAATTTTTTATTTGCTTTAATTGTGGTAAGCAACTTAATGCTGTGTGTACAAAGAAATTTAGCATTCTAAATTAATTATTGATATTTGCTTATTAAGTTCAAAACTATTAAATTTAGTGTTCTAATTTCTGCTCTTTCGTTATCCAGTTCTTTAAATTAATTTTTAACCGTACAGGAATATGGCATTCGTTAAAATCGCTTGAGCAAATTCATTATTTCAGAACGTAAAGGCACTATTAAATGGCCAAGTTTAAAGTGAGCACCGAATGGAAGAAAAGAGTAAAATCAGAGTACATGAGACTCAGGCAACAAAAAAGATATAAAAGAGCAGATGAAGTCAAAGTTGCTTGGAACAATAACAGAACATCATCGAACCAGGATTTACTTGAGCAGCAAAAGAACTGGCTGGAAAGTAAAAGTCACTGGGTATGCATGAAGAATCCACCCCCACATGCTGATTCCATGAAAAGAGCAGAAGTTCAAGTATCAGATGGTGAGACAAGCAGTTGTCCAATTAAAATTATTCATGCAGTCACTCCAATTCCTACAATGTACACCTGGGCTCCAATTCAGCAAAATTTTATGGTGGAAGATGAAACAGTCCTTCATAACATACCTTATATGGGTGATGAAGTTTTAGAACATGACGGAACATTTATAGAAGAGCTTATAAAAAATTATGATGGAAAAGTTCATGGTGATAGAGAATCAGGCTTTATTGATGACCAAATATTCTTAGAATTAGTGAACACATTAATACAGTATCAGGATAAAGATGCTGCTGAAAGAGACAAAGATAAAGATAAACCTGAGGGGAGTGACAAAGAAAAGGATAAAAGTGATGTGAAAAAGGCATTTCCTGTTTTTGAAATTTTCCAAGCCATATCAGTCATGTTTCCTGATAAAGGAAGTCCAGAAGAACTGAGGGATAAGTACATAGAGTTGTCTGAACGACTGGATCCCAATGCTGTTCCTCCAGAGTGCACTCCAAATATTGATGGTCCTATAGCAGAAAGTGTACCAAGAGATCAAACAATGCATTCCTTTCATACTCTCTTCTGCAGACGATGCTTCAAGTATGACTGTTTCCTTCATCGTAAGTACAGTTTAAAGGATAACCAAAACAATTTTTCTTTGAAGTATTCTTTTAATTATTACCATTCCATAATTTATTTATACCTACATGATTGTCTAAAATTATTCCATTTCTAGTGTTGCATAATCAGTGACTAATCTAGGGATTTCCTCTTTTCCTGACATGGTTCAAATTTTTCTGGAATACAACAATACTATAGCCTTACTAAGGGAACTATGGAAACAACAACAGCTAACAATCTGTATTTTTGCCACAGGTTTGCAGGCTTGCCATCCAGGACCCAATCTCCAAAAGAGAAAACCACCAGATTTATCAGGATTTGAACAACCTTGCAGTTCAGATTGTTACATGCTTGTTGAGGGAATGAAAGAGAAATTGGCAGCAGCAGCTGTTTCAAGGGATAAAGAGAGTGGAAATACAGAAGAGTCAGAAGGAACTGGAAGTAAGCCCAGGAGAGTGAGGAAGCACACATCAGTAGACTCTGGAAATGAGGCTAGTTCAGAAGACAGTAATGACAGCAATAGATTTCACAAAGACTTCAAATCAAATGGCAAGACATCTCCATGTATTATGAATCTCAATCAGGAGGGTACTAGTACTGCTGCATTTAGCCTTCTGGGTGTCATACCTTCCAACCATACAGATGAATGGACAGGATCTGACCAGTCGTTATTTCGAGCATTACACAAAATATTTTTGAATAATTATTGCGCTATAAAAGACTGCATATTAACGAAAACCTGTAGGCAGGTGTATGAATTCGCACAGAAGGAAGCAGCCGAGTTGTTACCCGCTGAGAGCATGAAGGACTACACACCACCAAGAAAGAAGAAGAAAAAGCACAGACTTTGGTCTATGCATTGCAGGTTGGTTTAATTTCTTTAAATGTGAAGCGGAGGCATCAAAAGTCGATAAATATTTATTATACCTTTAAAACTTACAGAAAAATTCAACTGAAGAAAGATTCTAGCAGCAACCACGTGTACAATTTCACTCCCTGTGACCATCCGAATTTGCCGTGTGATCAACTATGTCCCTGCATAGGTGCCCAGAATTTCTGCGAGAAGTTTTGTCAGTGTAGTTCCGATTGTCAAAATCGGTTTCCGGGGTGCCGGTGCAAGGCTCAATGTAACACGAAGCAGTGTCCCTGCTACTTGGCAGTTCGAGAGTGTGATCCCGACCTGTGTCAGACTTGTGGTGCTGATCAATTTCAGATTGCCAATATTTCATGCAAGAATGTCAGTGTTCAGAGAGGACTTCGTAAGTGCTTTTGGAGCATGATTGCAGAGATTTACTACTATTATTGTTAACAATTTGTATTATCAGCGTGATTATATTTTCAGGCAAGCACCTTTTAATGGCTCCATCTGATGTTGCTGGATGGGGAATCTTTCTGAAGGAGAGCGCACAGAAGAACGAGTTTATATCTGAATACTGCGGAGAAATCATATCACAGGACGAAGCGGACCGAAGGGGAAAAGTATACGACAAGTACATGTGCAGTTTCCTATTTAATTTGAACAATGGTGGGTATTCCTGTCAGTTGGATCCATTATGGTTCTCCCAAAAAGTTTGCACACTTTTTATTTCAAAAATACAATCAATTGTGTCATCGATTCACAGATTTTGTCGTGGATGCCACCAGAAAAGGGAACAAAATTCGTTTTGCCAATCATTCAATCAATCCAAATTGTTACGCCAAAGTCATGATGGTTAACGGAGATCACAGAATTGGGATATTTGCCAAGAGAGCCATTCAACCCGGAGAAGAACTCTTCTTTGACTATCGTTATGGTCCGACAGAACAATTGAAATTCGTCGGTATAGAGCGGGAAATGGAGTTTTTGTGATGTTCATATGTCAGGATATGAATAAAATAAACAAAAAAAGAGAGAGGGAGAGAGAGAGAGAGAGACATGAAAGCAAGATAAGTTGAATAAAACCTGAAGGAGATCTTAGGGGAAAATGTAAATCTTTAAACTCTAAGAGTTGTAAGTCTTTCCTGTTGAACACAACAGCATCATTTATTGAGAACTAGTTTGTAGAAAAATTAGTTACTCTATTCAGTTATTCAGTCTATACAGTTTTTTTTTAAATAGAACACACAGATTTTATTTATTTAAGCTGCACTACCATTTCGACAAGTTGAATCACATGAACAATTAGTTTTTGATTATCATTTCTTCCTGAATTTGCTGATACATTTTAACGAAGAAGTTTACCAAAGTTTAGCAAGGACCTCTGGCATTTTACTAGGGATGTCAGACCCTTTGACCAAGACTATCAGAAACTTTTGAATTAAATAACCCATAATTTATTGTTTGCAAAGTAAACATAATTTTCGCAAATTAGGTGTCGCAGACCAAATTCGGATCTACGTTACTTACGTTTGCAAAATCAGTAATAACCCTTAAAGCTTGTTCAAAATTAACATTGTCAAATCTGAAATATGGCAAGGCTCCAGGTATCCAAGATATTTTTAATTTAATTATTATGATTATTTGTTGCAGCTCTCCTCTGAACTCCCACACAAGAAATTCCTCAATGTACAGTTTAATTTCATTGTGACAATAACTGTCGAATCATTTTTTATGTACTTTAAAGAAAACTAAACTAACAGTAATTTTTTTAATTTGGTCGAGTATTAATCTTTGGTTTTATAACTGTCTGTGAATTGTTTTTATTTTAAGACTGCCATTTTGTAACAAAATTAGTTTAGCCGTTCGAAAGTCACCAAAACAATGAAAATATATTTTTGATTTATTGTGTGTCATTTTTTTTCTTTCTTTATGTGAATTCCAGTTAGTTCCATCAGTCTTTTAGATGATTTTGAGTTTCATAATTGACAAAGTTATTGAAATAAAATTCCATAAAAAATAAATTTCTCATGGTGGGAACATATCGGTATTAGTAAAAACAAAAATTCAGATCATTATTTATTAGTTTTGTAAGGTGCGTGAAGAGGTGGAGATAACATGGATGTTTGTTTGATGAGGCCTTAAATTTTCCTCATCCTCTGCGTCATTCTACGATAGGAGTCAATTTAGTTCAAATTCATTCTACCGTTGAATCTCATTACAACTTAGTAGAATTTCTCGGAAAGACAAAAGTGGACACAGCATTGCATTATTATCGAGCATGTGGAAATCAATTCTTTTGGCACCACACAACATTTGACATCATAATGAGCCGAGTGTCTGCTTTCGGGTACATCAAAAGTAACACTCCTGGAAATGTTTCTGTATCCGAGTTGCCGTGCTAAAGTAAGGATATCATATTAAAAAAGTGTTACTACAACTAAATTTTTCTGTATTTGAACGTTAACAGCCAAATATTTTCTTTTTATAAAATTACATTTTGTGATACTAACTGGGTCGTTACTAATGAAATATCGGCGCAAAAATAAACATTTATTATGTGTGTTGATTTTTTCCCTTTGACAGTAAACGAAAGAACTAAAATATTTCAGTATGCTTTGAACGTGGGCTTTCCACAACTTAATATTGATACCCCAATTGCTCCTACTAATTGAATTACACTGAACTACACAGAAAAATGTTTCTCAATTGAAAAATACTAACTTTGCACATTTAAATACGACCCGGGAAAACACCTTCCTCGATTTGCGTATTCCATTTTTCTATCCAATCCAAGGGACAGAGGGTTTGGTAAACCCTCTTGAAATATTTGCAGGCTTCGAAATCTTCTCCTCTTTTCTTTGTACACCTGTGGTAGTCTAAATAATTTTGATAACAATTCCTGTAAAAATATAAACAACCCAATATTCAGTTATTTAATGACCTCAAATGTCTTTAGGTTCAAATTAAATTAATTCAAAAGTTAGCAAAATGTATCCAATAAATTTTATGTAATTCAAATACGAACTCAATTAAATTCCTTTAAAACATGTTAAGTGTGTGTCAGCGAAGTCAATGTGAAGAAATGAAAGGTGACATGTACAGGGGCAACCGGTCTGGAGGTTGGTTTGTAAGTGTGGAAGCTACAAAGTGAGTACCTTAAAAGAGTTGCAGGCAGGTAATTTCCGGCCGTTGAATGATAAGGGCAGTGAAATGTTATATGCCTCTCCGGTAAAGCAATATTTGTAGGTATAAACGTGAAGATAATGATACAGTAACGAGAACATTTTCGAGTTCTGCCTTGAGAAACCAATACAAAAAACGTGGTCTGCAGTACATGAGTAGGGTTCAGGTGAAAATGTATAAGAATTTGTCGTATTTTTATTTCCATATACTCACTTCGTCTGGTTGGTATTGGGAAACCTGGGGTCGTAGGGAACAACTGTACGGTTTTCCTTCACCATGGTGCCTGAAGCATTCACCTTTCTGCAAATAAAAAAAACGACATGGCAATGAAATTGTAGAAGATATTCGACCTCAGAGCAGCGGAAAAAAGAAAAATGCCAAGAGGTAGACATTAACATACACAGTCGCAGGAAAAATACAACATGACTATAGCATTTATTAAAATTTTATTTAAATTTCCAAATAAAAAATTAACTAAGTCTTAGTGAAAACAGAAATTTGTCTGTCTTTGTGATGTTTTCTCTCTTTATAACATACACAGGTCTTTCAATAAATAAATTTAAAACAACAATAGTCGCTGTTCACCACGAACGTGGCTTCTACCAAAAGAAAGAAAAATAACAAAGAAACACTCAAATATTATTGTTATTCAAGGCAGAAATCTCACAATGAAAAGGATATTTACAGGAAAAAGAGTCAGAAGGAGACAATCGGTGAAATGAGAACTTGAAAACGAATGCAAAGGACAAATTCTTGCCTGAACCTTACTTAAAGTTAAGCCCGAGGCGTAAACTTTGCATCCCAAATATATGTATCGGTTTAATATGTGATTTCTCTTCTGCCTTATATTGCATTACACTGAAATTTCATTTGATATTTCACCACATAAAATTTATGTACGATCCTAGGCAAAATATTCAAAATCATTTGCATAAAACACAAAAATTAAACTCCCAGTTCCAATTAAACATTTTAAAAATATTTTTATGTAATGAATCTGTTCTTCAATTCATTTAATGAATTCGTCATTCATTCGTCCGTGAAAAAGCAATTATTCCTGCCTTGAAACTAACTCAAACGTTAACCAATTTATTGCTATTTTTTGAATCTCTAATATTTTCATTTGTACACTGCAATTATACATTCTTCCTGCCTCAAATTTAATGAAAATTTACGTAAAATTCTGACTGTTAGAAATTAAGTAAACGTGACATGAAAGCCTTATTAACAGACAAGGCGGGTTCAATTTAGGGGATTCAACAAAAAGTCCAGATGACACAAGTGTCCACTAAATTCACTACAATTTTAAAATTGTTTAGATTTACATTTCAAAGGTTCACGTTTAATAGTTCAACTCATTCTCATCAGAAAGTAACACCTCACCAATGTCAACCACCGGTGACATTGGTCGACGACAATGTTTTATTCAACAGTCTTGTAGCAAACGACTTTGTTGGCAAACTTAATTTTTCGAAGCTACAGCAATTTGCAAATTATAATTATTTTTATTTGTCTCATCACTTTGAGACCCGTTCACTTCACCAGGGGTCTCGTTTTTCCTTCCTCCTCACAGCTGGCCTCTCTGTATTTCTTCACTTCGGCCATGTACATCGACCACGCGTCTTTAGGATGTTTCTCCTCCTCAGTCTCACTTTCTTTTTTAACTTTCTTAACAAGTCCCGTCTTTAAAACTCTGCCTCCTCTTCTCTTGCCCACAATTCCCGACAAAATCACAGGTGACTTTTTTAAGGAAGTGGCTGCCTCTTTCGAGTCTCCTGGCTTGTCCACACCTGGGTATAAAATATAACAATTTAACTGTATTGCAGTAATCCAACACAATGAAATGATTACAATTACATTGTTCACTCACTCGAAGCTTCCAGATTTTTTTCATCTTTCATGCGTTTAAACATTTCCATGAAGGATCCATCATTTTTGAAAGTATTAGGCAACTCTCTGTGGGTGGGCGATTGGGACTCATCAGTGTCTGACGGAGACTCATCTTTTTCGTCTTTATAGAGTTCCTCGCAGTTATACTGTCCACTGCCTGTTTCTGCAGGACTAGGAATGGATGCTTTGAAGCTGGGACTAGATCCCGAAATAGATCCAGGCAGCCTGGTACCGCCCTGCCACTGAAAATTGCCCGGTGCTACGGGGAGTGGAGGTCGGTTCCTTAAATTCAAAAATGGCGGCGGAGGTACAGGTCTTACAGGCGAATTTGACTGGGATGCTCCCACCACCCGAACTATATTGTTATTAACTAGCATATTGCCCTGCGACGCGACGGCTGATTGATTCGCCATGTTGCTCATAACACCACCCACCACCATCAGACTCGGTGAACTGCCTACCATTGAATTTCCAATTCCCATATTATTTGACACGATTCCTGTCCCTGAGGTCTGCATTCCCAATATGGTGCTCGGAGTTCCTGATACACCCATTGCCCTTGCCATTGGTAAATTAGGCCTAGGGATTCCCATAATATTAGTAGAACCCTGCATTCCCATAACACTGGGTGCAGGGATACCCATCACATTTCCCTGCACAGCCATGTTCATTCCACCCATTTGATTTATCATGCCTGACTGCAACCCCATGATATTTCCCTGTGTTGATATTGTATTGCCAGGTAATCCAATAATGTTACCCTGCATTCCTATCATACCTGCTATGTGACTTTGCATTGCATTCATTCCTACCATTCCACCAGGCAGAGCACCACTTGGGCTTGTGATTAAACTTCCCATTGAGGATGGACCTTGTAGCAAATTCCCTGCCATGCCCACCATTTGTCTGGGTACCATGTTCTGTCCTCCCATTCCAGGAACTATCATTGGACCCATGTTCATAATAGGAGTTGTGGGGACTACCAAAGGAGGAGGTACTACAACAACTGGAGAAACAACACCAATCTGTGACCTTTGAGCATTCCCTGCAGCTGGAACTGAAGTGACGTGAGTTTGACTTTGAGTTTCACTCTCTGCTCTATCAGACACTGCTTTTAGATCAGTATTTTTCATGTTTTTCAACTCTTCATTGATTCTCTCAACCACTTCACAGGTTTCCTTTGGCAGGTTGCTATTTTCTTTCAAAGATTCATCCTGTTCCTCTGTTAGGCAATCATCTTTACTGGTATTTCTTAAACAATTACTTGATTCTCCTGCTTTTGGGTCTGGTATTTTAGCACTTTCTTTCTGATTCCCATTATCAGACTCATCATCTGAACTAGAATCAAATTTATAGTCATATTTGACTTTCATTCTTGAAGGACTGTAGACTTTTTTAACTTTTGGCTTCTCAGAAATATTCCCAGTTGTCACAGTTGGTGTACATGGCAATTTCACATTATAAAATTCATCATCACTCTCACCTGAACCCATTTCACCTTCATTACATGTGCTTCCCTTATCCATAATATAATCCTGAAATTATTTAATAAATATAATAAAAATATTTCACTATACTGCACATAAACTGTCAAATGATTCCTTACAGTGTTTAATTGAAAATGAGGAATACATAATGCCGTGTGAAAAGCAAGATTCCAACAGTAAGAAAAAACATAATAATTGCTACTTACTCTTGGGATAATTTGACACAAATACAAGTTGATAAGTACAATTCAAGAATGTTTTCATATCAGCTATCACTATTCAACATGTGTTGCCTTCTCACAATATTTATTTACTTATACACAGACCAACCTGGAAAAAAAACTCCCTAAATAATTTCATGGCTCAAAAACAATGACAATAAAAACTAGTATTCCTAAATTGAATATTCATGATTCTAACAGAAAAGTCCAACTTATAAACTAGAACATTAAATTGAAAATAAAAAATTGTTTTACAAATGTTTACCTACAAAACCATACTATAAAACAATAAGAAACATGTGTTTGGAGTATTAAAAAGCACATATGCTCCAAAAATGTACAAAATGTGTACATGTAACAATGTACAAATGGGAATTTACAAACAACTCTGAAAATTATAGAATGGTAAATATTTGGTATTAACAAAATACTTTATTTTTAAATGAAATAACAAAAGTGCAAAAAGTTTCTTGCTGTAAAGTATACAATTACCTGCATAATTATGTTTAAAATTTAAATTTGCACACATTGAAACCCACAAAATTAGTCTTAAAGACTGTGCATCGTAAATGAAAATCACGCAAATTAAAAAATTAATTAAAATAAAATTCGAAAGTTCCAAATAACCGATGGCACAGTACAAGACTTCATTGACGGCAGTATTGTACCATTTTCTTGGCCAAGCTACGCATGGCATCCCGTTCATTTTAACTTTACAATTTTTTTGGACCGTTCCCAAAGTCGGCAATTGTAACATGAAATTAGGTATTATCACGATCGTACGAATCCTTGGTAAACGAGTGTGGAGAATATTTATTGCGAACGGACGATAATGTATCTTCGGCTTTGTGTTATCCAAATTGAATGCAACGCTTTGGAAACAATCGCGAATATCACAAAATGGAAATTTAATTTAATAAAATAAATTATGCTCGACCAGAAAATACCACAGACAGATTTTTTCCATATTTTCAAAATATGGAAATAAATATCCATCGATGTAATAGGAATTGAAATTTATTCAATAACCCGTGTAAAAATTTGTAACGACATATAACAATTATGAGTAACAGCAATATTATGAAACAACTGATAGTAATATACAATACCTTTTTTCTTGAAGTGAAAAAATGGCTGCTTGCAGGAAAAAACTACGTAGATGGCGGAGTAGAGTGAAGAAACTTTAAATTTCAATTTGCCGTCATTTTGCCGCTCATAATTTAATTCCACTTAATAGTTCATAATTCCAAAAATTAACTAGCCCCCAAGCTATGAATCCTTGATTCTTATACTGTAAAAGGTAGCAAACAAAACTCGTGTTTTAATGTTAATTAATAATTGTATAAAAGTTCTCTGTTGCGTCTGACATTTCTCCTGAAATTGGCCCAAAACACGTTCAGGGACCGACTCTACTGTCATTAAACTGGAGAATTGTTGCACACCAGTATGTTTAATTTTATGTAGCTTAAATGAGAGGTCCCATAGACGGCGAAAAGATACCAGGTAGGATCAGGTGTTAAACCCGAATTGCGATTTCGCTTTCGTACGCTACAATCAGTATGTTATTTTCATAAAAATGTGAAAGCAGCGTGTCCTTGACGAACGGTACCAGTGATTTCTTTATGCTATTCTGGTCTTGGTTTAATGCCCTTTCTATGAATGTTCGGTCTTTTTTTATAAGATAAATCCATCTGCAAAAGAAGCATCCAACATTCCTGCGTAAGGCTATCTCCAAAGTTATTAACATTTTGTACATTATCGGCTAAGTTAGTGTTTGACTTTTGAATGTAGAATCTTTAATTGTGAGCAAACAATTAAAACATTCATTTAAAAAAAATGAAAATAAATTAATGTAAAAGTTGAAGGCCTGGTACATTGACAACCCAAATTGATTATGGTTTTTTATTTCCAACTGAATCCTTGTTATTTATCAATTATTTTCAGCACTATTTCAGTTCATATATCAAAAGACATGAAAAAAAGACCAACAGATGATGAATCAGATGAGTTTGATGTTGATGAACCAGAAGAATTTGAGGAGTCTGGTTCGGATTGGGATCCAGATGAAGAGGTACTCAGACATATGAATGAACTTTAAATTAATGAATAGTTAAATGGAGTAAAGACACCAGTTTTTATTACTTTATTAAATTACTTATATCATTACAGGAGCCTGGTAATAAGCGTAAGGCAAAATCAAAACTTTCTCAGAGGAAAGTAACTTCTGTTAGAAGAAAAAAAGCCAAGAAACAAGATCAAGATGATGAAAGTGATGATAATGATGAATCAGAACAGGATTCTACAAAGGTATTGATAAAATAATATTATTAGTAAAAAAAGGGTTGCAGAATGCACACACTGATACAATTGATGTCAATATTTATTTTAATTTTTTAGTCAAAGCTTTTTGTTGCCAATGGAACAACTATACCAAATATATCAGTCAAGGGATTCACTGTAAGTTTCACTAGTTTTTATCTACAAGTTTAATTTTGTTTTTTTTTCTCTTCCCACTCTACATTTATTGTTATGATTCCACTCCTGTTATTTTTAACTTGGTCTTTTTAAGAAAACTATACATAATTTGGTTGCAGTTTTTGCTTAATAATCAGGAAATCCAAATTCTTGGTTATGTAATAGTATCCATATTTAATTATAATTTAATCAGAATAATTACACAAATCCACCATAAATTCAGCAACTAAAATTTGAAGGTTTTATTCTATTTTTCCCTTTAATGGACCTCATAAGACTATTTGTTTTCCCTTGCTCCCATGCTCTCAATCATTTAATTTGAAATTAATCAGTACATTAACAAAGGTGTGCTGTTTTTACAGAATGGCTCATTTGTGGTGTTGAAAGCTGATTTTGAATCCAAGGACTATCCACCTCTGTGGAAAATTGATGGCAAAGCACTTTTACAGAAATATATACCATTTGAGCAAGGAAATAAAACCCTCTACAAAAATACATCAACCTACTCAGGTTGGACACCAAGTAATCAGAGTCTGTATGCTCCTGCCTCTGTCACCTATGTTCAACAGAACAAAAAAGACATAATATTAGCCTTCAACAGGGACAAAACAAAACAGTAAGTGTCAAAGCAATTCTTAATTTTCCATTCGTTTAGTTCAGTAATACCAGAAACTAGGAAAGCTCAATTTAAACTAAATAAATATTTTTTGAACACTAAAAAATGTTACTACCTCCATACATTGATAAAAATAAACCACAATAGTAGTTGAAACTATTGCTTTTTCTCTTTTAGAACTAATAATTTTTAAAATACATATTTACAAATTAGTCCTACAGAATTTTTAAATTCTTTGCAAAGAACTGTTAAGAAAATGTGTAAATATGAGACTAAATCAGAAGGAGAGGAGAGAATCAGTGTTTAATATCTGCAACAGGTTTCACATTTGAAGGAATCCAAACAGAGAAAAAATTAATTTTGAAAGCTTCCATTTTTGTTTTCAGAGATTGTAACAAAGAGGATGAACAGGAAGAGAAAAAAAAACAGGAAAGTGAAATGGTGGAAGAAGCAACAGTTCATGTCAATGCTTAGTGAGTAGAAAAGCAAATTCAACACAAAATAAAGGCAGACATAGTTGGGAAAGACTTGAGTTTGAATGTTGTCAGTTGGCCAAAGATCCAAGCAAAACTCCAATTAGTGGCAAATTTGGTTTCTTTTCAATTTCACTTGCTGAGTACAATTCAGAAACTTCAGAGATATTACCCTGGGAGCAAGAAATCCCCCCTTAAAAGATTTTAAGCATCAATAAGTAGTTTACAATAATAAAATTACTAGAATTATTCTTGTAGGGCCACCCTTAAATTTACTTTTCACTTTATTTTACATAATCATCCATCCAT
This sequence comes from Polyplax serrata, assembly GCA_037055365.1. Classification (NCBI taxonomy): domain Eukaryota; kingdom Metazoa; phylum Arthropoda; class Insecta; order Psocodea; family Polyplacidae; genus Polyplax; species Polyplax serrata. The sequence goes on from JAWJWE010000007.1 coordinate 496,594, forward strand.
TTGGTAGTACATTATTGGTTACTAGCTCACAAGCCCCCCTCGATTGGGCGAAGAAGCTTACTTTTCGTGTAAGAAGCAAAAAGCTACATTTGGCACACTCTATACAAGAGATTATTTGTAATTATTTGGTTCAGAATCAATACATAAAATTGGTCAAATTTTGTAAGTACAGGGAAATTAAATAAATATTTTACTTTGTTTCATTATTTTTTACAATACGAGAATCGTTGAGAAAAATATTTTACCTTCCACAAACCTGATAAGACACGTTACTTTTATTCCGAGGACTAAATAAAATTAAAGTTATTTGTGTTTTGAATTTGATATTTGAATTTCAGAAAGGCAACTTCATATTCCTACAACCAAAGTATTTGTTTCATCATAGAAAGGACGCATATCCTGCTGGCTCCTTGGAGTTTACAATTGTACCTCTTGACCAGCGCTTAACTTGTAACATTTTTGGATGACTTTAAAAGCAGTTGCGATCAGCCATGAAAAATGGGTGACATGCTGAAGGTGAGCGTCCCATTCAAAATGAACAGTCAGAATTTCATTGAGCAAAGCAATGAGTACGTTTATATTTGTATTCATATTTAATTACACTAACCAATAAGGACTCACAACTCAGTACGACCCATCGGTCAAATTAGAGCCCTTCACTGCTTGATGAATTGTAAGGGGATTGATGGCGTAGAGCGATGTACATTATCTGCATGTCGTGTTGTAAACCATCACTTGGGGAGAGCCAACTACCAAAATTTATATTTGGGAGCAGGTGGGCGAAGAGAGACAAAGCAGTCTTTTCTATCAAATGAGGACCACTGGTGACTCATCAGCGTTATATTTTGGACCGTTTCCTTGCGATGGCGTCCTCCACAGCTTTCAATTGCTTCAGAAGTTCCTCTCGTCTGGACGTTGTTTTCTTCGTTGGCTGTGGTTTACCAGGTGCCGGTACCTGAATTTAACGGAAGCAAATAATATGGGGCTGGCCATGTAGCCTGTGAAGTAGTAAAAACCAACAAAACCAACTGATCCACCATTTCCAGCACACATACCTTGGTTTCCGCAGGAGGGGTATCATCTGACGGCCTCTTCTTTCCTGCCACCAATCCGAGGGCCGGTTTCTCTCGTTTAGTTTCTGGTGGTTTCAGTGTCAACTTTATCTGCGGCTTCTGGCCAGATATCTTAAGAGCGTCCATTGCTTTTCCCTTGAGAGTTTGCGCAGCCAAACGTTCATTGGGTTCTATCTTTTTTATTGGCTTATTACTAGGTCGCACTGCAAACAGAAGGAAATTGACCGGGTGGTCGATAATGCCTCATTCGACGAAAACAAAGACTTACTGACCTGGAGGGGTTCCACCACGACTGGTGCTAGAACTGGACGAGTAACTCGAATGGGAGGAGTCGCTGCTCGATCCACTAGACCCAGATCCCGATGACGATCTGGACTTCTTTGATCTCACTTTACCTGCCTTGATGCTGTCCCCGTGTTTTCTACAAAACACAAAATGCAGTTAACAAGGAACCAGGTTAAACATTTTCAAACAAAGTCGGTTACTTACAAAGGATTCCTGCTGGCCTTAGGAGTTGGAGGAGGAGGGTTTAGTCCGACTTTCCTCATCACCGTGGGAGACATGGGCCTTTCTTTTGACCTTTTTGGTGTGGGAGCCGGAGGATTCATAAGTAGTGATCGTTCGGCCGTGAGTTTTTTCTCTGAATGACCACCGACCGGGGTTGCAGCTTTGAGAGCTGTAAAAATATAGCACCTTTTTTTATTTTAGCAACTGTACATTTTATTACAATTGACTACAAATTAACTCTACACCACTCACGTCTGAACTTGGGGTCCTTCGTAGGTGAAGACATTTTCTTCTGCCTCATCTTACCGGAGAAGGAAGGGGTTCTGGGTCTGCGAGATCGAGGTACAGGACTGTGAGAATTGGATAAGGAACGGGATCTAGATCTAGAATAAGAAGTGTAAGATGAGTTGCTGGAACTTCGAGAACTGAAAATAATACTTTCGTTACATGCAAAATCAGGTTACGAGAAATATGCGCATATTTACGCAAATGACCACTCTAATACCATGAACCTTCCCCGGACGAATGAACCGGTTGAAGCTTACCCAGATCTAGACGAGAAGGAACTAGAGCCAGAGCTGTAGGACGTCTTTCTTGCTCTGTGACCTTTGCGGGACGGCGATTTTGAACGCATCCAGGGATCTGACCATTCGTCACCTCTTCGTGTGGGTGCTTCGTCCAGGTGGTGCCTATCTCTAGCCTTATCAACTCTTTGGACAATAACCTCTCTGACCATTTTGTCCCGCCTTGCCTTTTTTGCGACTGGATAGTCTTCCTCGTCGTAGTACTTTCTCTTCTCCCTGTTAATGGAGCAGTCTTAGGATGCATTCAAATGAACGTAAATTCTGTCTCGCACGTATACAAACCTTCTTAGATATTCGGGGTCTCCTCGCATTCGTTCATAACCTCTTCTAGCATAGTCATATTTATCATAATATGCTGGAGATTCCGGTTCTGGTATTATGTCCTCGTACCTTTCGACCACTCTGACTGGTCGCCGCAATTCTGGTTCCATTTTTGAAGATAACCTGACCCAGGCCTCAGGATCATCTACAGGACTAGAGGCTCGGGTGTAGTAGTCGTTTTCTTTGTCTATTTCATCCTGTCCCATGCTTAGGTTCATTTTTTTCTCTTCGAAATCCATATCAGTTTCTTTTCTTTTGGTAGATTTCCTCATCATCTGGAAACACAAATGCTGCATTGAAGTCAATAAATACTTCGCAATAAATACTGTCACGAGACCAGAAGAACTCATTTAACATAGATGTGTCAGAACATCAAACTACTCACACACAGCCTACGGGACCATAAGGGATAATGTATTATCAATTGCAAAAAGTTAGTGAAATGCTGATTATGCGAATTTTGAGGGAAATACGGCGAAAACCATTAGGATACAAAGATCTTATCTTTAAGACGAGCTGCATACAATAAATTTACCTCTTTGGCTTGACGCAAACCTCTTTCCCATGCGGATTCAACCAATGCAGGTTCCTCTCTTCTCACAGCCATTGGGCCGTAAGGCCCTGAAATTACCTGTTAAAGACAATCACATTACACGTTCGACTCTAAAAGAAATTTCAAGAAGATCTAGGCGAGTTTTTACCCTTGCAGGAGGTAGCATGACCGGATGTCCGTACGCCGGTCGTTCTGAAGGATACAGAGCCGGACCATTTGGTGGTGCGACCATTGGACGTCCTACGTCAAACATAGTGTAATTCCCTTTGTCTGTGACACCGGGATGAAGAAACCTTAAATGATAATTTCATCTGAACGTTACGCGCAGTTGTGAACCAATGACGCACTGAAGACACTTGACAAGCATTCATTTTTTATTCTTTCGCTCATGTTTTTTATAAGCCTTTATTTTAAATGTACTCACCTACAATTGATTCCCCAGGTGCAACAATTCCTGTTATAAAATCGACAGACTGGGGGTTTCTCGGGCTTCGGGTCTCCCTCGTCAGTTACTTCTCCATCCTCCAAGGACTCCTCATCTTCTTTCACTTCGCCTTCGTCTGCCGATTTCTCATCTTCCTTGTTCTCTTTGTTTTTCTCTCCCAGTTCAATCTCACCGTCTTCCTTTTCAACCTACAATGCAATATATATCAAATAACAAAAATCTTAGAAAAGAAGGGTTTTAATCAGGTTATTAGTGTCCATCCTTTTGTTAGTACCTCAGGCTGGTCTTCTGCTTCGAAATCCAATTGTTCGCCATCGTCCATGTTTAAACTTGTTTTGTGTTCTCTCTCTTGTCGTTCTTTCTCTGCTCTTTCTCTCGCCTCCTTCTCTTTTGTGTCCTTCACGACATTTTCTTCTTCTCCGGACTTCAGGTCTTCCATCGTCGAAGCCTTCTCCACTTGCTTGGCTACATATACTAAATTTTTCTGTTCGGCCTCCTTCTCTTCCAGACCATCGGAATCGTCCAAATCTGATACATCCGACAAGTCATCTGCATTTGACACCTGGTAGAGTAAAATACTCAGATTGCTCAGGGCGAGAATTTTTACTGTGGCACTGATAATACTTCCACAGTTATGGACAGAAGCATTTATTGTTGTAAGTTGAAAAGTTCAATTTTCAGAAATTGACTCTTGTGCTTTTCAAAATTAGCTGCGATTTCAATAAGTTAATGAGGGAACACGAGTTTGTACGGCATGTTTACGGTTATTATTTAAAAATAATAGGTTTTTACGCCGTTGAATAGAGCAGCAACAATTGTAGCAATACTTTGGTTGTACTCACGGGAAAATTATTACCGGATGGTGACTTCTTAGAATTGGGGACAAGTGGACTACCATCCCCGGCTTCCAAATTCAACACATCCTCGTCTTTATTGTCAGGCTGCGAAAGTAACGAAGACCCCGACGAAATGTCACTCCTTCCATCATCATCTGGAAGTACATTTGTTAGAGTGCAAAATTAATCAAATAAGAACTAAAGTAAATATCATGTTGACAATTTATTGATAACCAGTATCTATTGGTTAATGTAACAATGAAAGATCTATCATGTCTCAAGATATGTTGAGGGGCTATTTTTTGTAATATATGAAATGAAAAGTAACCAATCACTTTAAATATCAGGTTTGTACGGTACATTGTTTCATTGACATCTGAATCCATAAAGAGTTGTATTATAATGCAATATCTTCATGACCCATGATCACTTCCTTTGGTAATGCTCCGTACAATTCACAAGAATATTAAAATGTACCTGCATTCTCTGCTTGTAGTGGATCCTGTGATCTTTGATGTGACATTTGGGTGACATTTTGTTCTTGTGAATCACTTGTAGGAGAAAAGATACCACCTGTTGAATCTTCTTGAAACCCCATTTCTTGTAACTGAGTTCCACTATCTTGAGATTTTGGAGAACATGTTTTTGGTGTTTGTGGTCCTTTTACATTGTCTAAAAATCAAAAACAATTGTCATGTTAAGTAGAGGTCTACTGGAAAAATACATTAAACAAATAACACTAAGAACAAACCTTCTTCTCGTATTGCAACAATGTTTTCTGACTCACTATCAGAATTATTGACTTCATTTCCTCCCTCATATTCAAAATCTGAGCAGTCTGAGCTCATTTTAGTACTATCCTAGCTATGGTGGCTTGTATCTGCCATTAAAAACAACATGTTATTTAACATTCTTTTGGGGTGAGCAGACATGGTACCTTTTTGGTAACTGGCAAATAGATTTTAATAATGCAAATAAGTGACAAAGCTGCATTACAAAATACAAAGTATGTGATGATTCTGAATGACTATTGGTAATAAGTTGAGAACAATAAAAAGAAGAAGACCAATTAAATTTCTTGCTTGACATAATTGGTTTACTTCACTACTATTGTTACTTTACATTTAATTTAATATTTATGATCTCACTTAATCAATACACTAATTATTTGTAAATAAAGTAGAGAAAAGTAAATATCTCAAATTATATTCCATCAAACAATGAAATAGGACATGCTAGTTAATAATTGTTCCTCCCTTTTTGCTGTCATTTTAAAGGAGTCAAAAAATTAAACATACGACTACAACATAAAATGAAGCCCAAAGAAGTCTAATAGTTTAAAAAAAAAACAATAAATTGCCATAATTGTTTACTTTATTACCCCACCGTAGAATTTTTGACATTTTAAAAATACATAATCAATTTATGTATTTTTTAAGGATACCTATAAAGGAGAAATCAATTCCTCAACCAAACTAAATGACCTTTTAATACATAATATGGATACTTTGATGATGTATACAATACTATTGTGTTGCTACATATGCATTTGTATAACTGCATTGCATGTACTCTGTAATTTAACATTTCTCGAATTATTTATCATACTATTTCTTCATTTTTTCTGGATGCAAACAATAATGTTACCATTATTATTGGACTCCAGGGATCATGAAAATAATAAAATCTATCTTAAATACATTGCCAACTTTATGATGTCACCTACAAAATATATACATTATATATTTTATATAATATATATACACATATGTATGTATATGTATACATGTTTACAAGCCATTGTCAATTTTGTTCTTCTGGGGCTCTTACCTGATTTTTATTTGGACCAATTTCAGAGTCAACTGATCAAGCCCAATTTCAGTTAAACAACTTTCCATAACTTACACTTCTCCCCTGATTGCACGTACAGGACAAAAAACAAACCACTTTAAAGAAAACTTCGTTTCTTTTAAAAAAATACTAAATCACGAACTAAAGCCCGACAGCTCTTTCGGGGGCGATTACAACTTACATTTCATTGTAAACATTAACCACTAAGCCAGAGCACGGAAAGTGCACCAGCAATAAAAAATGTAATTCATTACTCATTTTATATTTTGTACAAAAAACTAACAAAACAAAACTCGTTTCAATACAGAACTCGCGACAACTTCGACGATTCGGTAATTTGTTACAATTTAAAAATACTTTTTTATAACGAAAGAACTTGTTTCGCGACACAAAATGATAGTAACTGAAGAGTTTGACGCTGAAAAGAGGGAAATAACAAGAAATAAGGCAAACCCCTCAAGGTGCCTCACTTCAGGAACCGGCTACATAGCACTGGGATTTCGGAAAGTCTGTTTAACCCTTACCTCTAAAACCTTTTGCGAAGACACTCTACGGACGCATGAGACTAATTACGACACTTTGGCGTAAAATATATTAATTTACATATATAATTTTAGCCGAAAAAAGCGGAATCAGAGGATGACGACGGTCAAGAAAATGGCGTCTTCAACTGCATAAAGAAATATTCTCCACAGCTACCAACGTAGGAAATCTAAAACAAGCGACAATGTCCTTATTTCTTAACAGAAAATCAAACAAATCTATATGTAATTATATGTTACATTGTCTACAAAACAATTGTTTTATTTAAAACACAACAGGAGCAATTACAAAGCTTACAAAGCAGGAAAAATTAAGCAACATGGCATGAGTTTGCTTTACAAGGTTTACCAAGTTTGACACTCATAAAAAGTGGAAGTGGTGATAAGTTTTTTCAAAGTAAAGACCAATAGTTTTTATGCAAAGGAGATCTTTTGTAAGACTGTAAGACTGTGAGAATGAACATTTCTATTGTCAAGATTCTTTTGTCTAACTAATAAGTTTTGACAAATGTGCTATTGTCTCTAAATTGCATTGTCAGTAACAAATAAATAAATGTTATTAAAGTGAACTAAAAATGGCGGGAACACTCATCTGTACCGTACTGACATAGAAAGACATGTACAAATAAATTTCGCTTTCCAAATTACAATTAAACTAGTTTTTTCTTCATACTTTGTTACACCAAATTTTGGGAACTTTTCTACTGCTTAATGGCATTATTATACAATATGTCAGTTGACGTGAATGTGGAAATTATTATTTTTTAATATTGTACATGAACCACTTGAAATGTTCCCTTAAAACATCATTCTGTATATTGTGATAAGTGTTTGGTATTATTTTTCAACCTCTATTTCTAGGATCCATGTCTGTTTCCTATATCCAATATGTTACAGTTATACACTGACTAGGGAAGTACCAATACTGAAATGAAAGGGGTGAGATTAATTCCTGCAAGATGTTGCTTTGGAAATGGTGTCACTGGCAAAGTTACAAGTGTCTGTTCTTCCCAACAAATAGTTAGGGAAAGAATAATGAATCAGTTTTATATTTGCATCACCAGTGTTTATTATGATCTGTTTAACTTATAAGTAGTAGTCTGGAGGTAAAAAAATTTTAAATTCAAACAACTTATAACAAAAATCAACAAATTTAGTCATTTGAAAAATTGTTATATTTTGAAATTAATTTCCAATTACACCAAATCGCACACACCAAAATATAATATAAAATAGCTTTCATTATTGACGGATTTGAAAAAATTCAATGAAAGAAGTCACATCTGTCTGAAGATGATGCAGTGGAATCCTTTGCTTATTAACAAAACAGGTCATAGTCAAACAAGTGATTTGGTTTCATTAAGTCATATGCACTTGTTGTTCTGTTTTATTAGGAATAAAATACCCTAGTTATTAATAATATGTAAATGCTTATAAGTAAAAAATACATTTTCAAGTCAATCACAGTATGTTAAAATGAATAAATAATATAAATATAAATATATATGTTTCTTTTTACAGATACATGTAGAGGTGCCACTGTTTTCAAGGTAGGAGAAATATTTTTTTATTATAAAACAATAAGAATAGTAATTACTTTTAAATAAAATTATTTAGATTTGAAAACTGCTTCTTTAAGTAAAGTAGTGAGTTGAGAAGTGTGGTATAAGGGAAGGGTGTAATTTATAAACTACTTAGTTTTCAATGACAAGATTTGGAAAACCCTGCATAGATGATGATATTTATGAATTCTGAGGGAGGATACACACAAGAGAAAGAAACTCATTTTTTATTAGTTAAATTACTGAAAAAAACACAAAGTACCCTCCAATACATTCAGAGTAATACATGGACATACACATAAAAATGGTTAAAACATTCCCAGTCATTCATCCCACAAGAGCATGTTGGATAATAATTTAATTAAATTAACGTAAATTATAAAATTGTTGTCCAGAGACGCGTTTCCATCATCCTTTCTTACATTAACTCCTACAATAATTGTTCTCTTTGTTTCATTTGTCGTGCCTTTGAGATACAGAAATTACTAGGTGGGTTCACTGAAGAGAACTTTTGGATCTTCTTCGAATCTAGTGTTGGGGCTTGACGCTTTTACCTTTTTGTTTACGATCTCATTGTAATTTTTTCTGGATTAGTTGAATTAATGAATCAAAAGCTCGTTACCGTCGGCCACTTTGCTTTATGTTGGTCAACACCGAAGCCCTCGTCGTAGTTGCCTTTTGAAATGAATTTCTGTTTGAAGTGAGGCATGCAATACAAGTTACCACAATTGAGTGTGAACGTTTCCATTCTGAAAGTAAGAGAAAGTCACCAAGAGGTGGATATTACCACGACACGAAATACAAATTAAAATAATGACATTCCGCGAAGGTGCAGTTTTCATGACATCCCTGGGCGTACTTGTACGGGTACTTTGGGCTCACAAGCAAGCCTGGGTGGTTAGCTACCTTCATGAGAAACTCACCTAAGTAAGCAGTTACACTGCATACACCTGAAACAGGCCTTGTGAAAAATTTTTCCGGAGGTTTCCACCTTCTCCAGCTGGTAGACTCGCCGTTTGCAAACGTCGCACAATTCCGCCATATTATTTTGAATTTCCTGGCAAATTTAAGAGAAATAAATAATTTCGTCAATATGTGATGTATGTAATCTGCAAGTAATAGTTGCATTAATAAGGTAATTCAAAGGAAAATTTGTAAAACAAAATCAGACATTAATTAATCAATTTTTAAACATATAATTGATTGATCAACCAACTACTATTGTATAATTAAAACAACTTGAAATGCTTCTTAGGCTGCGTATCTGCCAAATTTTAGAGTCTTATTTAAATACTGCCTAAAATTCATTACAGTAACAATTAAATTGTGAACACGCAATAAACTACTCTTTTGGTAATACAAATGCTATACATAAATAACTAATAATAATAATAAACTACTATTATATATATAGTATAGAATTTAAGTCAGTTTGCAAAACAAAAACTTTTAAGTTTATCAATGGCCAATTATTTTCAAGTAGTAAACTGAAAACTGTAAGTATTCTAATCCCATGGATCGAAGTATCCCGGCACGAAACATAAGGTGTACATATAATTTTTCTTTTCAAAAATACAAAATTTTGTGAATTGTAAATTAAAATTTTAATAGAATTTCGAATGAATCAGTTCTGTTACATAAAAGGCGTGCATTAAACAACATCATGTGAATGTGTAGGAAATTTGTTTACTTGAATTCTGCTATTGATTGATCAGAAAACTGTATGCTCTGCATTTCTTGATACATATGAATTACAACTACACCCTTATGAACAAAACAAAAAAATCCGTTGCAGTCGGCTTTCAACACATCCTGATCTTGTTTTGATTAAAAACAGTAAGAGAAGAGGTAATTACCATTTTGAAGAAAAACTTTTGATGAATGAAATAATAATTTTCAATGCTTTGTAAGATTGTTATTTTTTTAATAGTACATGTAGCTGCTTACTGGTAATCTTCACTGTAGGGATAAATAACCAAGTCCTTTTTCTTACAGAGAATGAAACATTAAGGGGGTCAAATACTCCACTTAATAAGAATAAGTAAGAATGAATGAGTAACTAAATGAATGACCATGTTTTGAATTTGATAAAGTAAGTGAATTAGTGGACGAATGTAGGAGACAATTTCATGAATATTAAATGAAATAGAAGGTCATTACTTTCGTCTGGAAAATGGGCTTCAGAAACAGTCAAGATTTAAGTTTTTAAAAATAACATTATTACATAAAACAGAAGATTTGGTCGTTTTGCTTATCGAATTAAGTAGACGTCCAAAATTTATTTTGCTTAAATTATATTCCTCTCAATGTCGAAGCATAAATGATGTTGTCGAAGTTTGAAAAACACCTAGTTTTTAGTTGCTTCCGATCTGAATGAAGTCATTTACTTCCTCATCAAGGTATCACTGAAACATGAAGACAATAAAATTGGAATGGATTGCAAGGAATTGTTAAAAATAAAATTGTTAGATAAAAACAATCACTAAAACAAACAGCTGATATTCTACCATGCAATTATACATTTTAATTAAATAACATAACTTACCTGCTTCTTGTTGAGAATACAACTCATTTAAACATGAAGAGGTGCACAACATTCACAAATACTTCTCAACAATGTTAAACGGTACACAAAACTATAGAAAATGAAAAAAACGCATTCCAGCTAGTGATCTCACTTTCACAAAAACTCACAAAATAATGCAAAAAAAAACAACGTTACATTAAAAAAGAGTAAAACCGAAGATTTTTTTTAAAACTTATTTAAATTAGAAAAATGTATTATTGTCTTATCCGTGCAACATTATTTGTATTAATTAATTTCTTTTAGTGATACTACTTTTTCTCCCCATTAGAAGTTGGAAGGAATCTGGAAGCGGTGGCGAAACCGAATATAGAAATAGTCAAGATACAAGGAAGACATCAGTATGAAATGAAGGAATAATATTATACATTGCGTGTAGTAACCTTAGACAAACGAATGGGGAGGCAAATTCAAATTGTCGTCAAATTGTTGAATTTTTTTAGGAAAGATATTGACGAAATTATAGACTAATTGATTGGCAGGGATTCATAAATAAATAGGAATATTACACATTAATTTTGAGAGAGAAGAAAATCCTTGGGTGAGGCGACAGGTTAAAGCACAGTTGAACAACAGCATTCAGGATCATTGAAGTTCGAACATCATTTGCTCCAGACAACCCGTCAGTCATTGAGCAGCTGAATACAAAACTAAACATGCAAGTTGTAAAGTGCTGTGAGACTCACCACAAATCTGTTGATTTTCGGTCTGACAATTTTCTCCTTCGGTCGATCGGAGTCCGATTTCATCGATTCGAATCTGAAATGAAATTTGTGTTTTCATCAGGATAGCGGTCTTGGGCAAACACCTCTATGGTACACTATTTCTAATGTCGTTCAATTCCTACCGGGCTCTCAGTGACTTTGTACATTCGATGCTGGTCACTTCGACATTCTCGCTATTTTCCGTGTTTTCACCATTTGCTACGTTGGAAAAGCCATTGACCTTCATCTGATTGACCTCCTCTTTCTCTTTCTCTTTTTCTTCCCATTTCTCAAATTTGGCCCTCAGCTGTTTAGCTCGGGCTGCATTGGCCGCCTGGAAGTCAAGACTCAAAGTTCCGTGACTTGTCCATTTGATGTGTCTCGCTGCCTTTTCAATTTTACTCACTTGCTTCAAGTACTCGTCTTCAACTTTGTCAGAGGCTCTAATAATTTTCGGATTGGTTTCTTCCTCTTGTTCCTCATCTTCTTCTGACTCTTCTGACTCTCCCGACTCTTCTTCGCTTTCTTCTCCTTTAAAGTCAGGTGGTGGAGTGAAGCGCTTCAATGGTTTTGGTCCTGCTTGTAGAAAAACAATCCCATTTGGAGTAAACGTCTCTCGTTCAAGAATATCCAAAAATTATCAAACTCACCATCTGGAATTTCATCAGTCTTTTCTTCCATTTGTCGGAACAGAGAGAGCATTTTGGTTGTCGTGTTTGTTCGGATGATTTCATGCTCCATTTTGTCACTTGCGCGAACTACGTTAGGATCTCTTTCAACTTCATTCTCTGGTGAATCGCTCTGTAAGTGAAAGCGGCCTTAAAAATTAAATAAATCCTACTATCAAACGGCAATAAATGTTACATAGCACACGAAGCAAATGTTACTGAATTATATTAATGTAAAAACAACATGAATAAATACTATTATTAAAAATTAAAAAAAGAGGACACTCTTCGATTTGAGTATTATTGTGGTCATTCGTTTTGCATTTGTGAGTGTTTAATTCGTTATATGGTTAATAATGTTCTACTATTTCAGCTACAAATGCTGTTCATTTTCAATTGCTGAAAATTTGTTATGCTAGTAACGTCAAGCAATAATTGATGTTGCTTTAAGAGTATCAATTTTGGTGCAATTAGAAGGTTGTCCTAGTTGAGTATCACGTGACCTTAACTTGACCCTCTCGGGGCGGCGTAATTCTAAATTTCTTCTTCTCCCTCTCGGGTTCTTTGTATGTCTCGAAAAATTTAAATTTGGAACTGATATCAGCAGTCTCAATTTGAACATCCTCAATGGCGTCCGAACTCTTGACGATGTTGTCGGATATTTGGGACGAAATCTGAATGAACCAGATAACAAATTTTATAATTTTTTTATTCTACCACTATTGGCTTCGTAGTTACTTGAAATTATTGACTATTAACTATTAACTAAATCGATCTTTTACTTCGATTTACTATTCAATCTTCATTGTCACCACCAAATGGGCCGCCGGTTGCCCGTACACCTTTCATTTAAATACACATTTATCTTTATTTTTTTCTATTTGTGCATTTTTGTTTGAAATTACTTTTGACATCCTGTTTGGCATCCCTAAGAAATTTTGTCAACCGAACTTAATTAAAACTCTTGAGTTTTTCTATATTCAATTTCTATATATTATGATGGGGATCACCTACTGCTGAAAAAAGTTCGGGCTCCGGTCTTATTTCACAATAAAGACCAATTTTTTTTTTCGTGCGAGTGGCTCGTTCGGTCCACAGTCCTATTCCTTTATAGGTGCAGGGATTTGAGGAGCACCTACTTGTTTTGGATGCTTTTTGTGGATACATAAATATCTTCATGAGAGCGTTACACTTGGACGGGGTTAAGGCCTCGGATGAACAGGGGCGTCGGAGCTTTACAAAAGAGGGCATGTATAGACATACATTAAGTCGAGTGATGAGTAGCTGAGGGGGGGGGGGGTTCTCATAGAAAATGGCAGAACACAGAACAGTGCTAATGCGCTGCCAATTTTGCTCAGGAAATTTACTCATATGTACTTATACCAACCTCTCTAGTCCTCTGAGTTGTAGCGTTGGGTGATTTGGGACTAACCTTCCTAACGAAATTCGACTCTGCCTGGGTTTTGGCAGACTTGTCCATTTCTAGAAACAGACTTCTTGATTTCTTAGAAATCCCTAAAAAGGTAAGTAGACTTTAAATAAATGTTTCCTCTAAAATAACTGCCCATGTCATTTTCTAATTTTTTAACCTGCTTCGAACAAACTCATGTCATCTTCTACTATTTTTTTCTTTTCTCCGTCACCTTCGACGTCTTCATTGTCCACATTTAACGGCTCTCCTTTCTCAAAGCATTCTTTAATTGATTTGGCTTTTTCGCTCCTGACCTCTATGGACTTCCTAGGAGATTGACTCTCGCTTTCCCTCACCGCCTGTTCATATGCCTCCTTCATTTTAACTTGCTTACCCTAGCATTTTAGAATGTATTTTTTTAGTTCCAAGTGGTAATCTATGTGGTTTAAAATCTTACTTAATTTTATAAACTACCATGAATAGCTTGGACCGAATCTGATGGATTTCAGCTTTCCTTTCTTCTCGCATTTCCTCCCTGGTTTTTGTCACTCCGTTCTCCCATACGCTTTTCACATCGCCCATTTTACTAAAACTCATTGGTCTCTCTCTACCCTTTTTCGATTTAATAATTTTCTTTGAAGCTACTCCATCTAAGAAACAAAAATTCAATATTTTTACGTAAACTCAATACCTCTGGTTAACATGCTAAAGAATAAGCAAGTTTCTACGTTTACTGTACAAATCATTGTTTCTCCTAAAAGTAGTGCACAATAAATTAATTCAATGAGAGGGACATACGTGAATACATAAATTCAAATTTATCCATTGGCCAGTTATTTTTTAAGATTACTGGCGTTTTGTTCTCTATATATCTATCTTAATGCACGGCAAGTTCCCATATGGATCTATCCAACATTACACGTTATTTTTACCTTCCTCGTCATCTTCTTCCTCTTCTTCTTCGCTGGAGGTCGAGCTTTGCTCCAGCGGTAAACCGTTCAGATCTTCGTCCCGGACGCCAACGTCAATTCCTTTTTTTTGAAATCTGCAAGTTAAATCCGAAAATAAATTTAGTTTGCTTTTCATGACAACTTTTAATTATTTTACTTCAAATTAGTATACTCGACTCAATTCACTCACTTGGCCAATTTGCTTAAAATGGAAGGCGATCTCTTCACGCTTACAGTGCTACACGATTTTTCCAATATACAATTGTTTGTTTCTTCTCCTTTTTCAAACATTTGGTACCGGGACTTGACGTTTAGAGATGCCAACTCGTCTAAACCGAGATCTGGTTTGTCAGATGCTGAAATAAGAAAAAATGCAACAATAATATGATTTTAATATATATTTTTCGGTATTGCAATTAGTTTTCATTTTAGCGAAATTATAGTATTTAGGAGGAAATCGGTAAGAGACAATAAAATTGAGCGCGTATGGATGCTTAAAGTGCATTTTGTAATTTGAAAGGGAATTTACATGGAGTGCTAAAACAAATTGAAGAATTGTCTCCCAGCTTTGATTTCTATTAAAAGTAAATGTAAACAAAATATCACACGGCAAAAAACGCAAACATCCTCTGCGCTGGGATGGTTCATGCTTTTGTTAGTCACATCCAATCATGTGAATGTCAAACATTTAAAAATTTAGAAGGAAACAATACCTCGAACGACTTCCGGTGGAAGTTCGATCGGTTGATTTTCCCTTATGATAAGCTCCGGTTTTTTCAATTTCACTGTATGAAAAATAATAAGATTCAGAATATCTCGCGGGTGCGTTTGAGTCCACTGGAGTCGATGAAAATTGCAAAAAACAACTCACCCGGTTCAGTGTCATCTTCCAGAACGGCTTTAGGTTTGAACAATTCCCTAAAATGTGGTTTGCAGTATAAGATACCCTCGTTACTGCTGTAGGTGTCCACACTGAAAGTACAACAATTGGAACACTTAATTAGCTTCTTGCTTTCAAGAGCGGCACCGTAATTGAACGAAAGGAAAATGCAGATGTGAATTACATAAAAATAGTACAAAAGAAAACGCTTAATACGTTAAAAATTATTTGAGGTTTCAAACACATATGAGTGCAATTAACATTGGTGAAAGAAGAATAAAACCAATTAAAATAACACGAATGATAAAATAAAAATATACATATAAGAGGAATATGTTAATTTATATAATATAATATAAATTATATAAGGGTAGTTTTCTTAGAAAATTTTTTGAAATTGGAATACGAAAATAAAATCGAAACAAACGCAATAGCAAAAGAGCGTTGAAAGAGAAATCGAATAGTGGGAAGTAGACCAGAGATCATCTAAAAACAAAAATAGAGCATACTTCGAATAACGGAAATCGAATATCAAGTGAAAAAGAGCAATATGTGGAGAAGTGAAATTTAAATAAAACGAACTTACGATAACTGTTTATTGCACTCCTTGCACCGGAAACAGTTCTTGTGCCAAACTGATTTTTCAGCTTTGATCTGTTCCATTTGAAAAACGGCCTTACCGCAGCTCTTACAGTGGCACGTAACTTCAGAACTGCCCGTTGAAGCCTGTCATAACATTATTATTATTGTTATTATTTCTACCATTACTGTTATTCTTACGACTTATTAAAATTATGCATTTCCTAAAAAGATGTGGGTAAAATAATCCAAATGGCTCTTTTATCGTTTACCTCATTGAACTGTTTTTGAACTTTGGTTGTATCCACCGATCGGACATGAAGAATGGTCTTCTTGGACAGCTGATCAAATTTACTAAAGCTGGATTTCTACAAGAAAAAAAGATCAAGTGTCAATTGCGTAAAAAGATGAAACCGAAATAAACTGAACGTGTACTGAAAATGAGAATACAGCTTCGTGTGTTTCACAAGATAAACTGTGTTGCGTCCCAGGTTTTCGCAACGTCAATAGTAAAATTATATATAGAATTTGGTAAAACTGGGTGAAGAGAATTGGGTTAGACGAGTACGCATTGGATCAGATCATATATCAAAATTTCATTTCTTAACATGACGGTCTTGTAGTATTACATGTCACAATTACTGAAGAAACAACCTTGTCAATGACTTAAATACAAAAGAAGTTTATGCTTCCAAAGACAAAAGGAAAAGTAAACAAATTAAAGTAGGACTTTAAATATTGTTTTCTGTCTCTTGACCGCGAAAGATAATATAACAAAACTATCGTAATGTAACAAATTAGGTATAACCGGTAATAATCAGGGAATCTACTAAATGATCCTTCAGTTCTATAAGCTTAAGAGAACAAAATGGCCAACATATACATTAATAGATTTTTAAAGACTTCTATGATGTATTCATTGCAAATGTGAAGCGGTATGAGAATCACTAATTCAAGCAACCTAAAGTGTTCAGGAAGGAAAATTCTTTAAATGGAAGTAGTGTACTAATTTTAAATTTATAATTTAGACTTAAAAAACTGAATTTCTAACATTCACTCTACAAAACAATATTACGATGTGATAAATTACTTTTCAGTGTAAATTTATAATTTTTTCGAGAGCTTATGACTTAGAAGTGTGAACAAAAACGGGTACTAAATTAACAGTCATGAATTGCACCATACTCATAACGGTAAAAAAGTAGCACAATTCATTTAAAATTATCCGTGGAACCCAATGAAGGGTTTGTGTAGTTGGAATCATGAATACCTAATTTGAGAACCCATATACAAAATCACACGAATTTACTGAAAACGAGCAAATCATATGATGACACGACTTTGTTACAGGTGTAACCAACACCGATCCCACGTGCAATATCAGTGTACACGTGTACTAACCAAAGCTTCGCTCCAAGGAACGCACATCTTCTTCCGTTGCTTTGGCGGCATTTCAGACCCGCTAACGGTCATCACATTCAAAAACATCATGCTGAAATACCTGCGTTTCTAATAGTTGGTTTGGCATTCGACACAAAAAGAACAGGAGATTGTATATATGCAAATGAATTATCACATAACACCAATTAAATGACGAACGATGAAGTTATAACATGCAAATAAAAACAGAAAACATTCAATAAATTAGTTAATAAGTAACGCCGGTAAAATAAAAAGAATGAAGAAAGAAATATAATCTAAAGCCATTTTAAAAGACGACGGGTCATACATACTCACCAACCGAAATTTTGGGCGTAAATGTGCTACAGATTAGGAGGGTACAGTTTGTAAGGCAGATAGAATGAATGGTGAAATAAGTTGACTATTAGGGGAAAAGAGTTAGTCAGACAATAGCCAAGCAGTAGATAGTCCTTAAGGTAAACGCAATGAAATGAATAGAAAAATGCGTAGCTCAGATTACTGATCTAACGGTAGACCAAACAAAATTAATTAAAATGAGTCATTGAAAAGTCAGGTGTCTGTCGATGGAAAAAAGCTCAAAAAGAACTTTTTTGTGAGAGTGTCAAGGTCTTTGGCCCAGTACTTCGGTTTTCATTCACGGCCATATTTACTGCACCTATTTCACCCTCAATTACGGATTATCATAAGGATAACCCTGCACTATCCTTCGATGAAAGTGGATGGCGAACTTACCAAAGCCTGGACGGAGACCCCCGTGACAACGGGGTGTCGTTCGCCTCCTGACAGATTCGTCGTGCTTCGACTAGTTTCTAGGTTTTTTGAATTTCGAAACAGGTTAGAATGCAGACCAGCCACTTTATTAGAATTACACGTCAGGTCCACCACAGATCTCGCTTTCTTTGAACCAAATTCGAATCAAACAGAAAAATTAGTCAGGTTAGTCACTTGCGTCACTACTACCGTTGTTTCACTTCGGTAGGATTTTTAAGTATTTTAAGTCTTTTTCGGATTAGTTTACAAATAGAATTCCCAAGAAATTAAATAAATGCCGTAAACGTATTACACAAGTCACATCAATCACCAAAACTGAAAATGGAGAAACAAAATCAACATTACCGAATGAGAATCAGGGACCGTCACAACTGAATGTATAGTTTAAATTAGTTTTAAATTAAACCCAAAATGTACAGTAAAACGACATGAAAAATTACTCTATAGTACATTAAAATGTTCGAATAAAACAGTTGAAAATTTTCGCACTTGTACGGTGCAATTACTGAAAACTAAAATGACACTTGCAAATTTAATTGCACCGGACCAAACTAGAAAAACTTTATTATTGCATATTACTCGCACAATACTTGTGCTCTCTTACCTTGTAAAAAACAACAACTGGGAAAGCCTTTTCTAGTGTCTTCAAAGAAGTAAAAAACCTCCAATGACCTTTGACCTTAATTTAAGCCCTTTGCGTGCGACATCTCTGACCTCCTTTTCCGGGTTTACTGGCCGGTGGTGGGTCTCCCTAAATTCCCGCACGCCTCGGCCCATATATTTGTGGTGGTCCCTGACTCCCCCATTTTCGGGTTGTCCTAAACCATCTCAAACGGATGGCGAATTTGAATAAAACCAAAAATGATTTGCATCCTGCAGAATGCACTTATGTGAATGAAATATCTTTTTAAATAAAATTTCAACAAGGTTGGCGATTGATTATATTCCTTTAGAACAGTCCCGGGTACCCGTGCCAAGCTTAGGTAGATGATTCTAATTAAGACCTACCATTTTTTGTAAAGAAAGTGGTTCGGATTCTCTGCTGCACCGGCGATTTTGCAATGATCTCGGCGCTTCCGATGAATACGTCAACATCTTGAATAAAATAAAAATGTGCAAATGCAACAAACACAAAGAAAACAATTAAAAGGAGAATGTGCAAGAAACAACAAAACGACATAACTGCCTATCGAATTACATTTTAATTTGCTTGATCTGCTTAGTAAAATTCTTAATTGCTGTCTGCCTGATGTTTGTACAGGTTTATTAATCGTCAGCAAGGAGGAAAATAGTTGACTGTATTCACAACATGAAGGTTGACACATAATTTTAAACAACCTACCATTACTTCTGTGTACACGATTAAAAATTTTTAAACATAGGTACTTATATAGAACCATATTCTAAACACATTTTTCCGAAAAATATTACTTTTGAAAGGATACCAAGAATTACTAACAAGAGAAGGAAACCTTACTAACAACCTTACTAATAAGACATGAAAATAATATTGAAGGTATTAAAGAATACAAGAACTTTAGAAAACAAATAATATAAAACAAGATGAACAGGACAAATAAGAGTAATAGTGTCAAAGAACAGTCATAAAACCACGAAATTTATCAGATGTTCAATCGATCGAACATTGTCAGCATTTGGACATCCTCAGAAAGAAATTAGAATTAATAAAGGTATTCGTTCTTTGAACTTGGATCAATAGTTCTGAACAACTTTGTCCAATTCCTCTGAAACGTGACTTGTTGAAATTAAAAGTTACGTTGGGATTAGAACTGACATGCATACCTACTTCTTCAACTCGACAGAATTACTGAACATAAAATTAACAGGTTCTAAGAAATTATATAGATTTATAGGTTAATATAGGTACAATAGGGCGGTCCGTTTTATAATACGTACCTTCGTATGAATAGTTTTGTCATAGATGAATCTACTTGTATAACTAAGAAAGGTAAAAATGATATTGACTCAAAAAGTACAAAACCAAGCACACCAGATATTCATAAAATGAATTTTGATTCGAAAAGAATTTCAAAAAGAAAATGACAAAATTTTAAAACATTAAGAATATCTTAATTAAATAAAGTGCTAGGTAAGATGAATAAAGGGGATGTACGGACATTTGACTAAAACGTGTACAAGAAGCATCACGAACAATAAGCACTACTAATGGAAAACAGAATTAAGTCAAATAATTTTTTTTACCAACCTTCAAAATGTTGGCTTTACTCCGGGGAATACAAAAAAATGTCATGTCACACGAGTGACTTACCAGATTTTTCACGGAAACGTTGGATAAGTCGTCAAAGTCATCAATTGTTGGTGAAATTTCCAATTCTTTGTTTCGGGTCTTGGTTTCTTGTTCCTGCATTTTAGTAATTCGTACAAACGTTAGTCAACGCCAAGCAAACAAAATCATAAATAAAACACAAAATCTAGGAAAAATAACAAAAGGAAGTAGGAAATTAATAAACTGTAATGCAAGTGGCTAAGGAAACAGCGTCACCATTGCAAAGTTTTTTAACATTGGAAAATTGCAATAAGATTAATGATATGTGTCTCACACAAGGACATAAAAAAGAATTAGTGAAAAAAATGACAGAAATCCTACGTTAAATGAGAGTATAAGTCGTAAATAAAATCTGGTCTCTGCTACTTTGTAAACGAAACTCCAGGACTGAAAAATGTTACGGTTACAGTTGAGTGGCTGCCTGAACGTTAAGGTACCGGAATGGTACTTGATTACATGGTACCAATACCGCTTAAGAGACCTACTCACCACTGAAATGTTCTCCTTCTCCTCTGATTTTTTTCCTTTTTTCGATTTCTTCTTCCTCACGGCTTTTTTCTCCGAAGATTCGCTCTTCCCCTCAACCTGAAATCACAATTTATTTTCCATTTATAAGAGTAATTGTTGCTAAAGCAAAACAGTTGAGTAACAACTGATTTTTAAGGGACCGAAGGAATTAAATATCACATTGACTTTTTGCAATGTGATGAAGGAGTCAAAGCATCACTGGAGGGAACTACTTTTATTACGGATTTCCTTTATTTTTGTGATTCTCAAATGAATTTTATAGTGGCTCATACGAAATGAATGTGTAACAGTTCAATTATGAAACATAGTAGAATTTGATAGTGTGAAAATAGTTTCTAATTAAATGTTTCGAACAATCCGAATGAATGTCTTTTGCAGGTGAAACAATGCTTTCACAAAGAAGTAATTTTCGTAGAGTACTTTAAAGTTGTGTGTATTATAAATTATATACAAGAATATATATTATAAAGTTTTTTGTAACTGAATACTGAATCGGTAAAAAAACATTACGTGGTGCAGGATTAGTTAAGCTATTACTGTTATTTATGATGTTCATACTATCAAATGTGTGACGCACAAAACATTCTTACTTTGTTTAATTTTGTCCTTTTTGTTTCAGAAAGGAAAATTAAATTGGAAGAATCTTTCAAAGTGTCACATTCAAAACTGTTAACAACCCTTTGGGGGAGTGAATATCTCGACACGGAATGTTGTGTACTGAGCAGATGAGTGTGATTACATCGTTACTTATTGATTAATGGAGTTTTACCCCATATTTTATTCAAAAATAATGAAAATAATAACAAACTAGTTCAGGAATGTACTACTTAAATTCAATCACATAAAATGTGTGTATAACTTTAAAAAATACAAAAAAAGCTTAACTATTAACCTAAAATTTCAAGTTTTTGAATTAATGTAAACTGAATTGCAAAATGACATACTCGGTCGTGTGTTCGTATATTACAAATCAAAATAAATGAAGATTTTTACAATACAGAGAAATCGATAGCTTTCACGAAAGTTATTAAGATTTTACTTAAAATTTTTTTACATTATGAGTGCTAAAACACCAGAAATTTTGTCACCTTTCAAATCAATGGAACGAGTCAAACGGCTTTCAACAGAAAAGATTTCAAAACTAACCTCTAAAATAATATAAGTTTAATCAAAATATTAGAGAAACACTCAGACGAAGACTAATTTGAATATTCATGTCTTTATTTGGAGTTTCGCTTCGTAAAAATTCGGCAAACAGGCGAGCATGAGACCTTAGAAAAGATATATACGATGAAGATGAAAGTGGAAGCATTAAATCTGACTGTTTAGAAAGTGGAAAAAGCATTCGAATCAAACAAAAAATGTGGATCCATTAAAATATCATATTTGCTCAAAACTTTTTAAATAACATGAAAACATGTGCAGCGGTGCGAGGTGTTAACCAAGAAAACTTCTCACCATCCAGATTAAAGGCTTACATTCACTTCACTCATGCAAGCACATATTCTGGAAGCGAGGTACTTCTGCATCACCAAAACAAATATTGTAAACGACGAATATGGACAGCATTAACATAATTTGTCAAATAGCATAATGTGTACGACGTCGTGCGGTTCTTATAGGTCTATAACACAATGTTTATTTTTCACTGACTCTAGGAATTTCAGGGTTCCCCTAAAAGAATGCTGAAAACATTTGGTCATACAAATCTGTACCAAATTTGCATCCGAATAGGAAAGTTTAAAATATCAAAAATTTAAGTGAATAAAAATGACATAAAATTAAAATTAATATGTGATTTAGCCTTTGCATCTCATGAGTAAAAATGTCATTTGAAATCGAAATGAGTCAAAATAGTCGTCTAAGATGTACTTCAATTAGGTACAGATTTAATATTGAGCAAAACACTTTTATTTTTGTTGGCTCGCGTATTTGGTTAGTTCTATCAAGAATCAAGATCTACCCACTGAGGTACTGCAAAGTCGTGATTGTCCTATTCTTAAAGGAGAACAAAAAAGAGTAAGCTAATACCGAAAGATAGGTATCGGAAACCCATTAAGGTCGAATAGATAATAAACCTGGCAAATTGATACTATCAATTAGCATTCTGTTGAGTGCGATATCAGAATTACTACAATGTCTGACAAAACGATTTTAACCGGTTCCAGTAATTTTTACGAGTAAATTTTTTTGTCATGTATTTCCAAACAAATTTTAATTTCATAGACCTAACTTGGATTGCTAGTACGCCTTCTGTTTCTCTCACATCCCCATCTAAGTAAATTAATACTCAGTCAGGTACAACTAGTGCAACGTTCAGGTTAAGTTACATTAGTTAATAAGAAATATATTAAAGAAATAAAATAAGAACAATTTTTCTGGTATGGAGCAAGAACAGTCCACTCAGTTGAACGTACCGCTCACCAATCTGACATTTCTGTTTCCTCTAACGCCATTTCGGTGGGTTCACATGTGTGAATAAGAACCCGCAATCTTAAAAGTTTGTTTTGGAGGTGTCTGTAAGCGTATAAGTTACAATAAGCCTACTTACTCCTAAATTTTTATTGAGATGCCGTATATTGCATCTCTAAAATATCTTTTTAAGTAACTCCTTAAAATTTGAAACAAATTTTATGGTGGCACTGTCAATCACATGCATGTTGGAAAATCAGGTTTCCATCAATAATAGAAAGACGGAGATTATAAAAATAACTCATTTAAATTTCAGAATATAACAATAAGAACTATATGGGAAGACAAAGAACATTTGTATGTCAAAGAGATATTCCGAAAGGTTATGTATACAAAAGTTAAACGTAAAAGAGAATGTAATTGAACGTGAAGTATTTAATTAATAATAACAGGAATAATAATGACAATTTGTAGCAGAGAAGCAAAAACTTTAAAACTAGGGAAAGAATACCGAGAAAATGAAGGAAAAGGAGGATTTACAGAACAATGATATTAAGAGCAAGAAGGGAAAGAAGGCCAAGAAGAACAGTTAGGACGACACGGCACTAGTTATAGCATAATCAAAGACGATTATACTCTAAAGCAATTGCTAAGTTGTGCATGCGTGCTTGCATGCCTTTGTATCTGAATGTTTATTTAGGTTACAAAACACGGAGGAAAGTATCTAAAACTAGGAAAGTAAGGTACAAGAATAATTCAATCAGCAAAATCAGAAGCGGTAAAAAATTGCAAAGACATGATAAAATCGCCTACTCGTAGTACTCGTTAATTAAAAGAGGTCAGTGAATACTCGTATAAAAAAGCGAATTCAACGTGAAGTCGTCAGAACAGGTTTCATTGAGCCGTTGGCCGAAATTTACACAATTTAGACGATGTCTCAGGTGCGCCTCAAACAGATTTAGTATTGACCCATTCGGTGACTAATACGAATAAGAAAGCCGTACCACAAGACAACAAATTGCATTAAAACAACTCCACATTATTCTTACATGATTCCAAAAATAGGATGTATCTGATAGCTTAGGGTGTTAGGTTTCGGTAACTGTACTGACTTATGCAGGTAAGACAACGGAAAGGGAAACGAGTGGTACTCACCTCCGAGTCAGTTTCAGATACTCCATTCTCGTAAAGCGTGGTCACGTCGGATGTATCGTTAGTATTATTAACAGTAACACTGGACACACTCTTTTTAGTACACACATTTTTACACTCAGCGGCAGGAGGGTCATCCTCATCCAATTCGAAATTCTCTGGCTGGGCTTTCAGAACCTCTCCAACGGTTGTCCATTGCTCATCATGCGTGTCGCAGAAGAACGCTGCAGCAGGTTCTACGTCAAAATGATCGCATGTTATTCTCGTATGTCCGTTTTCTATTGCCCCTGTTCTGGTGTCAACTTTGTCTGTTTTGAAAATGTCTTCCGACGAAAAGAACTCGTCCACCTCGACGCTGTCGGGTGTCAGAAGACTGGTCACGTTCGGAAAGGTATCGACAGTTCCCATGTCTCTGGCCGCGGTCTTGACCTCCAATTTTAACTCGTCCTCATCTCCTTCGTAATTTTGACCAGTCAAATCGTCTGAATTGTCATCTGAAACTCTCTTTGTAAACAACTCTCTCATCGCATCGTCAGTTCTGTTTATCTCGGCGATGCTGTTTTCTTTCTCTGTGGTTTCAGTCAAAGGTGTTGCCGTGGATTCCCCAATCCCTACTAAATAATCTGACTCATCACCAGGAGAGACCGGAAATGGAAACTCCTCAGGCGAATTTAAAACGTTTGAATTGGTCGTAGGATTCGAACAGTCTGAGTCTTCTTCAACGGCTGTGAATGGATCGAAATTGGTCAGAACTGGCATAATTTCTGGATCATCTGATTTGAAAACATTCACGGACGTCAAGCTGTTTCGGTGCAAGTGGTCTACTTCATTCGGCTGCTCCTGTTGACGGAGATCCACACACTCTTGTAAGCAGTCTGTGATGAGAAACGTGTTCTCTTGCATTGGTCCACTAATAAAATCATCAAAATTTTCTATTACCCCGGTATCCGGATTGTCAACTGGTTCGTCATTGCTTCCAAAAGCCATCAATTCCTGATGAAAATGCGATGAATCTTTGATTTTGCTGCTGTTGCACTTTTGTTTTACTGATGTTTCATGCGTTACCTCCGAGTCTGTCCTGCAGTAATCTTCAAAGAGATCGTCGAATGAGTCTCTGGATTTTTCCATAGCATTTATGTTAGATATTCTAGCAGCAAATTCGGACTCGAGGATATCCTGCAGGCTAATCTCGTCTGTCGTGTGAAAACTCAGATCAGAAAATGAGTCAATTTCTTGGTAGTCCTCTTTGCCATCATAAAGGCAGTTCTGAATTGAACAACTATTAGTATGGTTAGTTACACTGCACTCTGTTAGACTATTTGAGCCGTCACTATGACCGTTTTTTAGCGTCTCTTCCGTGAGCAATCCCCTGTGACTGTCTTTACTTACTAGAGCTGCTCGTGCAATGTCCGCCATAATTATAACCTCTATTTTACACCTCCGATGTGGCTATCTGAAAAAGAAAAGGAATTTTGTGAATTTCAAAATATAAAAGTAATTTTGAAATTAATATTACTATCTTTAATTTTACTGCTCCTGTGACTATTTAGTTCTACGAAATATTTGCCCATTTCTTAATCGTAATTAATAGAAACTCTTAATATCAGTGGATAACATTCAAATGAAGGCCGTAATGAAAAAATAAATTACATTGGCTCGAGGTGGTCGTGAATTTGGAAGTCGGCGGAATGGAACTTCTGCAAGTTAAACTCATATAAAACTATACTCAACACCTAGTTCAAGTTTGGATGTTTCCTACACTCTGAGACTTTTATAAGGCCGATAGTACATTGAGTAGTTCCCTTGTATGTCTTGGGTTGTACTGGAAATATAGTAAAATATGAAAATCTCTACCACCACTGTTATATCAAGTCAGGTGCCCCTACAACCCTGGGCTCCGAAAGCAAAGAACTGCGAAACAACAACAACAATAATTATAGTAGCAAGAGAGAAAGTAGTTTGCACGGAGTAAATAGAAATCGGCTTTATTGTATTCAACATATTCATTACTCCCTGCGGTGAAAGGATTTCCCAGATGAGCTGATGCTAACTTGAGAAAGTCGAACGGTAAAAGTCGGCAAGACTGACAACTACGAGAGGAATTCAGGAAGGTAGTAAAGTGGAAATGCTACGCATAGGTAAAGTTTAAATTTAACATGCTTTGTTTTATGCGATACTTTTCTGCTGGCAACGAGGACGAGATATTTCGGGCGGTCAGTCAGCCAAATATCTTGGCAAGAGAAAAAAAAGAAACTCTGAAGTGATCATTGAACAAATCATGAACTGTTTTAATGGATGGAATAAAAATCCTTTTGTCTCAGATAAAATTCGATTAAAACAGGAGTGAACACAAAAGCCCATAAATATGTAGCAATTGTCTTTCCAAAAACTATGAACTAAAAACTAAGACTAGCTGACGATAACGAAACAATTTTGTTTCATCAAAAGGAAGTCAGACAAGACATCGTTATTGTACGTTATTGTGATTAAATATTAACTTTTTTTGTTTTTCATCACTGAACAACGCAAAACTTAGTAAACAACAAATAAATTCTAAGTAATTGGAGGTCAAACGAATTATGGACGTCTCGGAATGAATATTAAATTTTTACTGAAGTTTAATGTAACTCATAATTACCAATTATTTATTATTGTTATGTGTCGTGCGAAAATAATAACTTTTTGTACAACTTATATATGCCATTAACAATTTTTCGCATAAGTAAAATTCGTTTCAACATTGTTACGTTGAAGATCAAATGTACGTTTTGTTTTTATAAATACATAGAATATATGTCCGCGGACATTGGATTCGGTCCTCACTCTATTATTTTATATTGTAATTCTTACATTCTTTGCCCACTTTTCGTTGCCTCGTAATACTTTGCCTACGCAAATGCTTTTTGTTGTACTCAAATTTCAAGATTTTCCTTTATGTTCCATACTTCTTTTTATCCCCTATATCCCAATTTCTCTTCTTTTTCCTTGCAGTCCTTTGCCTTCCAATTTTAACTTCGCTTACACTGCTGCCCTACCTTATTGAATTAGTTCCAATTGAGGGATCAGTATTAATCAATTAATGACCAAAAATAATTAGACGACACATTGAAACGCAAAATATGACTCCCGTGATTTCTCAAAGCTTTTCATGTAATTTCTGAGCGCGACTACATTACGGTTTCTACTTTCCATCAGAAATTTATCAAACATCTCAATTTCGTTGTAGTTGATTGACAATGGTGCTCGTACATTTCCACATCAACAATCCAACATTTTTACACTTGGCGTCATACAACTTGTACCCTCCCTGTCATGGACATGGTGAGACGTCTGTCCTCTGCCCAGATCGGTGAATTTCACCTGCCACATGAAACGAACCGTATCTTGTCAGGATACTAACTTCTTTAACATCCTCTCATTTGATTGAGGTTTTCATCTACGGGTAGTGTTGTTCGTTTTAAAAGTCAGACTGTATCCCAACCTTACAGCTAAATATGCTGACTTACGAGTTGTAATATTAAATTAGTCGCTTCAATAATTCACTTATTAGAAGGTTATGGCGGAAAAATCAAAAGTCAAAAAAATTCCATTTTGACCGCAAAGCAAAATTCAGAAGTTTTAAAATAAAATGGGATGTTACCTTAGTGCTGACTTAGGGTAATTATTTATGTTATTAATGTAGAAAAAATAGTTTCCCTAAATGGTTCACCGTTAATTAATGAAGTCCATTTAACCTCTGATTAATTCTTCAACGGTGTGTTTATTTACCACTTATGTTTTAGACACTTATTATACATTAATTAACACGTATCACATTTATTACGCTCGTGACCTAAAACGGATGGAGAAAGGAGTCGTTGTTATTATTACTAATATTTATTTAATTTATATTTGTTGGGGTGCAATTTATTCGTAGAAATCTTCCAGTTCTTAATTAAATATCACTTTTTTAATGAAGAAGTCTACGACACCCCACGAGGAAAAGATGACTGAGTCCTGGTTATTTTTAAGTCAACACATAAAATATCAAGTTATAAAAAACACATTAACACAAATTTCAGCTCTCGTTCGAAAGCTCCTAACTGGGATGAACCAGATTAATTATAGTGTCTGAACACAAACACTAAATTGGGTTCACATGGATGGGAATAAGTGCAATTAAGAATGAACATTGCAAACGTGTGATATAATTATAAAATTACCACGTATCCTGGTATCATTAAAGGTATCAGAATATGGTACCTGAAAATTGGCAAAATATAATAATAAAGGTAAACGATCTAATTAGTACTGTGTCGGGTTGGAAAACAGTTACCCAAACGTGATTGTTACTTTTGTTCCCGTTGCGGTTATCGGCCCCATACTTACCATTACTATGTATTCCTTGCGACAGGCAAACGGATATTTACCATCACGACACTATTAGGCATAAGAACTACAATTATTATAAATGAAGCCGACTCAGCACATTATAATCCAACTACCCGTGCACAATGTGCACGCTTTGAAGTTCGACCAAAGACTGAACATCTTGTTCAGTGGTATGTGGTGTGTTTGTGAATGTGTGCACATACAGAGACGGAAGAACCAGCTAATCAATCTTCCGTTCAATGACTTAAGAAGATCCCCTTTTCACTTTATTTGCTCCCACCATGCCCCTCCCAGATCGTGTGAACCGACTACGAAGTTCACACTCCATGCTCTTTATGGTTTTTTCTGCTGCAACTTCATCTTCTCTCAAGGCTTCACACCAACTTGGTAGCTTGCAAGGAAACTTTGATGTATTGTCATCATCTATCCTCCGTAACATTACTAACTCTGCCTTGAAAAGTTGAAGATTGCAAGTAATGCATTATCAATAAATTCCATAATAAAAATTAACTTAATTGTACAAGATATTGGATAAGACTGAGGTATAAGACGTAATAAGCACTACATAGGTAAAACAAAGGAAAATTAAGTGTTCTAAGGATATACGTATTATTCTATGTAATAAACGTCCTATATGCTCTGCGAAACGATATGCAAGTGTAAATAAAATTCTGGCCGCAAAGTTATTTGAAAGAGTATTTCAATGAGTTTCAATACTGTAATAGTTTTTAATTATAATTATAATAATCATTATTATTATGATCCTTTCCTCTGGTCCTTTAGCTTCATGACCATCGAGCAGTCACAGTTCATGATATATAAAATGAACATCAATAAGTATAACCATACTAAGGTATGCCTCATAAGTCATATTTAAGTGTAGGGGATGTTAGGCAAAATTGTGAGGCATTTTCTTTCCACAAGGGCATATACCTATTACGGGATATATGTAGGACAAGCGAACCTAAAAAGGAAAATGGTAAATTTGCCAGAATCAAGCAAAGTCAATGTTAGCCACTAAACAAATGACTAGTTATTGACAACGACTAAATCGGACATAGTGGCAGGTCTTTCACGCTTTCCCATTGCCACAGTCAAATTGCCGTACACAGGATTATTCATGACATCGAACAAATTTCACGCTGTAAATGTGTACATAACAGAACATGACTATTTCATTGGAATTTCACCAAATTGTGTGGTATCAAAGATTCGAATATTCAGGTGCTCGTGAAAAGAGAAAGAGCAAAAACTACGTCCACTGATCTTAATAAACAGCGTTGAACTCCAAGAGGCAAACTTAAGAATACCAATATTTGAAAAGTAAATATAAAATTAGAAAAGTGGATAAACAAGTTGTCCGAATTGACTTTTCAAGAATTTATAAATATCGTTCAACCCTGGCCGACGTCCAAACCGGTCGGTTACGATAAATTACAAGCATAATTATCCGACTGAACTTATTTTGGTCTGCATATGTAGATCTTTCCCTAAATTCGTACTTTTCTATAAGTCTTTACTTATTATCTATTTGTGCAATTACTATTCCTAACCACATGTCTCAACGTCCTTCAAAAAAGGCAAAGCTTGTCTTTTTCTTCAGGTGCGTTTCTACCTGTACATAAAAAAATGTCGAAAATATTTTTCCTTTTCTTCTGCTTCATCCACAAGCACCACCATTTATTTAATTTCTTAAAGATTAATGATTCTTTCTTATCGTTAATTGCATCAAACGGCCTTTCAACGTCCCTATCCGATCAATTAATGCGTTCCTGATGATTTTTGCCTTTGACGACATCAGTACTTAAACGACAAAAGCAGAATATTTTTGGTTATTGTGTTCTTTATTGTCATTGTCCGGTTGAAGGGAAATCACACAATTTTAATAATTGTAAAATTGTCTCAACCCATGTTCATCCTTTTTGTTAAGGTACTCCTTCAACATAAATACTCTTTCACCTCGCATGCGGATGTTACACGAAATAATGTATATATATAATGTAAAAAATAGCAAATTAATGGAAATATGGAATATTGAAATTGAGTGATACAAACATTACTTAGTGTACGTCAAACTGCAACAACTGAGTTGTGGAAAAGTGCGAAATACATTGCTTAAAATTTGAGAAACTTCTACCTCACTCACACACAGTTAACAGCTACAATGTCCAACTTGACTTTAATCAAAGTTCTAATGAATTGATTTTTTCTTAGAAAATCCAGCCAAGCCCGAATTAAACTAGTTTCGTAGTTTGTTTTGAGTCACATTTAATAACGGTTAATAATCTCTTTTTAATCCAAGTCTCCCGACTATCGAAATTTTTTTTGTTTCTTTAAAGAATTAATAAAAACCCCAATAGAATTTTCATTATTCAAGTGTACGATTTTTACGAGTCATACGACCACTGCCCAGTAATTGAATTATGAAGTTACATGGGCCCTTCCCAGGGTTTTGAGATTCATTTATCTTAGGTTCTACCAGAGCAATCAAAACGAAATATGACACCAACGTATATTTCTAATTTAATTTCCAATTTGATATCGAGCACAGCTCGTTGAAAGTTGTTTTGTGACCACTGATTGGTCGTGTTGGAATGCCATTAAATTACAACTGTCACATGAAAGCAACGAACAAAAAATTATCATTGTTTTAAAGCAACTGTCACACTCACTATGGAACACTATGTTCCTTTGCACCAAGAATAGTCTAAATTAACAAAGCAAAACAAATATTTAATGATCAGTTCGCACACAATAATTCCAAATTCTAACGGTATAGAGGTGCACTCAGAGAAATAGTACATGTAGTACACGTAGTCGATGGATAAATTTTGGTTCACTAAAATAAAAAAGTCGTACACATATAGGTTACAAATATTTGAGATTAGTTAATCCCCTTAAGAATGTAAAAGAATTTTGTACAGGTTGAGGAGGAATCTGGATCAGTTGTAAACATCCGTGGATTACCCAAGAAATATTTTGATATAGCCAAGATAAAAAACTTTCCTGCTGTGTAACATGTGGTTCTGACTCATTAAAACAATACGAGAACATACAGCTTGACAGTTGCGGGTCTTACTTTCTCACAACAAAAAGGACAATAGGAAATAAGTCCTGCACAAGGGGCCAAGGGGGCATGTCCATCTCCAATCCGTTGACAGGCGAACAAAACAATTTATTTTTGTCCTTTTCGGATTGAAGACATTAGAACAAAGACTAATGAAATAACGACTTCCTGTGATCCGTTTATCTCATCAGAATCATAATTTAAAAAGTTTTTGTTGAAGCACCGCCGGGGGGCACATGTCACGATGGGCAGAGTGGTCCATATTAACACTGAAATAATACAGCTAACAAAATGACCCGCATGGAAAGTTCATTAACCATTAAAAAAGTAATATCACGTTGACTTCCATATTGCGACGTTCATGATTAAACAATAATTAAAATCGATTACTTGATTGCTGTCGTCGTGACATTTGTGACTCTGCGTCACATACAATCAATGTGTAACAGAAAACTTCGGAGTACGATACTTTAGTAAGATAATTATGTAAAACAATAGAAAACAACACGCATAATAAAAATTGATATGCTGTTTGAACTATAATAATATAATAATAAAAGAAAAATGAAAACACAAAAATGAATCAATCGTTTTCACAAATATGAAATCATATATATAAAGCATTCTATTTTTGTTCCTAACCGCTGAACTGAAGTAATTCTAGAGGCCGGTAAAATCAACCAGGTGAAATAAACAAGTGTAACAGAAAGTGAATCAGATTAATAAAATATATAAATAACTCATATACAGTTACTCAAATGACTGATCAGGGCTCATAAAAACCAAATCCGAAGAAAATGTTCATTCGTGTTCATATGAATAAGTTGTTGTCATTTTGTATGACAGTACTCAAGTTGCTGGACTACCAAATAGGTACATGTGACCAGTTCCTTAGTATGCCTTATTTGACCAGACAACGTCTTGTGACTTTTGTTGTTTTCAGGCCTTTTTTAAATTGTCGGTGTTTTTATAATTGCATGTTGAACTGTAGGCAACCGTAATAATTTGCAAATTTCAATTTCCTGCATCACCAAAACAGCCTTTCGAAAAATTCTACTCTATTTCGTTACTATTCAAATTAAAATATAATCTCACGAATTTCAACTTAATGACTCATTCGGTTAATCCAGTTTTAGAGGAATTAGAATCAAAATTTATTAAAACTTTTTTTTTCACTTGTGGTACTTTCTAGGGTCAGTCGTACATTAAATTATTACATGTTGTTATTACATACAGAAGTGTGGCGTCTTAGATACTCCTTTTTATGTATGGGAAGTCTATTTCTTACGTGTATTCCTAATTCTTGTATTCTAAATGTATGTACAGGAACAGAACTAAATAGGACAATTATCATTAAAAATTAAAACTCTTGTATCGATTTTAAGTCTTCGTTTAAAAGTACAAAAATCATTCTTAATCCTAATAGATCCATTCTCTAACCTTAGGCTTATTATTAAACTCATGTTATTATTTCTACTACTATTATTATTCGTAGTATTATTACTAATCAACAATTATTAGGCAGCAGTAAGCCCCTTGGTTTGAACGGATTATCGTTGCTACCAGTACACCTTTTGTAGTGCATTCACCACTTTTTCTTTAATTACAGCTGATGTTAAGTAAAAAAAGAAAATATTTGAACATTTTACATTAATTCGGATGTGTTACAACGAATATACGGCAGCATGGTACATGGTACACGGTAACCAATGGCCTGCATTTTAAGTGAAAAGCTAACATTTCTTCGACCACTTAAGGTAATTTGAAATCATTAAATTAACACACTCTAAACTCCTATGGCCAATGATAATTTCCACTACGTTAAAGAATTACATACATTTACAAGACTAATTATATTAAATACAAATGAACATGAATAATGAAACTTACAAATGAAACTCAATTGGATCCCCGACAACTGAAATTTTACCTTATCCCCGAAAATTCTCGCATTTAATTATAGTAATTTATTTACATTTAAATTAATTTTAGTTAATTTTATTTCTGCTGGCCTTTGATATCTTTATCATAGAATAGTACTATTACCGCCTAAAAATATTGTTTTATCTTTTAGTATGTATTATGTCTTATATAAAATTTATTCTATACAATTTTTACGCTTTCATAGAGACTAATTCTGTAATTAATTACCTTTAAATTAATTACATTGAAATAATTACCATTAAATTTATGAGAATTAATTAAATTACGCTTTCACTATAAAATTAAGAATATTCACCATAGGAATATATGTAATCACAATTAAATTTAAACTGATCATAATTAATAATTTACATTTTCATGAAAAATGTTGATATAAAATGAAAAGCACCCCGGTAAAGTCGTAGCACCAGGCTTAAGAAGGGAAAATTCCTATACTGTCAAACTCTCTGGCAGCAAAAGCATTGGTTATCCTTTGATTGGCTCTCTCAAATTTCTGTTCGTCTGCAGTCAAAAATTCGCATTACTGCTGTTGACCACAGTCTTAGGTAATAAATGTGTACCTGGTCCCCCTTATTTGAAATTCTGTATAAAAACTAAATTCGTAGGACCTCAACAGAAGGTTTCAAAACTAATTGGATACAAAATTTGTTTTCATAGTTCAAACTATTCTGAGGTCATTCCAAAAGGAAAGGCGAAATTACTCGTTTCCAATTATATGAACTCATTAAAAATGGAGTTTTCAAAGTTTTTTTATTTACATTCTGTAAGGAGGCTATATTGTTCTATCCGTAAGTAACAGAAGAGTAACCTTGTACCGGTCAAAAAACGCAACCGAATGTATCTAATGAAGACATTAACCTAAACTTTTTGAGATGTATGCATTACTCGTAACGGTTTTTGGTAGATGAAATGGAAAAATAATGAAGAGCTACCGGACACATCCATCTGTTCGTATTAAAAATTTTGAAATAAAAGTACCGAACGTATTTTGGACAAAAAAATTTTAAAACTCGAAGTCGACTGGTCTGCAGAAAAGCCCGAAAAATCAGGAGGCAAATTGTATGCTTAGAAGACTCAAGTAAATCAAAATGTATGTGTTCAAAATGAGAAGAGCCCTCAAAAAACTGAATACTGAAGTACTCGATTATAATTTCCGAAGTAACAGAAGGAGTTCCATCAAGGGTCGTTCACTGTCCAATAGGTAAGGCTACAAATTCACCTTATCGCACCTCGCCCTATTATAAATATCTCATCGCCTCATCTCTTTTCATAAATAGTTTTAAATTTATAAATCACACCAATAGTCTCTCACTCTGCCTTGATCGACTTGCAACAAGATCAGACAGAGCGCTGTGTACTTGTATCCCCTAATTTTTTTTAATATAATGTGTTTTTAAAAAGAGGCTGCAAAATAAATGTTTTTTTTTATATTTCGGGTCTTCTCGGTCGCATTTGCACCAAGTTAAAATAACTGCAAGGAGAATTATACAGAGTGTAAGGAGTTGAATGAAACTGAAGATTTACAACTTACTGCTTTCGCTGTAACGTTCCAGCCTAATAGATCAAAAACTATTTAAAATACAATATTTCAAATTTTTGCGGTCAATAGGGTGACTCAGTAAAAACCTACAACTTGGGAAAAACTTGAATCAATGGAAACTCATGTAGATATGACAGGCAGTGTATTTTAAATGTTTTTTTTTCAGAGACGTACACTGAGTGTGAGCTGGGTTAATTTCCGGTCCGGTTACTTGTTCATAGGATTGAAAATAGTTTTCCTACGAAAACAAATTCATGAATCGTGAAGATATTTATACATGCATATACACAGAAAGATGAAAAAGACAATTTTTGGGACAAAGCCAATCATTTGAAAGTTCTATTTGTGGACCATCGTGATACACTTAACTGTTAAAATACGAATTCGTAGAAGTACGAGTTCGTATGAAAACTTTTCGCTGTCTGAATTTGACAGTAAGAATTTAATTTTTATGTGCTCATGCTTTCAGTTTTTTATATTCGAGAAAAAATGGATAGCAGTCATATTAAAATTTGTTACCCTAAACTACGAACCCGACGTATTGAAATTTCATGATGCAATACTAAATTTATGAGTAAAATATAAGAATGAGGGTAGTTTTATTTTCAACTTTTCTTTTTTTCAAGTTTCGTAGATTAATTAATTTTTAGAATTTATTCCTTCGACAAATCAAAATCTTCCCTCAAGAATACGTATTGGAATATCCTGAGAATATGTATACATTTACACAAAAGCGTTTCTTTTTAGTAAAGAAATGTTGATGATTAATTATTATTTAGGCATTAGATGGCATTAGTTTCTTTTTTCTACTGTATTTTCTTATATTTTCTTGAGATCCTTACAATTTCAGTTTGGGTGAGGCTGACACTGTTCCACTTCAATGGGATGAAATGTTCTTGTGCAGGTTTCATTTTTCTGGGTTACAAAAAGGTCCGTACGGTGTGATCTTTAGTAGACCGAAGCGAAACTTATTAAAATGCACTCACTTGTCACGTACTCGAGATAATCGTGATTGGGTACCCCCGACGTGAAACGGTTAAGTGCTCTCGGATACCCTTTATCGGCAAAATACGACAAATCCATTGTTTTATGGTAATTTTGTACAAGTGATCAGAAACACATGATTTCGTACGTGAATTGATTTAAATCCTTAATCTGCATCGGTCGGTCACAGTTGAAACAGCAATAAAGCACGGGATAAAAATTTGGCTTTTGTGCTGACTCTATTCTTCAAGATGAGTAATCTGGTTCAAATTTTATAGATTCTGATGGGTCATCATAACAATGTTAGGAAACTCTCTTAGATCTTTCTTTCTTTCTTTATCTACTGACATGTAACTCTTTCAGGCACGTAACTCAGTTATAGCGTTTTGTGCTTGGATTCTCACCTCAAAAAATGCATTCCAATTGCACGTGTGGTCCTGGCCAACGATTCCCCTTGTTGATGTATCATCATTCAACATCAATTGGAGAATGAAATGAAAGAAAATAATAATAATAATAATAATAATAATAATAATAATAATAATAATAATAATAATAATAATAATAATAATTCGGTGATTAAATTGGTCCTGCAATATTAATGATCATTATGTCGAATCGCTTTCACTGTACCGTTAACGATTGAATGTTAAGATCGGCGAAGCACGCCAATTTGTATTCTCCACTTCGATTATCTCTTGCTTAAGTACCGAAGCAGCCAGGAAATGGCTTATCGAAGAAATGAATCAAAACAAGAAAGACAAATTGGATTAATATTCAATTAATTGTTTGAACTTTAATGAGAGGTGAAAATTTAAATGAAGAAATGCCAAAGAAAAGCTTAATGAGCATACAAAAAATGATTCATCCAACTGTCACTTGTTCACTCTCAGATGTTGGATGTCTATGTAGACGTGAAGAGAGTATCAACCGTCTGACTTTATTGTTTTTGTTGTATGCTAAATTTATAGAAACTACAGTGAGAAGTGTAGAAGTAACTACATAAGAAGTGAAATCATACTGTTTTGTGGATATTTGTAAATGAAGAGAAGAGAAGTAACATTTGATTTAATTGTAAAAGGATGATATATTTTCGGTTACCCAACTGATTAAATCCGAACGATAATGCCCTGCAGTACTATAGTCTTCTAATTATATTAAGTGAGTGGCTCTTGGTGCAAAACTGCACGAGAACCATAAGAGTAGCTGATTTTTATACACTGTCGAGGTAAATAATTTCTTGTGTTACTTCATATGTAATTACTTTAACGGAAGTGTTAAATTGCAGCTACATTAGTGACGCATTAACGTGCTATTAAAACGAAAAGGAAAATCATCCTTCGTCGGGTTGACGATTGCTAGGTAGCAAGCACTAGTGGGGTACGCTAAATAATTTCGGCATGACTTTTTCAAGCAAAGGGAGCAACGCTTCCATTTGGGGAACTGATAGAACCCCTAATTCACGAGTAAATTTGAATTTAAATGTAAATTCAAACTCACTTTCAATCAGTCTAATTCTAATTTATAGGAAAGAAAACAAATAGCATTTATTTTGGCAATTGGAAAATTCATTCAAGATCTTTACTAAACCAGTCAAATTGGTTGTTTAGATGTGTATAAGATGCATACATGCTACAAAAAAGAGTAACCATTGGAGAGCTTATTTTTCTTTTATATAACAAGAGTACATCACACATAACATTTAATAATTAAGGCAATACTCAATATTATTGCAATCAAAGTGAGACCACAATGTTGCACACCTACTATTAAGATCCTGATATTTCCAATTTAATGGCTTACATATATGATAACCCGATTATACCTGCAATGTTACCATCCAATTGCAAATTCTTTACTACACTTTACTATGCAATACTTTCCGTCTTGTAAATTTTCCTTTGTGTGAACCCACTTGAAATTTACCGTTGCAGCATGTAATGCAGCTTCAAATACAAAAGTTCTACATAGAAAGTTAAAATCCGCGTGACAGTATCTGACTTCATTAAAAAGCAACTATAACACAGGCAGTAATCCCTATATTAAGTGTAATGATGTACAAGTCAAGCATAGACCATACGAGTAGCACAACATGATATTCGCTCAGAAAACGTGCTCATGTTGCGCATGATAAGGCTCAGATGACAATCGAAAAAATTAAAGTCGATTACTTTGATTTTCCGGTCCGACAGTCCTCCTTCACCCAGACATCGGTTCGATTTTGATCGGTGTAAGAAGGGAGGAAGCTACAAAAAAGAAAGAAAACCAGTACGCTGAAAGTCACTTTAATTACATTTAAATTGTGCACGACTGAAATTGCTTCAAATGCAGACGTATTGCAACCACTCAGAAAAATCTGAAGTAATGACTAACACTACCACAGTAATTTCAACCGTACTCTTGCCGTATATCTACCTTAAAGTCCTTAAAGTCATAACCGGTTACTGAGATGAGAAAGTCGAAATAGTTAAGTATCATTACAATCCACAAAACTTTTCGTGGAGCATTCCCAAAGGTCTGCCATATTATGAAAATTCAATTTCGAGGAAAGTATATTTTGATAGATAGTTTCAATATCCATCACTGTTGCAACTGCAACTCTTAGGCACATTTAATGCGGGCGCGCCAATTGTGTACATTTTATACGTAAATTATTAATTCGAATGAATAGATTTTTACTTAAAATTGGTCAATTATGTAAACTACATTATACCATAAGCCCACCGTAAATACCAATATACAAAAAAACGCAAAATTAAATGGTTGTCGCTTTTTTTCGCTTACAAGTTAAATAAACGCAACAACCTTTAAAAGATTGATCTTATAAGGTCAGGTTTAATATTTAAGAAGTAACATGATGTTCTGATGGCTTTGTGTATTCTAATATATATTATAAAAAACAAATACATATTATTATTAGGTTGTTTTTATATTCTGCGCAGCGTACTAAAAGTATTAATTATATTTTCCCTGTTTAGAGAAGTGTTAAATGAGATATCGATACGCAATCATAATGTATTTATTTTTTTATTTCAAAATATTTAATAATTTGTACCATATACATGACCTCTAGATGATGTATATCTAGATTTAAATAAGTTGAATGGAGAATTAGAACTGACCATTTTCTATTACACTACGCATGAATCTCGGGTAATCTTTTCGCCTTGAGAAACGCATTACGAATTTCCTCCCACAATAATCTAAATTGCATCAAACCTACCCAAATGTCCAAGTGTGTAAAAGGAGGAGCAAATGAAAATATATTCAGTTCTTCGGATTTTCGTTTTCATTAAATTAAATTTTCAATGTGAAGAAGTAATTATTTTGAGAACTGATGATGATGGTAGAACAATTAAATGAGGGATTATTAATCGCACAATTAATTACCTTATCTTACATTTAAATGAAATAAATTCTGACTAAAAGGAGGCCAATAGTATTTTCTACGTACAAATGGAAACTTGGATTTCGTAAATAAATTTAATATTTTAAGCATTAAGAATACTTTTATTGAAGGAGCTTTCAAATAAAATTTAATTGCATACGTAATTCAAGCATTATGCTAAAGTGAAATTTCAACCGTTTCCTCAGACCGTAAATGCATGTGAAAATAAACTACTAATAATAGCGAAAAATGATTATAATAAGCAGAAATCCCACAGGGGCATTCCACATTGGCCAGAGTTTTGCATATTTCCATGTAAGGACCGCAAGGTAGAAGGCAGGTGTACTTGCACCAAAAACAGGAAGAAAATTCCTCACATAGTTACCGTGAGACAAGAAGCAAACTATTTCAAGTTCTGACAAATTCTAATAGCTAGTAGTAACACGACTAGTCTCGCTGTATTTGAGAATGCGTGGCCGAAATACAACAAACAATAGGTTTTCATTGTAATAATTGGCAATGTTTCAGATAAATTCTTCACTAATAAGAAAGGATGAGAATAAGAAACAGCATTCTGCATGGTTGCATATGTTGTTGTACATGAAAGAAAAGATATTCAAAGAAAATCCAATGCATGTCAAACCAGTGATCATCAGATATTTATATTTCAGTAATTTTAACTGAAAAATATTGACCAACGTTTTGCCTTGACAAATCAAAAAATTATTCTTTATAATATAAAGTATAACACTCCAAATTCTATTACAATTAATGAGTAATATTTTAAAATGTTGTTACTATAAATATTTGATATTGGATGACTATTGTAATGATAATTTTCAAGTTAAACAGTGTAATTCTAATATTACTCATTGCTTTGTTTAGTTCAAGTACACTGTGTAATTAATTGAGACATAAGTTTAATAGACAATAAATTGCCTGAAAAACCCAAATTGTTGTAGACTGAACTGGTTGTCTGGTTAATATTTCTAAATTAGGCATTTTAATACTACAATAGACCAAGAATGTAAAAAGACTGCTTTGCCCTTCCCTTTGACTACTGTACAAAATTTGATGTTCAATTTTTACACTTCTTGAATAATGTCATGAATGAAGTTTATGAATAAAAAATTTTACATGCCAATTTGAATTCAATTTTAAAAATAAGTTATAGAACTATGAAATAATTCTAATTTAATTAAATTTGTTACTGATATGATAATGTTTGAAAACTACAGAATAACAGTTCTCCAGTGGGTCCCACCAAAAAATGCAGAAACTTGACTTGTGCCAAATTTTGGAAAATGCAACTTCAACTTATATGTTAATTTATTTTTCAAGATGTGACATAGTTCCACATATTTGTAAATTGCTTTGCTTTTACTGAGAAATATATGATATTGAAAATTTTAATTACATCTACAAATAGATATGCAGACTAATTTTAAAAGTTCAACTCACCTTTTTTTAAAAAAATATCCAATTAATGCTTATTACTTCACTTATTCACAGAAAGCTACCAGCACAAATAATGTAATAACAGAATAAAATATAATTTTTCGACTACCAAATTTATTAACTCTTACGACGAATAATGAAATACAACTTACAAATCCGATAAAATCATCTAAATCGCGTTCAGCAAGTAAGGTGACCAATGAAATCACTTAAGTAACTAAAATTAACTATTGCAATGATAGTCCACTCTGTAAATGAATGAGAACACCTTACAGCAAACCGTCAACCATTTCAAGTGTTTCATCGACTTCTTTGGGGAGCTCTGCCGGATTTCTTCGACTGCTGCCACGGGTGGTGTCTCAAATCCTAACCAATTTGGCGCTCAAAAATTTTTTGAGTGCACTGTTTCATTACTAGATTCCTAACAAAACGAAAATATTTGAAAATACGTCGCACAGTATCATGTAAGAAATCTCACAAATGCCAAATAAAATCTGGTTTTCCATTCTTACATTTAAAATACCATAAAACGCGCTTAATCGATTACACTTTTTAAGAGTAGCATTTAATTGCATACCATTATTGTGGTAATTACATTACCAATATTCAGAGAAATTAAACTAACATTAAATGGTATTTTCAAAATTAATAGGGAAGTATACATTGCAGTATACATTTAAAATGTACTTTATGATATTTCAAAAAATTTAACAATCAGCGTACAATGTTTTTATATTATGCTGCCACGACTGAAATGGAGTCCATTATGATGGAGGCTAAGTTATTGGAGTAGGAATTTTATTATAATATTCACGCTTAATAGTCTTTCACAATGGTTAGTTCAACATTATTGATAAAACATTTACCTGACACATTCAGTGATAAGGAGAAAGAAGAGTTCCTTAAGTACTTTGGAGCGAAAGAAGTCAGGTGTATTGCTTCCAAAAGAAATAAATATAATATTTCTTTCGCAAGGTTAGCATGAATTGCGTTCATATTTTTTCCTATTTACTAATATCTCATACTATTATTAATCAAAATGGTTTTATTAAGGTAAGGTCATAAAGGGTTAAATACAAATTTAATTGACTTATAGATTTGAAAGCGAAGATGTTGCCCAAAACGTTTTGCACAGACTCCATCAGATCAATGTTTTAGGAAGTAGTTTGTCTGTTGAATATGCTAAAAATACAAATATAAATTATAAAACAAATGAATTGACTCTTGAGTAAGTAAGTTTTTGATTAAAACAAAAAGTGTTGTTATGTACTTCTATTACAGCAATGAAATGTTACTTATGTCTTGTTGCAGAGATATAGTTACCAAAGAGGAAAAGGAAAATGAGAAGTATTACAAAGAATTCTTAGAGAGACTCAATTTGTGGCACTCTAGTTTTAATTTTAAACAACCTGTTCCCTGTCATGTAAAATATCAATACCCACCTCCAGACAAACAAATTTTAATTAATATCACAAAAATTTTGGTATCAGTACCAAAATTTTATACTCAAGTGTTGCACTTGATGAACAAAATGAACCTGCCCTGTCCCTTTGGAAAGGATATTTTGTCAAATGTGGATGTGGACATTTTTTCAACTATTACAGATCAAACTATCAAAACTATCAATCAAACTCATAACAAAACTAATGAGCCAGGTAAAGTTTTTCATTGAGTGTTTTATAAACATATATTTTAGGTTATACATTACATGCCATTACAAACATAAAAAGTTCATTACTCTGTACAGACTTCTGATATAAATTTTTAGATAAAATAGAAGCACCAGAGACAAGTTCAGAATCTGAATTATCAAGCAGTGAGGAATCCATTCAGCCAAAAGAAATACTGTTAAGAAAAAATGACATTAAAAAAAAGCCTAAAATTCCACTTAATAAACTCTTTAAGCCCATGCCTAAGAGCAGTCAAAATGCAAGAAAAGCTAAGTTTGAAGACATTTTTGAAAAACCACCAGAAGAGAAAGAAAGTAAAAAAATAAAGTTGGGTTCATTGGTTTTCCCAACTGAGCAAGCATTGGATAAACAAAACTCTGAAATTTTTAAAAGCAATAATGATAACACTGGTTTTGGTTATATTTATCCAACTAAAACAGTTACTGATGAAACACTTAAGGATGTAAGAGATGAGAGAGAAGAAGAAAAATTAGAAAGGGATGACAGTGTATGCATTTCTGAAAAAGAATTAACAGAAAATAGAATTTCTGAAAAAGGTTTGTTATTAAGTTGTGCTTCCTTTCACTCTTGCAAATATACTAAAAGTAGATTTTTCATTTACAGACAGGTCAGTTATACCTGCATTTAGAAATTATGCTGAAGGAGCCCCAACATGTCGACTGTACATAAAAAATTTATCTAAAACTGTTAGAGACAGTGACCTAAGATTTATTTACAATCGATACCTTGTAAGAGGCTTTGATTGTGAACCAAATATGTAAGTTTAAAATACCGCAACATATTATAATTAACTTTACGTGGAGGTGACATGTGGTTTTTTTAAAATAATAAGAAGGGGTTTTCTTATTATTAAAAGATTATTATTTACAGGTTTGATATACGACTTATGCAAGAAGGGCGTATGAAAGGTCAAGCATTTGTGACTCTGCAAAATGTCCAGCTAGCTCAAAAGGCCCTTAGAGAAACAAATGGTTATATTTTGAAGGACAAACCATTAGTAGTTCAGTTTGCCAGGTCGTCAACAAAATAAAATTAAAAGCTGAGACCTCCCGCCCTTTACCTATTAATGCCTCATGAAATTGGGATGTCGGACATTGAGCTTTCAGAACAACAAAGCGGACTATCTTTATTAATTAAATATTTATTGTGCATTTCTCTCCACGGTAATTAATATTTACTTTAAACTGATACTGACAATTCGGACGTCTTCATACGGCTTGTTCGTCTTAGGATTACATTTGACATTTCCGATATTTTGGACGACTTCCATTCCTTTAAAAACTCTACCGAACACCGTATGCTTGTTGTCAAGCCACGGAGTTGGTATGACCGTAATGAAAAACTGGCTGCCGTTTGTGTTGGGGCCAGCGTTCGCCATGCTTAGGGTGTATGGTCTGTCGTGTTTGACCTTGGAATGAAATTCGTCTTCGAATTCACCACCCCATATGCTCTCACCACCAGTACCAGTACCTGTAAGAAAAAGTAGAACATCTAATCCTTGTCAGAGTAATAGTTTCCACCAGTCCTAGGCAGAATCTGTTGCAGTGTGATGTAGTATGAGTTCGGTATTTTTATGAGTACAGAATTGTTGGTTTAAGGGGAACTGCTATTGTGTAATAAATTGATCATTTTTATTTACCTGTTGGATCACCGGTTTGTATCATAAAACCCTTAATGACACGATGAAAAATGTGTCCATTGAAATATCCTTCTTTGCTGTGAACGCAAAAATTCTCACAAGTCTTCGGAGCTTCCTTGACGAAGAGTTTGATATGAATGTCGCCCATTTCCGTGTGAATTGTGGCATTTTCGTATACCCTTTGAAATTCTGAAGACTCCGTAGCAG
Organism: Polyplax serrata; assembly: GCA_037055365.1. Lineage (NCBI taxonomy): Eukaryota > Metazoa > Arthropoda > Insecta > Psocodea > Polyplacidae > Polyplax > Polyplax serrata. The sequence continues at coordinate 541,526 of JAWJWE010000007.1, forward strand.
CGATGACATCCTCCTTCGACGGCTTCTCGTTAAACACATCTCTGTCAACATCACCGTTTTTATCTCCGTCATCCGGGTGTCTTCTTGTGAACATGTAAAATCTAAAAATTACAAGTGGTTAAAATAATTATTTTTAAAAAAAGATTCCATTAGTACCAAGTTTGAACATAACAATGAGGCATATTCATTGAAACAGCATTCACTACACTTGACCGAAGATTATTTGGCAATAGAGTTAAACCTGCAGATCCTGATAGCATAGGAAATATTTTGGTTGAAACCCCAAGTAGAACTGAAGTAACACATCAATTGAAAAAATAACACTATTTCAATTCAAGTTAAATAGGAATACATAAAAATATTTACATTAAATTTAAATAAATCTATTTATTCCTAGTAAGAAACAGTACCAAAATATTGTTGTGAAATAAATAATTTAATGGTTTCTAGTGTTTTCAAAGGGGACTAATTAATATTTAAACACTTAAATATAACACTGGAAATAGGTTTGAGTGTAAATTAAAATTTTATGTACCTGTTTTTCTTAAATGCAGTGCAAAAGACAGTTGGATCAGCTTTCATGGCCTCCAGGGTTGGATTTTCAGAAGCCTCTAGTTCAACAGTCACAGCAGCCTTATGCTTCCTACTGCATCCTTGAAAGAGGGCTATTTTCAAGGGTCTTAGATTCTCAGGTTTACCCAGTATCTTGACACATCGATTTGTAACAATGTTGATTATTTTAATTCCTAATAAAGTTCCATATAAAATGAAGTTTCCACTCTCATCAAACACAATGTTCATTAGATGGATAACTTCAGACTTGTCTAAGTCTCTTTCACATGCCATCCTCCTTCCAAACTCCATGTTAGGAAGTTGTTGTTTTGTTTGTTGTAACTCTGTAAATCTTGACAGTGTCTCATCCAATATTAATATAATTTTCCCTGTTAAAAACCTGAAAACTCTAATTTTCCTATCTAGAGAAATTGTTGCAAATTTTTTTCCATCTGGTGAGAAACTTATATCTACAGGGTAAGTCTTACTTTTAGCAAATTCAAAAAGATCTGTATCCAATTTTGATTCAAATTTAACACATTTTGGTGTCTGATAATCACATTTTGCAGTTCCCCAATATTCCAAAATTCCACTTTTATCTACAGAAACAACTGTCTCAAATTTAACATTGTACTTCATTACAACAACTGGATTTGAATGAATTTTGTCAATAATGAAAAAGGGTATATTAGTTCCCTTCCCATCATATATAAAAATATTGTTAGTTGCAGAATCTGATATAGCCAGTGTAAATATTGGCTCTCTTGGACTGTGAATCCATTCTGCTCTATATGGAACATAGTTTAGTTCCATCATATTAATCATGTCAAAATTTACAATATCAAAGATTTTTGCAGATTTATCCATTGAAATAGTGCAGAGAAATAAACCATTACAGTTAGCAACCATATCATTCACAATACCTGAAAGAAAGTAAAAACAAGTTGAATTTGAATATAATGTTCATTTTATAACTTTTATGGCTCACAGGCTTGAAATATTTTTAGGAAAACAACATTCAACAACTGTTTGACAAACAAATCAATTAAGGCTTTAAAAATACTTACTCAAGTGACTTCGAAAATGTTTTACAAATTCTATGTCGTTTTCCATTTTCTTCCAAAACTTAACATGACCGTCACAACTGGCTGTAATTACAAACTCCGTTTTCGTGCAGACGACATGTGTTATTACATCGCGATGCATATAACTTTTCTCATAAGATTCACATGATGGTAAATTATTCAAAAACAAATGTTCGTGTTCCAAAACTTTCAATTTCTTTGGTGGTTGAACCGAAGTCGCCTCGGATGGCAATGGTCCAATCCATTCGTCAGTATTTTCTTCTTCATTTGCATTTTCCTGCTTCCTTTTAGTAACTTTTACCGACTTTACTGGTTCTGATGGTTCTTCCAAATTATTTTCATTCCATGTACACTTACTCGTACTCGACGGGACTGGGACCACATCTTCCGAGTCTGAATTACTATCGTTTCGTTGTTTACGTTCCGAGTCGTACGTACTATCTGACATCTTTTAAAAATTACTGTTCTTTTTTATTACACAAACAAACTGTGAATTTCAGTCTAAACAACTGCAACGCGCTCTAAATTTACTACAGAAAAGGCAAATTAGTATAGTCAAGACTTTAACAGGAACACTTGTTTACAACAAATTATGCCGTCATTTTTAATGTTTTCTAAATCCACGACAAAAGACCGACCAAAACTTTTAAAATATATTTTTGATATATGGTCTTATTTTCTTTTTTAAAAAAAGTTATATAGGCAACGCTTCATTAGGCAACATATGCAAGTCAATTGCTTATTATCATTTTCTGTATTCTGTTCCATCACTAAATGACGTAAATTTAAATTGTACGGTTTACCGATTTTTGGACATTAAAACGGAAACAAAGTTGTCTATCTGGTGAACTAATGGTGAAGAATCACATTCTTAAGTTTAAACACTTAACTAAGTGCACTTGTTTAAGCAAACTACGGGAATTTGTACTAGGAGTAAATGCAGATAAATTATAGGGAACAAATAAAATAGGAAATTCCACGAATTTTTCGGCGTGGAAGCAATAAAAATTAAAATGTCGTTCCTGCCACATTCTGGAATGTCTACATACATTATTGGTGAAGTAGCACCTTTTAGAAATTGGCTTCAATAGATAAAAAATATTATTTTGTTGCAGTCCTTCCTACAATTTTCAATGCGTCTATTAGGTCAGTAGATCGATTAGATATTATTATTTTAGAACATTGTGACCTGATGTGGATTTTGAACTTTAATCCCGGTAATTAAACAACAATTTGGGAAAGATTAAAACCAAGAACAGTTAGAGAAAGTAAAGAATGGTATCTGCTATTCAATGCATGACGTGAAAAAAAGTTACATCAACAAAATCTGTATCTAAAAAAGCCTCCAATAGCAATAAGGGTCAAAAAGAAATGGAATTTCCACCTGCTGAACCAAAAACCAATGAAAAAATAAATAGGAAACCTGTGGGGCTGCCTGCACAGGAGGAATTAAAGGATGAACAAAAAAGTGAGGGTTTCAAGGTACTCAGTGCAGGCAAAATGAAAAAAAAAAGTAGAAAAAAGAAAATATCGGAGGAAACAATTTCAACAGTACCCAAATTGCAGAACAAACATAATATTGACGGAATAACAAAAAAAGCAGAACTGAAAGAAAGCATTAGTATTGATGATGTGTACAAATATAGTGAAAACAGCATTCAAGATTTGGTCAATTTTCTTACTTTGATTTCACCTGCTGGGTCTGATTCCAAGAAATTAAAAAAAATGATTGCCACCATGATCACTGATATAATAAACACAACCACAGAGAACATCTGTCAAAAGGTAATGAATACAGGAAAAAATGTTGTTATGCAAGATGCAGCCTGTCAGACATTGCAATTCTAAAAGTAATATTTTCATATATATTTTTTTTATGAAAAATATGTAAACATTAATGAGTTTGTTTCATTATGACTGAAAATTAATAAATACTGTAACACAGAATTGGTAAAGAAATTTTTTTTTCTGTGGTATTGGTGCTATTTTTTGCTTCTTGCTCCTGTTCTCTTCCCTGCTCCCAAATGTTGTTTCATTATTTTGAGTTTACAACTGATCTGAGCTGTACAAAAATTAATTGCATTTTCCCTTGGGGTAAGAAATTTAAAATAATGAGTTTCTCATTTCATTTGTACTTTACAGCATATGATGTAATAATTAATTTTTAGTGTGAGTGCAACTTATTTGATGAAGAAATGTTGTCAAATGATGACAATTAGTGTATATTTATTTTGGTGTTTTTATTCCATTCATATGAAATTTATAACATAATATAAAATTTACATTTACTTTAAAATACTAGGACAATTCATAATAATTGGATTTGTATTTAATGTTGGTGTGAACTCTGTTCTTGTCCAGTGTTAGGTTCTTCATTGTCTGATTCATTTGGTGACACTCTGATGGCTTGGTACCACTGATTTGTTAAATCAGTCATTTGACTTTTACAATCTTTCAACTCCTGAAATAAAATGATGATTCTGGCATTTGCAATTTTCAACTTTTCAAGCATGAATTTTAATTTGTTTGGTTTATTAATTTTACTATTGTTAGTTTTACCTGTTGTGTGAATCTCCTAGTGAAAAAGGGTCTAAAATATTTGTAATCCAGTTTTGCAAACCCTTTAATTCTTGACTGAAAGAAGTTAACCTCCAACTCCTCTTCTGTTTGGGACAAATGCTCTGAGTCGATTGCTTGTCCCCATTCCCTTGTTTTACTGAGTGATATCTCCTTTTCCCTTCTTTTTCGTCTGCTTTTAACCTTTCTATCAGCTTGTAGAAACTATGACAAAAGTACAAGGTTATTGTAAACTCACCAAAATTAATCATAATGCTAACAAACATAATTTATCTTCAAAATTTACAAGTGATTAATTCACCAAGTCACAAAATGTGAATATAGGAATTATGAATAACACTCACCTTCATTAATGGCATTGTTGACCCTCCAAAAATCAGTGTGGTAAATAAAACAATAATCAGAGTAGTGGTTATTATCACATGTCTAGTTTCATCACTGAATTCCAAGTGAAGAGAAAGGGCATAGGAAATAGCACCCCTTAAACCACTGAACCACATTATAAACATCATTTTCTTAGTGATTTGATGTTCCCTAAATTTATTGACTAGAAATGCTAGGGGAAAAATATTGCATGCTCTTCCTATGAAGCAGAGCACAATACTCCAAATGACTAGTGCAGGTTCCACTCTGTGCTTAAAACTGAATAGAGCTAGGCCAAGGTAAGCAAAGACACAGGTCTCAGCAATGAAAGCCATTGTTCTCATGGTTTGTTGCATTGTAATTTGGGTTATTGTAGAGAGGTTGAAATGTGTGTAGTGCGACATACCTATGCCACAAAATAAAATAGCCATAATACCAGAGAGATGAATTCCTTCTGCCAAAGCATAGGGAGCATAAGTAAACACCAGCATGATGCCAAATTCCAATGATGGATTTTTTCTCAAATTCACATGTTTCAATAACAATGCACTAACAAGGGCAAATGACACACCAATTGCAGCTGAAGCAAAAAACATTAGGCAAAATTTGTTTAAGCCTGTAAGAATGGCTTCTGATGATGACATATTGGGATTGTTGGACTCAAAAATGGATGTTGTCAGGACAATAGCTATTGCATCATTCAAAATGCTCTCTCCAAACACAAGCATATTTAACACTGGATCAACATCTAGGGCATGAAAAATTGCCACAGTTGCAACTGGATCAACTGCTGAAATAAGAGATCCAAAAGCAAAGCTTTCAACAAAAGAAAGTTTATAGGCAACCTTTGCCAAACCTAGTAAATATATTCCTGCACCAATGATGAATGCTGAAATTGCTGTTCCTAAAATTGCAAACACCAATATGGAACCAATATTTTGAAAGAAATTACCTTTGTGTAAATTGTAACCAGATTCAAAAATAATTGGTGGCAGGAGGATAAGAAAGAATGCATTGGGTGAGAATGCCTCCTCTTTTTTCCAGTTTGCAATATTTTGATTAGACATCAGGTTCAGGACCAATCCAATGAGGGCCCCCAGGAGGACAATAACAACACTCTCAGGAAGGTACTGAAAATTGGTTTGGAGCATTAAATGAATCAATAAGATACCAAGAGCAAGGACACACAAAACAAAAAATATAGACATTGAACTATTGTGCTCATCTTCACGAGCATGTTTGTCTGGTAACACAGGTTCCAGGGGTGTTGATGCTGTCGCATTGGTCACTGGATTTTTCGACGAAGACGTTGCTGCTGTCGTGCTTGACACATACGACATTGCCGAGGATGACACTGATGAGGAAGAAGACGTCAATGATGGCGATAATGGTGACGATGATAACTGGCTTGGGGATGAATGGGTCGGTAAGGAAGATGATGTTGAGGCATTTAATCTTCTATGAAAGTCTTTACTGAATTTACTATTCGGACTTATTGAATTCTTCAAAGGTTGTAAGCTGCCTGCTGCGGCTCCCCTTTCCTTCCTTTTGAGTTTCATATCCTCACCAAAATCTGGTCCGAGGTCCGCTTTTAAATTTAAATAAAAGCCAGATGGGTTAATCAACTCGTACGTAGTCTGGTCAAGGTTGTCATGACGTATGATTGTTTCATCTGATTCGGCTATCAAACAGTCATAATGAGAAAGGAACAATAAAACCAAATGTAGGCCAACCATAACTGAAATACTTTGATATCACAGATGTGCACAAAAAGTTACGTTACACCAGAATACATAATTAAATACTCAAATATAATTCGGATATCGAAGCCAACTAATTGTAACACTCCATATTGCTTCACTTTGGAGCGTGGCTCCAGACTGTCGTTGCTAGGCAACCGTTTTGTGGTACGTTTAAACGGTAAGCTTTGAAATATTACCGTGTAAAGTTTCTGCAGGTGCTTGGTAGGTTTGTCAGGTTACTTGCTTACATGCAGTTAAAATACCTACACTCTGTTCTGTCGACACAGGTATGTCAAATGCATACAATTTAAAATTTTTGAGAATATTGGCTCCATTTTGTATTCAAATTCAAATACACATAATTCAAAAATTGAGGTAATAAATTGTCGGTAAATTGCTCTTTTGAGGATCCATCATTCAAGGTAGTTGGACTATGTTGGTCACCAAATAACTTGAAGCTAGCAGTTGCCACAGCTGATCGCACAGTGTCCTTATTCGATGACCGCGGAGAAAAAAGGGATAAATTTTCGTTGAAACCAGCGGATTCAAAGGTCGGTTGTTTTTTAAATATGTTCATAGTAAATAGAACTATCGTCATCCCTGGTTGCTCAGGGGAGTAACTTATTTTTCAGTTTGGTAAAAGAAGTTTTGCAATAAAATGCATTCAGTTCTCACCGGAGTCTACAAAAATCGCAGTTGGACAGACAGATAATATTGTCTATGTATATAAAGTTGGTGAAAAATGGTAAGCACATACAGAAACCCTGAAAATTACTCCATTTACAAATATTACTAATATTATTAAATTTATGCTGTTACATAGTTAAAAAATGAAAATATGGTTTTAGGGGTGATAAAAAAGTTATCTGCAATAAATTTGCAGTCAGTTCTGCTGTTACAAGTGTTGTGTGGCTATCAGAAGGGCCCCTTATATTTGGCACAGCTGATGGCAAAGTGTACCTGGGAAACTGCAAGACCAACAAATCCACAACTCTTTTCTCAACTGATTCATTTGTTGTTTCACTCACATCCAAGTAAACATTCTTGTAACCAATTTTATATTATTTGTTACAATATTCATGTGCTAACTGCAAATGTTCAATAGAATTAATTGGTCTGTTGTAGTTTCAGAGGAACTGGTTTTCTTTCTGGCCATGCAGATGGAAGCATTGTTCGCTATTATGTGGCAGATGATGCTTCAATGGAACCCCAAGGTAAAATTCTAATGTGCCAGTCACCACCTTATGCTATTGCATGGACACTCAATCATATTGTCACAGCTGGATGTGACAAAAAAGTTTCATTTTATGAAACAGATGGAAAACTTTTGAGGGTAATAGACTACTCAAAGGAAGATGAAAAAGAATTCACAGTGGCTTGCTGCTCCCCTAGTGGCCAGACAGTGGCCATAGGCAGTTTTGACAGGTATTACTGCATTTGTACTAAGCTTTTTAACACACATTTATGTTTTACTCTTGTTTTCATCCTTCTTTTTCTTAGAATTAGATTGTTCAGCTGGAATTCTGTCAAGAGCATGTGGGAAGAAAATATAAAAAAGGAAATTAAAAATCTTTACACTGTAACAGCTCTGAACTGGAAAAGAGATGGATCTAAAATGGCAGTAGGAAGTTTGTGTGGTGGTGTGTTACTATTTGAGTCAGTCTTAAAGTGAGTAACTTTATTTATACTGAATGTTGATACTATAAAATTTGATCTTCTACTGAGTAAACTTCATTTGCCAGTTGCGGTTCTCTTTCTTAGTACGCGCAGTATTACCATCCACAAAGACGGATGCTAATATAATAATAATAATAATAATATTAGCAAAATGCAAATTATAGAATAATTTTCAATTTTCTGCTTCAAGGCGAACAGTATACAAAGACAAGTTCGAAATCACATATGTCGGACCCAGTCAGGTCTTAGTAAAATCACTGAACAGTACAGATACGGGACTAATTTTGAAATCGCAATTTGGATACGAAATTGCTGATGTTCGAGTGATGGGAAAGGACCGTTTCCTAATGGCAAGAACGCCGCACACAATTCTTCTAGGTATCATATGGATTCTTGTGCAATTTTTTTAATCGGAGTAAAATTTTCGGAGAACGATTTACAGTTCCGAACGTTAATTCCAGGTGATTTGGAAAAGAATCTAGTCAGCGAAATTCTGTGGCCGAATTCGGGACGAAACGAAAAATTCTATTTTGATAATGCCAATGTTTGTCTCATATTCAATGTGGGTGAACTAACACTCGTTGAATACGGAGAGAATGAAATTTTGGGATCAGTCAGGACCGAGTTCATGAATCCCCATTTGATTAGTGTGAGGCTCAATGAGAGACGAATTTTAGGCAGCTACGAAAATAACAAAAAACTGGCTTATTTACTAGACCTGAAGACTATTTGTGTAATCGACCTAGTTTATGGGGTGACTGTTGCTCATGTCAGCCACGACTCCAAAATTGATTGGTTAGAACTGAACGAGACTGGCTATAAATTGCTCTTCCGCGATAAAAAGCAACGGTTGATGCTCCTCGACACCCATTCTGGACGGAAGGAAGCCATTGCAACCAATTGTACATTTGTTCAAGTGAGTTGTCACAATCTAGTATTAAAATCCCATATGAGACTAGCTTTCTAATGATGTGTATTTGTTTCCTCAGTGGGTACCCGGAAGTGATGTTGTGGTCGCACAATCGCTCAATAATCTGTGTATCTGGTATAATATCGATACTCCTGAAAGGATCACTCTGGTACCAATTAAAGGGGAGGTACATGATGTCATTCGTGCGGACGGTAGAACAGAGGTTGTAGTCCAGGACGGAATTCACCAACTGGGCTACGAATTGGATGAGGGTCTGGTGGAATTCGGAACAGCAATTCACGACAAAGACTTTGGGCGTGCCGTCACATTTTTAGAGGCCATGGGAGAGAGGCCAGAAGCCGACGGCATGTGGTGTAATCTTGCAGAAATTGCACTCGGTCAGCAGGATTTAAAAGTAGCCGAGAGGTGTTACGCCGCTTTAGGTGACATCAGCAAAACTCACTTCCTCAAAGAAACAGTAGCAATGGGAGAAGAATTTGCAAAGAAAAACATGACGGATATCTTGTCTTGTCCAGAGGTTTGGGTGAGACTCGCCATATTAAAGAAACAAATAAAAACAGCGGAGCAAGTTTATTTGGAACAGAATGAAGTGGATAAAGCAGTTGAGATGTATCAGAAATTTCACAAGTGGGAAGAAGCACTGGACCTGACGCAATCGAAAAACGGAACAAACACCGTGCAGCTACGGGCAAAACATTTGAAGTGGTTGATCGACTCTCATCAGGAGGAAAAAGCTGGGGATCTGAAGGAGAAGGAGGGTGATCACATAAGTGCATTGGACTTGTATTTGAAAGCGAAACAGCCGGGTAGAGCTTTCCGGTTGCTTCAAAACTACAGCTACTTATTGGAAAAGGAACAAATCGTTAACAAAGTAATTTCATCCCTCATAAGCATGGACATGATGGAACAAGCGGGCATGTTGTACGAGAAATCAAACAATTTTCCAAAGGCCTTGGATTGCTACAAGAAGGGTCACAATTTTGCCAAAGCCGTTGATCTGGCCAAACGCATAGCTCCCGCTGAAATTAGGAAATTGGAAGAGAACTGGGGCGACTGGTTGACTGACTCAAAGCAATTAGATGCCGCCATAAACCATTATATAGAGGCTGGCAAAACAGTGAAGGCTCTAGAGGCGGCTGTAAACGGTCGTCTGTGGAAGAAGGCATTTCAAATCATACAAGTAATTGAAGATAACGACTCTGTCTTTGTCTACTACCAGAAAATTGGAGAACACTTTAGGAGTATAAAGGAGTATCACTTGGCTGAAGTGATGCTTCTGAAATGCGGGATGTACAAGGAAGTTATTGACATGTACAACAGCTCAGGTGTGTTTTTATTATTTTGTTCCATGTGACGAAATTTTAGATTGGATGGAGAAGTTGAAATGTAAATTTATTACAGATTGTCGCCTCTGGTTAATCTAATCTAATTTTTAATTCTTCAGAACAATGGGACAAAGCTCATAAAATTGCCAGCGAATATTTAGAGGGAGAAGACGTGTCTGCTATGTACTTGAATCAAGCACATTCTCTCGAGGCAAATGGAAAGCTAAAAGAAGCGGAGAAACTGTACATTTCAATAGCAAAACCTGATCTGGCAATCTCCATGTATAAGAAACATCGTCAGTATGACAACATGGTTCGACTCGTCGAAGTCTACCATCCCGAACTAGTTACAATAACTCACAAGCATCTTGCTCAGGAGTTGGAAGGCAGCAAGCAATTAAAATTAGCGGAGAACCATTACATTCTGGCAAGCGAATGGAAAGCTGCTGTCAACATGTTCCGTGCGGCAGAGATGTGGGATGATGCTCATAGGATAGCTAAAGTGCACGGTGGGACGGAAGCGGGGAACCAGGTGGCGTTCCTTTGGGCGAAGACACTGGGTGGCGATTCTGCTGTGAGATTACTGAATAAATTTAACCTTCTGGAGCAATGCATAGACCACTGTAGTGAAAATTATCAGGTAATACTATGATCATTGTGATGGAATGCAAGAATTTTGATCACATCAATATCAAGGATCATATATTAAACAATTATTTTTCAGTTCGAGTTTGCCTTTGAATTGGCCAAGCTCGCTATGCCTAAGAAACTTCAGTCAATTCATTACAAGTATGCGATGGCATTGGAAGATGGCGGTAAGTATGAGGAAGCCGAAGAGCATTTTCTCAAAGCCGGTAAACCGAAGGAAGCCATATCAATGTACGTCCACGCAAGAGAATGGCAAAAGGCCGAAGCTGTCGCCGAAAGTCACGACAAAGGTAGCTTGCCTAATGTCTTATTGGCTCAGGCAAATGATGTCATAGACAGGGGAAATCCCGGAGCAATAGAGAATTTACTATTGCGAGCTCAAAAACCCGATATGCTTGTAAAGTACTACCAGGAAAATGATATGTGGTTAGACGCGCTGAGAATCTGCAAAGAGTACCTGCCCAGTAAACTGCCGACCCTTCAGAACCTCTACGACAGACAAGTAGGAACTAAAGGTAATAAAACATGGTACAAAAAACATGTTCTTGTAACTGCAATGGTAGTGACTTATTACATTCATAACGGTTTCCATCAGGCTCCAGAGACCTAACTTCCGTCATCATTCAGGCACGAGAATGGGAGCAAAATGGACAGTTCAAACAAGCCATTCATTGCTACATGAAGATCAGCAGCCTAACTAATGACAGCGAAGCTGCCATAAACTCTCTTCTGAAGGCAGCAGACTTGACGTCTAAGTTCGCCGACGCCGATGATGCAATTTCAATCAGCAGGAGTATATGTCCTAAGCTTGTGGAATACAAGCAGTACGGTAGTGCCGCTCAGCTTTATATGGCATGCGATATGGTTAAAGACGCAATTGATGCTTACATCAAAGGTAACGAGTGGCTCAAAGCTAAAAAGATAGCGAGGGAGTACGAGCCTGGATTGGAGTTGTATGTTGAAAGCAGGTGGGTGTTCTTGTGTGTATATATAAAGTATACAACTTTGTTGGGGCGAACTTAAAGTTCTACGTTGATGTTGCAGATACAAAGAACATCTCACCAGCGTGGGGGATGTAGACCAGTTGGCAGATGTTGATGCTACAGCGGCTTTGGATCTATTGTCTAATCAGGGCAACTGGAGTCAGTGCTTCGAAAAGGCCAAAGTCTATGGTCCCCATGTCTTACAAAAGTACATCGCCATCCATGCTACCCAGTTGCTAAAGAGCGGCAAAATATTCGATGCATTAAACCTGTACGTCAAGTACGAGGCGCCAGCTCTACCAGAAAATTACATCATTTACAAAAAGATAAGTCAAGAGATGATGGCGTCTGCGGACATGAACAACGCCGATGCCTACGAGAAGTGGGCCCAGCTGCGAAATGTTCTGTTCAGCGTGACGGAAAGCATGCGACATTCCCAAGAGGCCAATTCGGCCACCCACAACGAATTTAAAACGTTGCTTCTGATCACACACTACTACGCCGCTAGAGCTGCTTACAAGAGTACCAAGAGCCTTCTAGGGCTAGCAACAAAAGTGTCGATCGCTTTACTCAGATACACGGATGTCATACCACCAGACAAAGCTTTCTTCGAAGCAGGGGTCGACGCAAAAGTAAGTCCCCATTTTCAATTGCTTGGATATTCCTTCCTATTTGACGATTACCATAAATTTGTAGGCTGTAGGTCGTGACAGCGAAGCTTTCGTGTTCCTTAACCGGTATCTAGACATATGTGAAGCGATTGAAGAGTGTCAATCAGATTTCACAGACATCAACGACTTGGGTGACTTCTCGGCCACAGATTTTCCATTGGAGGTAACCCTTCCGTCGAAGCAAAGCATCAGTTCTGTGCAACACGAGCAAATGAAAGACTGGGTTTTATCAGTTTCCATGGATCAAAAAATTGACCGGGTAAGTAGTCCTGCTTTGTATGATATGACGTGGAAGTGTGTGCTTTCGCATAATTTGTGGTATCCACCCTCCGAAGAGGCCCCAGGTGGTCTAGCAATCTTTGCTAATGCCAAGGGGAACCAGCCAAACCACCATACAGGGTCGTCACAGGTAATAAGTAAGGGATTGCGAAAGTCGGAGACAAGACCCCGAAAAAGCCACCCCAGCCAGAGCTGAAGAGAGCTCACCTGGTGAAGGTTGTCATCAAGCAGTGAAGGGCGCTGATGAGCACCCCCACCGGCACGCGACGCCCGCGGAGAAACACGTGGAGGTGGACCACCCCCATACGGGCAGCCTGAGATAGTAATATTAGGTCAGACAACCAGCTACCGTTAATACAACGACATTAATTTCGCAACAATGTGTCTATGGCCTTCTATTCTCCCCTCCCCAATGCCTGAAATGGGCAATTAAATGCCACCCAGTAACTCTAGGAGGGAAAATATGACGTGGAAGTCCTTATGCCGTATCGGATTTTTATGTTGAACAATGATCGTTAAGGCACGTAGCAGTAGCCTAGGTCTGCTTTTGCCTTTTACTCCGGTAGCACTATCACTGTTCAGGCACCTAAATACATTATAAGAACGACCAAGTCACATCAAAGAGCTAAAAGATACTCTTTTACCCTGGGTGGTCTGCGAAGCATGTAAACATCAATTGGGTAAAAGCATTCACCTATGAAGAACCGTATTTTTCAGGTACTACCACTTGACGAGCGAAATCTCTATGAATCTTGCTTGACTTCAATTAATTACACTGAAGCATCTGCTGTCCCTTGCGTTGTTACGGGTTATCCTGTCCTAGAGAGCAAGACGAAAAAACCAATAGAATTTAAGAACGCAGGGAAAAGCGCCAACAGGGACGACTGGAACACCCTTTTGATGACAGCAAAAACGTCAATGGGATCTCACCTGAATGACGTCATCACCTTCATTGGTGAATGGTGTGGCAATATACCCAGCGTATGTTTTTAGCAATTTCAAGGAAGTTTAAATTATAATATCACCAGTCATACTATTTATGTAATTTATTAATACACTACTAAATTTCTCCTAAGTGTGGTTTTGTCTTTCAAACGATTGCATTCTCCTCATATTTCCCATGTCAAGTTCTAGTGTAATGGATAGAATAAAACCTTTCTTCTTCAGACACCAGGATAACATGAAAAGTCGGGCTTCGTATAAAAAAAATAAATTTACAGGAAGTTACAAGAACTATGTTTTTAGAGAATGATAATTTCTAAAAAGACAGGAATGAAATAGTCATAAGGTTTATAGAAGGGGAAGGTTGAAGAAGACGAAATAGAAGGTCACGAGGCAACAGCAAGAAAGAAAGAAAGGGGAAAGTAAATACTCGGGATATAGGAAGAAAGGTGGTAGCCGAAGAAAAAATATAAACAGTTCGACTGTTGAACACATCTGAAGTCTGACATTTCTGCCGCAATGTGACTAACTTCCAGACGAGAGGTTCGACCTGTGTGCTTTTGTTTTCTACAAGGTGGCGAAGCACAAACAGATCCGAAAACTGTCAGGAATTTCTAAGTGATTTTGCAAATAAATACAAAAAAGAAAGAATATGGGTGTTGTCAATATAAGCCGCTCTGAAAGGAGGATATTCAATCACAACAATCCCCTTAGGAATTGAAGCTGAACAGGTCCCCGGCTGATGGAAGTGGCGCTAAACCACCTGTCACATCTGGCAATTGCGTCAAATCAGGAAGATTCTGAAGGTGAGACCTAACTTCCTGTCTTACTTGGTGAACCTTTTGCAGTTTCTCCTGGTACTCCTTGAAACAAACGGTAAAAAAATATTAGAGGTAACTTTTTCCGTTTAACTTTTCCGGTGTTTTGATACTTACTTCTAGTCGTTGCTTCGCGTGCGACAGCAACTCATTTTGGGCTTCGGTAAAATCTCGTAACATAGCCGTCACCTTCTTCCTATCTTCCAGTTCGGTTGCCAGTCTAGCGTTGTACTCGCTGAGGAGTTGGGCTGCAGCGTTAACCTGTTTCGACAGTTCTTCTGCCGCGGTTCTATCTTGCAGTTTTATTAAGAGGCTGACGTCAGACACTTCAGGTGGTAGAGATGCGATTGCCTCGCGAACGGCTACGTCACTTGAGGGCGAATTCTCTAAATCCTGAAAAAAATGATAATAATTTGATCGTAACGTAATTTTGAGTGAACGTATCGCTGAGAAAGTTGCCTTTATGGTTTTTTAGTACAACACTTTCTTTGTCTTTCCTTTTGCCTATCCTGTTTTTTGGAACTAAATAAAAACACATTTAAATTATACCTTAAATTTGAACCAAATCGTACCATGTAATTCCTAGGCGACAACATAAGAGTTTTAATTCATATATTAGAACTGTTTCATTGACCTACATGATAAGTAATGAAAAGTTGTGTTTGAATACATCTCATTGATGTCAGACAATTCAATTAGCTGATTAAAATGTAACCTCTTTGATGTGTGCATTAGAGACATGCATTCCAAGTGCTAATCCTGTGATTGAACAATTAAACCAGTAAGTCAACCAGGATATCAGATGAAGAAATCAGACTTAATTGGAAGAGGATGTGATATCTTTGTCAGACAAGGGTAAACCCATTAAACCCATTCTCTTTCATCTGTAATAATGGGTTACTGACCATAAGAGCCTTGATAATTTCATCTGGTTCAGGCGGGTCACCTCCTGGGGTCCTGGGCGATAGGTTGACATGAAAGTCTTTCATGGTGTCACCATCAATTTCAGTCTCTGTTTCAGGTTTTTTCTTTTCCTTTGTGTTCACTGGGGAATATTTCTCTTTCCTGTGTTTCTTTTTATCATCTTCAATTGTCTTTTTCTTCTTTTGTGCAGGTTCAATTAATGAATCTGAAAAATAAATTTCATTTAGGTAAACACAAAAGTATACAAAAATATACACTTCACCACCAAAGAATAATTTAGAAATAAACTGGAAGCCTTACTATAAAAACTTCCAGCAAATTTTAAGCAACAAGTTTGATTGCATTCCTACTACATATAATTGCAAGTTAGACTGTTTGAAGTTAGAATTTATAAAATTTCGAAGGGTACAAATTATTAATTTAAGCAAGAAACAAAATTTTGTCATGGTGTCTGGTACTCACTGATTAACTGTGGGTGTCAAAAGTTGAGGAAGACAAATTAATGAAAAACTCATTCACACTCACCTAAGGCTTGTTTAAATTCAGTTATTTGTTTAGCTTCATAAACACCTCTTTCTTCCCATATATTCAGAACCCTTTCAAGGCTTTTCCTTGACTTCTCATCAAAATTCTCTATTGTTGACATATGCTCAAAAGCTTTAGGTAAAATATTTCCAAATTCTTGGCCATATTCTGGTCCTTTTTTCTTGCTGTTTTGTATAACATCATTGGCAAGGTATATGAATGTTATTTTCCTCTTTTCAGAAGCTGGAATTTGAAAATTCAATTAGTAATATGTAATCTTGTTATAAAAACCTGAATGCAGGGGAATCTTTTAAACAACACTCACATAGAAAAATTTTATAACTTAGTTTATGTGTCAAAAACAGTATTTTGCTGTTAGAATAAGTGATGCCAAATGTTTTACAATTTTAACTCAAATCTTCATTTTAATTAAGAACCATTGCAATTCTAGAGAAATCCATCAACAAGGTAGGACTCATAAAAGTGAACTTCTCCTGGATGTTTTTAATAGAAAATGTATAATTAGAATAACTAAAAATTAAGTTATACATGAGCCAACAACTTAATGTTGAGTAATATTTTTCAATCCACTAATATGACTTACACCCAATACACGATTAATAATAATATCCACAAACATATCAAAACTAGAATTAATAAATTACTCTCGACTCTAGAACCGACCAATTCTACACCAATGGCTTTTGATAACGAGACCGAACTACACGATAAATGTTTCTTTGGAAATTATGAAACTTAATTACTGCGACATTGCAGTAGCACGATAAAAAGAGATTTCTCACGTCCGGTTGTGCGAGTCACATCGACTTGTCACCTTACCGAATGAATCTTTTCATTAGTAAACTAAAAAAAGACAACAGAAAACTTCTCTTCTAACATTCACCACGACGGCTTCAAATTTCCAATAAATTTTTAAATACCTTTTATTAATTCCTTGTGCCAAACTTGGACTATAGCAGCGTAATGTTTCCTGTGATGTATCAGCCACAAAGAGAGAGTTTGAATACTTTGTTGAGAGGGATTTAAATCGGCTAATTTTTTAATGAGTGCACCTTCACTGAAAGCGGCCATTTTTCTACAACTGAAGTTACAGGAGTCAAAATAATGGTAGGTTTTAGCGTGGAAAGAGACGAAGGCGCCATTTAAAAACATTTTCGAAATGAGCGCGAATTTCCCCTGCCACGATTTTCCAACAAGGCCAACCTGTTGGAGACGAAAATAATCTTTATTACATTCGTTTGTTTCGGATTCGTATTTGTGTGCTACAATGCCTTTGTAAGTATAGAATAAATTTAACTGCGCCTAGAATTCTTTAGCTATTCTTGACTGGTACTTTTTTCTGTGCTTTATTAATATTTTTGCAAATCGTTTGCGTGGTCCAAATTCGATGCTCTTGAATTACAACTTCACTAGAACTTAAACTGTACTCTACAATCTGTAGCGTTTGTTTAGTAGTTGAGTATTTAATTGGCAACTGAACACTTTATTCTTTCAAATGATTTTTATCAAAGTATTCCAAGTATCCCAAAAAGAGTGTTTTTTACCTATTGTCCTAATGTATACGTTCTTGAACTCTACGTTGTTGAAAACCCAGGTAACTAGATAATTATGAATACCTGTTATGTGAATTTCTGATTAAACTATTGTGATTTCTAACAGGCAGACTTTTTGTCGCTGTGGCTATTTTTTTCCCACCTTTACAGTTTTCTTTGGTCGACTGGAATTTTCAGACCACATGTACCGGATCCCATTAAAGGGATTAAGGGAGAAGATGGGCAAGGGCTAGGGGGTGATGCGACGCGGCAGGCAGTCGCTTCGTCTTGCAGATTTCAACAGTTTTAGAGGAACGCTCGTTCAGGGCGAATCGACCCGTCATTTTCATTCGATTTTAACGGAAATTAAACGTCAAATGTCTCTTACGTTTATGTTATGTTTTTTCCAAAGAAATATATTGTAAAAATACCTGTAGGATCGTTTTCGGTTTAGGGCGGTCAAACAGTCTTCTTTTTCGAGCATTTTGTCTTCCGAAATTCAGTACAACAAAATGGGGGAGTTAGTGATATCTTAAGTGTGAGTACCAATTCATTAAGTTTTACCTTGAATAATAAAGAATCATCCATTAGGATTTTTCGGATTTCAATTTTACAATTATCGGAGGCTTAACATATTCGAAAACCAGTGATTATATTTTTGAATCGATTTTCTTACATTTAACATGTGAAAAAAAATATTTCAACCGTACAATTCACGGTTACTGAATGATAGAAATTAATTAATTAACAAAAAGTTATTACTTATTTTTATTAATGTTTTTAATCCAGATCAGAAAATATGGTAGGATATTACGTTGCAATCTATAAAGATTTGCTGTTAACAAACCGGTAAAAATGATTAAATTTTTATTATTAATAAACTCGATTATAATAATTTCATTCGAATAAGTTCAGCGAACTTGAATGTCATGGGTTTCGTTTCCAAAAGAACGTTTGTGTTATTCATTTGTAATTATTTATGTCTTGAAATGTTTTAATGATAGGTGATGAACATTTAAATTTTTGCTTGGAACGTTCAAATCAAGACATTATATTTTTACTGAGTAACCACTAATGTTTCATTAATACAGCCGTAAGAACAAGTTTTAACTGAAACGAGGTGTTGAACTACACTTAATATATCATGTAAGTTCCAATTAAACGCTAAAAGCCGAGGTGAAGCACCGTTTCTGATCTTTGATCTGTGGTTTTTTGAACGAAAGCAGTGAAAACACGGAGGAGAAATTTTAAAAGCTTTCAGACCACAAGAAATTGGAGTCTGGAGAAACAAGAGAGCAGGTGAAAAGCCATTTGCTTATGAAAACCATCCTGATGGACCTGAAGAACCAGGTTTTTAAAATTTAATGTGTTATCATTTGTGAGGTAATGAGACTTAAAGGAGAAAGAAATGTTCTACCACGGGACAAATAATAAATTACCTCCGTTAACATGAAATATAGAAAACAGACACAATTCGTTTCAGTCAGGTAGGTAACTCATACCCATCCGTACCTGGACATAGTTTCAAGATAGCAAGGCTAAACCAACCGATGGTGATACGGAAATACACAAGTAATCCCCTAACATACCTGGAAAGGACACTTGATACGGTGAGCCCGTTTCTACAGAAATACGGGCACCCAATAATTGTAGCCGGTGACCCAAAAGCCAAATCAATGTGATGGTGAAATGGTAGGAAAACTCGAGCAATGGGCTGCATTAGTTGAACTTTTTTTAATGATGAGACGCATAGGGTATACAGCGGAGTACAATAGGGACCATTAATACGGAGCGTAGCTTTCGACAAAATCGTCCGGTCCAATCTATCACACGGAACCGTTGTAATATAATACGCAGACGACACACTCCGGATTTGACATGAGAAATGCACAAAACAAAATCAACAGAATGTCTCCCATCCCGTAAAAAACAAAAAACATTACATATACAAAAACACATATTACGTAATAAAAAATAACAATTGGTAAGTCAGAAATAACGATCGGAAAAACATTAACGTAGTCGGGACTCATCACAAACAACGAATACTCTTTTCATCAACACTTCACAAACATCAAACCAGACAGTGTAAAAAAGGCTGAGTGCTGAGAGGACTACTGCCAATATCCAAATGGACAGGAACAAAGAACAGAATTCCATATTACAGAATACTACTAAATACCATTCTGTACGAAGCTCCAATCTGGGCAGACGTGATAAATATGAAAAACAATGAAAAGAGTTAGCAATGAGAATGATCAGACGATACACAACGATCTCAATTGCATTGTCAGGAATTCCAAGCTAGCAACACTGCAAAAATAGAAAACAGGGACAAATCTTAACAAAAGAGAAAACCACAAGAACCGAAAAGTTATGGAAGAACAACCCAGATCAATAGTGGACGCCATTTACAAGAACCTCGACAATGAGTAAGTCAAACTGACTTACCATAAGACGCAAATGCTTACTGAACATGGACACTTCTATCCACACCCTTAGAATACCCAACATGGGAGACGGGGAAAAAAGGAAAGTGAGGGTCACTTTAGGGCCACTCAACGTAAATAATAAAATGACAACTGCTGTTGAGCAGTACTAACAGAAAGATGAAAATAAAAAAAAATCATATTGACAAAGAAAGCCAAGTAAGACGGTACGTCCCAAGTACATTGACAAGTAATGCCTCTGGCCGTCCTCGAATGTGCTTACCCAACGGAATAAGAGAGATTTTTAAAAGATGATACAAAGAGAAGTGTGAGGGCGAGGGCAGAGAAAGACTTTGCGAGTGAAACAGTTGAGATGTAGAAAAAAGTGCAACATGAATTAGCAAAGAATAAGTCTTAACCGGCAAATTCATTGTGTCCCTTAAAGTTATTCTGATTGTCCTCCTTGTCCTCCATTCAGGGCTCTCAAAAGCTTTTTTTAAACTCTTGTTACATTCATGAGGAATCAATCTGAAGTGCAGAAAATTTTTTCTTTTTGAGGTGATGTGCTCTATCTGCATTTTATGGTATTTCTCTGCACATTTGAGTCATTTTCTTACTTTTTGACTCAAGCATGAATTTCTTATTTTATGCACTCACTTGATATCAAATATGCTGTCTTCCTCTACTACTGGAACAAAGTCAGTGGTAGGCGGTTCTTCTGTGTCTTCATCATCCTTTTTTGAATCAACTTCAGTACAAATGGGTACAAATGGCCCCTGGCCGTCCTCGAATGTGCTTACCCAACGGAACAGGAGAAATAAAAGAAGTAGGAAATTCAAGTAAAAATTAAATAAATCATGAAATTCGATGTGATTCTTTACAAATCAATTTACTTTTAATAAAAAGTAAAAATTTTACGGTTTATGTGCTGTTCACGGAAGCTCACGTGATTGAACATAAAGTCATTAAGGAGAGTTGAATCTTTATTTAGAAATTAACTTAGTTAACTGTAAGCTTAAGTTTATATTCGTTACGAGTAATAATGTTGAAGTAACAGGTGAAAAGTATTGCAAATGGAAAAAATAAAATAATAATATCGGTATCAATTCCTGAGGAAACAAACTTCAATGTATGTATAATTGAATGAAATGAACTTTATTATTAAGCCAGATATCAGTTTCTTTGACAAAGAAGTTCCAGTAGACAATTGAGCAAATTTTCCTAAGGAAGAGCGAAGAAGAGCATTCCATTCAATGTTATAAAATTTAAAAAAAAATGTTCCTCCATAACTTGGGTGTAGGTTTTGCCCAATACGACCCTGGTCGTGAAATTTGCCCGGAGTTTGAAAAATATAAAAAAGGAAAATTTGAAAACAATGAAGTCAACAGTCAGCCACCAATTTCCAGCAACAAAGGTGAAAGGGATAATAAAATGCAATTCGTTTGGTGTTTTATTATCCTGCTTTAGTTAAATTCGTTCAACCTAATTTAGTTAAAGGCCCTTGAAAGAGTAAATAAATTGAGTTCTTCAGTGCTGGTGCGGTGAGCTAGCCGTTTAACTCTTGTTGAACTCCACCTGCATTTGCTGCACAGAGTCTCATCGAACGAACTAGTCAAGTAGATGACACTAGAAAAATCTATACGATAGCGCCTGTATTGGTGTAGGCGGTCAGTAATAGAAACTTTTTGTTGTAAACTATTTATTGTATGTTAAATAAATTGGTCTGAATGAGCCAAAATACAATTTGACGTAATACTGCAGAATGCATAGATAAATGAAACTTGAAATGCTTCATGAAAAACAGTGATCTCTAAACAAAAGGTACCTTTTGCCACTTTTCATTCTCAACGAAATGAAGTTCCCGTACGACCCCACACGAAAGTTAACGAGAAGAAGTGCTCCTCAAATTCTTCATTGAAGACCAGTAAAGAATTATACGGTTTCCTTTACGTACACCTTTGGTTTTGGACGAGGTGGAAATGTCTTGACTCGAAATAGATCGTTGAAAACACCTTCATTTTAAAAAGTTTCAGATTGTTCTTTTGAACATCCGTCGACTCAGCCACGTACCCAACGATACAAAAGGAAAGTAAAAAATCAAAAAAAGTTTTTAAATTAAAATGAAATGTCTAATTTTACTGGAGAAACATTAATTTTTCAATTCCAGGTACACGATGTTAATAATCGCACTTGACAATTTCATTTTGGAAATTTAAAAAATAATTAGAACCGACTGCTTGTCTCAAGGTACCTGATACTTTACGTATGAATCATTTACATTATTTCGTTTTTATCAAAACGATTTGATAAAATGCTACCATTGAGCCATACAGCTCTTAAATTCATTAGAATAGATTTCATAACTTTTTACAATTTGCATCGAGTTGTCTTGTAACATCCTATGAGGATCGTTAGCATATCTTTTAATGTCGAACTCTAACCAATATTTTTAGGGTAAAAATATCTTCATTTTCTTCGGTCTCGGTCGAAGAAGTACTGGACTGTCAGGAGGAAATTGGGCCTTTTGAAACTTAATACGTTTGACTTTGCCATCGGGTAATAAAACTATTTTTCATTCG
Source organism: Polyplax serrata (assembly GCA_037055365.1). Classification (NCBI taxonomy): domain Eukaryota; kingdom Metazoa; phylum Arthropoda; class Insecta; order Psocodea; family Polyplacidae; genus Polyplax; species Polyplax serrata. The sequence continues at coordinate 564,129 of JAWJWE010000007.1, forward strand.
CCTACGAAGTTTCAATTCGTTTAATTTGCCAATCGATCCAACAAAAGTTACAAAATTCGATTTCTTAAATATTCGTAAGGTGGCCACCTCGAGAAAGAATTTTTCTGCCGGCTCAGCTGAACTAGGCCGCATTAACTAAACTAAAGCGAATTTTCTATTTCTTTCTAGTGACTCGCTTCTATTACATCAATAACACGTCATTTTTCTCCTGCTCATGAAGCTCATTCGGATTGTCTCTACGGCCACTTTTGAAAAAAATCTAAATTGTCAACATTCAGACTCGTTCATCTTTTTTATTTTCCACTCAGTTTGCTTTTGCCTTTGCCTGTCTGGTCCTTCATATTTTTTGTTCCTTCTTGTCACATCCATTATTTTCAGTTAACATTCCTTAATAATTCATTGCTCTTTTGTTCGCACTTCATTTGTCACTCTTATTATTGTGTGTTCAACATAAAAACGGCCCCTTCCTTCTTAATAATTAAACGGCAATTCCTGAACTGCCTTCATATCTCACTGAATGACTTCATATTTTTCTGAGTTTTCCGACCATTGGTCAAGTCGTTTTTGCCTCGTGTCCTATTTGACTAAGCTTTCTCATTTTTAAAACCCCTTTACACCGTGTTCAAACGCCCCTAGTCAAATACATTATTTTAACTAATGCCTTTTAGAAGAAAATCTTTGCTTCGTATCAACAAGTTATACCCGGTCGATTACTTTGAATCGTTACGAGTCCTTCAAGTTGGAAAAAATCTATACAGGTCATCCAAGGTTGTGCTGCAGGGTGCCTTTACACCAACGGGACAACTTCTTTTTTTTGTCCCCAGGAAAAATTCCCTCGGATGGAAGTCGAATGGTGTGCGATTCGAATCCGTTAAAAAAACGGCGGTCTCTACGTGCAGTGAGCAGAGAGTGGCAACTCGTGTAGACTACTTTCCCCTGCCCGGAATCTCCAAGGTACCTGACCTTCGCAGGAGATGAGACAACAACTCACCTTGTCTCTTATAAGAATGAATCCCAAAATTATTGTACCGCTGCAAAAGGAACGACTCTGTCGTGCCCCTTCGTCTCCTAGTACGGTGCTTAGAATGCTCCTTTTCTAACCAGGTAACTCCTCCAGGAACCCAAACTATTTTTTGCCATGGCGAAGCATTCGTTAAATGTTTTCTTGTTGATCGATCGTATTCGCCTACCTAACTTGAATCTCTTTTCTTGCTGTCCATTTCACTCCTCATGAGTTAGCAAACACATTATTTATGGGTTGCTATTCACTAGTATTGCAACTTTATAATTCTGGCGAGGACAACAACTCATTCTATTGCTGCTTTCATACATGACAATGTGACGAACGACCAATTGTGATCCCTGTGTGTATGTACACACATACGCACGGATTTCTTTCATTTCGTCTACGAAAATAAATAAAAAGCGTTGATGCTGTTGACGATTACCAGACAAACGAAAATTAAAACTACGTTTTTTACCAGTCTTAACGGGGAAAAGCTATTGATCAATCTGAGTGACTGATTGTTTGATTGATTGATTGATCGATCGTTTAATTAATGCCGGTGGTCCTTGCATCTGACATTTCTTTAATCACCTGAAATGTGATGAATTCTGAAAAATCTTACATTTACCTGTTTCGTGTTTCATATTTCGTTTAATTCCTATTATTATAGTATTATTTTCTTCTGATATTATAATGTGAAGCAATGATGTACTACTTTTCTCGTATTGCTTCTCTATTTTTTAAATTTTATATTGTTATTATTTCATATTGTCTGAAAACTATCGCTGCAGTTCTCCGTTCTCCATTTGTTTTCTGTTTGATATTTTGGCTTCAGCTTGCCATCCAAAGGCATTTACATCAGAATTTGATTACCATGTTCTCTGCGTACGAACGAAAGTAGTATTCGGATTGCAATGTTACTAAATGTTAGTGAATGTGCAATAGCACACACTAAAAGCTTTATTTTGTTCAGAATTCAAAAGAAGCGTAACTCTTGTGCTTCTGCTCTTATTTAGTCTCCTGTCAATGACTCTTTAGGGCTTTCTTTCATATCAATTTTTACTTTTTTTCTTATTCAAATAATCGTCGTCACGAACAAGAAACCTTTCTTCTACTTGTCCTCTCCTCTGACCATAACATTCATCATACCTCTATTATTTCTACATTCTGTAAATCCGGATTTTCTATTTGACGTGTTTTTTATGTTTGTATCATCCACTTTTAATTATCGTCTCGTTTCCTTTTTTCTCAATCTGCAATTTTCATTTCCACACCGTCTTAGTATTTTTTGTTAATTATATTTCTGCATAATTCTTTTCACTTCCTCTTCTCGACCGCCATTCATCATTTTCCCTTTCCGTTCCGTTCCCGGTGGTTTCAGTCCGCTTCATTTCTTTTCCCTTCCTGATTTACTAGAGTTTTCAATTTACCCTTTTAGCTTCATTCAATTCTAAAGTATTAATTTCCCCAACAGAAATTTCGAATGTCCGGTACGAACGGTCATGTCATTTTTCTTTCTTATTTGTTTCAATTAATTTTTATTATTCTTTTTTTCTTTACCAAAGTCATTCTACGGTAATTAGAAAAACACTCTTAATAACTTTTTGTTTACATAATTACACTATTATTGTTTATTCGTGCGTGCAATGTGTGTTTGTTGGTTCAACTTGCGTTTCAGAGAAGTGGAGAAACAACAGTAGTATGCGAAAAGAAATTCATACAAAATGTTTTTTCTGAGGATGAAAACTATTCATGGATCAACGCGTTCCATCTAGTAGGAGGCGTAATATTGAATTGAAATATCAGAAGGAAAACAGAAAAGAAAAAGCGAAAACAAAAGTGATGGTCGAATATTTGAGACAAAAATGATTTTGCTCCAATGACAAGAGAAAAAAATAGACTGAAATAGAAAATAGGTGCAAAAGTTGAGGTAAAATAGGTTGTACGCGGAGCACTGACTCGATTTTTACGTACCGATAAAACCAACTCAACAATTACACCTCGTTTCAACGTCCTCTCTTTAATTATTTTTATTTTCGAGTTTCATATTTACAAGCATTCAAACATCTTCTCCATTTTTTCAATTAATGCAGGATTTGAACCAGCATTTTCCGGCTAATAAAAAGAGTTAACTGAACAGTTTTTCAATCACCGCAAATTACTAATCCAAACACAAAAAGAATTTTTTAAATTTTAAACAGGTCTTTGTTTCGTTACAATTTTGGCAATTGTATGTTGTCCGCTCATTCATTTTTTTTTTATTTTAATTTTTAATTATTTACATTACTTTTTATATTTTCTGGTATATTTTATGGTCATTGATGGTACATTTGATGTTTGAAAGGGTTATTTCTCCAAAAAGGACCAACATTTGTCACAGCCGATCAGGTGTCGTCAAGATTTTTTGACCTCAGGTAATTTGGTTCAGCCGTGTAAGGCAAAGTTCTCCTTCCATCCTGTGGCCAACGCTTTAATTTCTTCCATTTCAGTTTTTAATTTATTTTCTCATTACCAGGAACGCCATTGAGATCTTTTAAATGTGCCCTTATTAAATTGGCACTAATTCGTTTTACCGGCATGGCCAGAGCCTCAGACTAGAAAATCATGAGGAGACATTGTTCTCGTCCCTTTTCTGGAATAATTCAAACGTATTTTGATTCGTTAAAATTTCCTTTTTTATGTTGCTTTCCTGCTGGTTCCTTTTCTCTTTCCTTTCTACAGGTTTTTCTAGTTTTCCATCTTTCATTCCCATTTTTCATATTCAAATTCCAACCAAACTTGAATTCTTTTAAAATAAGACAACATTCTTCTTTGTATACAAACCAAGTTTACCAGTTTCTGTTCTACAATAAAACAAATTGTTGTGTAAAAATGTTTCATTAAGTTTTTAATTAAACGAATGACGTTATTGGGGAAAAATCATGGTTGAGAACGAACATGAACGGAGAGAGAGAGAGAGACAGCAAACTACATAACTATCGACTGAAAGAAGTACAGTCTTTGAATAAGTATAATCCCAAAGTGTGAAATCATTTTGTAACACACTTTTAAAGTGAAAAGAATGAAAGTTTCATGTTAAAGTAACTATTTGATGGGTTCTAACTGAATAAATAAATAAGAATAAACGATTACTTAAGTTTTATATAAGAATAAACTTTTGATAGAGTGGGGATTTCTAAAGACTTGTAAGAAGGTTAAATGGAACTGAAGAAACGTGATCTCAAAGCATAAAATATCAACTAGTGTCATCGCGATGTGTCAAATTGTGCACTGGACGGGTGCAAATGAATTTTGGAAAAATGGAAGAAAACATCTGTTGCTCGAAATTTGAATGAAAAAAGATGAGAAATCAAAAGGAAAATTTTACTTTCTTATTTGACTTGCTGCCATTTGACGTTCGATTCCTTCCATTTCCGGAATTGAAAATGATTTTAATACCATAAATTTATTACTTTTTAAATTTTCCAATTCCAGGTTCATTTGAATAGATCCAAAGAAACGTATTTAAATTTTCTTAACTAGTTGTGTCTCAAGAAGGAGAAAGAAACTCCACGGTCTGTCTGTGTCTGAGGCTTCCTTCTGTGTTGTGAAAGCAGTTAAATCTCGTCATTTGTCGCTGTTTTCGTTGGGCTTTTAAATTTAACCATTTTAACTTTAACACAGTTGGACTTCCCTAAAACGTAATTTATCCGAGGGATTGCACTTTCGGCTTCCACGTACCTTTCAAGTTTTCAAATACATTTGAAATTGATTAACATTACTTATGACTACCTTAAGCAACAATAAACAGGGGGAGTTGAAATGAAAGGAAAAATGTAGAGGAAGCGAAGTGGGATGATTTGAGACAATTAAAAAGTTCAATGTTACGGCACACAAAGGCAGCAAGAATAGCATCAAGGACAGTGAAAAAGAAACTATGTAAAACCTGTTGACAAGGGTGACGAGAAAATTGCTAAAACGGGACGTAATGATGTTTACGTTAAGGAATTTAGAAGGATAACGCTGTTGCTGTGGATTATTACAAGAAAGGATGAAAATGAATGACTCCTGACAAAACAAAATTCTTCTTACATGTGGCTCTTTACCTCACGATCATCAATTTTTATATTGCCTTTTACTTTTTTTTTTCGTGGCACTTTGAAATTTGTAACAAAATACTTAGGTTAGTAGGTCGTGTAAATTTGATTTGTAAAAGCATTAAACATAAGATAAACAAAATAGAACTACATAAATATAAAAATAACAATGAAAAAATTTGTCAATAGCTAAAACGTAATTAATAAGCCATGGAAGTCAGTTTACATACAATCGACTATTTGAATCTACAAGATTCTCAACGCGTGAACGCGAGAAAACCAAAAGCAGAAAGAGTAGAAACCTGGAGAGTGTAAAAATCTATTTTCTATTGAATTGAAAACTCAGTTTGCTTTTCAGAGTGGGGCTAAATTGTAGCAAACTGCGTCAGGTCAAAGTTGAACAAATTTAAAGGTTGAAGGATTCCCCACCATCGACAGGCCACAAAATTACTATGGGAATTCGTTTTGTGGCATTCAAATTTAATCCTGTAAAAGGTTTTCTGGTAATCCGCGAGGTCCCTTCATTTCGCTAATACCCGCCGTAACCCGCAGCCCGTAAATTTGTCTCTGTAATTTAATTTAAAGACTTGTACTTAAAGAGTATTACACGCTGTCGTTGGCCACCTTAAACCACCTCCCTCCATAATTACGTTGCTCGAATTTTCTATTTTATTCTCCTTTTACAGGTACACTAAACTCCCTAAGGGTCATGACTGTTAGCTCACTGAGAAATCGCTGCGACCAGCTGGCCCACTGAACCACCAGAAGTCGTTCTTTTCAGTTTCTTTTTATATCTGACAGATTGTCCGTCAATGTCAGGTTTGAAAACTTTTCGTTGGCTTCCTTTTCCCTTCGCCAGAAGCCTTTCTCTACATCTTCAAACTGGGTAATCCCCCTAGGGCATGGTTATTGGGTTATTGGTTATATGGTTATTATGGTTATTGGGTAAGGTTTGAGTTTATCAATGACAAAAATTATGCTTTATTGGACCTGCTCCCTGAATGCAATACCTTTCCTTTTCTAAGAATGGGAAATTTCAAAAGAAAAGTAGTCAGGCTAACGTGTGCCTGTCAGGTGAATTTTAATATGAAGCAGACTGTGCAGATTTCAGACTTTTTAATTTTTTATTTCTTTAGTCGTTCTCGCTCGTATGGAAATTAATTGACAAAATTTCAAAATAATACGTCACGCTCAGTGAGGTATACGAAAGAACAACAGTAAAAGTATAAAAGTTGAAGGCACAAAATAATAGAACAAAAAAGAAGAAAAAGGAAAACAATGACGAACTTAAGCGTCAAGTATAAAACAAGAACATGAGCAAAGGAAGAAGAAAAACAATGGCAATTATGACATAAATGACACAGAATATTAATAATATTGTAAGCCTTAAAAAAGGAAAAAAGGGAGAAAAATTGTAGCCAAAAGTGTTTACAAGAATAAAATAAAATATTTAGTCCACGATGTGACACTTTTCTGAAAGGTGTTGAGGGAATGGAAAAGCAGAAGCACAAGCACCGACTGTGTGCCACTGAGTGAGGGAAAAAGACCCGTGGATGTTGATGTTCAAAGTTTTGTGCAATTCGTGTGAAAGAAATTCGCGATCCGGAGTGCCGCACTTGCGTTGTGCTGTCTCAGCTTTCATTTATTTGAGAGAATTACGATTTCCCAGATAATAATATTTAGATATTTCAATATTAAAAAAAATAAAGAACGGAACATCATAAAATTAACAAAGACTCTAGTTGCCACCACCACTGGTGGTGGTCGGCCAATATTGGCATTGTAGACCTTCCTAATAATTCATTTTTACTTAAGAAACTACAGAATATAAACTGAGTCATTCGTGAACAGTTAAAAAGTACTACATGAGGTAACTACAAAAACAAATTGTCAAAATTAGGCGATTACTAGTGAGTATGAGAGAACGAAAATATTATCGCATTTAATGAAAGGTGCTTCTTGTGAAAAAAAGAAAAAAAAAAGTATAATTTAGTATTGTGAAATGAATAGAAAAGATTTACAGGAAGGCTGACCGGTCAAGGTGTTCGGAGGTAAAAAGGAGACAACCAAAAGGTGCTACACGTGTTGCAAGAGAAACATAGAAACAGGGGAGCGGGAGGGAGGGAGAAAGTTTATGACAAAGGTGAGTGAGAAGAGTCCCTGGAGCATTCACATCATATTTGGTGGTTTGAAAACATCCCTAAAAGCAAATTCGAAATTTGAAAATGTGAGTAACGAGTCGGTTAACCAATTCGCTTGCATTTGCTTCTGCTGAACGAATTTTACTGTTGAAATTCTTCTGTGGTTTCAGCTGCAGGTTGTTGGTTTGCAGCAAAATGCGTTCGTTAAGTTCATAAAATTTAACCATCTCACAAATTAATTAATGAAAAATAAAACGAAACGAAACGAGATTTCATCCCTTATTTACCCCAATTGTGTAAAATTTCCTAACGCAATGGAGATAGTTTGGATAGTTTGAAAGGTGGTCAAGTGCTATCGGATAGAATGTGTCGGCTACCTTTTGGGTACTTTTCCTCTCGGTTCTTATCTACGTTGTATACCTTTTTAAGTATTTGGTTACATAACCACACTGAGGTTGAATACCACTGTAAATACAGAAAACAAAATTAATTCGACACTCGAAATTTGGATAAGTCTAAGCAATGTGAAAGGTAAGTGTGAAGAATGTGAACAAACTTAAACTGAACTGAACAGAAAAAAACCTCTGTGTGAATATTACATATTTACACAAAAATTTACGTAAATATTATTAATAGTTGCTGTTGCTATGTGTGGCCGAAAGTAAAAATATTGACTTGCTTGGTAAGGCCACAAAAAAGCCACAAAGTCACAATGATCATCATCTAAGTCAATGTTATTTTGCTTTAAATTCAGGTGACGGAGAACACAGACGATATAGAAAATTCAAATGGAGCTTGAAGAACTCTACAAAGAATACTGCCTCAGGTTGAAGAACTCGCTTTTTCTTTCCTTTTTGGCTGTCGGAGCAATATCGACTAGTTCAGTTTTGGTCGCACTTCTTTCATCAACAAAGGTACTCACAAGTACTACATTCAACTTGTTCGTTACCTGATCACGGCAAATCTCTTTTTTTTCAACTTATATTCGTCTTGTGCCATTCATCTGATTGATCTCGTGGCACCTTAATCACTCATTTGTTTTCGTAATGTTGTTGAATATCTGACCTGTAGAGCCATGCGGTCACTCTTTTCACTTCTAATCCGCCGTTTTAAACCAGAAACACATGATGAGGTTTTACAGGTGCTCTCCTCGAATCGTGAGTTCTACCCAAACCCTTTCCTTTTTTGCACTTTACTGTATCCTTTACTGCACTGAACCTGTTCCACTTATTACCACCGTGCCCTTCCTTTCACACAATTGACTATTTCGAACCTGAAAAACCAAACTCGAAAACCTATATAAACTAATGAAGGTATCGAATAAAACTGCAATTTTGAGAATGCGAGAATAAAGTTAGCTTTTCCAACTCACACACTAAATTGCTAACATTCTACTCGGTTGTACTTTTTTGTTCTTTCCTTTGTATATACGATTGATGTAATATTTTTAAAGTTGAGTTTTTGCTTTTTCCAATTCAGTTCTTGAGTGCGACCCTAACCAAAGTGACATTTCAGGATTTCTCTGAGAAAACAAATCAAATTATTATTCTGGCGTCCATCATCGCAGTTCTCCTGTTGGTGTTCATCGCATGTCAATTTCCGACTCTACTCCGAAGCGAAATGTTCTCCACCGGCGTTTCTTTGCTGGTGGTCTCCATCCTAGGCTTTGGTGGCATTTACTTGAATGGATCTTCTGCACCACTGCCGCTTTTCAGCCTCCTGTTGGCCGTCCACACCATGCTGCCTGTCCACAGGCTCATTTCACTCATTTTGGCTCTAATTTTTACGTGTCTGGCATTGCTTTACCTCTACGTCTCAAGAAGTAACCAGGGTCTCCATGTTCATGTGAGTTTTCATTTTTTATTCTCTTTCCGTAGCTGTACCTTATCCAGCTCTAACCTTGTGAGACATTCACGATCACGAGACATTTTATTTCTCCAAGTTCGAATTTTGTTTCATTAGTTTCATTATTTTTTCCCTCTGTGTAATATTAAAAATTATTATTCAAAATTCATTTAATGAACAATGTGTAACGCTTGTCTCTGTGTCACCTGCGATGCGACGAATTTTGTCATTTATTTTATCCAGGCGGCGTCCAATAGCATCTGTACTTGGTATTTTTAATTTTAAGGTAAGCAAATGTTCGTGGTGGTTCGATGCATTTCAACCAAGAAGGTCATCTACTCACTCAAGTAGAATTCACAGTAATATTTACTTTCACTGATTTAAAAAATTTTTCTCTGAATTTTCCTTTTTTGTGGGAATCAATAACCACTTTACGTCATCGATAAAATCACGCGTTAATAATTGAGTATTTGATTCCGCCAGTAAAATAACTGGAGGGAAGAGATAGAAAAGCAAACGGAAATGGACAGGAACAGGAGAGCACCTCAACTACTCACAAAGGTACCAGGTAATTGCACGACCGTAAGCGTGTTTTGGTCATAATACTTCTACTTAAGGATTGTTTTTCTGATTCTTCGCATAAAAATTGAATTGCTCTTTTAAAAATATTAAAAATTAAGTAATTTTCTCTGTGGTAACATGCTTGAAAAAGTTCAAAAGAAAAGGTTATTAGAATGAAGGTGGAAGGATGTTTGTCCAACAAAAGAATTTGAAGAATGTGAAATCAAAAGTGAAGGCACAGCACAAAAGCCGACCAATAAAAAGAGAACAAAGCTGAGGAGAAGAGAGAGGCTGGAAAGGTTGGACCGAGCCTTTCGTTGTGAATTGAAAAATATGAAAACCAAAATTCAGGCACTTTAAAATGTGACCTTACTTTGTGGCAAGTCAAAGGCATTTTTCCTCTTCTGATCTGATCATCTCAAATTGCCAAATTAAATTTTGTTATTTCGTCACAAGAACAATTTGTTTTGCAGACCATTGCAAAAAGTATTACATCAAAATTGTCACTGGCAACCAGTTTTGGTATTTTATTGTTTTCAAATAAAATTGATTTTTTTGTATTCTTCTGATTTGTAATGAAATATTATTTTCTTAGTATACTTTCAAACGATATTGTAATCGAGTAATGGCGGAATTTTATTCGCTGCGACTGAAGGAAAGAAAAAAGGTACAAAGCCTGTGTAAAAGGACAAAAAATTTCTTTCTCTTTGCGAGTTTTCTTAGAAAGAAATTGAAGAAAGGAAATTGCTGAGGCAACAAAGAAAAGAAGCTGAGGAATTTGTTTTCAAACTCGCAGAACGGTCACCTCTGACGATTGAACATCAGGACGAGTTTCAATGTTGTGACTACCCCTCCGAAAAAATATTAAAACAAATACTCCAAAAGTAACTGTTGCGTTTATGAAACAGATAAAGAATCTAAAATAATGTTATTCGAATAAAGAACAACAGAAAAAACTCAAGTTCTTGCCCTTCAAGGCCTAATTAATAAATAAATGAAAGGTGCTGAACTACAAGTTAAAAAGAAATTGAAAAACCAAGAAGAGTATGAGGAAAATGCTGTTGTTGAAAATATGCGGCGGAAAAGGAAAAGCACGAAAGGTTCTTCTTCATCCAAAAAAAAGGAAATGTTTTTTAATAAGCGAATGATTTTAAGAGAAAGGGATTGCGAATGAAAAAGCTGTTAATGAAAGAGCCGCAGGAAAAGAAAAGTAGAAAGGCAACCATGTCGTGGGGACCAAAACAAAACTGAAAGAAAGAAACTTCGTCTTTTTCTTATGAACAAAGTAGAAATGCATTCTCAACATGGAGGTAGAATAAAATAAAAAGGTTAGGATTCTCTCGAGGTTCCTGATTGAAGTGTCCAAAGAAGGAAGGAAGGAAGGAAGACAGGCAGGGGAACGCCGCAATGTGTTGCTTATATTATTTATTCAAATAGCAAATTAATTTGAGTGAATTCCCACAGGAAGAGAGGCCAGCAGGAATTGACAGGAACGCCCGTTTTACTCCTTCGAAAATTAATTCTAAACTTTAGAAAATGTTCCGCTCAGGTTGATGGCGAAGCCAACTGGAAAGTTTGAAAGATGAAACTTTTCCACCTTGTTTCCCCATTAATAATTTCAAAATTTAGCACAGGAGATCCGTAAAAAAACAACTGGCAACCGAAAAATAAATAAGTTTTCTCAGTTACGTTTAGGCAGGACCTGAATGAGCCTGGTCCACAGGCTGCCTGAAACCTTCTGCTTCACACGGACTAAAAGTAATAAAGTTTTGTTAATTTAATACCATACGGTGGCATACGGTGGCATACGGTGGCATAGATTTTTTTTTCCCTCTCTAATATGCATTGATCGGAATTGATTTAATTTTGAAATTAACTTTTTTTGCGAACCTGCGAAACTGACTTCAAAAAAGACAACTTCTTTTGACTACTTTGATGTGCCAAACTGCCAAACTGAGCAAAACAAATGTACTTTGTCTTCTACAGACTTCAGAGGTGATTTTTCTTTTCTGCGCAAGCGTCACGGGTCTTTACTCCAAATACATGACTGAGTCGAGTCACAAGGAGACATTCATAGGCACTAAGGCTTGTATAGAGTCAAGAGTGAAGCTGGAGTGCGAGAAAGAGCAACAGGAACAGCTTCTGTTGAGTGTCATTCCCGCCTACATAGCAGCAGAGGTATGTAAAACCTCAAATATGTGCTTAAATACTCTGCCATTGATATGTACAGCTCAGATACGGTACGGTGGTACGCAACCAGGTACGCACTCCTAACCGGTGAGTTACTTCATCTGCCTAGTTGTGCTAGCGATTAGTCAGGTTGGACATTTTTAAAGGATCCTGGAACGAAAATAATTCACGAAGAATGTTGCCTTTTTGAAGGAAAAAGATTTTTTTAAAGGTTAGCCTCGGGGTTCATCATTGAAACTCATTACAACAATAATGCGACATCAAGCACAATACCAATTGTGTCAGGTATCTGACTGCATTCTCAACTAGTTTCTGAGCAATTTCTAAAGTTTCAACTTTTGTTTTCCCTTCTTCTTCTCTAGCCTTCAACCTAGAGGATAAACGCAAAACACCCTACAGTGGTAATTAAACTGGTGCAGGACAACCTTCGCTGATTTCAAGATGCTTCGAAAGTAAAAGTTGTCTTCAGGAAACACACCATTAATTGATATTTACGAGGAATTTACAAGTAGAATTCAAGTTCGACTGATTTTAGTTTGAGAACATTCTAACCTTTTGTCCCCATTTTGCTGACTTTCATTTTCTCTGTATTGGCCTTCAGATCGTGTGCCTTTCATTTCATCGACACCGACATTCAATTCGTCTTGGCCTTTTACTCGTCAAAACCCATTTCTGCTACAATGTTTTATCACATCTCTCATAAAACTGAATTTTATCTTTATGCCTTCAATGGTTCATTCTTGCACTGTTCAAAATCTTTCGTACCACTTGTGTAAGGAGTTGTCCTCCCTTTTCAATCATTTTTAACGCTTAGATAACACTAATTTATCTACATGAGCGTACACAATGAAAATTTTTAATTTTCTTACGAACCAGAGTGTGCATTTCCACTAAAAACCCCGGGGGTTCACCGACCCTGATAGAGGAAGTGGCCACGGTCCTGGAGTTATCGTCTCTTTCTCCCGTCGACAACTTACCGTTCCCTATTTGGATATTTAAAAAAGACTTGAAAAATACGAAAGAGCACTGTTGTGTAAATTCTTTACGAGCACGCCAGGTTTTGCTTATCCTCATTTCAAAGAAAACTACAAAAGTCTGGAAAAGCGGCAAATTGAAAAATAAAAATCCAATCAGACTGTCAAAATCAGAATTTTTCTTTGAGTTCGGTTTTGATTTCCACAGACAACTTTCATATATTTCGATTATTTTAAATACAGTCACCGAGACAAACCTCATTAAGCGGCATTTCTTCTCTGCTACCTCTGACTCAGAAATTTCAAACTCTGACCAAAATCTCAAATTGTAGCTTGTCTTATGGTTAATTCAGATAATCTATCACATCGAACCGAAAACGAAAAAAAATTTGGTTTTCGGGTTATGTCGAAACAACTTGATTTTTCTATTTTATTACAGTTAGTTTGGATTATCCTCTCAGTTTTTGTAAGCTCTCTTAATTTCATTCAGTATTTCTCCAATTCTAGGTTAAGAGAAGCATAATGCTCAAGATGGCGGACGCATGTCACGATGTTTGCAACAAACAAACCAGGTTTCATGAGATGTACGTTCAGAGGCACAACAATGTCAGGTGAACATTTTTTCGCCTTTCGGTATTAACCCATATGATTTTTGTATTTTTACTTATCCTAAGTTCTTTTTCTAACGGCAGCATTCTATATGCGGACATTGTCAACTTCACACCACTTTCGGAGCAGTTGACTGCTTCTGATCTCGTCCAAACACTGAACGAGTTGTTTGGAAGATTCGATCAAATAGCTCAGGTAAAGATTTTTACACTTGGCCGTTCTTTCTTTTCTATCCAAAAAAATGCGATTTATATATATTCTCGTTAAAGCGAGGCCGATAATAAGGAAATCACTATCATTTGATTTCTCTTGTTTTTCTCTGTGACTGTAACGAAAAGAATAACTAAAGTTCACTTTACATCGTCATTAAACATCCATTGGAAAAGATGGAACCTAAGAAACAAAATTTGAGAATGTGTGTGTGTGTGTGAGAAAGAGAAGCGCGGAAGGGAGAGGGGGGAAAGGTGAGTGCTTGTGTGTCGAAGTTAAGGACAAATTTGGAAACCGGATACGGAAGATACTCGGATTTAAGCTAGAAAATTGGGAAGTCATAAATGAGTTACCTCACTCTAAATTCCCCAAAGAATTGAAGTAATTTGTCTTTCTTTGGGTCAAGTGATGTAGATTCTACAAGCTAGTTCTCCCAGTTAAAAAAATATGTCTAATTTCAGGATAATCAGTGCATGAGAATCAAAATTTTAGGGGACTGCTACTACTGTGTGTCAGGTCTGCCAGTGTCACGGCCAAATCACGCGTACAACTGTGTCAACATGGGCCTACAGATGATTGAAGCCATAAGGTACACTTTAAATTGGACCAGGGGACCAGGGGATGTTGTCAGGTCTAAATAATATACTCAGTTGTATGTGTTATTATTAACTCCATACATAACTTTACTCCATCGGATTTTCTGTTAGTGTTTCGTTCCTTGTCAAACACACAGATTTTCCATAAGAAAATTAAATTTTCCCAACTGAATTTGAGAGTTTTGTGTTTCAACTCGTCTCCAATATGTCGATTACTAAAACTATTTATATGTTACGATCGGTTTGGACTATTCGATGTTGGGTCCTCTCAATCAACTGACAGAATCATTTCAATAACATCGGTTACTTCGACGTGAACATGAAACGGTCGCCAGAAATCAGAGTCGACATCTCTTAACCCTTAACTTATTGTTAAAATTGTAGGACTGGCGTAGTTGAAACATTTCAAATGTAATTAAGCTGGTAGGGACATCAACACTCTACAGGTTGTTTGCTTGTAATAATTTCTTTCATTTAAAACAAATATTTTATAATATATATAAATTGGATTATATATTAAAATTAAATGACGTTAAATTTCATATGGAAATCACCCTGACCAGGTTTGTGAGAGAGGCAACTGGCTTCAACGTCGACATGAGAATCGGTATTCATACGGGAAACGTCTTGTGTGGTGTACTTGGACTTCGTAAATGGCAATTTGACGTATGGAGTGACGATGTGACTCTTGCCAATCACATGGAGTCCGGAGGAGTCCCCGGGTGAATAAAAAAAAGTTGACTTTAGGTCAGTAGCAAATGTCCAAATTACAGATGGTTTTCTAAAGAAAACCTTGTTTTTCTCGCTTAGGAGAGTTCACATAACAAAAGCCACGCTCCTCCAGCTGAATGGAAAGTTCCAAGTGGAACCTGGAAATGGCGAAGATAGGGAGTCGTACCTGGCCGACCACAAGGTGGAAACTTTCCTTATAGTTCCCCCGAAGGTTAGTGTAAATCCTTAATGAGTCAGTAAGGTACACAATGCTATCGCTTCGTGGGTGCTGCCTTAAAGCCCTACGTGAAACTTTCACTCATCCGGACACTAACACTCATGTCGGTTAGTGAGCCGTTTAAATTTGTTATTTATTTTACAATTATATTATTGTTATAATTATTCATCAGGATGCACAGAACCCTGACGCAGATATCGACCGAAAGTCAAGCTGCCTGTCGGAAAATCTAAAAAGCAGTTTCCGACAAACAAAAATGACGAAATACGTCGAGTGTTGGGGAGCAGACAAGCCGTTCGCTAACATCACGGAGGCCACGCTTGCTAAAAATATAGGACTAACGGTTAGAATAAATTACTATATATTTATGTATATATGAAATAATAAGTGGAAATGCTGATGTCATATTATTTGCAGAGTATAGCCATGATAGAGTCGAACCTCCTTCCTCCTGGAATTCCTTGGTGGAACTGGAAAAAATGTCTGCACTTTGAAGACTTCAATCCGGTATTGCTGTGTTTCAACAAAGAGGAACACGAAACTGAGTATCGAGGCCTCCCAGATACAAAGTTCAAATACAACATGCTCTGTGCTGTATTCCTGTTCCTTTGTATGTCGACTGTACAGTTGCTGTCAACGCCCAGGTACGTATATCGTATATAATCAATGAAAATGACTTCTTCCATGGAAATTGTACATTTGGGCATTTGCTGTCCAGTAACCTGGTTCTCTACGGTTCTCATGTGTTCGCCATCATCACACTTCTGACCTTTTTGCTGCTTTGCTGGCTCCAGAACTGCAGACCTTCGTCAGAAACAGAAACTCCAACAGAAGAGGCAGACTGCGACACCAGTCGTCTGATTAGTTCCAGTCGATGGCTGAGACATTTTGTTTTCCTCACCACAATTCTTCTAGTGTCAACGTGTTCTATCATCACTCTAGTGAGTAGTGTACGTCCATCTGGAGTTCCATTCCAAACCTTTCCATCTCAAAGTCTCAATCTGAATTTCACTTTCAGTTGGAGTTAGAGCCATTTTCGAGCGAAGTTCCGTTTCCACTAGAAGACTTTGGTCAGAACGAGACAGTCAGACAGTCATGGAATTCGTCTGTAAGTTTGTTAAATGTCACAGGGAGGGTCAGGTACGAGGAAATTGTTGCGGTGAGTACTAAATTTCTTCTGGGTCTTTTCTTTGTAAGTATTACCTTACCTGTCCTGTGTGGTTTCCTGAAACACCTCCTTTTACTATCCAACTATCAGAAACCAATTTGTAGTTGTGGTGGTGTACGAAGTTTTACTGAAGTAATTAGATATTAACTGCCTGACGTTGTAGTTTGCTGTTACAAGAAATTTGTCTACCTAGGCGGTTCTGTAGTTCTCTAAAACCTTTTACTTCCTGCCCTGACTACCCAAGGTTAGGCATTTAAACGTTTTTAATTGCTTTTATTTCACCCGTACAGTGTACATCGACGTGTAAAAAAAGTTTTTCTTTACAGTGTTACCTCTTCAGTTCAACCATCTCTCTAGCAACAATTTCCGTTTTCTTAAAATTGGGTTTCTTGCTGAAATTGGCGATAATGTTAGTGTCTGCAATTGGTCACGTCATCATCTACAGTACGCACACGACTTTTAGGGTGTACTACGAAAATCAGGACATGGAGTGAGACGGATGAAAATCCGGTTTTCTTTCTACATTCTCAAGATGACATCTTTTATTTTATTTTATTTTTTTTTCAGCATCGAAGACGTTCCAATGCAGTTGAAGATGTTCTTCCTACTCTCTACATCAATCATTCTTTTTCATATTTTGGACAGACAGATTGAGTTCACGGCGAGAGTCGACTTCCTCTGGAAGGCAAAACTCAAAGTCGAGCAGGAGGAAGTGGAAACTATGCGGGGGATAAACAAGATACTGCTGGAGAACATCCTTCCGGCTCATGTGGCCGAGCATTTTTTATCTTCGAGTAAAGTGACTCAGGTGAACCATCAAACACATCCGATTGGACCGTCACACCGCACCGCCACAATACACTAAATGTATGACCTTTCCAGGAACTGTATCATGAAAAGTATAGCTGTATAGCCGTCATGTTCGCGTCTATTCCCAACTACAAGGAGTTCTACGACGAGAGCGACGTCAACAAGCAGGGGCTCGAGTGCCTTCGGCTGTTGAACGAAATTATCTGCGACTTTGACAAACTGCTATTAAAACCAAAGTTTAGCTGCATAGAGAAGATAAAGACTATAGGTAGTACGTACATGTTGGCGTCAGGTCTGAGCCCAGGGAAGGAGGAGTCGGGTAGGGTGAGTTGTATCAAATTTTCAGAAATAATCATGTGACGGACTGTAAAATTATGAAACCATACAGCTTGAGTTACTTGAGTAAAGCCGTCCACGCATTCGGAGGCAAATAAAAATCCTAGCAAATAGGATAGAAATAGACATTTTTATTTTGGGTCGGTCCCTTCATCCAGATAGCTCTATTATTTATTTTTAGGATGTCACTAGGCAGAAGGAGCACATGGTTGTCGCATTATTAGAATTTGCGATTGCTTTAATGACCATCCTTGATCAAATCAATAAAGAATCATTTCAGCGGTTCAAACTACGAATGGGTAACCATTTTTATAATTACATTAATAATATTTTGACTGCTACTATGCAGGTATGATAAATAAGAAAAATAATGTCTAAATTTTAGGTTTAAATCATGGACCCGTAATTGCTGGAGTTGTTGGTGCTCAAAAGCCGCAGTACGACATTTGGGGCAACACAGTCAACGTCGCCTCCAGGATGGACAGCTGTGGGATCACAGGCCGAGTTCAGGTAGTAAGATGCAACCGTGGTACCTTCCACAGAAGGCACAGAAATCTCAGTTATTTATAATTAATGGGATTGTTGTCAGGTGACCGAACAAACGGCCCAAATTCTACAAAATGCCGGGTACGAGTGCGAGTGCCGAGGGCCGACTTTTGTAAAGGGAAAAGGAACACTGACTACATATTTTGTGAAGACCCAATTCGACGACAAGTGAAGAGGCAAAAGTACTCAAAAGAACAAAAACCCCCAGAACAAATACCATTAGATATCTAACGATGAACTAATGGAATGAACACCGTCATTAACATCCCGACACCGATAGTTTTTTACACTCGTACCTGGACACCTTGTACCTGTCAGAGTTTTGGTTATCTCCGATGCCGTCCTCGGGAGGATTTTACTAGAAGTGAATTTACATGCCTAAAATTACTGCTACTATTGCAACTAATGCTACGGCTCCTGCTGCTGCTGCTGCAACTACTACTACCACTACTACACCTAAAACCTAAAAAAATAAATACATAGATTTTTTAAATTTAATTTATTATGTTTTTATCAAAGTAAAAAATTTATTACAAGTGTAAGAAAGAAACAAAAACGAAAGTTAGTCCGTAAGGTTCTACCGACAAAGTTTTGTGTAGTGCATTTCAGCGGCCGACGAAAGAAATAGTTAAAATAGAACTTGAACTATCTGGTTTCATTTCACTTCATTCTCAAAGCAAAAACCAAGGCAATTTTGTCAAATGACCAATGCGATGGAGACCTGAGCAAAGAAATAAACTTAATGGCGGAATTACAGATGAAATGAATTCTTCAAGGTGTTCGTGTTGTGTAACTCCTATATAAGTTAAGACTTATGTGATGTGGAAGAGATATAAATCAAGTAAGTATTGTACCATAGATAAACAAGTCATACAAATTCTGACATATAAAACTGACTGCAAGTGGAATGAAATTGAAAAAAGTGTTTTGCACAGGTAACCGGCACCTTAAGAGCTTCACAATAAGGGTTCCCAATAAAGTGGTTCAATTAATTAACATCTGAAAACACAGATGTCACAAAAAGTTACTTTTCAAAGTTTTTCTTATCCGTAATGTGTTAAAGCCAAGTTACGTTCGTTTTTTGGTGAGAAGCTAGTTGGCCCGGGGATCCTGCCGTCATCAACAACGCACAAAAACAGAAAAACATGTAACAAACGAAAAGTATACATTATATACACCTATCACAGTGAACCACAAACTATGTATACAAACAAAATTTAAAACGTTGTAGAAGTCAAAATAACCCTGCTTCTTGTTTTAGTTTCTTCTTTTTCCAAGACGGTAAAGTGAAGAAATCGTTTCTATCTAGGCCAAATACTTCCTATAAGTAAAACAATAATTTATTTTCTTGTCTAAGCACAAATATAGTAATTAATAGTAAGGACTATCAGTAAGTATATTTTAGTTTCAACTCACCTGAAAACATTCAGGCTTTAGGTAATCTTCCAGTAAAGAAGGATTAACACCATCAGGTAAAGGACGATTCTGTAACTCGGACAAATTATAAAAGGACTGTGTCAGGCTTTCCAACTCTTTCTCAACCTGAACAATTTCTCCTGGTTTCTTGCCATCCTAAAGCAGGAACAGAATTCAAGTTGAACAATGAAGTAGTAAAAAGTGAGAATGGTCAAGTTTCTCTTAGGACTCACTTTCATGTTAATTTCTGCAACATCGTCACGGTCCGTCCAAAAGGGAAATTGATTTGTAAATACAAGAGGTTCCAAACCTGCCCAGATCAGGTACGCCCGAATGGTACCTGATGTGCCGTACTTGTGGGCCCAATAGTCCAGGGTGGTTGACATTGCGGCGCGACGTTCGGCCTGAAACCTGTGATTTCCGGATCCTCTGTCGGTTTCCAAGCTGTCATCCTTCCAACCCTGCCACAACCACAGACAGGTACCGGTGTCAAGGAGAAACAAGGCAGGTTGAGAGGCCGAGTACAAATCAGCTTGTACGAAGGGAAGAGGTGTCGTCACCTCTTTGTTCAGGTACGGCGACGCAATTTCCATCGACTGAAATTGACCGGAAATGCTGGTGAGGTGAAAAAGTCGTGGCGTAGTCACTTTGAATGTCTCGTTGTTAAGAAAGCTGCAGTAAAGATGTCTGTTGTCTGCTCCGAGAATGTCGAGGAGTTCGGATGATTCCCTGCCCTCCACTTCTTCTCTCACCTCGATGCTTTCTGACGAAAATCCAAACTCAAGAGGCTTATTCTTTTGTATTTGTCGGACGGCAGAGAGAATTACCTAAAATTGAGACAAGACTTGGACTCATAAAATACTATCCCTCGTGGCGGCAAGACGAGTCTCATACCCGTACCTTTCTGGAGTGCTCGCACGAATGGTATCCGTGCCACACAATCAGCATTCCCTTCCTGTTGTTGACCAAAAGAAAGGAAGCGACACTCCGAAGTTGTCGCATGCTGCAAGGCACTTCAAACAGAACACTTTCGGTTTCCACTTCTCCCCGACAGATGTATAACCTCCAGGTGGGACACTCATCGTTTAAGAATCTTTTACCCCTGTGAACAACCATGGTCCCCTTGAAAAGGTTAAGAAACACGGGAGGCTCAAAACCCTGAACCACCCGAACTTGGGGGCCATTTTCTTTGTCCAGTTCCACGGTTAAGCAGGCTGCTGCTCCTTTGTCGTTAATTGGCGAGTCTTGTCCCTGCCAGCAGAAGTAAGCGTAACGATCCCTACCAGTAGTTATATGCTTGGATGGTTGACCTCCTAGTTCTCTACCTAAAGACATATTTCACATTAGCTAACAGTTATGCTACTGTTCCTCCGCAGCTGTTCGGCTAACAGAAAATGCACACCTGTTATGGTAACTGTGTAATGCCACCGAACTACATAGCTATCTCCCATATGAAACTGTCCGACAGACGTTGCAGGTATTTCCGTGTGTTCGTACTCGCTGATATGCCACACAATCACTTCCTGTGTCGTTATTTCGGAGCACCGTCTGGTTTCCTCGTCATAGTAAGTAACACCTCTACCCAGGTGACTACCCTCCAAAACCATATCTGGTTCCGGCACGCTGTTTTCCAACATTTCCTTAGCGTCACAAGGTTTTAAATCAGTAATTCCATTTCCATCGCAGGTTGTGCTTTCGTTCTTTTTGTTTTTTTGAATGACTCGAGAGTAGTCCGGCCAGTCTAGGAACTTCTCGCGGAATAAAACGGTTTCCATGTTTTGGGTGATTTTGGCAAATAGCGCCCACGAGGGTCGGATGGGGCCCGATTTATTACAGTCAGGAACTTCTGAACCTACTGGGCTACCCATGTAGGTGGCTACGGTTAAGGGGCACAAGCTGCATTCCGAGTAGTCGTAACCTTCGTCCCAGAATTCCCTAACCAATTTCAGTGCCTCCTTTCGGTCCGTCAGGTTAACATTTTTCCCATTCCAGACGTACAACTCCGAGCCAAAATCAAAAACCAAAATCTGAAATTTAAAATGTGACGGAATTTCGTTAGCAATGTTTACTAACAGATGGTGTAGAAATAAAGCGGCTGCAGTCACGAATTACAGTATCTGCACTACTACTACCAGTACCACCCATTACCTTGTTCGGGTCGAGAACATCGATTTTTGGTATGGCACCCCAATACGAATCAACAGGCACCATTTCCTGATCGACTACTTGGTACACCTTGTTGGTGTCAACCAAACATGACTCAAATATTTCGTCTTCGTCCAGACTTCCAGCACCTCTTTCGTTTTCCGGTCGTCCACCCAACAATGTCCAGAACTCCTCCGTTTCTTTCTTCGTAGCACGTCCGGATTCTCCTATGGTGACGACTGACTCGGCAGTGCATCCAAGGTCACCTCTCTGCTGAATGCTCATTGCTATTTCCGCTCCTCTGGATCTCTCAATCACGTTGGCATATTTACCAACATAATGGAAGACTTTGTTACCAGTAACGAGAACGAAACAGTCTCCAATGTTTATGTTCGATGCCACAGGTTCAACCAGTCTTGTTTGAATGTGGCGCCGACCTTTTATTTGCAGCAGCATCAGGTCCTTGTAGGGCGCATCCGGTGACTGGGTGCCGCCTTCGGATGCCTTCTTCAGGGTGACGGCAGTGAAATCTTCCTGACTAGCTAAACCAGCGAGAGCCTCAATTGCAAGATTTGAGTTTGTTTCGCCTGCGAAAAAAATCACTCTGCTCAGACTACACCGTCCTCTTCAAACAACTTATTTTTACCTTAGAAGGAATCGTACCCGATTCCAGCCTCAGTCTTCTAAGTTCTTTCTGCGCTGCACCTGTCTTGATTTCTGTGTATTCCTGGAACTGAAACCGTGTTGACAGGGCCTTCACGGGATTTTGCACCGTTGCTCTCCTCCTTTGTGTTTTTATATTTCTTTTTTGGACTAATCTGAGGTGAAATAATGAAATGTGATAAAGATCGAAAGTCTAAAAGATTTCGAAAAAAGGTACCGCATTAGGCTACTTACAACTGACTAGATTTCATTTTTGCGATCACGTCCAGATCTTCATCTCTTAACTCCAGACGTTCGTTCCATGTCTCTCTGAGGTCCAGTGCACCGTTAAAGAAAGATGTGAACGTTTCGTCGTCAATTTTGGGTACTGTGACAACCGGTCCAATTTCTTCTGTAGTTTCTCTTATTGACGCTGCATGCTTCTCACTTTCAATTCTGCAAATACACATAAAATACATAAATAAGGTCAACGGAGATGTACCAGTTGGTGCTAAATTTTACAAACTTTTTACGCAACTCCTCTGACTGTTCTACTGAAGGAGACTTATCTACAGCATATCTACTCCTGAACTTCAACGCCTTCGGACTGCGCTTTTTCCTTGCAACAGCCGCAGGGATCGCCGATGCAGCTGGAGACACCTCCGAATTCTCAAGGAGCATCCCTTCAACGGAGAATCGGACCGCATCCGAGGGTTGAACCCTCTTCTTCCAGCCGGATTGAGCGGCACCCAGTTGCTCAAGACGATCACTTAAAATTGAACTTCTTAACTCTCCACCTGGTTTTGGCAGGTCAATCCGGGATTTTGGCGATTCAACGCTGCTTCGGAGAAGACTTTCCTGAAAATGATATATATATATATATATTTAATAACAATGAAAAAAGGCAGAAACTGGTGATCTGCGCTATTCGGAGGATATTAAGGAGCTTACACCATATTAAAGAGCAATGATTTCGGGCATTTCACAGATTGCCAGGGATAGCACAAAAAATTGCAACACATAAAATGTACATGACAATATGAGAGATAAAACTGGCCGATATTAAGAGGAACAGGATTACTCTGTTTTAAGGGTTGCAGTGGTGAGGGTACACTCAAATTACAAGTAAGGGGTCACATTTGTTTAGGAGTAATTGTACCTTACGTGACTTTGACTTTTTAACCAACTGGCTAATATCAGTTTTTTGTTGGTTCCTCAACAGAATTTTATAACATAACACGATAAAAAAATATCGAATATTACTCGTGGTAAAAAGAAGTGAGATTCATCGTTGGAAACGTCTCTTGTAAGGATTCCGTGTATGCCAAGTATTCAGTTCGGAGTTAAATGGTGAAATTATTAAAGAGTAGGCAGAAATCCAGAATAAACTCATAGATCCATTGATACCACCTGTAGAGGCTACCTCGGCGGGTGTCCACTAGGTGTAACAGTAGAGTGTGCACATCACTCTGTCCCTGCCTACCTTAAGTAAGTAATTCCCTGTTGTGATGACCGAAATTTCATCTTCAACATTTATCACATGAGATTTCCTTTTTTGCCAGCTGAGTTCTCCATTTTTTTTCAGTCTGGCGAGTCTGTAAGCAACAAACGGAGGCAGATCAACATTTTAACTTCTCTTCTGGGGGTATCAACTGTTCCCAAATGGACAAACCTCTCTTGTATTGATGCCCCACTCATGTCGTTGTCGTTGGACGTGTCGGTCGTTTTGAACGGTTGAGTGGTGCTTGTTCTTAGTTCACCGGGTCCTTTCCTTGAGCGTGGTTCGTCCACTTCGTCGGGATTATCACGTCTCAGAAGGTTGAACGAGTCCTTGTTGGAGGGGACAGCCGAGTGACTTTGACTTTTAACGATGGATGAATTATTACTGGAAAGAAAGGTGTAATCTATAAAATATCCCAAAATTCACCACCGCGAGAGACCAAAGTTTAGGGCAATAATGTTAACATAAGTACGACAAAGACGACGACGAAAGGCCACAATAAACATGATTTCAGACACAGGACAGGTGAAAACAGAAAACAGAAAACAGGGACAGACGTCGCCATCTTTTTAATTAATCATCTTAAAATAGTATGTATCCATTATTTAATTTAAGAAACTGCAAGTTTTCTGTCCATCGTTGCGCAATGTCTCTTATGTACACACGAGACTTCCGCAAAATGATGTAATACTGTTTGTGATTCTTTTAAATCGAAACTTGTAGAGCTATTTAAGAAGCAGCGACTTCTCTTGGGTTTGATCCACAAAATTAAGCAACGAAATGTTTTGTGTCAACGACCGATCAAACCAAATGGAAGGCCCATCGAGACACCCACGGATGCCTCATACTCAGATACAAGTGCGTTTCTACGCGATTCTGCTATTTCTGGTGCAACATGAAAATATTTATATTTAATATATAGGGTAGCTATTTGGGTACAACACCTCAATAATTTATCCATGTTTAAAGGCAAAGGAAAAATGTTCTAACGATCACGGTAGACCAAAGGGTGGCCTTGCACTTGTGGAACAGTTGCTTCGTGTCCGTCGTAAAGACAATCATCTGAGTCTTCTGATTTTTCGGCTTCTGAAGACCTTGAACTAATTATTGAGCTTAAAAAAGCGGTCATTTTCCTAAAGTGAATGCATTGCACGTTATATAAATTTCGCCTATTACAAGAGAAATCATTTTTATTTGGAAACCTGTGGACATCAATGAGTCATTTCAGATAATGTGAATATGAATAGCGTTTTTTATTGATTTCAAACAGAAAGGTCTTCACCATATGTAAGCATAACGGGCTCGTGGTGATGCAAATTAACGATCAAAAACCATAGTAAAACACTAACTAGAAATGGTAAATTAATGAAAAATCACATTGAAGTAGTAAAGGTAGTTGCAAGTCAAGCTCCTGGTGACTGAAATAATTGTGAAGGAATTAAAAATGTAATTAAATATCAGTTCGAGTAACAACGAGTACAATTATTTTCTTTTTTTCAATAAGACGAAGAAGAAGAAAATTACAGTGACAACTTCAAACATGGAATTTGTCGTTTGGGAGCGCGCTTTGCAATAGTTTTTAGATCATTTTGACATTGAAAATGATCTTTTTTTCCAGCATCTAGTTGAATCTGACTGTTGCTTGCTCTTCACTCAGTCCGTGAGGTGTGCTAGACTCCGACATTCTTGCAATCGTGAAATTTCAAAGTAAATCAACTGATTCGGTCTTCTTCGGCCTTGGCTTTTAACTTTGAGAGAACAGCTGGCCACCCCGCAAGATCAATAGCAGGGCTCTTGGTTAACTTTCACCAGTTTCCCTTTTCGTAACATTTATAACGAAAGATTTAACACTGAAAGGTGATGATGCCAAATTCAGGAGCAACAAGAAAGAGAAGAAAAATAAATTGTATCGCAAATGTCGGTTAAGTAAAAAGAACCTGGCAACCTGTGGTTCGTTCCAAATGGCCGGGTTTCTTGGCTGAAGTTAACTGGAACCAAGAAATGGAAAGTTCATGCCAAACATAAACAAAAGCATTGCGCTGTAAAGTTTTACGAGCAAATGCCCGCGTGAAACAATTACTTCCACCGCTGAACAGTTTAATTCGGCTGGTTTTGCCATTGCAGACACAAGGGCCACTTGCTTCCTTCCTGCCCCCACATTTGAGACATTCAGGCACCATAAATGGAGTCGACCTTTTACATCTGCCCAAATCGGCGAGCAGTCTCAAAATTTGTTATTCATCATAATCAATTTTTCCACTTCAAGTGTATGACCTATATTTAATGTCTCCTGAGTAACACATCAATTTACCGACACTCAATAAACTGATATAATTTCTTACCCATCGGGTACGAATTGCTTTTCATTAATGTGAATAATTCTAGAATTTCTACAGTAAATGTGACAGGTCTTTTGCTGCACATCCAGGTACCACATCGGTGATAGAACTACTTATTACCGCAGTAAGGACTCATAACTGGTGCAATTCTCTTTTGTTTACTTCTCTACTTTTCCATTTTACTTCACCCTTTGACAAACCTTTGAATTTAATGTTTTCAAATTGAATTTATTTGAACTTTTTATTTGAATATTTTAAATTATTTATCTACTCACAGTTATCGAAACCATTTTAACTCGCACTTTCCAACTGCGACAAACGGCATTTTAATTATATGATATCAATTGAACAGATTAGAGATATTTGCCGTTTGATACGCGTTTGATTAGACAAAAAATAGAGTTAATCGTTTACGATTCACTCGCTGAAATTATTTACAAATTCAGAGATTTGACTGAGTTTTCTAGGAGGATTGAAAGGCGGATATTGAAATCATCTCCTTTGCTCACTCACCTTTACGTTACAGCCGTTTTGTACGAAAGAAATAATTAATTGCGTAACTGATGTTGTAACTGAGCACGAGTACTCAGACCGAAACTAATGGAATACACTTCTTCCAATTACCAAAAGTGGTAAAGCAGTATTGAATGACCAATTACCTGCGAGTCAATGTTTGTATTATAAGTTTCGTAATTTATATGGGCAGGAAGAAAAATGTTAGACGGTATCGCACAGAAGGGCCATCTTGTGTCAAAACTTTTGTAAAATTTACGTAAAAGAAAGACTGCCGTAGATTTACAATTGCCTAAGATAAAAGAGTGAATAATAACTTTTTTTTGCCACACATTAATCAGAGATCGCACGGGTACTCCGGTTGACTAAAGAAACTTTTCTAGGTCAAACTGGCAAATGGTTTGACCGATTCTGCCACGTGAAGACAGATCGGCAAGGCCACACAGATCAGGCCTTGCGATGTTTTTTAGCAGATCACAAAAGGAAAACCTAAACGTTTATTGAACATCTGGTTCTGATTTGGAATTCCGACAATGAGATTCAATTGGGAAGAGAAGCTAATGAAAGTTGAAGAAAAAGAAACTGATTAAATAATAAAACCAAAATAATGCGAAAATCATAAGAGACAGCTCTATCGAGAGTGAAATAAGAATTCAGTGGCATGGATGAAGTCGTGACGTCGAAAATGGTAGAGCAAAGCATGACGAATTAGACAACGAAAATACAAAAATACGAGTGAGGATTACACGTTAATAAAACGAACATATAGGTACAATACAGGCCATGTAGTACAGTAGAGCAGTACAGCCAATTTCTGTAATACGTAAGTTGCCAAGTCAGGAAACACATAAATATTATTTCTTGTGCTCTTTTTAATTTTTTGTCTTCAAGTTGCCTTGTACCATCAACTGCTCTGGTTTCTTCTCTTTAGACTTTCGCACCTGACCTCTTTGTCTCTTTAACATTACGAACTAACGGTTTTTTAAATTATTATTTAGAAATTTAAGAAGCACATTCTCCATATTATTATCAGGGCGGTGTCACACACTTCCCTACAGCAGAAATTTTTTTATTAGTTATTATTTTCTAATATATTACATAAGAATATTTATTTTAATTAATTCAATTTATTTTTGTTTAATTTTTTAATTTTTATTTATTCATTAAGATGTAATAAATAATATAGAAATAATTACATCATCATAAAATCTAAAGCATTTTCCCACACTTTGTACTATCAGATCAATTAACAATACTTTACGTCAAAACGTTATTTATGCTTTTACGACTACACTATGCACTATGATATTAAAATGAGTGGGTAAATTGCAACTGCGTTTACTAACAATTTTACATCTGTCAATAACCCGCTTCAATTTAGGTGATGATGATGACGCTATTGCTTTTTGCGAATTAAAAGCGCAAAGCAGATTTTGATAAATAACTATTATTTATTGGTACAGCATTCACACAGTACGATTTACGATTTACAGCAGCAAATAAGAGTCTTCTGTTGGTTTTCATTGTTTTAATTGCCTTGTGAAATTAATATCCATGTTAATTATTTGATAAGTAGCAAAAATATAAGTTTCCATAGACTTTTAATTCTAATAGAAAAGTCATTGTATTGCATAATTCACATAGGACATTACTTTGAAACTGGTTTTGCGTGATAAATAATAACTTTCGACTTACAAGTGAATTATTATTACTAGTACTATTAGTAATCTTCATCGGTCGTAGTTTATTTTTTATTTTCTGAGGCTGTTTGAAAAACAAATACTTTGACCACCTATAATTATTGCCATTTAAATTCCACGCGTTAAATAAAATACATATAATTTGGTAGTCAACAGTTCTCTATTAATTGAACTTGAGCATGACTACAACTGTTTGACTTAACTAAATGAAAATAATAACCAGTGCTAAGGGCATCGTTTCGACAGTATGAAGAGTCAACTAAAATGCAATGTGTTTCAAAGAGGAAGCCCAACCCCAAAAAAGTAAAATAAAAACGAATGCAACAAAAAAGACAAAGAAAGACGTTTAAATTACTTTATGTATAGCATGGCGCATTACGCGATGTCAACAAAGAAAAATGGTAGTTGAATCCTCCGCGAAGGCGCGCAACTCTTGCACGACAAACACAACAACAAAAGAACACAGATAAAACCCAAAAAAAGTAATACAAACGTCGCGTTCGTTTAGAACAACCGCCTGGCGTCCGTTGAACGCAGGCGTCGAAGTTGTACGACGCGCGTCCCAAGCCACACTGACACGACAAAACCAAACAACCAGAGTCTACCGCCTAGAAAAGTAGAAACCAACATCTAGCGAGCATAACAACAACAACAACAACCGGCGGTTGTCTCTTAACACCAAAGCCATAGAGGGGAACAGCCGGAGGGCCAATGGAGTTTGGTGAATCACCCGAGCAGATCCAACCGACTCGACCCTACTCTGTCCCATTCCTTTCTTCCTCGTCTTCTTATTCTTCTTCACATTTCTCATTCAACCATTTGTGCGATCGTTTTAACCGGAAGCAGAATGAAAACACGTCATTACATTCGAAGTTGGATTCATTTTATCGTGAGCCTTCAATGTTGCTCGCTATAACACGACCCGATCAAATTCTATGGATTTGTCCTGCTATTTTTCTATTTCTGCGTGCTAAAAAGGCTTATTGTATTGACAGACAATTTTGTTGGTATTCTCTTCGTTCGTGTTTCTCTCTCCTTCCAACTTTGGGTATTTATTGTTTTCGGTATTTCCTATGGGTTAAAAGCCATTGTAACAGGTTTGAATATGTGAGAATATGTTTATGTCACAAGAAATATTTCACTCTTGTTTCGTTTCTTTCAGCCTCATTAGGACCTGCCATCTTTTATCTTGAAGGTTAGTTCTGCGGCTCTAGTGCAGTACTGTTCACAGAACAGAATCTATATGTTGTTCACTATTTGTCCATCGGTTAATAAAGAATATATTATACGATGAATACTTTTTCGTAGCGTCCTTTCCCCGAATGAACCCATTTTATTCGGGTGCTGGTAATCAAACTTTCTATGGGTGGTCGACCCTGAACGAGAAATAAGTCGATGTTCACCCTGGCCTTCGGGTAGCCCAACATGGAGGGGAAACACCTGAGAGTACTTATATGGAATTGTTCTTCGTATTTCCGACATTGAGAGCAAACAGAAAAAGGACTTTTGTCAATTATGTGTTGCAGCAAAGGTAACAAAAGTCGAACAAATGAAAGACAAGGTCTCCTTTTTTATGAACCGAAACGATCAGGTATCGATTGATTCGGTCAACTTCGTTTGTTATCACTTGTTGTTGCTTTTAGCGTTCTAGTGTTTATCGGTTGTTCCTCGAAAAACAAGAGACCAAAGACTTACAGTCAGGTGCAGGGACCTTATCGACTGAGAAAACCTTTGAAATGTCAAGGCTGACCAAAAAAATGTGAGCAAAACGGTCGATTATGTTGAAATGCAAAATGGAGGCAAACCGCAATGAGCGTGTCATCAGTTACCAGTGAAAATATCGTTTAATATCAAACGTATCTAACTTTCTTAAAGCTGGAGTAACTTCTAAATCTGGAATGCCTGAAATGCTGCTTCTGAGGGTAAATTGAATAATGATTCTCGTTCTTGTAGAATAGAAACACCCACCAACAAACTGAAATTCGGTTTATAACCAATAGACTTGTCTTTAATAACAGATGCATAATTTTTTTACCATTAGTAGCAATATTATTGCAATAATTTAGTTGTTAGGTAAAAGAGAAACAGGTAAATCTGAACTCTTGACAAAGGAGTGCCTGTGCCACTGAAAACCGTGGTAAACTGGAAAGGGAGATGATTCGCCTTTCACCTGGTTTAGTGCAGGTACAAAAAAAGAAAGGTAACTCACCTTGACTTGGTGGATCTGTCGAAAGACACGTTGTCTTTTTCCAACACCTCTGAGGTTCCTTGTCGTTCATTTGTTTTCTTCTTCTCAAGGCAGGCAGCTACCTGTTGGGCTCTTCGTATTATAGACGAGACACTTCGGGTTTCAGGCACTTCAGAGGAGTAACCTCCTTTGCTACGACTTTTCTGGAGCGCCGGTAGCGGCTTTAAAATGTTATTCATTTCATTCAGGAATTGGCTGCCTGGTTTCTTCCCTGTTGTTGTTGTCCTCCAACTTTCAAGTTTTCCTTCTTCTTCATTTGAAACTGAACTTTTATTTCGTTCACTTCTGCCGGTTTCGGAGTTATCTC
Organism: Polyplax serrata; assembly: GCA_037055365.1. Classification (NCBI taxonomy): domain Eukaryota; kingdom Metazoa; phylum Arthropoda; class Insecta; order Psocodea; family Polyplacidae; genus Polyplax; species Polyplax serrata. The sequence goes on from JAWJWE010000007.1 coordinate 594,957, forward strand.
TCGTTGATTTTAATATTGCACCGAGATTTTCCTTAAATTTTAAGTTCAAATAGGAACTGGCATCTGTCTCGACTTTACTTCTTTCCAATTCCTTTGGATCTGAAATCCGTCGTAAAATTACACATTAAATAGTCTAGAAAAAGGAGGAGGCTGAGTTTGAATGGATGGCAACTGCGGACCTTAAAAGAGCTTGAGACAAGCATTCAAGTAGGTTCAGTGAGCAAATAAGCAAAGGAGACCGGTGTCTTATGACAAAGGTATGTCCACAGGAAAGAATTTCGGTCGGATCGAAAGTTGACTCTTATGTGACCCTGACAGTCTAATCACATGTTAAATAATCTAAAAGTATCGGGTTTTATAGCTAAGCGTCAACAATTTTCTTTTTAAAAGTAGACCAAACTTGAGCTAGTCTGTTTTAAAAGGCGAGATACTGGTGCACACAACATTTAGTTTATGGTTAAGTCATAGCGCCACAGAAATTTAAAGAAAACTACTGGTAATCATCAATTCATTCGCATGCAATATTAAGGACTAAGACCAGAATCAAATTGTAGCTACGTTAAAAAGTAGACTAAAAGCAGACTCACCTGTTGCTGTAGGTTCCTTTTTGCTATCCAGACATTCAGCAAGGCATGTCGTTCGTTGACTTTTGGCCTTTTCTACCTCGATTGTCGTCACTGGCTGAGTTCGAAACCTCAGGCCTCTGGGTTTTCCGTCAGATTTGGACATCCGCGGAAGGGTTGGAGCAGTCACAGTTGATTCAAACAGTCTAAGACGTTCTGCATAACTGAGACAAGAGAGTTCGTCCTCGTATTTTTCATCTACAAAAAAATTCAAAACTTCCATTTGAATGAGGCCTCTTCAAAAATTAACTAACCGCTCAGCGCTTAACAACCAGCAATACAGAATACCTATATGAAATATGAATTCTGGGCGTCTCAATGTGATGTCAATATATGATTTCCGTTTTTTATAGTCAAAGGAAAAAACTTTGTTGCAGACAGCCAAATTCTAATGAGTTAACTCAGTTTGTCCCCCGTTGTTTACTTGTACGAATACGGTGGAATGAAAAACCAAAACTTTTGGAAAACCCGACCATGGCTGAAGGCCAATTTTTTCTAATTCAAATAGGTAACCGAAGTATTGTCTTCAAAAGTAGCAAAATTTCTACAGACATCTGATGATACCATTCAATTGCTGATAATGGGTAATGGCAATCAGCAAAAGTGACAATCAGAAAATAACCAAAAAAGTTCCAATAATTTATTCTTTAACTATTAATATAATTTCTATAAGAGTATGAGGGCATCGGTGGAACAAAGCGTACGTGTTTCTAATCCATTACTACACGTTACTTAGCATTTGTTATTTACATTCGTTTGGAGTAGGATGTACATGGTAACAGTTGTCAGTGGGAGTCAGAGAAGACACCAAATTCCCAAAGGCTTAACAAGAACCTCGGACAAAATGACAAAGAAAATTTTATCAATTCACAGTTGCCGTTTGGTCCTTAACCAATAATTACTCTTTTGATTACCTTTGCATAGACTGGTATGCACGATTTTAGAAGTTTCTGATCCCAAGTCAGATCTATTGGTAATCTCTTAACATTTTGAGAATTAAAAATAATAAAGTATAACAAATTTAATGTGAATCCCCTTTATGAGGTCGCTTCAAAAACCCCAAAAATTAACATTAATATGAAATTTAAATTACCACAGAGGCCAAGAAAAACTGTTTTTTCGAAAGTCTTTACCATTCATAGTAATTTAACGTGAGAATATGCCAACCTTCAGCCTTTTGTTCTTTCTGCACTCGATTCCCCGAGAGTGACAATTTTATGTCCTCTGATGAAATTGGTTGAGTGTGGAATCTCTGCTTTTTCGTGTTCGAAATCCTTTTCTCGTTTCTTCGCCTGATGTATGCCCTAGAACCTGAACATTAAAAAGCGAAAGTCAGATTTTGCTTTAGTATAAAAGAAATAATCGTCAAAAACAAAATCAATACCTCCGGTCAACTTTCTTTCCTTTTCTTCCTCGGCGGACATGTTTGATTCTTCTTCGATTGCTGAGCCGCTCCCGGTTTTTTTGGTTATCTCACGTTCTTCTTCCATGTTGAAGCAGCCCAAACTGATCATTTGATTTTCCACCGAACGAGATGCCTCAGTCTCATCGCTGGTATTTTCAGGTGCACATATGACCGACACGATGGTGTCCTTTTGGATCGATTCTTGGCTTGTGTTGTCACTTATAATTGCATCCAACGGCTTGGTTTCAACTTTAGGATACGTCAAACTTTTAGCTTTCGTTTGTCTTCTAAAATGCATAAAAAGTTATTGTATGAAAAATGCATTAAGGCGAATTGTATATATATAGAAGCAAAATGCAACAGGTCTTTTTGAGAAAAATTTCAACTCAGGAATAATTACTGTAAGTTAAACATGTTTAACAGGGTGGACCGTGAAAGCAAAATGATTTGAAACAATATGTTCTATTAGAGGGATATATTGGCTTGGTAAAAAAAAGAAACTCATTGGGCTAATATGAGTTTCACTAGGATATGTCCTTACCGAACCACCGACTACCATTAATTTAAATTGCAATAATTCTTACATTCACTGCACGCGCCATTTTGAATTATTGTTACATATTTTTAGGAAAATGAAAATGGAATTCGACCGACCACTGAAACTTTTATTTTATACTACTTTAAAAGAGCAAATACACTTCTTTTTAAAACACAGAAAACGGAGAAATGATGAAAGTTTGTGACAAATTGTAATAACGTTCACTTGAGAGACGAATTATTCGAGTCCTTCGGTTCTAAATATAAAACTCGGACGCACCAAATTGAATTTAAATGCGGCGAAAGCTCTCGAACTTCGGCAAAAAGTCCGTCTATAAAATTCTGATGCTCACGTCAGCTTTTGTCCGACCCAGGCATGCTGCCAAATTTCTTTTGAAATTTAGGCATTTCTAATAGGCAGCAGTCCTATATTCCGTGATACGTTGTGCGAAAGCAAGTGGAAAGGCATGAAAGGGTTGGATCGGTAAAAGACAAGTGAGAGACCCGACACGTTCGCGATCAAACTACCTAAAAATGATCCGATCATCCTGGTCGTAGGAATGGTCTATCATTCGTAGCTACTTCCGTTAACATGATAGACGCAAAGTACCTGAGATAAAGCCGGTGTATGACGTATTTTCATCCAAAAAGTTTAGAAGTAATCAAAGTTCCATACACTCAGAACACGGATGTTTTCTATCGTAATGAACAGAAGCAGGGTGATAAAAAAGACAAGTATGCTGGCTGATAAAAATTTACAAACCCTGTACAAACATAAAATTATCACAAAGATTTGACGAGTGATCGTTAAGGTGACTTCATCTTAAATTTTAAATCTTTGAGGTTCACCAAAATGTCTGGTGAGAAGCAAAGTGATGAGACAAAATGAAATGTAGAGACACCACAAGTGGGTAACCAGTGTGGAAATGAGAGAAAGTAAGAAACTGAAAAGGATTAGTTAAACCACGCGGTGTCAAAATATCATTTTGATATTTGAGAAAGCATCAGGCGGACGCCAGAAGTGTGTACATTTTAGTTAAATATCAAGACCGGAAGGCTACACATAAGGTGACATTTTACGAAATCACAGGTACGTCTTTTTTTGTGGCAAAACGGACGTAAAAATTTAAAAAATAATTGCCAGACAGCCTGTTTCTATTTCTCTGTTGCGACGACAGAGCTTGTCCACATTCAGATTTCTCTACAGACGCATTAAACTTACTTTTCTTCACAGCCTCCTGGATCTGCTGTGTGTCCTCTGTCCTCCATCCTAAACTTCTGGATCGAAAGACTGTGTAAGTTGCATTCTGAAGAACTACTCTTCCTCTGAAGTTCCACTAAAACCTTCATTTGCCCGCTCGAGTGTGATCTTTCTGGGTTAACTTGACAACCGGAAATTTCGAATTCTTCAGTGTGTCTGTGGCAGCTAATGTCCATTTTCAAAATTGGTTTCACGGGTTCCATGTCAAGAGGAGGTTCTATTTCGGAGTCTTCTGCTGACGGTAGCCTACAACTCTTCAATATGGGCCTTTTAGGTTTCTCATCGATTTCTTCATTCTCAAGACCAGATTTCTTTTTCAGAATAGACCTAGGTACTTCAGGCAACAAAGGATCAGACGTGTTTTGTTCTTCCGAACTCTTCTTCTTCAGAATGGGTCGCACATTCTCGCAGGATTGATAATCGCCGACATCAGGGAGGAGGTGCTGCTGGGCGTTCGACGATGGCCACTTTCGCTTCAGTATGCTGTGGGGTTCGACTAGATTTCCGCTGGCGTGACCGACTTCCGGTTCTTCTTCTTTGCTGTACTTCCGTTTAAGTATACCTTGGAGTACGTAGGAATCAGGAGAGCAGCTTCGCAATGTTAGGTCTTCCATGGACGACCTTTTTAAAATTGATTTAAAATCAGTTAAAATCGCATCAGGGGAGCTGTGACGTTTTAGCACGTAATTCTCGTCTAGGCTTCTTCTTTTTTTTAATATGCCTTGTTTCTTAGGATCGTTTTCTTTTTCCAGAGTCAGCGATGAAAACGTAACCGGTGGAGAATCAGCTAACGTTTCCTCGTGAGTAGCAGACTTCCTCTTCAAAATGGAAATAGGTTTTGACTTTTGTACTTCTCTCAATGGCGTACCCGAAGAGGATATTCTTTTACTTTTTAGGATGGACGTTTTTCCCGCATTGGTTCCATCAGAAGAGCTACTTTGTTGGGGTGCTACAGAAACTGATGGCTGCTGAGAGTTAATAAGCATTGAACTTTTTTGTGTCCGCGACGCATTCCCATAATTTTCAAACAAGCTTTGCTCTACTTTTTTCGTTCCCACTTTGATGTTTTGCTTTTTAACATCACCACTTCTAGAAAGACTATGTATCACAGGGTTTAATGGCAGCAACTTTTTTATATTCTCTTGGACATTCCTTCTCGGGTTCTTCTGACTATTATTTTTTCTCGTCTTCGTATTATCTAAATGAGTAATCAATTTTGATGTAGACGTGTCCATCGTTGTCGGGCTTGCGGTTGCATCACACGATTTCCCACTGTTTGATTTTGATGTGCTCGGACGATCACCTTCATCCTTGGACGTAGGTGAGTCGGAAATGTCTGAGGTGGGCTTTCTGCAGTGTTGTGATTTTCTAGTTTCCACACATTTTGCAGACTTGCTTATATCCCTGTCTGTCAAACATTTTTGATTCCGACAATTAGTTATTAGGGCCGCAGGTTTACTGAGATTGCTGGACGCTAAACTAAAATCTAGACTTGAATTTTCCTCTTTTGACTTGACGATTTGACTTTTGGAACAAATATTGGATATGTTTTTCGTGTGACTTCGCCTGAGTTCTGAGATTCCTGCGAATGCAAAAAAACACATTTGATTTAAAAAAATAAATATATTTACAAAGGGAGAATTAAATGTAGTTCTGGTAAGCAATACACCATACACTCCTCGATGTCTTCTCCTTTGAATTTGCCTTTCGTGGTCGCGTTCTATTGCCTAAAACATATTTTCTTCACCAATCTTTCACCAATCACAAAAACTACCCTAAATATGTGCATCGAACTTATTTATTTATAACATTAGGAGCATAATAAAACTTACAAACTGGTATTATGTAGTAAAATTTTGTTGTTTTCTTAACAAAAGTACAAATTATTCTTTACGTCGAAAGAAGAGGTAATGGTTGAACAATGGCAAGGAATAACATAAATATCTCATATTTTCTAGAGCCAAAGACCCATGGTCATGGAAGACATGGACAAAGAAAACAGTGTTCCTGTTTCATTCAATATAGTCATTCGGATTTATTTAGATTGTTTATGAGTAACATTAAAATATCAGAGGTGCACCATTTTCGCGAGAAACAACTATGAACCGAAATTCCTACGCAGATCTTTCGGTTTTGACAAGTTTTAGAAACTATCGAACATTAAATAGAATTTCAAACGATTCAACACAATTCCTATTTAAATTTCTAATTTTCATTTGCTTTTTTGGAACTATGAAATCATGTTTTGACCAAAAGGTATACCCACACGTATAGTTTGGGCTCATTCCTCCTGGCCTTGTCGGGGATTCGGCCACGCGGGTTTCCCACTTGTACAATTCCTATAATTATGTACCATACCTACTGGTATCTCTCTGAGAAATAAGTCGGCCGTGTCTCATACGCCACACGGCCATTCCTCATTCTGAATAATAAAATTTTCTAGATTTACTCACCGGGAAGGGAACTTGTAGTGGTAGCATCTGCACAAATGTTTGACCTGTTTACGTTCGATTTTCTCGTGTGACTTTTGTCGACGATTTTATGTAGTAATATTTGAGTAGACGAGTCTGATGAAACTTTCTGTAAATAAAGATGTAACCCTTATCGAAGCAACATTTACGGGAACGACAGCCTTTAAAGAAAGGACTGACGAGGCTCCACCTTACTCGAGAGGTAAGAGAAGAACGAACAGATTTAGGTATGCTGATGCAAGAAAAACACTAACACACTCATATTAGTTCAATAAAGTAAACCCACCACTTTTTTATCAGAAGACGGCAGCTTCGATGGCGGTGTTCCTCCATCATAATTTCTTCCGGCAGCCCGCAATCTCGAAGTTTTTGTTTCCCTAACCAAAACCTGATCTCTCGGAGCGCTCAATGACGTCACTTCCGTTTCTTGGGCATCCAGGGAATTTCCATATCTTTTATCAGTCTTATTTTCATCTCTCCTGAACGAAGAGTGACGCGCGTCACTGCTCAATGGCACTTTGTGGACTCTCGGTGGACTATCCGAATTATTTCGTGGCGATTTGGCGGCCACAGCCTCCCTCGATTCTCCAGCTTGAATCCCCGGATTTTGGCGCTTGTCCTCTGCCTTCTTTTTTTTCTTGGACTCCCCCAAGTTCGAGTGACGTATACGTTGCTCTTTTCCCAGAGAATTAATTCCATGTTTTTCGATCTTTGCTGGAAGCATTGCTTTTCGTTAGGATTTGGTCTTTTTTGCCCCGTTTTGTTTTCTGGTTGACGGCAAGTGTGGCATTTCAGCTGCAGCAAAATAAAAACAATTACAACTCAACAGCTATAATCAAATTTTTGGCTTCGTCAGTAAACTAAAATCCACATTGTACTTTTTGAAAGAATATTTCTATCATTCTGTTGAAGAAAAGTAAACGATTAGAACTTGATAGTGACATTAGAAAATTAGGTTAACATAGAAGTTATTTTAATAGTCTTGTACTTGAGTCGCGTGCTGTTTTCAAAAATTCTTCTTTTGAAATTCTTGACTTTTAATTAATATTTTACAATTTTTAGTTTTTGCAATAAGTAACATAACTTCCGCCTTTTGGTGTAGCTCGTTATATGAGTGACCGGTTTCAGACTCCGACCAAAGGAGACGATGTTGTGTAGAAACGGTTCGTGAAGGTTTCAGTTAGTGTTCTTACTGGGAACTTAATTTATCTTTGAATTTATTATTATCTTTATAGTATATACATATACTTTCATTTAAAATCTATTTTCATTCAACTACGGCTACTTCAGACTGAATTCATTTATTATATTGGTTTAATTTATCACAACGGATTAGAAAGAAACCAATAATTATTGATGAAGGCTGTTAATGAATTGACATGAGTAAAAGGAAATATGAATCAAAGACTTTGCACTGAATGAACGTGTGTGACCAAGCAAGAGTCAATTTTAATGTATATTTAATATTGTGATCTCAAGAAAAAACCGAAATACATGGTAATTTTAGTACCACATGTGGAATACTTGAAACAAAGCCCTGATTCCGATTATGTGGTAGAGTCTGTTAATATCGTTCAAACTATTGTATGCACAGTCACGCCTTCAGTTACATCAAACCAAACTTGTGGCTTCCCTTAGCGGGAATCTTCACACCAGATATTATCGTTTAGACCCAGACAAAGATATTTTCGCTTACGCCAGCCGGATTCAATGAAAAAAATCATATTCCATAAACATTGAAATGCGACTCAAAAAATTATGAACCATTAGACTGTTGCCAGTGAGAGGATTGAAAAAAAATACAAGAATAAATACATAAGAGAAAGCTCAAACAATAAATAAAGTATATAAAATTATGTGTGAAACCATGCATCCTCATTCCGCTCTTCGTCCACAGATGAAAATGTCAATCCGACTAGGCTACCGCAAACTCAACTGTGGTGGAAATTCTGTTTAACCACTCAGTTCAAATGTGGTGGCTGATAAATCGATTGGGAAAATGCAACAGCAACACCATCACCGTCATCAATTAAAACTGAGTAATACTGTGAATCATGTGGACAAACATAAGATAAAGCAAACGCAAAAGACGTTACCACTTGCAACGGATGGTTCATGTTTTCTCAACTATTGTATTTTCTTAACACAAAAGAAGTATCAAAAAGCAAAGAGGACTTAAATCTCAACATTTCAGGTTCAGGTTCGCCAAAAATGCTAAGTATCAAACAAAAAGCCTCCTGCGTTCGACTACTATTGACGGCATCCTGATCCTGCGTCTTAATTTCACTACCGAAGAAGATCAATTTTGTAAATATCAGTAAATAACAATTACTCATGCATTTATGCATCAATAGGATAATGCTTCTAGCTGTCACACGACGAATTTAATGTACCTGCAACTAAGCAAAAATAGTTGTAGTCCTAGGTCAATAAAACATGGCGGATTAGCAATGAATCAGATCAACTGCATTTTTGTAAATTCAGGTACAATTGAACGAGACAGAAAAGATCGTAGCCATTAAATTCACAGAATATAATTCATCAGTTCAGATTACTCCTGAGCCGTAATAGTTAAATGATCGGCATTAGGAACTATCCCACTACGTGAAACATTTTTGGTAATAATTTTACCGAAAAGTTAGAGTAGACCAAAGAGACGGAAAGTTAACAGGAAGAGAATAGGAATACATGAGAGGAGAATTAGTAATCATAAAGGTCACAGCAAGCACAATGGTAAAGAGGCGAGAGAAAGAGAATAGTCATAAAAACTTGCCAATAACTTCTAGAGAACAACTTAAACAGCTGGTAAAACCAAAAGAATACAAACTAACAACTAACTCGTATAGCACATTTGAGAGCTGTGGTTTCATTTTTTTTACAATCTTGCAATATTTTGTTTAACATATTGAATTTTTGTTTCTGTTGAGACTGAAGGAAAGATGGACGCATGCCAAGTGAGTAGAACTAAACTATAGAAAATAGTTTAAACTGAAAAGTCACATTTGGTAGGACACAAGAGAAATGTTTATGACGGATTTAAAGCGATTCTTCGTGTTTGTTTTACTTAGATCCCGAGGAATAAACAATTGAGGTTAGAATATAGTAGAGATTCACAGAAAAATCGCTGTTAATGCTCTAAGCTCAATTTATACAAATTAAATTTCATTGAGAAAACCAACGCATGCTAACTACCTACAATGCGTTTAACGATTACAAAACCTCCAAAATATTCTGAATTTTATATTTTTAATATTTTAAATGCTTATTTTTTCAAAATGGAATTGCAGAAAAATGACAATGAAAAATATTCAAAATGCAACCAGAGCCGGTGGATTTTGTTCTTAATTTGCTGTGGAAGGACGCATCCCCAAAACCAGCCAATTTGAACTAGAAAGTGACCTTTGTCGAAGGAGTACTCTCGTTATTGTGATACCATCAATAAAGGAGTACCAGAAGTGAACCCATCGAAGAGAAGAGTATCAACAGGACGAAAGATGCCTCTGTCACTTCTGTACATCTCTTCTCGTATTATTTTGGCTCAACACCATTATTCTTAATGATCAATCAACAGAGTAGTAAATTGTTTAAGTAATTAGGTAAGAAATACTCATTAGAATTAGATTAGATTCTTTAGATCCGGTATTACTCCACAGTGCCGCGGGTAGTCAATTATTGTCCTAGCTCAGATGTTTTCTATTTCAATAAACCCGTTGCAACATTTGTGTGTGTCATCAACTGCTGGAATACACTGAAATGTGGCTAAATCTGACTTCAATTTAATCTAACGTGATTTGACAGTTGGTGTGCCTTAATAGTATTCTGCACTTCATTTTTTTGTAATTGCAACGGCCGCAGTTAGCCAGGAATAATTTCCGACCTAAGCACCCTAGAATTTTGTAACAAGTTAACCTGTAGTTAATTATCGGATATATCCAACTTTCATGGGTATATCCAAAGTTCCGATGAATTAACTCCGATCTTCTGAGCTACAGGCTTTTGGTACCAATGTACCCCACCGGCTGTATATAGTACACTTGCTTGTGTGTCGCGACTTATGTGAGACACAACTTCTCAGGTACCGTATCAAATGTAAAAAACATAAAAAACAGTCAATTTACGGAAACAACTGATCGTTGTAGTCGAGCGTAACTAGAGGGATCTACAAATTGCAGAGGCCTTGCATTGAGTACCCATCATTGACCGATCGTGTGGTCAGAAAGAAAAGTGAAATTAAACAAAATGGCATGCACAGAAAATACCGTTACTGGCAGTCGATCGAGTGAAATCCTTCAAATTGTGCGAGATATCCCTACGGGGCACTTGAATATTTTGCCACAAGTCACAATTACGGTCTCCGACGGACAAACCGCTTGGTGTGAGCCATCAGAGAACAATTGCGAGTCACAAGACGATTACTCCAAGGTACCTGGAAAGGGTACCTCATTTCATCAGCAGTAAACATATTGGCAAACATAATTCAAGGCAAAGCAGGCGGATATCTGAATTGTCTGATAAGTCTTTCATGCATATTTTGCTAAAGAATTGGGCAGACACTACGGACGTATGGATAAGGGTACCTAGATGAGTGAAGTTTGATTCCGAAATTAACGCGAAAAGTATGACAAAGCAATAATTACCATGGCCCAGTTCGGCGGAGAGATAAATAAATGATGAATCTGCTAATCCCATACTATTGAACGTCTGTTTGAACGTTTTCTAACGTTAACGGTCTTTTTCCTTATAGATAAAAATAAGACCGCAAATTAAAATTCTACGAAATCACATTTGCCGCACGGAAAACTTGTGAATTGATGGTCTAGAACTTTTTTCACAGGTATTCGAATACTGTCAGGTTCTTCCACCGTAAACAAGTTTAAGTAGCGACGAAGGCCAATTCGTCCCGGTTCTCGACCACCATCTTGTTAGCCTTAACTAAAAGCACTGTTTTACCGACTTACTGAGAGAAGTGCTCTCTGATTGGCGGAGATGAAACTCTCGTGTGTGCCCTCTCAGGGAAGTAGTAGAAAATTTGATTTATCAATGGTTCCCAAGTATGCCGTTAAAGCGCTGAAACGGCCTTGAAGGAATGCTAAGATGATCTACGGTTTATTCAACGGTGAAAGTCACATATTCTTCTATTAATTAATTTATTTTTTATTACCCTTCTCATTCAACTGCATATTTTAAAATCTGATTCATTTCGATCTTGGAACATAGTTGACGTGAAGCATTGTTTCTCTTCAATCGTCGATGTATCGAGTCCAAGTGAAACTCCGTTGATAATTTTACAAACCTAGGTCTTGTTGCAACCTAAGCATGTTCAGATCATGTTAAAGAATGTAATTTTCCAATTGAATAATCAGAAATGCTAACTAGAAAGTTTGGATATGGTCGCTAAATTAATAATATACGTGGAAGATTGTCAAATTCTAAAAATAGTAAACAAAGGTAACGTGAGGCTGTACAAGTAAAAACTGAAAAATGGACGTGATTGAAAATATGCAAATGAATGGTACTTTCTTTAGTACTTAGATCCAAGTGGGCTGCGACATTCGAACCTACATTAAAGGCTAACGAATTGTAATAAACAGTAAAAGCCAAAGTCATCCAGTTTGGAATGTAAGGTTGACAAAAAGACAAGGCAAATTAATTGAAGGCGATAAAAAAATCAGAATTTTGCTTAGGTAACAATGTACTTTTATATTACAAAACAAATTCATCATTTTCTAGAGTGCTAGACAAATATTTAGAGTACTGTTTTGGAGCTTTTTAACTGTTGTCTTAAGAAACAATATTCCATTGAGACTAGGAGGCGTGGAAAATGTCGATGATAAGTTTGACAATAAGAGTAAACCTCAATGCGAAAAACAATAATAGGCTATTTTAAATTGAAAATTGTAAATTCTGTCAATGAATTTCATCACATACACAGTCATACATATACAAACAATATAAACAGGATATACATTAAATGTATATCTCTAAAATTCTTTCATGTAAAATTGTTTTAATTTCAATTTTTTTTAATTTAATGGAATGAAAATCCATGGCTTGCTGGTTAAACAGTGTAAGTGGAAGGAGCTTAAAGTAGAAAAAGAAAGATCTAGGATGAAGTAGGTAGGAGCATAACCATTTTTTAAAACAAAATGTCTGTCGCTGAACGGTGGTGGTGTGCAACAGTGTGGCCTAAAATCTTTCCCTAGAAATTCATTCTCCATGCCACAGCGGTACAGGCTAACGCAAATAAATTTTCCGAAAGGATTAACAACATTTGCAAAGAAACAAAAATAATTACTACTAATTAAACTCCAATAATAACTATAAATTTCAACGTTGTTAACAACAAAGTTTTTAAGGTTTCCTTGCTTGATTGCTTAAATGGTTTGACTAATTTCGGAAGAGAAGATTGCATATCTGAATTACAACTTTGTACTTAAAAAAGACCGTTGCTCTTCACAGTAAGGATGTAAGGATAATAACAAATTCGATTTAAATAGGTAAACCTCGGAAAGCACTCAATCAGGTCAGGTGATACTTTCTGTGTGTCCGCCTGGTGGGACTGAAAAAAGCACAGCTGCAAACGGATGAGCGTGACGAGCAGGCATGTCAGAGTCTGACGGAGAGACGGAAAAGAAGAGATTTGTGGTCGTTGGATTTGAGTGATAGAAAAAGATATCAATCAATAAGTAATGTAATAAATATTTTAATTTCTCCCCATTATTGTCACTGATAGACATTTACATTGCAATCAGCTTAAATTGCTCCTGACCTGGTGAGCCAAAATGAACACTAAAGGTAACATTTATTACAATTTGTTTAAAATACCTGAAAATAGGCCGTAAGTATTGTCAAATTTCCATCGTATGGAGAATATGGGTCCCGAGAGATATGGTGATTTACATAAACTCCAACCCTGAAAAGACGGAAGAAGACAATTAATCAGTTACAAATTTGGATGTATAATTTACTTGGAGAGAGGAAAAGAAGGAAATCGTAGAGTAGACACCATCCAAAGCATAGCACATGACTTTTTCAGTTTAATAAAAAATAAAGGCCAGGTCGGTGTTGGCAGTTGCCCCGGGTGTTGCAAAGAATTTTTGCTTCACCGCCCACTTTCATCAACAATGAAACTGAATTAATATAAAAAGCAACAAGAAACGACATGAAGGGTAGCAGGTACGGCGGGTGTAAAAAAACAAGATTTTGAGACTTTAAAGGACCTGAAGGGGGTTGTTTCCCCTGTTAAGTGTATTTCGCATTCAGGTACCTACCAAACCACATCTCCTACACAACTTAATGAGCCTGGATGGAGCCAATAAATGTGTTTCGTCGATTGTTCATATTTTCAACGATTCAGGTGACTTTTGTTCAATCCAAACTACCGTTCAAATTCAATTTTTTTATTCAGGTCTTACATGAAATATATTTCATTTTTAAAACACGACGTAAACGTTTAGAACGGGATGTATTTCTTCAATAAGCACTACATTAATTTGTATTGCAAACTATTTTTTTTATTAATTATTCCCTACTGTTATTATTCTTTCTCTCCGTTAACAATTTCTTATGTTTGAGCGTTTGAGATAATTCACACTTGAATGTATTTTTCATCTTGTGTTCATGGTCTTTTATGTTCTTAATTTTTTCTCAAGAGTATTTTTCACGTTTTTGTTTTTGGTGCCCTTGGACCAACACATATTTCTTGAGTCCACATTTTCTTCGGTACGTTTCTCGGGTTGCGTTTAAACAAACGATAAAAATGAAATATCAGCAATAGTTTTTCGTCACTGAATCGCAGTCAAATTGTCAAATTGATTCAGGCGTTCCCAGTACTTTCTCCGTTTGGTTTCCGGGACAGAATAGGACCAACCTATGCGCTGGGTATCGTAAGAGGCGACTGATGTGTCAACGTAGGCAGGGGTGCAAGGATATTGGGGTTCTTCCTTGCACTCCACGGATCGATCAGAGGGCAGGAGCCAGAGATCGGCTGTTGTCCTCGCGCGGGCGGTTTCTCTTCGGGGAAAACGGTGGAATTGCCATTCCACCCATGCCGGAGTCCACGAGAAGAGACCTCGGTCCCTTCGAGTGTCACGGTAACTTCTTGGAGAGGACGCACCTACCCATGGCTCCCTCACGACAGTCTCCCTAGGGTTTTTAGCGGGTTCGAGTCCCTCAGTACTGGACATTCCGTCCCAACGGGGTCCTTTCTGCATGGCTATATTTCCTGGGCACAAAAAAGGAGTTCCCAGTATTTTTGTAAGGTTTAACCTTCGTTATCAAATTTTTGTTAAACACGCAAGTAGAAGTTTTTCAAAGTTTAGGCCTGGGAAAATCAAGTTAAATTTCAGTCCATCAGAGAGCAATAACAAGACACAGGGTTGAAATTCACACTTAAGCGATTGTAGGCCACTTATATTACGATGCGCAGGTTCATTTAATGTTTTCTGACTTCACCTGTTAATACTTTTCTCCATGGGTGTGTATTCTCACATTATTGTATACATAAAATGTCCAAAGGGTGTCCATCTACTTTAGAGTACGAAATGAATGTTACTGTTGGCCCTATTTAGTTTGTTTCAGCCATAATATTTTCAGTATTCATTCATCTTCAAGGATGGCATGTATTATCATTCAATGTTTGGATCTTTGATCACGTCTATTAATGGCTAAATTATTCGCTTTTGAATAATGTTGCCAAAGAGAAATTCGTATAATAAAATATGTATCATAATAAGATATTTATAAACATAAGAGTACAGGTTTTTCATTTCAACAAAAAAATTGTGTATATCAATTAGGACACGTCGGGTGATATACAAGATACCTAATCCTAATAAAACGTGTCATCTTATATGAAACCATTTAAAGGTCTAATTCCTGGGACCTGTACCTTGCACCTGGAAGGTCACAGATGACACATACCTTGTGCTCTGAGCCTTGGGCGTTTTACCGCTCTTATTCCCTACTTAGCCGTTTTTGTCCATGACAAAAGTAGGTGGAGGTGTCTGCTCCTTTTTTGGCCATTTTACAATTGGGATCATCCAGCCTTGATTTTCAATATGTCGTAATTTGTTTACAACTTGATTTACTTCGCTACGGTACCTTCCGCCTTGCCTTATTGGCTTTGTTTTCTACGTTGACACGAAAACCCATCTGGCCTCTTCGCAAAAGACCGTTCCACTGTTCTACCAATTAAGGAATTACGTTACTTTTGTTTGTAGTGTTCAGTTCTGCAATATAAAACCGCAACGATCTTTACCTTAGAGGTTTAACTTTAGTAAACTTTTCTAGGGCCTTACCTGAGTCGCTTCACGTTCTCCAGGTAAGTTAAGCAATTCAACCCCGATTTTTGTAACAAATGCGTATAATTATTACTTTTTATTATGTTCTAATATTAAAACATTACTTCATTTGCACTGAACACTGTATCGTAATTATGTACCATTGTTTGAGGAAAACAGCTGTCTTCTGCAAGCTATGACTCTTTAAAGTGCATTATACATTATTGTTTCAAGCAGAATGATATTTGTCACACCTTAAGCATCTAATTAACAATTCGTAAGCAGGAACAATCGTCAACCGAATGGTCTACAAGTTTAACAAGTTGATGGCATTTGCTGAAACAGGTGACTGGTAAGGAAAATGTGTTTTGATAATTGAAAATGAGCTAAGGAGGACTTTCGAGGTTTGACACATCGAAATGAACCAACGAGAAAAGAGAATTATCATTAGGTTATTCAAATAACTATAAACTAACTTCTTTAGAGTAAAATCGACCATGAATTTTTGGAATGTTGGAAGCTAATAACTATCAGTAGTTACAAAGTATTTAAACATCAAATTAAGTTGGAAAAAAGTCTTCCATTTTGACGCTTGAAGCACGTCAGTTGTTCTTTAACACTTGTATTCCGTTGTAAACAATTATTCAGAAATTGAACTCGAACTGTGTCCTTCGGCTTCATGGCATTATATAAAAAGTTTCAACTCTAGGCTTATCAATGAGAAAATAATCTTAATAACAACATTGATTATTTTGATATTGTCACTAGTCACCTCAAGTCAGTGTCAAATCAAATGACACGAAAGTTTACTTCATACATTTACCCCAAATTCAAAATCACAAGCTTGGTATCCCTCCATATGAAGCTGTTATTGTTTTGCCAATTTCGGAAGTCCATTTCAAACTGTGTAATAGTTGAGTGCAAAAAAAAGTCAAAATAGCCAGAAGCAAGCAAATACTGTGACCCAGGAGGTTGAACACAATTGAGCAGTTGGAAAGCTGCCGAAAACAACCCTTAACTGCTCCTGACCTTTCTTCTTGCTATTAGTAAAACGATTCCTGTAAAATTCATGTTTGTTACTAAGCAAACTGGCAACCTATTTAAGTACGGCAATTTAGTTATTCCTGCTGAAGTGCTTAAGAACAAGTATGAGTTTGCAAAAAAAGAACAAAACAACAAACAAAACCATGCAGACTGTTTATTATTCTCTTATTAAAAACTACTAGTACTATTATTTACAACATATCTGGTCAAATTTTTGTTCAAGAACACAAACAAATAATAAAAATATTATTAAAAAAAACTATGATACATACGTAAATAAATAGAGTTTATATAAATATATGGGTAATTTAAAAGCAGTTTTTCTTGTTTTTACACAAAGTTGTGCTGAGAAGAAATAAAGAAATTTTCCTTACACTAAAATATTACATAAACAAATTAATTTTAAATAAATAATACACTTTGTTATTATAAGAGTGGTGTACAAGAACCTGAGTTTTATTTATTAATTTCAAAAATTGAAATTTGTAGTAATAATAAGGTAGTAAATTCTGTAAAAATAACTATGAAAGTGGACTTTGACCGAGCCTTATAAAGACGAAAAATCATCTAAATAAAAGAGGGTACCACAAATAGTGGGTTCTGAGTCCTCTGTTGAAATGGATAAGTGGAATACGGACAAAAAGTACATAAATACTCTTACAATGATTTCATCATGGTGTAATACGGCATTCTTCTTCAAAGAAATGTTATAAAGAAAACATGGATTTAGTAAAACCAAAAATAGGAACAAGAGAACGCTGTTAATAAAACTGCACAACAAGTGGCAGGAGCAAATTGAACGCAAAACTAGAACAAACATCCCCAAGACAATTGACTATATATCAAGCAGCACCCTCCACGTCACAGCAGAATTGGCAGAAAAATAAATAGAAGCTACACAGGTAGGGAAGATGACGCGAAGGTGGAATCAGGGTTGGAAAGGTATGATAAGAAAAAAATATTTTCTTTCTAACCTCCTAAGGAATTTTTCGTACAAGAGTATTAACGGTCTATGTTGTAATCTAGTGAAGTCTAACAGTACAACGGTAGTTTATTTGTTACGTATGTAAATTAAAATATTTTAGCACTTTTTCATTGCACCGAACTAACCTGAATAAAACTAAATTACACAAATTAAGCAAATCAATAAAAAAATGGTATCCGGCCAATATCATCCTTGAGAAAGCAGGAAAAAACCGGTCAATTCAAACATGCCGACAGTTTTAGGTCCAATTCGATCTTGCAATTCAAACGATTAATTGAATCCAATAAGTCGATTAAAAAGCAATCGAATTCCAACAGGACTGTAGGGTCTTTCAAAAGCCTTTAAAAACGTGCGTGACCATCGCGTGCAAGAGTTGAGAAGTCATCTAAAAATAATTTTTGTCTTCCGGAAGTTTGGAGCCTGGCTAGCGGAGGCTTCACTCACTGCCAAAGTAAACAAACAGTTTTGTGCTTTTAACTAATTAGACGGTGGTCCATTTAAAAATTCGAACTTTCTGGTTGAATTGTCTTTGACTTGGAGAGAACAATCACCTAATATATATTTTGTTGGATGAAATACATAACAAACTTCATTCAACAGGCAAGGTTTATTTTGTAAAATACATTGTGTGTAATAAGATTACAACAATAAAATAACTGCAAGACTTCATCAAATAGTCGTACAATTAAAAAATTAATGGTCAGTCGAAGGACAAAGAAAGAAAGATTCCTGATAAAACATCTTCTCCGAAAAAGACACAGATCTGTTGTATGCTTAATGTAGGAAATGCAGTAACAATATGAAATGAATGTGAAGGCTTATGATAGTGACAGCGGTGGCAGTGGTAGAGTAATAGAGAATAAATGTGGCAGAAAAATAAATTCTGTCAAATCTATAAAATAAACAATTAATAAACCGAGACAGTACTATTGGTGCTGTAGTTACAGCAGTAGTAGCCGAAGAAAGTTTGCTATAACAAGTGAAAGAGATTTTTTTGTTTAGGAAATATTACTAAAATTAACAGTGGAAAAATGATGAAATAATAAAGAAATCTTTAGTAACTTGAGCAACTTGAGTAACTTGAGTAACTTGAGTAATGCAGCTGTTTTAAAACGTAAATAATAAAAGTAGTAAATAATAAAATAAAGCGCAGGTGTAATTAGTCCAGGATTTAACAAAAAGACAAGTTTCCTACTCATGTCGAATGTTCTTTCTTACAGAGCAGGAAATTAAGGACACTCTACAGGAAACAGCAGCTCAGTGATGCCACATCAAAAGTCACCACACGGCCAGGGTCATACGCCCAAACCCCACACAATTGATTTTTCAGAGTCGATCAATTAGATCACAAAACCATTTACAAAATCAATATTGCCACTATAGAAATTACAGCCAAGACGATTCCGACCGCCGTTACAGGATCGATTTCTTGCAAATAAAATGCTAAAGCAAGTGCGTAAGAACATGCGAGCCAAACGTCACTTCTTAAATTGGTTTTCTTAACCTCACCTTCACCCCTGTTGGACCCGGAAGGTCCTGCTGCTCCAGACTCCGATCTGGTCAGAGGCTCCTCAGGAAGCGGAAAAGAAGCACAAGAGGATTCTGTCTGACTGATGGTTGTCTTCATATCAGCTATCAGGTCATCGACCAAACCAAAGTCACTTGAAGTCTCATTTGGGACGGCGGTGCCTGGCCTTTCATCCTGGTGCAGCTTCTCAAATTCCAGCTCTACATCTGACACCACGTCGGGAACCACCTCATCATTTGTATGTTTCCGCCCAGGAAGGGGTTCAACGTCTTCCTTCACCAAACTCTTTCGTCTATTGGCATTTGGAAGGTTGCAATTATATTCGTAAACCTCTTGGAATACGTCACTGTTGTTGGTGGTCAAAACTGGCTCAAGGTTCTTGCTTTTATTACTTTCTTCTACATCAAAATCTGTTTTCGAAGATCTTCGTTTTGACTTCTGCAAGAAATCACAGTCCCCTTTGGATTTCCATTTTGATTTGTTTCTTTCTAACGACCCCGTTGACCTGCACTCCACATTAGGCTGGGTCGTGTCCAGCGACAAATTCCTAAGTCTTTTTTGTTTCGAACTCGTACTCATGTTCTGGATTGATGTCACCTCTGAACCAAAATTATTTTTCTCGCTCGCCTCGATTTGTAAAACAGGGTCTTTTGTATCTAATTCATCTAACTGTCTCTCCAAATCTTTGCTTGTGTTTTTGGCTTCAATTGCAAGAGCCGAAAGAAGATTTTCCAATTGCTCCTCATCTACTGTTGGGTTGTCAGAAGTATCTTTAAAGGGATTTCCTTGTAGAGAGGCGATTGGTGCAGCTGCTGGGTATTTAGACAACTCAACAATTGGTGATCTAATTGATTTTCTTTCAACCATCTTTTCTCGTTCTTTCGAATCAACATTGGTCTGCTCCTGCATGTTGTCAGGCCGAATTAAGTTTCCCCCTGAGCACAGTCTACTGTCAAACAGTTTCATTTTGCTATTTGGTACCACTCTTGTGTCACCTTGAAAATTTCCGAGTTCCGTCCAACTTCGATGATCCGCTCCTCCCTTCTTTCTCATTTCAAAAAATTCTGCTCTTCTGAGATTTTTCTCATCTTTCAATAGTTTCAACCTCTTCTCTAAAGCTTGTTTTCCCGTACACGAACCATTCGTTAAATCTGTGAGGCTCTGAGTCTTTCCTACGTCAATCTCCACTTCTTGTGCTCGTACTCCTTTCGAACTGTCCTCTTTCTGCATTATATTGTAAATATTAGCGGAGAGTGACCGAACCGCACGCTTTTTCGTAACATTACTCTGATCCGTGAATGTCCTGTGATCCTTTCTGAGGTTTCGGAAAGCCAAATCGTCCTTTACTATATCTGGCGTTTTACTTGGAGCAAACGTTGGTCGAAACCTATCTATTGGAGTTGCATGCAGGTAATCTGAGTTTGGAGCTGGGGTTACGACTCCAATCGGAATTCCAAAAGGTGGTTGAGGATCCTGAATCCTTAGTGTACTATTTGCATGACGAATGTTCCGAAAAACGACATCGTCATAGGTAATGTCGGGTTCTCCTACTGGTGACTCCTTTCGTGGTTGAATTCCTATGGGAAGGGGGAACAGAGCTGGACTAGACCGCAGGTAACAGGGTGATGGAAACTTCTTTGGATCTTGACGTTCTTTGTTATTCAATCTACGAAAGGCCATGTCATCGGCGACTCTGTCGGATACGGAAGCACCCCTTGGCGAAACAGATTGTTCAGGCTCCGAGTCCTGTGCGCCCCTTTGATTATTCGTCACGTCCTTTTCAGAATAAAACTTTTGGATGTTGTCCTGACAGTTCCCCTGTTTTTTTACGTCATCACCTTTAAAACGAAGGCTGTTGTAAATAACTTCTAATTCATTTAAAGCATCGTCTAAGTTACTGTTCTCCTGGCTTCTTTTACTTAATTCGTTTGTTTCGATTTTTAATTGCTCGCATTTGTGCAGTTTGGCCAGAACCTCTCGTTTTGAAAGTCGACGTACTGGCAGCTCAGGTGGAACTGTGCAAATTTTGAGTTCATCATTTCGTACTTTGTTAACTAATGATATAATTTCTGTTTCGTTCGGATTAGATGTCACTTCTGAATCTTGTACCGCTGGTTTTTTACCATTGGGAACAGATGTCATAACAGTTACATGACTGTGGACACCTGGTTTGTCTGACCCAATACTTCCAAAAGATTTACTAGTGTTCTTATTTGAAAACGAATTTTTCAACATAACCTCTTGATCTTTCAATTTCCAGAAATCGGATGCATTTTTGACTGGGTTTCTACTACGTTTATCCGCCTCTGGTTTAACAGCTCCAACTTGGGAATCACTCAGGTAAGACAGCTCTGCGGGAGAGGCTGGTTTACAAGTCACGTGAATTGGATTTCGACTCCTAGGATTTTGATCAGCATAATAGCGCAGGATGGAGGAGCCATCATTTACAGAAGGCCTGCTAGGCGAGTAGTTAAGTGTGCTTGAATGTTTATTTAAACTGTTGATTGTGCTGCAGGTACCTGAATCGTTGTTTAGGGTAGGAGTATCGGTTTGCCGCGGCCGCCAATAAAGAGAATTTTCTTCGTCATTTCGTATATCTAAAAATGACATTCCTTGGGCGCCTGTCTTTCGTCCAATATACGAAGGTATGTGCTGATATGAGTTCGAACGATTTGGTCCAAGGTTTCTGGAATTGCAAAATGAGTTACCGCTGGCAGACCTCTGCACAATTTGCGTTGGCTGCTGTGGAAAGTTGCCAGGCTGTGTTGACAGAGATGGCGTAGAATCCGTTCTATTTTCAGCTCTTTCAGTGTAAGTCTCACACGCCCTAGGAATTATTTGATGCCCGTAAAATTCCCTACGAGTTCTTTCTTCATTTCTAAACATTTCCAACAATTTATGTCTTCTTGTGTTAGAGTTTTCCGAGTGAGCCCCATTCACAACTGACCACCGGGCAGGTACTTGTCTTGGATTCTCCAATGACCTGTCACGAAAGTGTGGGGCTCTATGAATCCCCTGATCATAGGACATACTTTTCTCTTTGGTGTAAACTGTGGACAATGGAAAATACTCCTCATCCACGGTTGGCTTGGTCGAACTACCCGCCACACTAACGCTTCTGGGAAAGTTAGGCAGGTAGTCGACAGTATCTGTCACATTTAGTAGTTGTTGGTGGTGTACCCTGTCCAAACCATTAGTGTGTAAGCGGTTAATTGGCGTGGTTCCTACTGCCTGGTCCTTGCGGGGTTGCTGAAATTGATGAACGCTTGGTGGAAATGTACTTGTCGGGTACGTGATTGGAACTCCTAATATAAAACGTTTCTTCTCTTTGGTGCGTGGACTTCTGGTAGGACTGGAAGATTCTGAATGGTTCATCAAATTAGACGCGAGCGGATTGCAAGCTGCGAATTGAGGCACTGGTAACTTCCCGTTCAGGAGAGAAGGACAGTTTATTTCAAAGTCTGATTTGACATTCCTTAATTCATTGTGTCTTTGATGGTTCAGGTCGTCTCTGGAAGAACAACGTCTGGTTTGCCGGTCAATCCGCCTATACCGCCTGTGACCATCGGTACCCATTCTGTTCAACGATGAGCTTGAATGGTGGGATTCGTACTCATCTGAACTCGACTCATCGCAAATGAGGTCTCTCTTGGCTTCAGCTCTGGCTAATACTTCTTTTCGAGTTTTTTTTCCTTCAACAGATTCACAGCAGCTGCTGCTGCGCGAATGTTTGGGTACCGCCAAGTAATCCTTGCTCGACGTGGATAAATCCGAACCCCCGATTGACGTAGGATGTCTCTGTATAAATCGCATGGGAGAAGTGGCGACATTTCCAAGACTGGATTTGTCTGAAGATTTCGCTTTGCCACTCCACAATTCCTCCACGGTAGTGCCTACGCCATTTGTAGGAGTTTGTTTCTTCGTTTGTGGTATGATCACGTCGAATCCATTAGCTGCACTCCTCGCCTTTAGCTTTCTTTTTTCCTTTTCCTTTTCTCGTTTCGATAGTCGTCGAGTGAGGAATCCACCCTTAGCGTCATCGGCAGATTCGTCGTCGGAAGAATCGTCTGCATCTTTCTTGACTCTTCGCTTGAATAATCCACCCAAAGTCCATTTCTTTTCTTTTTTCTTATCCCTTCCGTCATCGTGTCTTGCGTAAGTCCCATTTACATGCTTGGTAACATCACCTGCACTGTGCTGCTTTCCGTTGCTAACCCTGTACGCCGTACAGTTGCCATTTTCTGCCGTTTCATGGATAATTTTTGAATGATTAACCGAACTATTAGTGAACGTACGATTTTCGGCTTTCGGAAGATCTCCCTGATATGGTTTCGAGTATGGTGGCTTGTATATCAGGTGTGCTTCAGTTCTGGGCCTTGGAACGGCACTTATCGTCTGTAAGAAACAAATATTTGTTTAGTGATAATTTACATTTAAATTATTTATTAAGTTATGAATGGCCGGACCAGATGCCTTGTGCAAACGTACAAGCTTACTAAAATTTGAATAATTGTGCGATCCTTAGTAACCAATGCGACATTACTAAGCACTAAATGTACCCAATTCATTTTAGTTTAGCCCAATTATCCTGGACTCGCAAGTCAATACCAGTTCCACCAATATATCTTAATGTTATTGTCATGCAAAAAAACGTGTAGAGAAACTGAAGTTATTTAAATTTCTTCTTGTTTTGGTTATCACGAAATTTGATGCACCAAACGTTAAAATACAAGATCTCATCAGAGTGTGCTGAATGCTATCTTCTGGCACCGCTATGTTATCATATGCAACCAATCTGAATGAGGTGTTAACCAGGACAAATAGGAAGGACAATAGCAGACAAGCAAAAACGAATTGAGATTTGCATGTGACGTGTTGTAACAGGCAGAAAACACCAGAAAACCCGTAGCACAATTAGAAAATTTCACCTCAGGTCAAAGTGGGCCGAGATAAAAATGAAAATTTGTGCCAGATGCTTGGCAATCACCAACGAAGTAAGGTCTGGGTGTCGGATGGCGCACACTTACATATAAATGTAGAATTACTTGAATGTTAGAGAATTCAACAAATAGTTAAGCATTAATACAGTTAGTTTTCATAATTTGCGAGCGATGTTACTTTCTGCTTGTAGAGCATTTTGAATAGAAACAATTAACTTGTTGAATGCTGCCGTGACCCGCGGACCAAAGACTGGAAAGCATTAGTTCAATTATTACTAGTACCTCAATATTCGTGTCTGGAGGGTGTCCTAATGTCACTTTAGTTTTGGATAAATGAGTTTCAAAGAATACTTTATAATGGGTTACCCCCGGCTGTCTAACTCTTCCTTTCGATATATTAACGTTCCGCGACCTACTTAACTTCAATTTTGATTGATTAATTCATACACATTCAACATCTTGTTCTATTAAGTATGTTAAGTATTATTTTTTGTTTGGTCCCGTCCAATTCTTATGGATTCTATGGTGATAGGCAAAAATAAAATTAGTTTAATTTTTCGCACAACAGTACCATTCATTTCACACTCCATCATTGAAATGCAACTAATTTTGAAGTATTTTTTCGTAAAAATTGTAGTAAAAAATAACAAAATCTCAAGTCGTATTCACTATCACTAAAAAAAATTTTCTTAAAAAAAAAAACTGTATTGTGCTTCCATTAATACTCTTCTTAATCATTGCATGGCTACGATCCAAATTTTAGTTTGCTTACAACCTTCCCCAAATTGTCAACTTTTGTTTAGATGCTGCACAGCTCTGTAATCTGTGGGTGTCATTCATATTCAATTTCAATTTAGATCCACCAATATAACATATTGAAGCAACTAACGATATTTCATCACACAATGAAATGTTATACAAGTTACAGTTATACGAGGAGTTTATTAATATAATAAAACAAGTACGTTATAAAGTGAATTATTCTAATAAAAACAGATATATCAAACCATAAGACGGAATAAGGCAAGGAGATGGATAGATAAAGAGAAAGAGACAAAATATCATGGGCAAAATTTAAATAAATCCCTGCCATCCTAGTGATCTGCAAGTCTCTCCCTCTCAAATTGTAAAATTGTACAAGCCCTTTATGTAACATTGCCAATTTAACATAAATAACTTCGTCACAGAGTCAACCATTCAATTTCTACTCCGTCAATGCTGTCGCGAAGAAAAGAGTGCCCACCAGTCTCCGAATTGCATCAACCCTACGCCATGACCAACACCCGTACCCAGTAACAACCAGCATACAATATTAGACGAAAGGGAGAGTAATGATCTGGAGACGAAGAGTAAACGATGGAAAAATATAGAACTTTTCCTAAAAAAATGAAGGAAAATGTTATGGTGTGTAGAACCGTGTTAGAAAAGCATTTTTGAAGTAGAAGAAACCTAACGTAAGAAAGAATGCAGGTAGGTGTTGGAAGAAAAGAAGGAAGGTCTTGAACAGTTCTCAAAAACATTTTTATCGACCTAAAGGGATCAAAAACCATCTAAATAGATCTTACACCTGACTTGGCTGAAATATCACGTGACATCTTAACTTTGATCTGAATCTAAGTTATTCATCTCCTTTTACATCTCATCATTGTAAAGGCTTATGTTTGCATCCTGAATGTTGCGTTTAACATCGCCATCATTACGAGGCTATGAAATTGTACACACTTGTTTTCTATTTTTTCTCCTATTTTTTAAACTTAGACTTTGGGCGCAGATCGATACAGAGTGACCCTGAATTTAATCTTCAATGGCTGTTGCATTCAAGAGATTTAAATTGTAAACCATTGACATTGAAGAGGAGGAATGAGACCAATATTACATATTCACACGAGAGTCAATGGGTAAAATTGTTGTCGATATAGAGATATATGAGAAACGTCACGTCTCAACTCAACAAACCCCGAAACCCTAACGATTCTGGCTTACGTGGGCCTGAATTGAACAACTGAATTCCTGGCTTTGGGGACGTAAGCAATCGTTAAATTTTTACGCGGTGAAGAACATTGAGAGAATTATTTAAGGGGTCATTAAAATTTGTTTGAAATGTTTTTAGAAATTTTCTTATTACTACGTTATACGTAACTATGGTGTTAAACTTCCGGTGAATGCACACTGTACATATACCAAGCAGTACAGTTTTGGGATCTATTACAATACAATGTTGTAAACATATATAAAAATGCTGAGAGTTGAATTGATTAGGTTAAATTATTGATTTAATAGGATGCGACGGCACAAGGTCAAATTTGACAGAGATCCAAGCCGTAAGAAAACTATATTTTGAGCACATTACTGTTTATACAGCCATACTATTTCTATCAATAGGTTTGAATTAGTTTTATTATTTTATTTTATTTTGCCACAGACTCCAAACACGCGCGATAATATTTACTTGTGTTTACTTGAAAAATCCCTGAATATACACGACCCAAAGTTGCAAAACTAAATTTATGTAGTCGACCTGTACATATAACATCAGTTCAAAACTGGTAGAAAGTAAAGGCAAGAATACTTCAATGGCAAGAATAAGACATCAAGCGCCTTGATATTGGTTTCTATTTAATTGGTCAAATTCGGCAACCAAATTCCCCTTACAGATTACTAAAGTGTCCGTTTGATAAATACCCTGAAATTGAATATTTTGTGTTAAGTGTAGCTGTTCCATTACTGTTACATTGTACAAAAACGTTTAAATAAATAATTGAAGCACCTAATAACGAAACAGTATGAAATGTTTGGTCAGAAAACTGTTAGTAAGCAACGGTTCTGAAAAAGAGTACAGTTTAATTACATTACGTACCTCATAAAGCGAGGTAGGAAAATGACAGACAGGGAGAGCGACAACGACAGCATTAGGGAATTGGTACGAGGATGGTCAGTGGCGGGTCTGTGATGTGTGGGTCAAAACGTATGCGAAGGCGGTGGAGATGAGAACCGTGAAGTTACACTTCAGCAGAGCACGAGAGTGGTTGCGGATCAGAGTCTATGGGTGACATACGTAACAGTCTGACTAGAGCATCGGTGTTTGGAAGTGATGTACTATCTTACAGTGTACAATATGCAGTGCATATCGAGTGCTACAGTGCATGACTAGAGTGGAGATTATAGCGGAAACTGCGGCCAAAGACGCCACTCTGAAAAACATTAGTGCTTCTGGCCAAGTCGCGGTGGTTATTGGTAAAAAGGGAATCCTGAGGTACACCGTAGTGAGAAGCTTTGGTGATCCCCACATTACGAATGAGATCTCTCCCCATAAGATACTGAAGTTAGGACATATATATTGTGGATGGTTCCCGATTAGCCCGGACGAAGATGGAACCATAAATATTCAAAATTAAAGTACAAAAGAATAAATTTACATTAGAAAATTTTCATCCAAACAGAATTATTCGAAAAATACTACTTTTAATAATCAACTATTTGTTTTGTTAAAAAAAAAAACATTGGCAGGCGGTGGATACTCACTCCCAAATAATTTTTCAGGAAAAGTCCCTCGGCTGTCTTATCCATTACAAACAAACGTTAACAGTAGGAAAAACTACACGTCAGCACATATAAACACAAATACGCGTATTTATACATATTTACACAAATAGGAGAAATATATAGAGAGAAAGCGTTGTTACTGCGAGTGTCTTCAGCCGTTAGCATTTCACTTTGGCATTTAAAGCACGTAAAAAACAGATATTTTTCACGGCGTTGTCGTAGCGAGTGTGTGGGGAAAGGCATTACGTCGAAGTCAATGCGCCGGCAACGACATCGTCTGCCATCCAAACACAAACTGAGGGCCCAAGGAGAATTCCGCCGTACTTGAAGAGGCGCATTGTTTATTTCTGCGTAAAACATAGGCCCAATGTGTCATCACACACACACACACACACGGGCATAGTTTCGGGCGCCTCGTTTATGGCGACTTCCGGTCATTTTGTACCTGACTTGTGTATTCGAATGCTCCCTGTGGAACCTATTCTTAGATAAGGGTCCACTGTAGACGTCCGTCACTGACTAAAAGACTATAAGACTCACTTTTAAATACCGTCGAAATACCTTTTTATCATTTCAGTGTCAAATACTCTTGTTCCCTGAATTAAGGATTGAAGTGCCACGGCTAGACTAGGTAGGGTAGAGGATCAAACGTCTAGCTTGATAAGGCTATTTCACAATGTGGCAGACTTAACATTTCCATTAGAATATCATTTCATAAATGACACCATCATTGTGAAGTATTAATAGTGAATTTTCTTCAAGGGTATCTCACAATACGTAAATTTATTATATATATATATATATATATGAAAATGAATGAGGGAAAGTTCCTTGTTGATGTGACGTTACTATCACCTAAGCAAAAAAAAAAACAATTTTGAGACATTTTATTTATTACACAGATTGTTTACACTGTTACACAATTAATTAACATAATTGTATTATTATTACATTTAATAGTTAAAATATGGAAATTAATATTCTTGTACCTTCAATCTGTCTTACAGAAGTGCTGTAAAGATTCTTCTCACAGAAGACCCTCAGGGTTATCATCGGCATTTTTAGGTCAAGGTTAGAAGGTCACATTCATTTCGATTTAGATTATTCTAATATTTATTTCATGGTGCCATTAATAATAGCAGTACGATAGTTTTGGCGTAAGGTAGTTCCCAGAACTACATATTTAAAAATGTAACACACCACAGGGTTGGGAGTTTTATGTACCGCTCTACGATCACCTAATGTGAAAATATCGCAAAAAGAATACGTAAGACATGCTCCTAAATTTGCAATTAAGGCTTGATTGATTGAACTTCTTAACGAGGAAAGAATCACACTTTTAAGGGTTAAAACAATTTAAAAAAAACTGACGGTACAAACGTTCCTATATTTTCAATGTATTGGAACGTGAAATAAGATATTCGACAAATCTGAAGACCACTGTCTGAAACAAGTTTATTAACCCTCTGAGTATTGGAATTCGTCTTTTGTTCAAACCCATCAGACAATGCTTCCCAAATGAAAGAAGGCAGAATAATGAAATTGAAACATTTAAAAATAAGTACTCATTTGGAAAAATTGAACGGGTCTGGATTCTGGTAGCAATTAAAACCCTCAGTCGCTAGGAGGATCCTAAAATATACTTGTATTTTGCAAAAAAAATTATTCGTTCTTTGATTTTTCAGACTTGCACAAGTACAACCAACAGACAAGAAGCAGAACTTAAATTTAGACAGAAAGAAGCAACGGCCCTGTCAACGAAAACATTTCGGCCCTTTTGAGCTTTCAACAGTCTCTAGTGTTATTTTAGAACAGCAAAATTGTTTTTACGACACACACACTGTTACATGTATGCACACTTACAGATGCGAAGGCGTTTACACTCGAAAGTGAAAAGTCATATTGAAGAAAAGCGTTAAATGTTAGGTTGTTTAATGATCCAAAAAATAAATATCACAACTATAACAACAAATGAAGCTAGTACAATTGAAAGGGAACCACAGCTTACAAATATCGGTCAGTAAATATTATGTGTATTCAAAATAATCCATTTATCAAGGAGACTCGTCGCTAAACATTTTTGGTTATGTAAATTTCCATAGATCTACAAAATGTGTAAGATAATGGGGAAGCAGCAAGTTTGAGTTTCTCTAAAGAAAAGGCAACGTTGGGAAATGGCCAAACAGCTAAAAATTCTGAAAATAAAAAATGTACTAAGCCCGAGCACTTATGAACGGTGGAATTATACGGCTACACGGAATGTATCACCTTTATTGTAAATCAGTTCCACTGATCGTCCGTTCGCAAAATTAATCTATTTACTATCGTATCACGAAGTGTCGAACTACTCCGGGTATCGGTATTCCAGGTGAATATTTAAACTACCTAGAATTCTTATAATGATACGTGAACACGAACATTCGTACGATTCTTACAAAACACAATCTGATTGTTAATTAAAACCCCTGCGAACCTGTCAAGGTTAAGAATTATTGCTTCAGCCTTGTCGAAAGAATTCAGGTGTCGTTGAATGGCCTAGACACCCATGGAGTGCACTATGGAGTACAGCACTCGAGAATTCTCTTCTTCCATTGAGTACTCACATTTTTTGAATTGCCCTAAATATGTGCTTTCGTGACGTTTTATCTACGTAAATTGCATCGGTTTACTCGTTGAAATCCAGCCATTCTCCTATTCTTCTGAGTTTTTTACTTAATTGCTTGCTAATAGTGTAGCTGACTACACAACCGAACCATCCTAATTTTTTTGAATTCACATGTGTTTCCCTTATATGTGCATCCTGAATAATTCCCTTTCATTTTGTATCTTTGCCTAAAATACTCGCGAAGTACGTAGTTGTCAGGTATATCAATTTCAGAATCGTTTATTCGTTCCAATGTCTTGGATTTCCGTTGTGGTGCCAGACAAAACAAGTAATCAAAAACGAGCTCCCTGCCGTTTAAATTCGAAGTGATTTAGGGAGCCATTATTCCGGTGTAATATTCGTGCAATATATCGGTCAAGGCTGTTGAAGCTCTCATCTGCCTTCCCTCCTCATTAGACATGAATTTAATTCCATAATTTGCCTGCAAGCCAACGACAAATTTAAAAAGGTATAAAACACCAATCCAATCAGAACAAATTCGAATTAAATGACCGAAAACACGATGAACCGTTTGGCAACAAATAAGCAAGGCATATTGCACGCGTAACAGTGAGAATTTTACTCTTTGTCAAACAACTATCTAGGTTTTGAACTGAGTTATTCATTTCATAACTGATTCATTAAATCAACTACATAAATGTAGTAAGAAAATAATTGCAAACCCGGATGTTTGACGCTGACAGCATCGTTAATTAGTTATTAGGACGGTGTCTTACAGATAAAAATCACTGGGAAAATGCAAACTAAATAGGTAAAGTCGGAATGTGAGATCTGTGTTTCACACTAAGCTTAAATGTCCTCGTGCGCCCTACATTCCTATCATTGTTGACGACTGTTGTTTGCAAGGGCGATGCTTTTCCCTGTAACAATTGAGTACCACTCGATTAAAGATGGTAAATGTTTACCCACAAGTGGAACTTGCGTACCACTACTCTCAGAAAAATACTTGACTGGTACATGGTATTTTTCCATCAGTGAACAATGGCTAATTAAAATGTGCCAGTACCTAGCGTAACGTACGTTCCATTACGAAAATAAATAAAACAAGATTGCATCATCTATTTATTACAGAACAAGTAACATAATCCAGCATGGGAACACTTGTCTGCATCAAGTATGTCACAATCTAGTTAAGAGTTTATTTTATATTTCGGAAACTTAATCTGCCTATTTCAACCCTACGGTGAAAGTTTCTTTCTATTCTTAAGTATAATTCAAAGGCAAGATATATTTCTAATATTAAAAACTATTAATTGTGAAACACATGCTTGTCAAAATTGTCATTCAGAAATGTCAATTTCCTCCATTTGAAAATGATCGAATTTCATCTCAGGCACTCATTGTGTGATACCATTGTACGTGAATACCTGTTGAGCAAAGTTGAGCACCAATAAGAAAATAAAACCGTTTGGTAACGATCGATTGCGACAAAACCAAGGCTGTTTTCGTACAAATCCAACAGGTGAACAGGAAGGAGAAGAATCTAGTCACAAAAAATTCCTCATAGGTAAATCATGTGACAGATCCAAGTATGTGCGAACCACACCTTCCCCTCTTTCGCTCTTCGGGCACATTGACCCAAAATTCTGCTGTTACGTATCATTTCACCTTGCCCGTTACTATTACTAGTGGCACATATTGTGGACAACCGGGAAACCACAAATTTTATAACCTTTAAGGAATAAGGCTTAGGTAGCACATGAAAAATTGAATGCGTCTAATCACCTGGTAACTTTCACCATTTAAGTGATAAAATGAATAGGACAGAAACTGCCCAACCTCCCTCTGAATACTAAAGCATTCACGTGCAGCAGCAATTATGGATATGTAAAATATTATTAATGTGGAAAGAAATATGCTGTAAATTTAAAGTCTAGGACCGCCGAAAAATTAGCTGCACAAAACAGATACTCGTTAAAGACGAAAAGGCAATGTGAGACTTACCAAGTACTCACAAAAAGAACGAGCTTTACGACGCATATAACTCAATACAGGAAAAATAAAAAACTCAAATAATAAGGAAAAATAAAACAGTCAATCGCATCTAAACATATGGCGTGTGGCTAGTGAGTGTACATGAAACTTAATATGTTTTAAAGATTGTACTTCAGGAGTTATTTTTCAATTTGAAAAATCAAGAGAGTCCTAACCTTTAGCTTCGCGATGTGACATGTTAAAAGTCACGATTATAAGAAACTAATGAAATAAAAGTGGAGAATTAAACCGTGAAGTGATTAATTTAAACAAAAACCACTTTAACCAGTCGTTACAAGGAAAAAAAGACAAAAGAGGAAACTTTCCTTTCGGTATACGCCTTGCAGGTGTGAAATCGATATCCGCTCAAGACATACCTGAACGCTTACTCGAAATATATCTATTCAAGTAGGACGTATTTTAAAGTCAAATTTCATTACAATAAACAGACGCCGTGTTTTCTTGCAGATTTGGAGGAGGTGCAAAGCGAAGACAAAATTGTAGACGAATGGACCAACTTTTTTTGGGTGCAACTGACCTCTCAACTGTTTGCAACGTTCCAAACCCGTCCACTTTTACTTTGTCTGGGTTACTTTCTTTTGCAACTCATCGAGCACCAGACTCATTGTAAAAGTGGATACCCCTCATTTTCACTAACACGCCCTAACACCGTAGGATGGTAATAGATACGATAATAAGTCGTCAAACCACTGCCTCTGTCTTTTAATCATAAGGACTGCATTGTTCCCATTGGAATTTTACGTGCTTCTTACATTTAAGTAAGAAAAGTCAAACGGGGTCGTTTTGGAACACCAAACAGTACTGGATAAGTATGTTAAGTTGTATGGTTTTTTCTTTAGCTCACAGGATAGTGTGGGCCGGTTCCAATTTACTCTTAACTTATGTTTTAAGTTTTAGATATTTCCAGTGATCTTTTTGCTTCACTTGCATATCATGAGGATATGCAAGTGACTTTATAATGGTTTATTTATTATAATGATCAATTTAGGTGAGTTTTAATCTGCATGATTTCTTTACCTTTTATTCTGTAACCTCTTTCCCACTTATCCAATTCAAATTCGATTTTGAACCGAGGCAATGTCGCTATTAAGATCAAAAACACAGTTTGCCATTTTCCGTCTTCGATCCTTTTAGCTTCATCACATTTGGCAAATTGCACAAATACACCCGCGCAATAAATTATATTTTTAAGGCACATGCCAAACAATTACCCGGCCAAGTACCTTCTTGTCATCTGGGAAATGAGGCAACTGCCTTAAATTTACAATCTCGTTGGCAAATGTTAAAAAAACACACGTGCAAATTATAAACCATGAATGCCCCTGTTTGTGTGCCTTTGTGTTATTAAAACCATAAAATTCACTTATGAGAAAAAATGACAATCGTAAAACCATTCGTAAGAATCATTCGATTCTCCCAATTAAATTCAAATTACGTTACTAAGAGAAATTGAATAGATTTTGTGCCTCCCATCGTTGAAGTTGTCGACATTTGGAAATTTCTCTTTTCTCTTTTACATTTTTGTAACCGTCTTTTCTCTTTTATTTACAATAATTGTTTTTTGATAGGTGTCGTTATATGTGTTAAATCTTAGGGGGAATTGATTTTAACCGGTGCCAGATTTACACGGCAGAAGTCACCCGATGTTTTGGTGCTTATTTCCTTTCATATGAGCCGCTTCTTACACTGTTTTCATTCCGTAGTTACTGTCACTCAGCTACCCAGGTATCATTATTAGATAGTAAGGTTTTGCAAAGGCCCTTTTTTTTGTTTGGAACAAAATGATTCAATAATAGAAATCGTACACGATGTACTGGAAGCAATGAAAAGTTAATTCGGGACGTTCCATTTGATTACCTTTTAATTGTTTTTTTTATAATATTTATTGATATAAGTACCGATAAAATTAATTATAAGTAGTTCTGATACATCTTAACATGTGAAAAACAATAAAATAGAACGCTCATTTTTCTGATACATTAAATTTTTCTCGAACCTCATGTTCTATTTTGAATGATAATTTCTTTTTAAAGAGTGGCTTGGCGCCGTCACCCCGCCGGTTGAAGTGAAATAACGTTATTCATTGAGTGTTGAATAGGAAAATCGTAAATTCCATCACTCAGGTACGAAATCCAAATGACCGTCAATAAAAACATTTTTCCTTTGGAGACGCTAGAACCGTTGTCTGATTAACAAATGGAAATGTAATTTCATACTCATGTGCCTTTACAGTGTATAAATAAAGTTGACCCACACCAAATTGTTTTACTGAGATTCAAGGTTTTTAAATATTCATAGATCCTTAGCAGTTCTATGGTTACCACACGGCACTTGATACCCTCCTAAAAATATACTTTAGCCTACTCTGAAAGGACTAAACAAAAGACAGGCTTCCCTAACAAAATCCTTGAATCACAACTATGCAACATATTAATAGAAGCAATAATTTCACGGGCAGGTAATTATTGTGGTTGACACCTCGTTTAACTGAAACCAATGAATAATAAAATACCAGCTATTATTTATTTATCTGCTGTATTAACTTTAATCTTTAAGTGATATACGTGTTCTTGTATTTGCTGTTATGAATCGTATCAACATTTATAAAACTTCAAACTCGTACTATCCTGTATACAGGTTTAACTTCAGAAACAGCTTTCGAATGTTCTCGATGGGAGAGAGACCCAGGGCATTCCACCTCAACTACCTCCCTATAATACTGCCTTCGAGAAGCAAGGTTTCCTGTGACGGTTTTTAGATGTAGATTCCTCACCAAACTCATTTCAGCGCATGATAATTTTAAATACACCATCCCACTAACGTTTCATTTCACCTAATTAACTATTTGATAAATTTATGCATACAAACATTGTAAATAATTGAAGTAAATGCCCCGAAGTCCCTGACTTTGCTGCAATGAATATTTTTACGAGATGTGGTAGAATGTTGTAATTCATTGCACCCGCCCTCCCATTTTACTTATTCCAATGGTCCCTTCAACTATAGATCAAGAGCTGGAGAAAACAAAAAATGCAGCAGTTTATCTGCTTGACGTCCGCGATTTCTTCTGGACGCAAACTTGTTAAATAACAAGCATTGTCTTACTTCTCTTGATTTTCCTATTGACAAGTTGATGAATTTTATTCATTATTATTTATTGTTTTTGCCATATTGTCCTTCAATGTCAACCATCAAGCATTGGTTGGACTCGTTTTGTTACCAACGCTTAATTAAGAACCGTAACTGGTGATGATTGTAATGAAAATAATATCAATAGTGGTAAATACAATTATATAAATGCTAATATTACTAAGTAGTAGGTAAGCGTAGTAATAGTTAATTAATGTTCAAAATATCAGAGATCACAGCATTATGAAAAAAAATTTTCTAATCCCTACTCTTTTTTGTAGAGTGCAAACCCCCGAATCAACGTAAACCCCAAACATTTGAAATCAGGTATTTTTTACCTGAAAAAGTAATTCGCTTCTGTTTCATTAAATTCTCTACTACTTTGTTTCGTTCACCCACTCATAACGGTTTACTTTTGCACGTTGCCGTCTGTTCTTATCAAGTTGCCATTCTTGTGATAAGTCAAGAATGCTTATCTTGATCTGTCGTTAAAGATACCTGTTAAAATATCTATCCAACTGGATTTGAGCATCGGAAAGAAGTTAGTTAAGTTCGCGCCATTCGCAACATTTACAATACCTCGTTCAGGCACCACAAAACCCGGGCTTTGAATGCTATCCTTTGGCTTTGAACCCTGACATCACAACAAGGTTGACGTAGTATTGTTAATTTCGTATTATTTTCATGACTTCAAGGTTTCTTACTTTTGCTGAAATTTTTACAATGGAAATATCCATCTATGACATAAGATGATTCTGATTAAAATATTAAAAATTTATGAAAATATCAATTAATATCACCCTCATCAATATCTTCTTAATTTTTATTGGAGGTGTTTGTGTCTAAGGTTTTTTCTTCTTTGCTGACAGATTCAGTATCAAAATCTCAGAAAATCAAATTTAGTAAAACGAGTAGTGTACGTAACACAAAGGAGTAGTACATTACCTAATGATAATGTGCAATAATTTAAAGTAAAAAAGAATGAACAATACCAAAACGCTGCCTAGTTATGCGTAATATACAATTTTTACATTGGACAAAATTAATAGTTAGTAAATGATGTTTACGTGTATTCGAGTCGAATATTAATTTTTCTACTCTAATGTGAAGTATTCGAAAAAAAGAAATATTTTTGAAAGGGAAATAGTTTACAAATAAAAGTAGTTTCGCCACGTTTTTATGAAAACCACAACCACTAAAATAAAAAATACTTTGGTTCAGTTATACAACAAATTCTAAAAATATTATAATCAATCTGTTGTATGGTAATACATATTATATATTATATTTAAATATTCTTAAAATGTCAATTCAGGTAAGTATTAAAACGAAAATTAAATATCTGGTTGTAAATTAGAATATTTTTATCATTAGTGTATTAAGGTTTTAAACATACTAACATAAAAACACCAGGAGTGATAGAAACATTGCTGCCTAAACCAGCCTGACCGACAGTAAACAGTCAAAAGAAAAAGAAAACCGTACTGCCTTGTATATTATCGTAAATAGAGTAAATTTCACAAAGTACAAATGATAATACAAAATGATTTATATTCACTGCCATGGCTTGCACAGTGAATTTTACAAGATATTGAAAATCAAAAGAAAAATAAAATTTACCATATTTTATAAAGCTGACAAAAACAATGAGGCCATCAACTTTTTGAGCATCCACAACTAAATTCCTTCCCTTTTTTCATATTTACGTGACACAAAAACTATGAATAAAACAGTCTCTGCAAAGTCAACATCAACACCAACAACTTCAACGACTTAATATCTGCAACAAACAATAACTTCGGCACAAACAAACTCTCTAACGTCTCAGAGCGCACTGCTTCGCAGACGTTACAACCTCGAGGACCGGTTTTTAGGCAAGTCCACCCCACCACTCCTCTTCGGTCTTAACTGCAAGGTGCTTAGTCACATACTTTTCATTTCGGTCTTTTACTGGCACACAATTGTGTATATCCTTTGAATTATTCGAGTGCAATACCTCCCAACTCAAATAAAATAGCTCAATAAAGGTAAGTCATATCAAGACTACTTTGATAAAAACATGATTGCAGCTCTGAGGTCAACGTAACGATTAGTTGCCTATATATATATATATATATATATTTATATACTTTATTATAATAATACTAAGCATTATAAAATAGAGTGATAGGTTTTTCGTCCGATAATAATGTTAATAAACAAATGCCGTGAAAGTTTAAGAAGACAGTGATATTTCCGTGAAACGTATCGTGTCAAGATGGAATATAGAAACATAAACGAAACAGGTTTTTTAACGAATATCCGCAGAGTGGAGAACACGAGTAACACAGGTAGCTTTTTCGAACTTTCCATTTTTAACGCCGTAGGCTACGTAGAGTGGCACATGGGAAAAAATTATTTTCTTCTTTAAGGCATTTAATTTATTTATTCCCTTATGTCTTCAGTTTTAAAGTGGAATTATTTTCTTTTCATATCGCAAGCAAAATAATATTGCAATCAGAGGCAGGATATTCTCAAAGAAATAATATCCTACAAATTTTGTTACCTCCATGCCGATCAATCACCTTTCATTAGAGCTTAACCCATATGATGCTTAATATAACAGTGGTAAAATCATTAGAGAATTTAAGTAAATTATAAATAAACAGTGACGTAAACTTGATCATGTGCAATAAGAACAACGTTTAACTGTCATTATTCCCGTAACATAAGAACATAATATTGGACGTTCTGGAACACGTATTGCTCATGGGGACTTCTAAAAAGGTTGCAAACAAATGTATGTATTATCTTTTCTCCTAATACCCACTTTCAAATCAATTCAATCATCGCAAAAAAGTCAAAACCCACACCGGGCGAAGAAGAACAGTCATGGATAACATACGCTGAGAGAAAACATTGAAAATGAAAAAGACGCGACGGAAATGTCCGATTCCACAATTTCAGAACATTAAAAGAAGGTTAAAGTATTTCACGTTAAATACCTGTACACCTGCCTGGAGGATACAAATGAAAGTGGTCGCGTGGCATTCGTATCACGTGAAAGATGTGGTGTGAGTGACTGGCGTGGTAACCCATAAAATAGATTTACTTTGATTTGATTATGAATTGCTTTAATTATTGCTAAAGGATTCATTCACACGCGCTTTAAAGATTTGAAATGTATGAGTCTTAACTAAGTAACTGGGAACAAAATAGGGCGATTTTTAAGGAACCGAATAAAAAAGTGATGGATACAGGAAAAATTAGAAAAATTTAGTAACCGTAGTTGAACATATTGATAATTTTTGCGCCAACAGGTGTTACAAACAACAGGTGTAAAAAATTGACGACTTTTAAGGCAAATGCCATAAAAAGATACAATCACTAGGTCAATGGTAACAGGTTTTATATGCAAACCATTTACATCCTTAGTTTGGGTAAAACATTTGTTTAGAAAGAATTTCTCTTTTTTTATCCAAATTATTGTGACTCATCAATTTTGTTACAAATATATCATAATATGTAATAAATTGTCATTGTAGTTTGCTTTACTGTAATCAGATGCTGTTCAGTCATTATGATAAGAGAAGTAATTAAAATAAGTTTGCCTGTTGTAACCACACTTAACTATTCAAATTTGTTTATAAATGAATACTGGTAAATACAGACAATATGAATAGTTATTAGGGATTGTAACATTGATCAACTCAATATTAGTGAAAATACCACATAATATGCTTCTCAGGCTCCCATAATTATGAAATTGATTTTTAAGGGGTATATTTTAATATGAATTTTTTATGTGAAGAATTCTCATCCTTAATCATGAAACCAATTACTGAGGAAAAGCTGTACCTCAAAAAAACTGAAAATATTGAAAGTATTTGAGCATTCCATTATCTGTTAATGTTTTTATTATACATAAAATTCATGAAAAATCCTACTTTTTGCAGGTTTCAAAGTTTATTTTTCTGCCTTTCATCTACTTGTAACATTGCAAGTGTGAAAAATATTTCACTTTCTGGTACAACATTTAAAAAATATTGCAACTGATTGTAATATCAAGATACAAAACATAAAATAAAAAAGAAAACATCATAATTACAAATATTTCAATTTTACTTACTCAAAACCTTTTTTTACCTACCTGTCACTAAGACCAACAAATTGCTTCACTTCACACCAAAAATTCACAAAAAGAATATATATAGAATATCAACAGCCCATAAATTTTACATAATATTTAAGGAACATTGAAGAAGCCCAAAAAAACATTTCTTACTTAATAGTAATCAATTCAGTAGGTTAAAATGTTCAAAAATGCTTGCAAAATGGAAGATGATTTTACATGACTTTATTTAGAGTAGTTCTTAGAGAACATTGATGCACAGTTTATATTTGACAGATCTGTTGATGCCCTAAATATTTAACAAAGCTTAACTCTAGTATTTGAATCAAAAATTAAATAATTAACTGTAAGGGTTTCTTATTCTGTTACTATTTAATTATTGTTATGGTTCAGTAGGACTTACCAGACTCAATTGGTTTTGAATACCTTTCTCCAATCTTTTTCTGGTTGATTAAGGCACATGATCATATCCCTAGA
Organism: Polyplax serrata; assembly: GCA_037055365.1. NCBI lineage: Eukaryota > Metazoa > Arthropoda > Insecta > Psocodea > Polyplacidae > Polyplax > Polyplax serrata. Next base: position 634,952 of record JAWJWE010000007.1, read on the forward strand.
GAAAAAAACTAAATGTAGTATAATTGGAAGACAATTAATTGCCAATTTATTAAGTAAAAAGTGATTAAAAGGTCAATTTGAATATTTTTCGATTAAAAGCTTATTTATGAATATTGAAATGCATTTGGTCTAATAATAAGAAACAAACCGTTAGAGTACAACAGGTTGTTCATCTCGATTTCCATGATCGCGTGTTTACATAACTTGAGTAATTGATGAATGACAATTTTCAAAAATTGATACCCGCGACGGCGGAATAACAAAGCGACACAAATCAAATTGTGTAAGACCACACAGACGGAAAAATACCGAAAACAAGTAATCCCTTTCGTTTACAATACCGACATTTTGAACTTTCAGATGTGCGTTTACGTTTCCATAAATAGTAAACGGCAGATAAAAAAACATGCATGTCACGAACAAGGCAGGAAACAAACAGATAGAATGATTGAATAGTTCCAAATTTTTGTTGCAATTCATGTGGTCATTTTTCCAAGACATTTTCGTCTCTAATATGGGAAGTTTTTGTTAAATTTAAAGCAACGCGAAAGTTGTAGTTTCATTTTATTCCACCAGAGGGGGGCAAAAGGCGGGAATTTTTGTCGTCAAACGGCAACTGGGTCTCGCAGAACTTCTGCCGAGAGCGCGTGTGTAAGTGGCGGGTTCGGAAGTGAAAAGGGACCGTGTAAATAGGATAAGAGAAAAATTTTCAATTTAGTTTTAAAGATGCTAGATCGAATGATATTCGATTTATGTGCAGTGTTTGGTTACGCCGTTATTTTCTTGTTGTTTTTCGCTTCTCCGCAAAATACGCGGTCATGGGGTATGTAGTGTCAGCTATATTTAAAAGCGATCGCAAAATTGAAAGGGTGAATGAGGTTAACCATGTTCGGAACGATTTGAAATAAATTGTCGCCCTGAATCCATACGATTAGCTTACCTAATACTCCGTTTTCTAACGCTTAATGACTTGTTAAATTTCTGCCATGATATCTCCACTCTTGGTCACGTAGTCATGCCAAATTGAGCTGATCTACCGTAACTTTGGACGGGAAAAATCTTCCCAACTCGGAAAATACCAACGCAGTTTAAGACTCCAAAGGGAAGCTCTTCACATTATGGAACGGGTGTCATTCATAGTCATTTTGCTGTGGCCATTTCTAGGAAAATAAAAACGACCATTTTTCACCCTTTTTGGTGTAAAATGTGATGAACCTGAAATTTGACCGTTATGATATGAATATTTTCTTTCTCATTTTTCATCATTATGTCATTAAAACGTTTTCAATTTCTATTCAGTCGTTCAGTCGTTATATTTGAGTCAGTCAAATATTTAGCTGTAGTAATGTTTACATATCCACTAGGTTTTAAATTCAATAGGTACTTTGGAAAGGAGACGTAGTGACATTAAAAATCTTTCCGTGTTTGTATCGTTAGCAAAAAACTGTCAATGGAATAAGATAAAATAATTTTGTAAAATTTACACTACCACTTAACCAATTTCACTGATTTCTAATCTATGGTAGATTACATTTAATCTAGACATGATTTTGTTTTTCCCATGTGTGTTATTTTTATTTTATGTATTTGTTTTATCTTCCTTGTTGATAAAATTAGTGATAAATGCCAAAATTAAGTCTTTTAAATAGTTTCCCTTAGTGAAAAACCATGTATGCAGCCTAAAATGTTATACAGAATGTGAATGAGTAATGCACTCTCCACTAAATTTAAACTCTTATTCGAATAGAACATAAAAATGATTTCATGCCATTATATTAATCCTTCAATGGAGGTATTAGACTTGTGAAATTTTAACATTTCCACGTTGAGTAAAATAGTTTATTTTTCATAAGTTACTTTTATAAAAAGTACTTTTATAAAATTTATGTAAACTTTTAACTATGATAAATTCATTTAACTTTATTATAGGATACATAAATAAATTCTACATTGATCAAAATTGAAATATTAAAGTTGGCATCACATCAAGTAAAACTGTATTTGGTGCACCTTAGAATTTTTCAAATCTGTCTGGGTGTAACCTGTATTAGACACTGATTGAAAGTCACAAGTATCTGAACCATGCTAAGGAGCAAAAATAAAATGAAGGCTACTTTCAACCAAGCAATAAGCTGATAAGCCAATTTGCAAAAAACAGAGTAAAACACTTCATTTTTAAATAGACTTTGTAGACTTTAACAACCCTGTTCGCGGTAAAAGGTCGGTAACCTTGATGGTTTCTTAGTTCTCCACATAGAGGTAATTAGTCTTTAACCTGTGGCCAATTTTTATATCTTTGACCACAATATGACCCCTACAGTTCTGACTTCCCAGTTTTGGAGGACGTATTTCCGCCTTTCAAATTTGTCTTCGATGTTTCCATGTTTTACTAAATGTATAAACCTCCTCATCTAGGTGGCTCCTATTAGTTGATCATGAATATTAAATAGGGAATTGGTCCCTAACAAAATGTACCGGAATATTTGTCACACCAGCAGTTGTTTAAAGGAAGAAGAACCCATTAGTTGTGAATTAGAAATTTCAGGTAGTACCAGATTAACATCCCAATAACAAGCTAATTAGTAGAGTAATGTTAAGTTTGAAAATAAGAGGAGGCTCTTTAGTACATATCTTTCTGAGTAGGTATTTCTTTAGTCAAAATAACTACCACTATTTAATTGTTTTGATCCACTTAAAAGAGTAGTTAATTAAACTTGTGAGTGACTGATGTTCAAGGATTTTAATATAAGCTTCACTTGCTCCATTGCAACACATAACCATACTGATTTTATATATTGGTCGGACAGTTGCAGGTCGCAACAAGGCAATTATTACATAGTCGGTACCATTTCTTTCTACGTAAGTCTAATCTGCCTAGCTCTTCTTCACATCATTAGCAACTTGATGGAGACACCGAAACATAAAATATACGTAAATAAGATGAGAGATAAAATTATAAGAAAAAAAGCAGACTCGACCAGTCATCAGTGACCTTTACTGCAAACAATTTAAATAATCGTAGCAGATGGACTGCCAAGTTGAATCTGGCGACAAAGTATTTGATTTTTGTCGTCGATTTTCAGGTCCAACCAAAATCTTGGCTTTCCAAACAAGACCGTTTGGTAACCAGTAGAATTAATCACTTCCTCTCTCAGCCAGCATTTCTAGTACCCATTCAAAATCACATGGTCGAGGTTTGCGACACACATGACCCGGCGTTTTGCACGACAAATTCTGCAACAGGCCAAGCATTGTAAAAATCACTCGAGCTGAACGTCTCTGTTTCGTCACACGAATGGTATCTTGATGTCTGAGCCTCAAGGTTGATTAGAACACCTAATGATAATGCACACTTCACCAACGTCAAATTTATTTTAAGTGATATTTCGTATTGCTACGCTTTCTTCGCGTGACGGAGTTACCTGTTGTGGTCCTACAATGATATTCCATTAAGTTTTATTAAAAACCACAGACTTAAAATAATTGTATGTGCATGAATTTGCGTTTAGTTAATTAGCCATAAAGAGATTTTGGGAAAATCATTTGTTGAAGTAGGGTTTTAATGGTCACAAGCAATTAATCAGCAAAGACATACTGGAAAAACTTAAGAATTCTACTCACAAGCACACAAAATTCAAACTGATTGAATTTAAAAAGAGCTAATGAGATACCTATAACCAAACAAAATGAAGATGATATCAAGTTACGCGAAAATGAATTACAAACGACACAAACCATTATGATTACAGGGAAGGACAATATGAGAGCCGAAGTATTGACAAAGACTTACCGCCTGGAGATGAAGGAGCCTGTTTTTTAAAGTACACCAACAGTATTGAGGGGTTCCGCAGGACAAACAGTTATATTATTTCCAATGCCTTTTTGGACTTTAAAACTTGTTTACTAACCAATCAATCAAATACGTTAGTAGATGAAATTTTACAAAATAACTGAAACGTTAAAAACCAACAAAATTTTAGGAATAAATTTATAAAACTACAACGCTCTCTGTTTCATGATTATTAGTTAATCTTTTTTTAATTTATTTACCATGTTATAAATGCAAATACAATTTATAGAATACTGATATGTTAATGAGAAACTTACATTGTAAATCTAGATTAATAAATGAAATAACAAAGGGGGTAGCAATTGAATACATTTATTGTCGTCAATAAAATTTCAGCTAAAATCGTGTACAACGACCACGTATTGTTTAAAGTAATATTTTCTTGTTTCAGATTTGGCCGTTGCCAACGATGAAGGAATAAATTTTTTCGATATAGATGGCCGTATAACATCCATATCTAATGAATTTAGTGACCGAATTCATGATTTTTACGTTCTAACATATGACTTCGTCAATGGGAGAATTATTTTTAGTGTAAACGAACACGAGTTTAGTATTTTCGCATATAACCTAAGCGATAAAAGTTTAACACCTTTAGTGCCAAGTAAGTAAATGCTTTAGTGGTCATGTTGGCATTATTCACACGTATCGGATATTTTACATTGTACATTGTACGTTTCGTCAATGCATGCCGCACCCCTTCTCTTACAATGTCTCTAGTCGTTTGCTGTTTTCAAACCGTCTCACTCTCAACAGGACAAAAAAACAACGTTGAAGGTATGGCCTATTATCCTGAATCGGAAACTTTATTTTGGACCGATGGAAATGGTCACAGTATATGGAGGCGCGTGCTCAGCAACGAGTCCACTCCTGTGGAACTTTTTTTTAACTTCACCTCGGACATTCCCGCAGGAATAACCATTAGTCGTTGTAAAGGGTAACTAGGGTTATTTAAATCTGTTCCAGTTGACCATAAATTTTATTGACAATAAGAAATTTAATTTAAAATGTTGTTTTAGTTTCTTATTTTGGACCAACAGCAACCATCGTTCCGCATCGATAGATCGGTCGGATGTAGACGGATCTAACCATGTGAAATTGATCACGGAAAATCTGTTTATGCCTTTAGCTGTGACGGTGGACGATGCCTCGCATAAGCTCTATTGGACCGAGGATCAAAGTGGCATATATTACAAGATCGAGAGAAGTAATTTAGATGGAAAACAAAGGGAGCTGATCGTGAGACAAACCAACCAAGAGCCATTTGGTTTAGCTACCCTTAATAGTGTCCTCTACTGGACTGACACAGTCAGAAGGAACATCTGGACAATAGTACCCGATAGTTTGTATTTAAATGGTTCAGAAACAAAGTCGGAGCCCAAGGTTTTTCACGATTTTGATAAGAGCATACCATACGGAATAGTGGCCATTTGGTTTCCAGACTTTGAGTGCACGGAGGTACCACAACTTCCAACTCCTCCTCGCATGCATGTGAACCAAACTGCAGTCGAAGACCCCAACGGATCGTATTGCCTGAATTCAGGACAACGGGTCCTTGGTGACTGTCGGTGCAAAGTTGGGTTCACTGGAAACCGTTGTGAGATTTCTGAGTGTCATAACTTTTGTTTGAATGGCGGAGAGTGCTACCTGGACGGAGCTGGCTTCGCGGAATGTCGATGTCCTGCCGGTTATGTAGGCAGCCGTTGCGATAGAGACCTATGCTCGGGATTCTGCCTGAACGGAGGTAGGTGCCTCATAAACAATACGGTACCCGTGTGTGCTTGCGGGACGAGGTACGCGGGACAAAGATGCGAGATTTCGGTGGACTTCGTTTGTAATGAAATTTGCGTCGAACCAGTTAGGAAAGCCAAATGTAACTGCAGTAATGGAGATGGGCCCAAATGCGAGGCCACAGTGCATTACATAGAGTCGGTAGATGCTAGTCAGTGCCAAGAGCAACGTATCATTACCATTTTTCTAATTTGCTTCGAAGCTTTGACGGTGCTGGTCGTCGTCATGCTCGCGCGTAAAGTTTGCGTTCTCCGCCGGCGTCCTAGGATAAAGAAACGCATTATCATCAACAAGGGTGTTAAGAGTCAAACACCAATGACTGCCAGGCCGCAGTCTGTACCATCGGAACAGTGTGAAATCACAATCGAAAATTGTTGCAATATGAACATTTGCGAAACGGTGAGTGAGCATTGGTGCATTTGAGCAGTGAGAGTGTTGGTACCTGAATCTTTGTCCCGTTCCCTTTACCCAAAAGTTGTTGTTTCTATTGTTATGGATTGATTTTGGAAACAATAATTTCTTTTAAAAGGAAATATGGATAATAGTTACCATCATAATCGCACGGCCTCCTTTGTTAACGTCCACGTAATGTTATTCTAGTGTTCATCCACATATCTTTTGGTCGCATAAATGACTCAAAAATTTGATTTTGCACACTGGTACGGCATTCCTTACAAATATTTGAAAGAACAGGTAGATACTACTGTTTTCTCAATTCAGGATTACCCAGATCAAAATTTTTTAGGCTGTTTTGTGCTTGGTGTTTTTTTAACCCATCCCAAAATTCCGAAACTGCCCTTTGATACCAAAATGTTCCTATTTACTAGTAGAAATATTTGGCGCCCTCAAAACTAAATTTTCGTTTATTTATTTAAAAGGGCCTCTTATATATTGTATTATCTAGTTTACATTAAATTTAATTTAATTTTAGAGACATACATTTACTAAAACTACAACGTAACAATTACATTTATTTCACAGCCCTGCTTCGAACCGAGTCTGCGTTCTTCGCGACCTTCTTCGTCACAACCAAAGAGAACTGAAGACAAGCTTAATTTGTTGAAGAATATGGAAGAAGAATTGGACGGCTCCAAAGGATTGTATTCATAGTAAACGATTGCGGGGGTGGCAACGGTCGATTCTAGCCTCCCCCCAAATCATATTCTCAAATGTTCAAGAAGACTGTCGATAGCGAAATTATTTAACACATTAGGGCAAATCCTACTGATAGGTTGAGGTTTGCTCAACTGTTAGCTATTGCTACTGCTACTGCTGCTGCCTTAGTTTTCAGGTTCATTGTTGAACCCTTCGGTTATACCATGGAGAAATGGTGCCTGGTGATAAAACACACCAAATCGGGAGATATCAAATTCGTATTGCTGAAAGAAACAATCTGAATGTCACTCTAGGGGTAAATGATTCAGAATGGTGAAGGTGACACCCGACTTCCCTTTGTGTTTTAAAATGTCACAAGAGGTTTTTCAAGAAGAAAACGATATATTTAGGACCCCTCTCTTCCATCAAGCAGTTGTAAACAGAAGCACATGAAGGAGAAGTTGTTTTGTCGCGTAATTTCCAATAAGACTATAAGTAAAAGTATGCATAATTTAATCATATAATATACTGCACATAAAACTTCCTTTTATACATGAGAAGCGGGAGAAGCGGTGTTTTGTTCAACCGTCAGTGAATTTGACTGTTCCTGCCAATTTATTCAGAAGAACTTGATTTCTTAAGCACAATTACTTAAATAAAGTCTGAGAAAATACAAAAATATAAAAAAGGTAATTGTATAAGAGAAAATGAAAGGAAAGAAATTACGGAGAGTAGTGATTGGGTGCGAAGACTTGAGAAAGTTACCATTAAATAATTTCTTAAATGCAGCCCAAATAAAATTATGGTCAGAAATTTTTTTTTCGGGGGACTTAATGAAAATCTATATGCAAAACAGAAAGATATGGCGGGATTTCATGTAATATATAAAAACCAACGCTTAAGATGGGCTGTTGAAAAGTACTTGTATTGTATAGGTTCGCGTTATAAAATGAAAAGATACCTCATATATCTCTCAAGGTTTGCGATATTGTTGCGGTAACTAATATTGGAGATGTAGAGAATTGTGTTTCCAAGAAAAAGGACTTAAGATTGAAGTATGTAAACCTAAACGGTCCAACATTGGTAATATTTAATAAAAATGCAGGACGAAAATATTACTGGGTCTATTTCAATTTTTATTTAAATCGGTTAAGTTCCAATCCGATTATTTATGAAATTGCATTATTAAAAATAAGCAGATACCATACATAGTGTTGCAGCCTTGGGTGTCGTTTTGAAGGAGTATGCGTCTGTAGATAAATATCCTTTTATTGGTAATTGAAGAAAAAAAGTCTCAAGAGAAATGTATGTTTTGATCTCACACCTTGAATCGCATGAAAGATATCATAATGTAAATCACTTTAAGTAAACTCAGACTACTCTAAAAGCCAATTTACGAAACTATATGGAAAAATGTGGAAAAAGTCAGAATATAGTACAATTAAAAAGACTAAGGAAAGCAAAGCCAAGATCCGGGGGTTTTAAAAAATAATCCAAAAGGGAAGAAACAACCAATGTTTTAATGTACGAAGTACGGGTCATTTGGTCTTCAGATGTACTATTAATACGAAATCTATAAAATACTGCTTTTGCAGGCCTAAAAATTTTTAGATTTTATGTTTTGTAATCCATCGTAAAACGGCAGAAAACTCATATTGCTTCAATACGACATTCAATAAGGAAAGCTCAATGAAAACGTTGAATAAAAGTTGGACAATGTTAATAGTATTTTTATAATAAAATTGAAAATGTAGCATCGGTGTGTGACCTTTACAGAAACCACAACGATTTTGTTTCGTTCAGTTAAAACGTACCCTCGTAATGCGCCACCACTAAATTAAATAGGGGTGAAAATAAATTTTCTATCAACTGCTGCTACAATTGTTCTGCCTTTTTCTAATTAATTCTTGAAAGTCAAAAAGACACCGGGCACGGGTTTAGGTTCCAGTAGATTAAATCTTCGAACAAATTTAATTAAATTTAATGTAATTCTATTATTTGTACTGTGATTATAGTAAATGATGAAAAGAGTGTGTACTTTAGTTATATCATTCAAATATTTTTAGAATGTTTGTACTATATGTAGTTTTTGAAACTTATAGAAGTATCTCCCCTTATAATAATTTATTGTAACTACACAACTTAAGACAAGGTACTTGCATTTTAGTTTGATTGTTCTTCAAAGTACTTAACTTGCACGGTTGGTTTTATCCAAAAGAGAACTACCCTTATACGCTAATGGTAATCCATATTTATTTGATACGTGATATGAAGCGAAGGGTCAAATTTTGTATTACAAATAAGATTAATTTTGTTAATTACATTAAACCGAATTTTAATTTGGCAACAAAAGTTTTGAAATTTTAAAAAGGCACATCAATTGACTTTCAACGGAATCACATCAACTGAAAATTAAATTAGTGTTGAATACGTTCACCTTTATAGGACTCTGTACAATGAGATATAATCATTACAAAAGGTAATGAAACTCATAATAAAGTTTCAGTAGAAGCGTAAATTTCCAATAACCATTCAACCTTTGGATAATCCTGATTTTGCTCAAGTGATAATGTGGATTGTAGGGAAACAATGCCCTACCCTGTACCTCCATCTAAATATAAGTAATATGAAATTACCAATGGGAGACAAGTTGTTTAAGATGTAGAGAACGGGTCGATTATTTCGTCATAGGTACAACTACCGTCTTAAAGAAATTGCCCAAACTGTGAATTTAGAGTTTTATTAATTAAATTATTTGTACATATGAATCATTTATATTAGATCCTATTGATTGAACTTATGAGAAGTTAAAAATGTGACTGTAACATAACTTAAATTACAGTGCTTTCAAATTCCATAGAACAAACCCATCAGTGCTTCATAGGTATGCACAGTATTTAGTGGTTGGGTGACTAATTGTTTTTATTTTACTTTTTTATTATGGAAACAATTTTAAGTTTCTTTGAAAAGTAATATGTAAAATTCTGCAGTGTATTACGATCAGTACTTTTGGTTTCCCTTCCATTAGGATGAATCAATGATGCAGCACTCAGGTGTATGTATATCACTCAGATTTGCAAATAATAAGCATGTGATTGTACACTTGAATAACAATTTTTCAATTGGTTTTTAGTTAGTCACTGCACATTTTGTGTTTGTTATTTTTTTTCTTGTGTATTGATTCAAAGTAATACAAAATTTATTTACATGTTTAAAAAATAAAATTTATTTTTTTAAATTTTGTTTCATGTGACTGTAGAATTTTAATTAAACTTACAAAAGTGGTATGTTCCTTTTAAATAAGAAGTATATGATATAAAATAATTTTTTGATCACTTGAGTGCTTCCTTACTTGAATACACATTTTTTTCTACCCTACAGGTTTACAATAACTTTCATTATAACTCCTTGTACACTCCAAGTAAAAGCTAGACCATTTCTGGCATTTTTGGGGCAAGATTACACTGGAAATGCTTATTTGTTAAACAAATTATCAAATCATCAGCATTCCAGTTTCTTCTTATGTCAAATATTACATTACAAGATGTTGGTTTCAAAAGCATTAATGGCAAATTATAAATTTTATATTCTTTTTTCTTCCATGAGTAATCTCGTTCCCAAATAGTTTAATTAATCGTGATGTAGTATTGTTGGGATTCAATGCATAGAATTTTAAATAATGAATATTCAATATATAATGTTAAAAGGGTTAAAAACAATCAGTCAGATAAGATTAGTTGAAAAATTATAATGAAAAATACATTTAAAGCTAAATCTAATTTGTGATGCAGCACAACTGTTGCTTGAATGCCCTAAATCTGGATCAGCAGATTAAAACTCAATATTAAATGGATAAAGAATGTGATCTTTGACCCAATCCAAATGACATACTCTACCATTACAGTCAAAGGAGTTTATATATTTCATGTCCTCTTCTGACAGTTTGAAATTGAATATGTTGAAGTTTTCAAGTATTCTGCTCTTTGTAACTGACTTGGGAATTACAGAATGCCCCCTATCAACTTGGTACCTTATGAGGACCTGGGCCACAGTTTTGTTGTATTTCTGAGCAACCTGTTTCAACTTTTCATCATCCATCAGTTGTGCATCTCCGGGTTTCGCCCAGGGTCGGTCTGGTGATCCCAAAGGACTGTAGGCCGTTATCAACACATCTCTCTCCCGACAAAATTCCGAAAGTTTCATTTGATTTAGATAAGGGTGACACTCGATCTGATTTACAACTGGCTTGATTGTGCATATGCTCAAAATATCGGCGAGTTGTTGACTGTTAAAGTTGGACACGCCGATCGACTTGGTGAGGCCTTTATTAACGCATTCCTCCATGGCTTTCCAAGTATTTTTAAAGTGTGCATCACTATATGCTGTTTTCCCCGTTTCATCGACGGGAAATAGATCATCTCCCTCTCGGTATGCCTGAGGCCAGTGAATCAAATACAAATCTAAGTAAGTCAGACCGAGTTGTTCTAAACTCTTTTGCAGAGCAGCTTGAACCAACTCTGGACGGTGAAAGGTATTCCAAAGTTTACTCGTCACCCATAAGTCACTACGATTGACGATGCCAGAGTTTATTTTATTTTTTATTCCCAGTCCCACTGACGTTTCGTTTTGATAGATGAAAGCACAATCTATGTGCCTGTATCCGGCCTCGATTGCATCCTCGACAGCACGTGTCACATCCTCCGGCTTCGATTTCCAGGTTCCAAGCCCAACTGCCGGCATTTCTAAACCGTTATTTAACTTAAATTTCGGACATATTTGTGCCATTTTTGTCGTCGAATTCACACTCCGAACCGGACGTTAAACCGTTGCAATTACAAAAGGATCTAAATGTTGTGCAGTGTCACCAACATAAATTCCATAGAGATAGTAAACACTGGTATTCTGTCAGGGTCGGAGAAATTTAAAATAAGTTTACAATTAATGAGCAACTCAATTTTTAGTTATGATACTAGTTTGTTTTGGTTTTACTAGTTTTAAGGGCTTGTTGTTCACTTTAGCCTAATAGCCTCTTCACCTTTAGAACAAAACATATTGCATATGTTACACACAAAAAAATAGAGAAGGAAATTAAAAAGTAAAAATAATTTATCAAAAATTAGTAGTCTATTATTGTGAAATATGCAGTAGTTTGCAATTAATTCCTATGAGTCGACGAGCATGCACCTGTAACATCAGGGACACTCTTCCGAATATTACAGAATTAAAAATAATGTATTTGTGTTTTAACATAATGAGATGAATATTTAAAAAAAAAATCGGGGAATATAATGTAAGACTCCCTCACATATTATACCTCAGTATTTTATTGATATTGTAGACTTTTTAAATTATTATTTTTACCGTTTTACCTATATCGTCCAAGCGTACTCCCTTACTTCTCTCTGTTGCCGCTCAACTTTAAATAACCTAGATAACTTATAACTGACTATTATTTGTATGATTTGGGCAATTCCTTTCAGGGATGTACAATTAAGAATACGTTCGATGTATTATGGTTTCTTAACCGAATGTCAGATTTTACTGAATGCCAGATTTTCAATGGTTATGCAGCGGAATGGAAGAGTTGCCAATCAGAGGAAGATCAAATGTATCATGCCTTTGTTAAGAAGAATAAAGGCCTGAACTCTCTGGTTGATCCCAGCGAAAAAGTGAAAATCTGTAAGCGTTCAATAATATCAACGACACTTAGAATCCCTTTCCAGCCCATGATGGAAAATAAAACAAATAAAGAAAGGAAGCGTATCCGAAGATCATCCATCCTACTTTAATCCAAGTTCCAAGAAACTCAATAACGGTCTTCCGTTGAAAGTATAAAATTTACAAAACCAATATTTTTCAGCTTTTAATATCAAAGCTCTACGAAAATCCAGTAGAAACTTCGCTTCATTTTTTTCCCCAGCAGGAACGGAACAAGAAATTTGTCTGATTTATGATGCTTTATATTCTCGGTTATCCTAGCTACCCGCTAATATCATTCCTTCCGGTTAACTTCTTATGCGAAACAAATGAGGCTGGAGGGCGTGAGAAGGAATTACTCGGCTAGCAGCACTTGAGTATGCGTATAACAAGAGGATGGAACCGAAGTGGCAAAAACCGCCGGTTCTTTTCCTCCGAGTGGAAAATGGTCAACCAAAAAACATTAGCAAGGTAGAGAAAATTCCATTAGGAAACACCGCCAAATGGTAGACCTCATAGGCAAACGAGAAATATTAAGTTTTTTCTTCTTGGCATATTTTATTTATTTATTTAACTCTTCTTTACTTTGAAATTGAAAAGTCTTTCTGTTACTAAATAATTGCTTTTCGAGCAGTAGTCCACTAAAAAGAGAATGGGACGTCAGAAACATCTGAAAAACTAGCCCACATACGAAGTCTTCGGATGAACGATAATGTTGATTATGTTTTGTCATTTCCCTTACAATTTCGGTCTTACTTGAGCTTTATCGTGTGACGAAAAAATATTTTTTTTGACAGTGAAATGTTTGGGAATTATGAATTAAATTAATTCTGAAAACAAACAGTCGCAATTATTTGGAGTTATGGATCGTTGAGAATGTTATTACCTCTATCATTTCTCCTAGTTAGGGATTATAAAAATAGGAAGTATCCATGAAATACCCGTGATATTATTTCGGTATCTACCCCACCAAGACACCTGATCATGTTTCTTCTCTTCATCTTTCTTCCAGACGGAGACATTCATGTCCATTTGCATAGTCAGAATTGGACTCATGTTTGTCTCCTTTAGGTCTGATCAATCACCGGAGGCAATGAATCACAATGAAATCGATTCTCAAGTGAAATTTCCCTTGTCCTGGAAAAAAGGGAGAAAGAGCAAGGCAGCAAGGGAGAAATAGCGAAAATTGAAGGGAAAATATAATAATATAAAAAGTTGCTGCGGAGCGTAAAATACTCTCCGTTCTATTGATTTTTTAACCCTTTAATCACCACAGAGGGATGCATTTCGTGTGTTTTCAGTCACCCTTAAAGGAGATGTTGGAATTTCAAGCTTTCACTTTCTCTTCTGCATTTCACTCTTTTGCTCCACTTTCTGGCACTTTTCAATTCTTACATTTGAACAATAAAATAAAATAACTCATATGTCTGTAATGAATCCATTCGACGGAAATTTAATATTTCAGTGAGACGTTGACGTTGAAAATATTAAGTTTCTGAGGCGCACAGATTGGATGAAAAATCTGCAATATCATTGCAGTTCTCTTGGGGTCTACGCTCTGAATAGACAAGGTTCTTGTCAGATGTGAATGCCCTGGGCAGTACGGGGGACGAGAAGGTCTGGAGTTAAACCAAAAATGTGTCTGATTTATTTTAAGATAACAATAAAAATATTTGAAAAAGTACTTTGAACATGTTTTACAGCGGGTTGGACATACGGGTACCTAGGTACAAGTGTTTGCTCAAGTAGTTGTTCATCGGAAGCGGAAATGAAGTCTCCCGAGCATAAAAACCTCTTTGATGTGTAGTTGATACATCGCCTCCTCATCGTATGACTTCCTCTGGCATAAATAAAACATTTCACTGCCGACGAGTTCAATGAAAATGACCTCGAAAAAAGTAAAATATTGGCTAAAAGTCGAAAATTTGAGTGAAATGCCAGTGTCAGTGATGAAAGAAATGCGATCTCATTTTCAAATTTACAATATTTTTTGTTCACTGTACGGATATCCCACTTCCATTTCTCGGTTTTACCTTTATTTAACTGATTATTGCCCATCTGTACTTGCACTTTAGATAAATTCCTCCTCCTCCACCTTCTGTTCAGCTGGATTCTTACCCTTCTGATCGAGCATAAATTCAGTTTGGGTAACACCCAATTACCTGGCAGGTGCATCCAAAGTCTTTGTTTTTCTACCAATTTACTAAGCGGTTCACATTAGATGCTCGATGCATGTCCTTTGGAAATGTAAAAATTTATGTATAGACTGAATCACTCTGAACAGTTGTTACAAAAAGTTGCACTTGCAAGGGAAACTAGGCTAATTAGGAAATATTAGTACAAAAATTTTTTAAACTCAAAATTGGTTTAATAAGAGAATTTAGGGGCCAACACCTAACAATAAATATTGTTTTTTGGAAGTTGGCAAGGATCGATGAGCTCGGAGAAAAAAGTTTGAAATTTAAAAAAAACGTATATAGAATACAGAAAATAGTAAAAGTGTTGTTCTGCAAAACATAATAACTACCTGTATCTCAAGTAGTGACGTCACGTGACATTGCCACACAGAAATCCATTACCTTTGTATGGAAATAAATTTAGTGGGAGTGTGGTTTGATTAATCTTTTTGTTAATAATATTACTCCACTAAACCACCAAAATTAACGAGGCTTTCAACGAGGTCAACCTTATTGAAGTTCACTTATCTTGTAGGGGAGCCTGCTAAAATAAAATGGATTGTAGTAATACTTAACGTAAATTAAGATTAAAAGTATTAAATTAAATTTCTACTGAAAAGGAAAACAGAGTCCCCGAATTGAGTTAACTAGTTCGCCTTTAAGAAACAATTTAATACAAAAACTGTCTTAATATATGTTGTTGGAATGTCTCTCATATAAAATGGAAAAAATCCCGTCTGAAAAGAAACGATGGGGAGAGAATTTCAGGAAAGCGAAAGGGGAGGGAAATGGAAAGTAGAGTGGCGGTGGAGAGGATGGTGCTGTTGCTGCTGCTGCTGCTGCTCCTGCCGTAGAAAAGGTTTCCCAGGGAAAAATGACAAGTCTGAAGGCTCCTCCTCGCCTGCTCGTGCGGATATGTAAGACACATATTGAAAAGGTTCAAAGGGTTGGGGTTTGAGAGAAAATCCTGAGAGAGGCTGCCATCATCGTAAGGTAAGCATACAACATTCCATCCTTGCGTTCTTTCGTACTTTTTTCCGCTCCGGTCGGGGAAGGTTTTATCAGCAAAATAAAAAGACGAAACCGAGAGAGTACGAAAAGGAAGTGAAATTTTTGGAAAATAAAAAAAAATATTTTCCCTGCGTCGAGCAGCAGCCATTTTGATCGTAGGATTCATGTTGAAGGCCTCCTCGCACGGGCTGACAGAAAGTCTTTCTCTTTTAGCCTTACTTTACTTTACTATTAATGGTACCTTTCATTTCTCTTCTCGTCAATCTTTAAGATTAATCTGGCAATCTATAAAGTTTGGTTTTTACGTTGTCTAGTTTAAAACGAATCCTCCTTTTACACTAGTATTTGTGACTTTTATATTCGGCGATTAATTAACACCAACTGCTCCTTACTTTACTTTTTCTATATAAGTTACTAATTTATTTTGGTCTATTTGTGTCTCTCTTTATATCTAATGCTTCCTCTGTCAACCAATAGTTGAAAAAACAAAATTTTGTTCCAAAAATTATCCATAGAAATAGAAACATTATTTTAATTGTCGAAATTTCCTTTGTGAGAAAGAATAATTGAAGAACTCCAGATATGTTTACCATGTTCATTAAGCGCAATGGACTACATATTCTTATTCAATTTAATAAAAAACCTATGAAAATAGCAATAGATCCAGTTTAGCTGAACTCCGTCTACCTAATTTCATACCATATGAATTCACCTTGATTGATCACAAAATTGTGGCAGCCCAAAAGGGGATTACAGATGGAACTATTCGAATATCTACCCCTTGCGGGAAGCCCGAAGTGGACTGGCCTGGAAGGCCATTGCCGGGTGCCCCGTCCAGCTAAGCCACCACTTTCGGAGTAGTCACAGGTTATAAATAGGAATGTCAAAGTGGGAGACGCGAGCCCTGAAAACCACCCCGGCCAAAGCTGAAGAAAGCTCATCCAGGGAAGGCTGTCACCAAGCGGTGAAGGGCCACTTTGCCGCCGCGCCCTGTTGAGCACCCCCACCGGTGCGCGACGCCCGCGGAGAACCACGTGGAGGTAGACCCTCTCCCCCCTATACAGGCAGCCTGAGGTAGTAATGTTAGGTCAGACAATACGCTACAATTAATGTACAGAAACATTAAGTTCGCAAAGAGGTGTGAGACAAACAAATTAATAAATGGAAAGCAAAGAACTCGACACTGTTACGTACTTAAAAAAAGCAAAGGAAAGAGGAAGAAATAATTTGAGATCTGACCCAACTTTTTTGGGGTCAATGGGTTTGACCACAGCTGAACAACGAAGATCCACTGAGAGCCAAAGAGGACCACATGGGCAGAAGGTCAGGTGGCTAACCCGAATGAAAGAAATGAAAGTCACTGCACCAGCATTTGAACGAAAATAAAAACAAATAATGGTAGACAGGGTGTACCACACAACTGAAGGAACGAAGATTAAAATTGCTTTGCACCACCTTTGATTAAACCTGTGGCTCGGCACCTCAGCCGAATCAGCAAACCAGGTGAATATACTTCATTTCAATTAGATAATGAATATTAGAAAAGAAGAAAGATTTAAAAGGAAAAATTTATGTGGAATACGTGTAGGAGGATGGATTGTTAACAAGACTAGAAAAAATAAAATTCCATTAAAATTACTGTATAATAAATGATACATTATTTGATTTAATTTGTTAATTGATAATAAAACCTAAGATATAAAAAAGTAATTCCATAAAATTGTAAGTAATAGTGGAAGAAATGTAAAATTAGAACTATTAATCCAAACTTTACTTACAATTAACCAGTCCAAGGGTGAGTAATACTGATGTTTACATGAAATATTCTACAATACTAAAAAATATCTTCACATACTGAGGACATGTAAATTATGTTTCACTGAGTTTGACTGTTTAGTGGCGGAAAAGGACGTAATTATAATTTTTAGAAAAGGGATAATTTACAAAACCCTAAAAATTATGCTTTTTTTTTAATAAACAGAATATTTATAATGTTGTCCACGTGTCAACCGGAACAAATCTTCCCTTACAAAATGTATCGTATAATTTTCTTTTATATTAGTGTACAGTAAATAATAATAATTCAAACCAAAGATGTTGGTTGACTTTTCCGTGCTTCGTCATGCAAATTAAATTTTACTTTTTTAATTTTAATTTTACAGCACAAGACTAAATTTCCTTATAAATTTCACATTTTATAATATCAATCTACATCATTTTTTGGAATATTATGTATGCCTACATCTAAGACAAACAACTAGAAGTAGATATTCAAAACCAAACAGTTCAATTTTGAATTTACAAGGTCTGAGTGTGTGTAGTTACCCATTAATCATAATCTAGGTATGTAACTCTGTTCTGTTACTTCAATAACACAACATCAATATCAATATATTTTAGCATTTCATTCCGACCTCAGGTATTAGCTAATTTCTCCTTTTATCTTTGTGTGAGTCCCACGAGAGACTCAAGAACTCGAAGAAGATACTCAGAAATCGATATAGTAGTACATGTTCTAAACCACCTGTTTATTTAATTAATCGTCCGGAGTGTTTCCAAAACCTAACGTATCCAAAAATTAACGTATCGTTTACTTACTATTTACTAGTTCCTGCAAACTCATTTAAAATTTGTTATGGTTTAATTATTTTATTGATGTAAAAATGCTCAACATAACTGAATACCAATGAGTGACAATTTGTCGACTCGACAAGGAGAATTATCCAAACGGGACACAAAGCCACGCTGCTATTTCCTTATATTTAGTTGTGAAATGACTCGACTCCTTAAAGTGTACATCTACATGGATATCTGTAAATTGTCGATTATGTCGTATGGTTTGGTGATTTGACCGCTGAATAAATTACTCGATCAACCCTTAACTTAGCACATTCACTTTCTATATTTTATATGGCGACAAGGGTCGATCACTGCGCGGGGCGGATTCCCAAATTCTACCTTTCCCATTTAACAAAGGAACAAGAGGAATGAAGGAGAATCAAAGAAATTGCACCCTTAAAACTTGGCGATTAAAATCTTTGTGGGGTTGCAAACAAAGGTCACCTACCTAGGTATCTCAGTTGTGGAACAATAAGGGGCCTACGCCATTACAATAACACGGAAAAGGAACAAAAACACGGCTCAAGAGTCTGTTTATCGACGGGTAATAAATTTAATTTAAAAAATATAAAAAGTTGTGCATGCCACAAATGATCTATTAGCTTAGTTTTTTGCTCTTGTGGGTATGTTTTAAATATTCATATATTTAAAATTAAACAGGGTAGTAGGGATGGAATTAGGGAAAAGCCGGAAAGGCTAATTAAAATTAACCGAAAACAAAGTAATTCAGTGAAGAGAAGTATTGTCAGGCAGCTGTATTTTTGAAATTAGAGTTAAGTTAAATGAAGGTTTTTAATATTTTTAATTTTATGGAAATCAAGAAACCCGACCAATTTCGACCAAAACTTCTGATTGGTATTGGTAATTGACCAGAAATAACATAAATTATTGTTTTCGAAAAGCCTGGTGAGCAAGTCAGTTTTGGCTAGTTGTTGGAGGAAAGAGTGAGAAGGAAAATGGTGAAGCGAAGACATCGCAACGGGTGAACAATTACTGAATTAGAGTGATAAAGATAGGTAGAAGGCCAGAGTGAACGTAAATAGTGGGCCTACCAAAATACATCAGGTACACCAAGATTTAACTGTAGAGTGGTCTACAGGTAATTGCCAATAGCAATAGGTAGAACCGTGTTTGAAAGAATGCCTTGAGATCTTAAATGAAATTAAACAAAACATGCAAGTCAGGGTGAGAGGCAGAAAAAAGAGTCAAACGGGGTTGAAAAAGAAATGAGAGCTGAGGGTTGCTCTAGGTCGCTAAGGGTTGAAATTAACAGAGAAAGATTTCAAGTTCAAGTGAATTTTTTGCGCATGACCAAGCCCAACTTTTGCGATTAATTGAGTTTGCCTGGCCGGTTCACGAGGTCACGGGGTCACCCAGTCGCAGATTTTGCTGTTTATTTTTTTGGTTTTGCATAGTCCCTTGTTTTCCGTTGGCAATTCTATCTTTATCATTATTACGTTTTAATTAACATTAGACTAGTTTGACTTGTAACGAACACAACTATGACTACCGTGACTTAGCTACAACACTTACTACGACTACAACTATTGTGAACTATTCGCTAATTTTCAATTAAGTGTAATCTCTATTCCTAGAGTAAAAAAACTGAAGAAATTGTGTTTGGGGTAGTAATAATTGGCATAAGTGTAACATGAAGCTACCGTGTACTGAGTTCTTCGATGTGACACGTTTATAGTTCTATTAATGATCACCCTATCTAATAACCAAACCAGAGATGTCATATGAAAAAAATAATGGAATTCAAAAAATGCTACCTATTGGCAGAAAATTCTACCAGGTCAGTTCAGAAGTTCTACCGGAATAACAAAGCCCTCATTAATAGATCAAATAAAACAATTCAATTTTGTGCAGATCGGAGGTCATCGGAGATCATCAGGGCTTTTAATCGTTCCCTTTTGCCCTTCTGCGTCTAATTAGTTCATAGGAAAGCGGTACCGTTCCTTGACTATGAATAAATAAATGAGAAAACTACGAAAACATTTGTAGGAGAAGGTGACAAAACGGCGGCCAAGGGTCGAAAGTTAAGTCTGACGTCTAATTTAAAAAAATAAAGTTTTCTTTTTCTCATTGAGACAAGAGAAAGCGGAAAGGGAGAAACCCCCGTTAATGAAACTTTTCACTTAATTTTCTTCTTCAATTTGGGCTTCTTGGGCCAAGGCTACCACCAAAACACTTGGATTTTTCATAATTTCCGAAACAAATTTAAAAAATATTAGAAATGTCTGAATGGGCCGTCTGCTTTAAAGTGAACCTTTTTTTCACAATTTCATTCTTTCTCGTTAACTTTCTACTTATCTTCCAGCCCCATTTTTTAACTTTCTCACTTTCCCATTAACCCCCGACTTTCTGTAATTTCTTGGTTAAATTTTTATTATTTAAATTGATCAATTGCACAGTTTTAAATGGGAAGGAAATTATTACTTTTGATGAGAAATGAATTTCCAAGGTCTTTCGTTGACATTATTCTTCTACTAATAACACTAATAATTTCAATTAGGACCCCTTACATCATAATAAACATTGAATTACAACAGCTCAAAACTTAAATGTCCAAAATGCCTCTTTCCGTGTGAACTCATTCCAAAAGGTAGTGCACTAAACAGTTCTCATTCATAATAATCTGAACTTTTAAGTACTCTTCAGTTACTATTTTCATTGAATGGGTAAAGATTTATTTTAAAAGTAATTAATTGATGTCATTGAATTCACAACTCAAATTGTACTTTTTCAGATTTCACAAACCAACACCTGGTTACACCAACTCCAGTAATTCACATTCAATTGAATGTATATTGCAATTGATTTATTTAAGAAGCACGTTTCTTAACTTACTCTGGTTATTTAACTAACACGTAAGATTGGAGTAGAACGTTTAGGATTTCAAAGGGAAAAATTGAAAATTCAGTGGATGAAGCAGCACATTGGAATTTTATATTTTTTCCCAATAAAAAGTAGGCAGTTTTTTTCTACTGACACATGCCCAGAGTGTGGGACCTCCCAGAACACACATGAGTTTTTCTTACACACATCTTCCTGTCTTCCCACTTTCTCCTACTTTTTACTTTCTTCAAATTTTACTCTCATTCGCTGAGTTTTACAAGAAACGCACGCCCCAATTTTACTTCAGACGAAGATCGCCCTTTTCCAGAATCCCTTCACGTTACCCTTTTTATTCTTCTTTTGCAAAATCAGACAGGAACTGCTTTGTTCGACGTATTTCATATCAGGTTTGTTTTAATTTTCAGAGCAGGTCACATAAATGAGTTTTCATCGCCTCGTTTCACTTTTTATTGTGTTTTCAGATGGAATTTCTGTTAATCGGAGTAACACAAAATCATGAGTAGAAGTTCCGAGGTCCTATGCTTTTGACTATCCACGTAGTGCAGGTGCTAGATTTTTAAAAATGACCTTAATAAAACTGGTCTAATATATTTCTAAATGGAAAAGACTTTGAATGAAACGGTGTATTCCTGTAGCTGTAGCTGTAGCTGTAGCTCAGAAAGCTGGGCCGATCTGCTGAAAGGCGGGAATATTGATTCTAAGAGTGTGCTGCTCCCCACCAGGCCCCCAAAGACACGTAAAGACTTCTCCCATTTTTTCCTTCTTCTTTCTTCGTCTTCTACTCCATAGAAAGAAGAATTCAGAAATCTGATGAGAATACCAATAAAAAGCGTGGCAATGCATATTAAATTAGCCTTTCCATTGGGGTCGGGCACGGCCTCGTTTCTCTTGGAAGTAAATTTCCGTTGTTGCAAACGGGAGATTCCATTTGAACAAGGTGTGAAGAATTGCTGTGCCACACCCACCCACATACACGATTCGATGGTCTTTCTGCTTAAGATGGGTGAAAAGGAGAGAAATATTCGTGGCGAATCCAAAAAATCAAAATATCCATGAGAAAGTAATGAGTATGAAGGAATTCGTAAACTTGAAACAAAGAAATCATATTGAAATTTTTTTTACTGAAGGATTCAGCAAGCCACCGTTATTTTTTGCCTTATGAGGGAAGCTGTTGTTAAACAAGTGTTGTTCAGTTTAAATATTGCAGTGAAATGGGTAAACATTTCGTAGACCACACGTCCATGACGTTTACTTCGTGATTACGACATTAAGATAAATTGCTAAAAAAACTAAAATCACAAAACACAAACATCAATAACTGTGAAAAAAATAATATAAAAACTATTAATATTATTAGTTTAAAATAATTATTTTTTTTTGGCTACGTGGAAGTATAAACACAGATTCTCCGGCGTTCCATGAAGGCATGACCGATCCTAGACACTCGACCGCACTCCTGGCACTCAAAGAATATCAGCCACACAAAATCAATCAATTTTGAAATGATGATGATGATGATAATAATAATAATAGGTAAAGAGAAGTTAAATAATAAAAACGTGAGTCGTAAGAAAGAAGGAAATAAATGGGGCAGGGAGGGTAGTGAGTGAAATAGCGCCAAAGAAGCAACGGGAAAGTCAGAAGAAAAGGAAAGACAGGAGACGAGGAACTGCTCGAGAGATGCTGAGGGATGCTGGGGGATGCTGCTGCAGCACCACCACCGGGCTCTGGGAGTGGGTGTAACAAGATATGCCATTTAAATCAATAACATATTTCTCTGTATAATTTTGCCGTTTTTATTTCGCCTCTTCCTCGGTTTTCCCGGTATTTTGCAGATCTCTGTCTTGAGGAACGTCCGATCTCGGCAGAATCAGTATATATGTACGTGTCACATTATATTTTGTTTCTTCCCTTTCATAAACTATCTACCCTTGTCAAAACATATAAATGAGTATTAGAGAAAACATTTCAGGGAAGGAGAGGCTCACACTAGTAAAAAGTAACATATGTGTGACTTTCCTCAATATGTTTGTGTACTAAGACTTCAGAGTACCAAGTTAGTTTCTACAAACCGTCAGGGACATCTAAAAAAGATTTCAGCTCAGTTAGACGGCCTTTAACCTTTCTCAGCTCTCTTCCTTTATTATTAAATTTCTTCGTCGTCGGATTTAATTTCTTCAGGCATAAAGAAAAAAATTTCAATGAGGGAGAATAAGATTTTGGGAATAATAACGACGCAGAAGAAAAAGTATATATATATATACTCACATATACGTATATATGTATAGGCAAAATCGACAAAATGACATCTACTGAAATCCATCATGTTGATGAGCCTGTTCCTGGAAAAGCAAAATAAATTGAAGGATAAAGTAAATTTCATCGTAACGAACAAACTTTCAAAAGGAAACGATTTGTAAGTGTCGACAATATTTTATCATTGTCTTCTTTTTCTTTCATATTTTTTTACTAATTCGCCAAACGAGTTGGACCTGGTTTGAATGGAAACTTTGAAAACATGGGTTACTTGGGTCACCTTCATGTAAAATGACGTTACAGCAACCTCTAATTAAAATAAATAAAAATTAAGGACAATAAAATAAATAAATATATATACCGACAAATTAATCCCAATAAAACAGTGCTAAATTTGTTGCCCAAAAAGTTGCCCAATAAAACGGCGGAAATTTCACTAAGTGGTAGAACTATGAAGTGTTCAAAACCTGTCGGAATGGCAGTGCAGCAGAAGCAGTGAGGAACAGGTGGCCAAATGGCAAACCTGAAAAAGACTCTTTTCAAGCAACTTAAAAATACATGGACACCAACGTCCAATTCTGATGTCTGTACTTACTACAAGAGGAATGTGAAAGCAGGAACAGCCTCCATTTTGCCTCAACGTTCGAAAGGAAAATTTCTTAAGTAAACAGAAATACATTTGTCTAATGGAATTCTTTTAGAAAGAGACTTCGATAAAAACAAAAATATTTCTAAATTCACGCTTTGTTTGGCGGGATGTTTTTCTGTTGAAGTCACACACCTCAAGTTCAAATTGGGTCCGAAAGTTGGCAATTTACTCTATCTCAGGCTGCACAAAACCTGAAAAATACCACACCTGACGACCAAATTCTCCCATTAAATGTAAACCTGTTTTAAGAACTCGCTTCCTTCGACTCATTTTCAGAGTTCCCATCAAAGGAGGCTCGAGAAAAAGTTCAGAATCAGACAAATATATTTCTATTTGAAATTATTTCAGTCTTAAATTTTGGTTCCAAATATCGTCAGAGAGCCAAAACTCGGGATTGTTTGCATTTGTACCCGAATAAGTCTGAAGCACATGGAAAAAAGTTGTCGTTTTGATTTTATTCGTCGGGCGTGTGAAGAAGAAATTATGAGAGATGACCAACTATGTAGCAGCTACCTAACAAACTTAATTTGTGTGGCTCGTGAAACTCTCTAGAATTCAATCTGAATAACTGTCAGTACCAAAGCTTACCTGTTTGTTCAGGTAAGAAACATGTACAAGGGCTGCTTTTCAATATTCGACTCAGATTTCAACAATACATTTAACAAAATTAATTTTTATACTGCTGTCCTGTAGATCTTCCCCTTTTGTCTTGAAATGGGTTTTTGCCTTGCACCGTTTAAGTCTTAAGTTCTATGACTAACAAAAGAAAAATTATTTTGTCTTCCATTGCTTTTGGTACATTTCTCAATTTTTATTTGCATCTTCTTCTGGTAGGTTCACCCAGGTAATTAATGGGTAAACAAGAGCATTTGGGTAATTGAACGGGAAGTAGAGAAAGCGAGAAAAAGGTAGGGAGGTAAAAGGCAACTCGGTTTATAGGCCGATGGAAGCCTTGAGACCTGAATTCCGTACCTGCGATTGGGGTCGCCACGCAACCCTTTACTAACCCCTGGGGGTATAAACGACGTAGACACTATATCAGATAACAGAATGGAAACCTTGTTCCTACCCGGTCGTCACACCTTGGAACCAACCAGGTACCACAGAACCATCTTGAGAACTTGTTTTACCACATTCATCTTCGATTCCATTTTCGACTTAAAACCACGGCAGACTGGACAAAATGGTGCCGTTCATTGGTCTCTCCCTGTGTCCTACTCATGCAACTGTGTGAGCATCCTGTCTGTGCAGCTGACCCTGACCTGGCCCATCTGTTGAACAATTGATTTATTAATATAAATTAGGTACTCTAAACGGCTCTGACGATTTTTCATCGTCTTCAACCACCTTTCTTTAGCAATTCTTTCCATCTGCTCCGTTTTAGCCACCAGATGACCAAAGTGCCCACTCACAACACAATTTTAATTATTTACCGCTAAAAATGTTCGCTTTTTTTCTACCATTGATATAAATTTTAAACTGTAAGTAATATTCATACATATTCAAATATAAGTTCTGTTTGTCCGTCCGCTCCTCCCTTTACATATTAGTGTTCTTCATTTTCCTCACGAGAGATTAGGTGAAACAATTTTTCGTTCAACTCGGTTTTTTGTAAATTTATTTTATATTCGTGTACTACAAGACTTTATCTCATCAGCAGAAATCCACAGAGTTCACTAACTGCAGTACTCATTAACTGCACACTTGCTTAGTATTCCGAATTATTTATTAATCAGCATCAGCGATCCATCAATACTTCTGAGGGCTTCTTCAAATACATTTCAAGTTTTTCGTGTAATTTGGGTACAAAAATTTAAGGGTAATTTAATGAATGGTTTATCACTGATATAAGAATGTTGTATAAATTTGTCACAATTAACTAAAATAATAAAATAAAATACAGAAGAAGCTGGCATTCAAGCTGAGTGGATGGCCCCATGTGTTCACAGAAGAGCCCTGATGGGTCCGTATAACCTTGAGATGAGAATCCCGGCTTATTTTCAGTGTGTTCGACTGCGTGTGCGTTCAATCCTCGGTGTTGCCACGTTTTTTTTTTCTAAAAAATCATAGGACCAGTTTCGAGGATGAGCTCTATTTAAAAGTACATATAAATGTTGTAGAAATGTTTTAAACGCCTACGTATTCTTAAGTACGTCGAAAAAGGACTTTTCTCGACATCTGTTTTCCTATGGTAACTGGAGTCGAATGTCGCTGCAGAAAAAATGCCACGGCATTCAGGTGCAATATTTAAAATGACACCCTTGGCAAATATCGAGGTTCAAAGTGGGCGGAAAACGTTGAATGAGAGTCACTCGTTTGGACTCAGGAATTCAACACTTGGCATCTGTCGGATTGTCACACTCATACCTGGCAGAAGAACACGGAAGAAGAAGGTATCTTCATAGCAAAAAAAACTGGTAAAATGAGAATGAAAGAGAGAGAGAGAGAAGCAGAGGTTGTTTGTGTATGTGTGCGCCTGTGTTTAAGGAGTGCCGCAAGGGTATATTTCTTCTTAGGAATGCCACATCGACTTGGCCTCATCTTGTGGCTCGTTCAATGGGTGTGTCTCTTTGACAACTAAACACTCATGGTGGTGTTGCAAGGATTTTTCATTTCTGATTTCATTAAAACTCCTCAGGAGAATGTACCGGGTCAGGTACATAACAAGTATACTGAATGAGATGTACTGCCTCTACGTAATTTTTATCAATTTAAATATTTTTCTATCGGACTATAACTGTGGTTTTCTATTTGTCCTCGCTTAACTTCCTGATGATTTCAAGTTAAATTTACTTTCTAGTATTTTTCTACAACAATAGGAGGAAATTTGTGAAATCTTAGTAAGTACCGCATTACTTGTTATTATTTATTTCTTATTTTGTTATTGTAGTTTATTTTACCTCTCTACAAATAGGAATTTAAAATTTATTTAATTATATTGAATTAAATGGTTTAAAATTTCAAAAATTGAAGATTTATATTAACGTTAAGATATTATTATACATTACGATTTTTATTACACGTGTATATACACACATACTGCTGTACTATCCATTCTATGAGACTACCAAATGGGAAATTTACTTTTGTAGTATTATTGACTTTACTCTTGGACAGAAACTCAACGCACACGGCAAGCACGTACAATAAAAATTCCTTAACACTCCTTTTCTCCCAGGTTTTAAGTGAAATTGTCACCTTTGACATTATTACGTTAGTTGTGCCATGGCCTCATGTCCATTTGGCTTTCGATTCAACCATTAACCATTCATTTTTAAAATGAAAAAAGCAGCAAACTGAGACTCAAATTCTACATTTTATTACACAAATGGGTGACATTGTAATAAAAACACTTCTCTGGCGGCACGGAGAAGAATATTTTTGGGAAAAATTGGCCCACGTAGCTTTGAAGGGAACAATGACGTTTCTTCTTACTCTGCAGAGAGCCGGTATATCTATGTGGAATTCTCTTTCTGAGCTGTAAGGATTCTCCTTAATACCAAACTTCATTCAAGGCAAAAAATAATAATGCCTGAAGACAATTCTGTGTTCGAAGGGATTTATTCATTGAGTAGTGGACTCAATTTTCGGTGACAGTTCTGGATCCTCAGGCTTGGTAGGACTTCCACCAACTTTTTCACCAAAATATTATACATACCGCTTAATTTACGCGCTTGCAAGTTGTATGCGCATAAAAAAACGAATATACGTGACAAGTGGTGAACTTAATTGTTACGTGGAATCTGTGTTACCATAGAAAAATCTTTTTCCTGTTTTGTATTTAAATGCAATTCTAATGTTACCTATTTACTTCGTTGTCACTGAATTGATTAAATATGTATTGTAAGAAAATAATTAATTTTAATTTTTATGCATAGTTTTCTATATTACGTAATACTTGCTCTGCAGACACGAACAACATTCTTAAATAACAACAAATATAGTTCATAATATGGTTTCTTAAATACTCTTCCTTTCAACTATTACTTTTGAACCTTGGCAGCTTTTTAACACCTGCTAACTCTCTTAAGCTAACCACAAAAAAAAATCAACACAAAACATTTTGATACCGAAACTCTAGTGAGTTTCCATTTTATTGCGTCCAACTATTTCAGACTCTTTCAAATATCTAACTAACACTACTGTTCTCTCGCTTCTTTCTATATTCTCATTCTTACTCCAATACAATTTAACTGCCACAGAATGCAAAGTTTCACTGAAAGTTTAAAAGTACTTAATTGTTTGTTGTAACTTTTCAGTTTGCTAAAATTGTTTTAATATTTTAGAGTCCTTGCTATACGATTTTTATAATATATAAATACATTGGAATTAAATACATTTTATTATGTAGATGAGATTTTCGTTAATTTTGCTGGGGTTGGTTTTTCAGATTGTATTTTTCATTTCCATGAGATACAAAAGGTTGAATTTAACCTCCGAGATGAACTCCTAATGCTTATTACTCATATGCTCATTTCGCCCATAGGAGAGAAGCTCTCCTGTCTTCATTTAATTTATCGTTTACTGAAACAGACAAAAGGAAAATTCTAGCCCGTCATTGGATGGCAATGAGGAGAAAGAAAAAAGGGTGAATACGGTAAGACAGAGTAAAGCGTGACAAGTCACACGAACAGGAATCCAGGAAAAGTTCATGATCACGCGATCAGAGATACTCTCCGCTATTTTAGCATAGAGCAACATCAGTTGCTGCCCGACCACAGAGTTCAATGTAATTTTTCAAATGTTTTTAGGATTCGTAGAAAGTCGGATTCATTAAATATAAGAAAGAAGTGGACGCTCTACGAAATGAATTTGACACAATGAATTCCGCCTCTCTCTCTCTCATTCTCAGCTTTCAATTGAAAAGGGTCAAGAAATACGGCGACCTTAGGATAACATTAGCTCTGACTTCATTGTTTCTACATGACTGAATGCACATTTGTGACCCAGGGTTTACCTATTTCACTATTAAACTGCTCAACTGGATCAATTGATATTAAAAGTTTGCTACTTTTGTTATGAAGACCATGCGATATACACAAAAGCACCAAATACTGCGAGCTACCCATCGAGTATTGAATTCAATTCATCTCGTATAACTGCATCAAATATGGTGTAACCGCCTCTAACATGTAGGACTTTAAACAAAATGGACGAAGAATTCACGAAGGGCTAAGTTGTAGTTCCCTTGCACTCGCGTGGATTGCCACTTCTACTACTTCCTTATATGTTTCCTGATATATACATAATAAAAGTGTGGAACGAAAAAGGAGAAGACAAGTTTTCTTGAATTTCCTGAACCAAAGAGTTCAATAACTTTGGATATTTTATTCAAACTGGCCTACATTCTTGTCTTTCATTCCGGCCATAATAAAATTCTTCGCTCTTTGGCTATTCTCCATCTGTTCCTTCCTACCTATAAACGTTATAGCTCTGTCGCTGTACATCTAAACAGAATTTCATGTTGAAATGTACACAAAAGTGTAACATTATGATGCTTATATAATCATATTTTCAATAAATGTTTTTGTCTAGGAATCTTTTCTTGACATTCGGAGAGTTTATTACATTCTATCACTTCATTCATCGTTTTTATTGATTTAACCAATAAAATTGACCTTGTGGCAAGGTTAAACGTTTCAATAGATCAGTCATAGATCTTTTCTATTTGTCTAATTATTCACTTTTTTATTCATTAATTTATCTATTTATCAATATAGCCATGTATCTGAAGCTTTCAAGCCTGTTAATGATCCCAGAGCTTTTTAGAGTTCCTGAACATACAACGTTATAATATGGTTAGTTAAACATACCAAATATACCTGTTTGCTTATTATTATACACAAAACTTTCAAATTACAATAATAAAAGGAATAAATATTTGTTAGTAATTTCTGCACGCTTTTGTCTCAAAAATATAGAACGGTACTCACTTGGAGCAAAAAATACGCAATTAAATAATAATACTTTAAAAATTAGACGTCCATCCACGTCCAATCCAACTGTTCCAGGTAAAGGGGACAAAAATTTAAAAAAGTTAAATATGAAGAGTGAACAACCGCAGTAAATGGAGTTGTAAGCTTGAGAACGCGCACATGAAAGAAGATTGATTCCAAAATTAATTGATTTTATGGAAGGTAATCCGGAACCGTTCCCTCAGGTGATAATCTCTAAAGACCCTGAGGGCGTGCCCCTTTTCGCTTTCCTCGTATTCTTCCTTTTCTCTGTGTGTCATCACAAACTACACAAATACGTACATCTATATAAACATATATATATATACACACATTAATACACATACACAAACACAATGCACTGGAGGGAAGGTGTCAAAGTACGCAGAGTGAAATTATATACATTTTTTGCCTCGGAGCTAAATGTGTAGAAGCAACTGTTGCAAGGATGGGGTAGGACCCGAAACTGAACTGTCTTACTGAAACCCGACTGAATAAGCAACACAGAGGGATCTCTCTTGTAGACAATGAAGCTCATGGTGAACTTTGTAATACTGATATGGTTTGTTACTTAATTTTAATGACAGGAGAACGCGTAAAAAGTGCGGAGGCCAACGAGAGCTAGAATTTATAGATATTTTATCTTTTTGTTTAATACAATTGATGTGGTGTACATCATTCAAAGAAACTTATCTCCTGCATACGTTTATTTTCTTAATAAATCTGAGAACGAAATTAATTCATTTGGCAAAATTTCGTCATGTGACTCGGTAAATTTAAATTCGACGAGGGCAGAAAGTGATTTAATCAGTTCTTTGGGAATATTTTTCGAATTACCGTTTCCAGTATTAAATCAGGAATTTCATAAAATAAATAATCTCTCTCTCTCTCTCTCTCTCTCTCTCTCTCTAAGGTTATCCTTATCACGTTTAATCGAATTAACAAACAGGTTAAGTTAGTGGAAACGAGTTTCTGAAGAGATAATCAATCAATTGCCGATAATAAAAAATAAAATAAAAACTAAATGAATAAGTTGATATTTTTCGTTAATGCGATAATGCGTAGACCTCAAACATTCAGTTTTTTTTAATTTGAATTGGATAAAAACAAATTACATTTCAATTAATGAGTCAGAGAAAAAGAGACTGCTGAAGAAAAAAGTTTAATTCAAAGATATTTTCAGCATAAAAATTAATTTTAGTACCAGTGACATACATTGAACTATTTCAAATCTCTCGGTTATATTAAAACTGCTATTTTCACCCGCTAAAGCACTGAAACAAGTTGTTTTCCTGCAGTTTAGTTTCTTGTTCATTTCTGCTTAGCGTTATCGTCAAAAAGTATTCTTCTGTTAGTTGAAGGAACATAACAACAACAACATAGCACTTATTCTTCACATTCTGTTGAGCCACCAAACAAAATATACCGTAAGGTTATAGAGAAACGACATCAAAACCAAACAAAATAAAATTCAATACTAATTCAAGATGGAAATGGGTAAAAGGAATTCTTTCGACATTTCATTTCAAATAATGGAAAATTGAAATATTCTGTGGAAACTTTTAAATTTAGCATATGACGCTCAAAATTTGGAAACAATTAATTTAATTTAATTGATTTTGTTTTACTTTTAATTTTTTTATAATTAATAGGACAACTCGGGTAAATAAATAGATGAAGTGAGTCTATTTCTGGTGTGCATACAGTCCATTTCATTTGAATCTGAAGACGCAGGAGGCCGCGTTTCATGGGCGTTCAATACGAGGCTTCAGGTTCACTTTAGATACCATCTTAAACAGGCTCCAAGCAGGTTTTCGACGGGTTTTTTGTTTTATTTTTATTTTTGAAAGTATCACATAGTTTAAGGATGATTTGAACGTTTTGTTGCTTTCGTAATTACAACGCCGTGAGTCTCTGGCAACATAAGATGGAGCCTCATTTTTTTTCTTCTTCTGCTTCAGCCCAGTCTTTAATAGGCCTGCTCATTGAACGTGCATTATCAGGTCAAAGTTCACTGTCACCATGTATGCCGGATTACGTTCCTTAAAGGATCCAGCCTTCCAAAAATATGAAACTTTATTTCAACAAGCACTTGGCTACTAATACGATGAGTTAGAAAGGGTAACGTTCCTCTTTGCGGCGATTGTAGTGTTTCTGGTTACACTACATTTTCTCTACTTCACTAGTTTTCCTCCAATTTTCCATTAATCAAGTTCAAATCGAGTTCATCAGAACCTTGTTAATAATCACTTTAGGCTTTTGTTCTTTCATTACATCAACATGTCTGTGTGCTCTAAAGTTCTTATTTCGTTACTCTCTACTCAGTAAGAATCAAAAATGTGTGAAAGTGAGGCAAAACAAAATACAACCTGATAAAACCTCATCCGTATACACATAATCGTGTGCCTAAAAAATTGTACATAAATTTCAAGCGTATTTAACGTAGAGAAGGCGAAGAAGGGCTCTGGTATTGGCATGAGATCAGCATTTTCATCACAGGACAACTCTTTTGTAGAAACCTGTGGGTAGTACATTTACGTATGCACAAGTTGTTTGAGGGATTTGGCTATTGTAATCGTCTCACGTAG